>OV277857.1:5000000-6250000 GCA_922989275.2 Gari tellinella
TCAAAACGTTTGAAACACAGTATATTAAACAAATTTATAACAAAAACATCGCAGTCGATAGTTTGAAAGTGATAAAATATTGGCAAAACCGATGGAAGGATGGGTGGGGTAAAAACCCAATACGCACTAATATGGGTTGCAATATTGTGTTATATCTTTGCTTAATCATACTATAACTCGTACTAAATGGTGCCTAAACAAAGAAAATTGTTGTGCAATTCGTTTGATGTGTTGTTTAGCTAATTAGCTAATTGCATAATTATGCATATTAATGAGCAATTAGAAATAACCATGAATTTTCACAGTGAATATACCTATTTCAACGTAAATATCATTAATATCTCCCAAAGATACCAATGTGAAGGGTGTAAATGTTTTGTATAAAATATAACTACACATTTACTACAAAAATGTCGCAATCGATAGTTTTAGTGATAAAATATCGCCCAAAGTGATGTTGGGATGGGTTGGGGAAAACCCAAATACGCACTAATATAGGATGCAAATTTGTGTTATATCTTTGCTGTATCGTGATATAAATCGTTTCCAACGGGCCTAAACAAAGAAAATCGTTATGCAAATTGTTTGATGTGTGATTCAGTTAATTAGCTAATTTGCATATATATGCATATTAATGAGCAATTCGAAACAAGCATATATTTTCGCCAAAAATACATACATTTTAAACTTAATATCATCAATATCTCTCAATTTGTAGAATGAAGACTGTAAATGTTTAGTTAACAATATGTTTATATATTTACAACAAAAAATTCGCAATCGATAGTTTTACATGATAAAATATCTTCCAAAGCGAAAGGGAGCCCAAATAAACACAAATATAGGTTGCAATAATAGGTTACGTATTCGCTTCATCGTAATTTAACTCGTTCTTAACGGTGCCTAAACAAAGCAAATCGTTTTACAATTTGTCTCATGTGTTGTTTTGCTAATAAGTAATTTTTCATAATTATGCATATAAATGCGCAATTGGAAACATTATTATATCAGATATATAGCGCTCTTTTCACACAAGAGATGTGCGTTCAAAAGCACTTCACATGAAATCATATAAATGTAAAATACATTGAAAATACACTTTGTTAGCCAAAATATCATAAATATCACAAGAAGGTTGTAAATGTTTGATACACAAAGTGTTTACAAAACGACTAAAAAAAGTCGAAAATCGACGGCTTCATCAATTAAAGTGTCGTCCAAGCGATGGTGGGATTGTTGAGGGAAGCCACACACGCTTATAGCAGTTTTTTCAATACGTATGCAGTATGTGACTTCAAAGCAAACTATTTTAACGTTGAAAATTACCATTACTATTAATAGGTATAAATATACTACCGGGATTATGACTACCTCAGAATGTTCTTTGTACACCTTGTTTATATAAGTGCAGACCCGGTGGGTCTTTTTCTACGGTTTAGAGTCATGTTTTTACGTAATAAAATGACCAAGGTCACTATTCTACGTAGTGACATGACTCATGGGTCATTTTAGCAGGGGTGGGTCATTCTACTGCGTTACACCGGGTCAAATGTAATTCATTATATCTTAAACAAGTGCCATAAAATGGTCATATAGCGGCTGTGTGCATGCATGTTTATGAATGTAATAGTGTTACATTTTGGTGGAGTCTTACCACTCTGCCAGTTCGGGTAGTGTGTGTATCATATCCTCCCTCGTCCCATTGAGGACATCAAACCAGTGACTAGCCGTGCGGGTGAGGTCAGGAGAAACATAGCACCACACTTTATCTTTGGTGTAACTAACCAATATATCCACAGCACATTATACATACAATCATAACTATCATTGTCTTCATTAAAGGTCATGTTGATGGAGTTGTTGTAGTCGACACCTTCATCAATGTCAACATCATCCTCTGAGTCAGTGACAATGTCGCCGTTATCTATGGCTGGAGCTTTTGTTTTCTACTAGCTTTGGGTACAGATTGTTGCCTTCCGTCCGTTGGTACGTGATCTGTCCGCAATCATCTCCGGTATAGTTATAATTGATTGAGTTGGGTTTTACGGCACCGCGACACATGAAATGGTCATATGGCGCCGACCCGTATAGTTATAAACGAATGAGCTTGGAATATCTGCTAAATGGTCCAGTACCAATTCCTAGAATAAGGACAGATACTTCGCACGTAAAATGTGCATCCTGAGTGATAAACGACAAGGGGGAAACTTTGGTCGGATATTTTTGTTGTTGAAAGCAGTCGACTCGACACGCAGCTTGTTTATGTCATTGAAGATTGGCTTATTGGGATGGTATATACGACAGGACAACTCTTCAAGAAGAGACATGTGTTCTCCTTGTACTTCAACGTGTTTGCATTTTTCTAGCAATCACAAGCAAGGGTTCCGAAATCTTTTAAACCGTTTCGTTGCATTGTCATAGCATGTAAAGGCATGAATGCATTAAATAGGTTTTACAAATGTATTGGCATGCCTTAAAATCACACCACGCACGTTTAACATGCCTTCAACACCAGCATAGAATGGTATCTACCATTATGAATTATTCCAAACTGGTGTTTAATAGCATGCACTCTAATGTATTTGAATTGGTGCCTCATCCGAAATGTAGCCTAGAGTTTGCCAGCGTGCAGTTCTAACGCTTCAATTACCAGAATGCCTGGTACGAAAATATTACTGTCACATTGTACTTGTTTTTTTTGTAAATAACTGGGTGATGACCAGCAAATAAAGCTGCAAACGCATGCAAAACAAAAAAACATACGATCAATTTCCGTGTTTGTACAATGCGTCACTATACTCACATCAACATCAGCAGGTGAACTACAAACTTTGAGAAGGATGCAAAAATGAACTATTTTCTTTTTTTAAATCACCCATGCATCAATTCTTTTGCAAATTCATTAAACATTTCCTGCTGGTTCAAGTCCTCACAAAGAAAAACAGTCAAATTGCTAGGAAGTTCAGTTGACTACTGCACACACCTCCTGTTTTTATTTCCTCTTTTTCTGGGTTCCAATTGATCGTCATACTCATCTTCGAGAAAGCATACCATCAATGTAAACCATGTAATTTTCTTCAACAATGTATGGCACAAAGCCGTCCCTATAATATTATTTCATGGTCACAGTGCTTATTGGAAGAATTATTTAAACAAGCACAGCATCATCGATAATATCGGTGGTCTGCGAGTGTCCAAATCGGGCAGTCAAAACTTTTACTCTTGGCTCAGTGATGCATACGGCCTTTCTTTGTTAGGAAGGTGTATAGGTAAACATTTCATTGGTAAGGAAATACTCATTGGCACTGCATTAAACATTGGTTGCAAGTAATAATAAAGTAACTGTAACGTGTTGGAAATCTCAAAGTTTCAAAGTGGCTCAGACAAAAAACCTTAAAAAACACAATGTTAACTGTTGATACTATAACAGTGAATACTTTCTTTTGGGAACAAATTCGTTTGTTTAGAAAGTGTATTTCATGCTACATTTTAATGTTTATGACCTTCTCCGCCACATTAGGGGGTGTATTGAAGTATCGAAGTCCAGCAGTTTATAATTATTTGCCATTAAAGGGATTTCAAAGATCTTCAAAGGCATCTACCAACGCCATCACATCCCAGTCAATAAAATTATTGTCATCTTGGAATTCAGGGCGTTGTTCTTGGTACATACCAGTCTATACAACAACATTTTGTTTTAAAAAGCTTGAATCCTAATACGTTATTATATGTTTGGATTCTTTTGTAGGAGTTTTTACACACTCGTTGATGTATTTCTTTTAAAATTTTACATAATAATATCTGCACCATATAACACTTTTATGTTTCTCGGTGCCGTTAATCGCTGTCTCTCTCTGTCTCTTAATCAATCAATCAATCAATCAATCATATAGCGGGCACGTGTGGCATTAGAAAATGCCCTTATTGATTTCTAAGCCCATGTAGTTACCCTTTTTAAACTCATTATGCACAAATTGGATGGCTCTATTATAGTCTATATCGCGGATGTGGTTTGGCAGGTTTATAACATACTGAAAATAGTCCAATATGTTTGAAGACTCATAAAATCAGAAAATCAAACGGTTCAATATGAAATCTAAATTCTGCTGTGATGACAAAATTTCAGTAGCATTTATGGCGCAATATAAATCTTCAGTGTCTTTCTAAAGAATTTACAGAGCATATACTGAGGCCTGGTGTATGCATTTTGGTTTGAAAATGTGATGGATGCCATTGAAGGGATAAGCTCTGCCACTAGTCAATATACCACAATTAGTGCGTGTTGTTGTCCTCCCAATAGTCTAAACAGACTCAAAACACTCATCGCAGCATAATGACCAATGTGCTTTGTTGCAAGTGCAACAAGGATGGCTGCCTCACCGTGTTATGTCTTCGGATATTACTACTGAAGTTTCTTTTCAAACATGAAGACAGGCTGATCGGCTACCAGTACTGGTGACTGACATGCATTGGTAATGTATTTGGCCTTATGGAGGACTTCCCTTCCTTGTCAAACTATTGAAGGACAGTAAGAAGACTCAATGAACTGAACAAACATGTATGACCTAGATGGTGGAGTAGCTTAAAAACTGTGTGATACTGGCAAAGTATGCTGCCTATAAATTCCTGTCATCCGCTTCAAGGGATAGATTCTACACCAGGTTTTATACGTGTTTCAACAACATATGACCTTCTTGAATATTATTTGGGTGAGTGCAAGATGGAGGAACATACTGATTCTTGATCCTCAAGGCATGAACGTGAACAGCAATATTATTTTGATGATGATTTAATGACTAACTTATTGAAAAAACATATTGAAACACGATAATATGTTAAGGCATTATAATGTCGAAACCTTTGTCATTTTCAATGCAATATGGTCGCGTTTTGCTATAATTTGCTTATTTGACCTTACAAGCACAGTTTTAAGTCACTTTTAACGTCAGTAATGAACTTATCGACCACAAATTAGCTAGAATTCATGTATCACACATTGTTACATGTCAAATTATTTCCGGGTATTGGTTAACTTTTCAAAATGGCCGACAAAATGGCTGACGGCAGCCATCTTGGATTTTTAGATGTTGTGTTTGTTATTTTCTTTTGATTTTATGTCATTTCCATACAATCGGAAACATTTGCGGTATGATTTGTAGAGAAACACACTTAGCATCCCTACAAATAGGTGCGTATACTGGGGAAAAGAAGCAGGAATTTCAGCATTCAGGGGCAGATAATCAATGCTAATTTCTCGACCTATCCGGCGGCCGTTTAACATCCAACAAGTGTCATTCTATAGGGAATACTTCATCCTTTAACATGATATATGTCTCATAAAGTCCGCCAAGGGGGGGACCTAGGGTCCAGTCAGCCCTGAATCTATTAGTTGGTTTATCAGCCTTGGTCGGTATGTAAGCCTTAATTGGTGCATCAGGTTTATTCGGTGCATCAGGTTTAGTCGGTGTGTCAGCCTTAGTTGGTGTGTCAGCTTTGATTGGTGCATCAGGTTTAGTCGGTGTGTCAGCCTTAGTTGGTGTGTCAGCCTTAGTCGGTGTGTCAGCCTTATCCGAAGCGTCAGTGTGTTTCATGGATAGTGACCATATAGGGGACAGTGTAGACATCATTTGTTGTATTTTCTCGTCTTGAGCAAATACGTATTGGGATACTCTGTGTCGGATACTCAGCTGTTTTTCTATTTCTGCAATCCGAAGACGGGAAAGTTGCACTTGTACAAACAACTGATTATTTTTCCCGGCGTTTGCCATTGTGTCCATGTCAATGGTCATCGACTTCACCTCTGAAAGTAATGACTGGTATTTTTCGGCCGCACGTTTTAGAGTTTCAATATTTTCTTGATGACACTTGGCCGCTTTCCGCTTAGTATCTTCTTCAAATCTATCAAGCAGATCATTGATCTGTTTTCTAAACGCCTGTATATCGGCCAGGGTTTTTGCATGATGTTTCTTGTTATCCTTGCTGACATAGTTGATATTTTCCTGTCGTTTTGTTATCTCCCCAATGAGCTGTTCTAACTCTATCTCCAGTTCAGCGTACTCTTTACTGTTTGCTATGCCGCCGGCGACATCAGGTATGTAACTTTTCTTCGAACAGGAATTGTGCTCAACAGTAACACAAACGCTGCAGCAAATCTGATTATGCGTTTTGCAGAAATACTTTATAACCTCATTTGGGTGTTTTGGGCACTTCTCCGTTAGAACATCAGTGTGTTTAACCTTCTGTGATACATCCATCTTTGGCATTGCTGATTTGTCGAGCACTGTGTGAAGTGCAGTTCCCGCCAGTTTACCATGATATTTGATGCACGTTACACACAGGTACTGAGAGCAGTCCTGGCAATAACCAGCAGCTTCTAAATATTGTTCAGAGCTACATGGCTCGCAAAAAAAGTCAAATATTTCCTCCGATCCCGCGATTATGGAGGCACTTAAATCTTTTGGCGTTTTGCTTCGAGCCATTGCACACGGTGTATTTTAAAGTCGAAATTTTCTTCATGTAAGGAGATAAACACGCAATTAACTCAAAATCCTCCAATGATTTGTGCCATACACGTATGTATGCAAGATCAATGTTTTATCGTCCCCTGACAGTATAAAATACAAGTTTAAGCACATTAACCCCTTCACTGCCGTGACGTCATCGATTTTGAACAATTGTCGTCTGCTTTTATTTCTTAAATTTAATTTTTTGCTATTTTGACAGAAGAAATATTGAAATGAGTGTCAAACAGTTTGGATCCTGATCAGACGCCGCTTAATGCGACGTCTGATCAGGATCCAAACTGCTTGCAAAATACTGTTGCGCTCGGGGTAAGGCAGTGAAGGGGTTAAGTAAAACCTCTCTGTAATGACCACTTAGTGAACACATGTTTCCGCGTTTGGTGAGAGTGGTTGCTTAAAGCAAGACAAAGGTAAAGCAAGAAGCTCGTCCAGGAGTTTTCTGTTTTACCTTTTTCTTACTTTAAGCCTATCTTAAATATTGTCATTTAGACAAATGTTCAATGGTCGTAATAGAGAGGTTATTCTGTATTCCTCTATGTTCCTCTCAAAAGGCACTAAGTTCCTTTCTTATATCTTCTTCCTAGTTTGCAACCCAAATGTATTTCTCAAATTAGACGTTGAATTTTGACCCAATCAACTTATTTGGCACACAAAAACATTATTTCTGGCAGCAGGTACAAATCTATTCATGTCATTTCATACATGTAAGTACATTTTACACTATACTTTATACGCAAAGATCCATTTAATCCTTTTTGTAGCAGATGCAGAATTTTGAAACTCATAAACTATAACAAAGCTTCACGTGTTCCTACCTGATAAAATCACTAAAATCTATTCAAATTCTCTATTCGTAGAATAAAGTTGACACGACCCTAAAAACAGTTAATGAAGTGATCCACTGGCTTTTTGCTTCGTCGTTACGCGTCTGCGAACAATACTTTAACCACTAACACGCTACATGTCATAAACTGCTTAAAGCTGGTCATCTTGCATACTGAAATTTACTATCTTATTTATTAACTCTTTCAACACAAAGTAACTATTGTGGGTTATTAAGTTCCCTTGTGGATCGTTTTGGTACCAAACCATGGACCTTGAAATTGTAGGTAGCTTAATTCTCCTATAACTTTCACTTCTAAATCTTTCGTGAGATATTTACCCCCTCACCGTTTCATTGTCGTCTGCTTCAATTTTGTTGTCTGCAATGTCTCTTCAAAATTAAAAAAATTAGGCACTGTGACTGAAGAAATTTCAAAATGAGTGTCAAACAGTTTGGATCCTGATCAGACGCCGCGTTACGCGGCGTCTGGTCAGGATTCAAATTGTTTGCAAACGCGCTTTTAAGCGTTTGATAGTACATGTAAAACGGTTAAGAAATGTTCTGCTGAGTGGACAAACACTGTATTATGTTTAGATCCATTCTTGTGAACTATAATGTAATATTCCAGCATGCCAACAAGGCGAGTCCATTTCAATATTCAGGCATTAATGGGTTATGGGACAATAAATATTCATTGAACATTTCAAATTCGGATAATTTAACTGTACGCTCAAAGCCTCCTTTGTTAATAGACTAACTGCGCCAACGGTATTTCATTGTTTGGTCCTGCTCCATTATAATATAATGCTGGTATCATTCATCTGGGTATAACGGCTCCAGATAAGAGGAAGTATACTGAAACAAGAGGGCCAGAATGGCCCTTGATCGCTCACCTGACCATGGTGACACTATATAATTCTATGTAAAACTGTGGTCCCCTGGCCTTGCCAATTTTGAGATCAGGGACATAATTTGAACAACTTTGATAGCGGACCTGTAGACGATGCTATGTGCCAAATATCTAAGCTCAGTGTACCATGGTTTCAGACAAGAACATTTTTCAATGAAAAAATGTAGTGTTATCTCCGGTGACCCAGATCTGCAACAGACCGGAACCAATTCATTAATATATGTGAAGCTACCTCTAGAGGTTAAACCATGCAAAATATCAAAGCTCTGGCCGTATTGGTTTCAGAGCAAAATATGTTTGAATATTTCACTGAATATATAACTCTATGTAAAATGGTGACCCCCGGGCTGGGGCCAATTTTGACCCCAGGGGCAAAACTTCAACAACTTATAATAGATGATCGTGAGGCAAAGCTATGTTCAAAATATCTAAGCTTGGTGTACTATGGTTTCAGACAAGAAGATTTTTCATTGAAAAAAATCTACTTTTAGCTCCGGTGACCCAGATATTCAACAGACCAGAACCAATATATGTGAAGGACCTCTAGAAGTTACACCATGCCAAATATCAAAGCTCTGGCCATATTGGTCTCAGAGAAAAAGCTGTTTTAACATTTCAATATATAAATCTATGTAAAACGGTGACCTCCGAGGCGGGGTAAATTTTGACCCCAGGGGCAAAATTTGAACAGTCTTGCTAGAACACATGTAGACGATGCTAGGTGCAAAATATCTAAGCTCACTCTATTTTGGTTTCAGACAAGATTTTTTATGTTTTCATTGAAAACATCTATATTTTGCTCCGATGACCCAGCTATGCAACAGACAGAAACCAATTCAACAATATATGTGAAGGATCTCTAGACGTTACACCATGCCAAATATCAAAGCTCTTGCTGTATTTATTTCAGAGAAAAAAATGTTTGCACATTTCACTATATAATTCTATGTAAAATGGTGACCCCTGGGGTCGGGATCAATTTCGACCCTAGGGGCAAATTTGAACAATCTTGATAGAGGACCTATAGATGATGCTATGTGCCAAATATCTAAGCTCTGGCCCTTTTGGTTTTTGACAAGAATATTTTTTAAGTTTTCCTTATTTTTTAACGTTGGTTGCCATGGCAACCAGAGTTCTGCATTGTTACAAATTCTTTGAACAACTTTGAAAGAGCTTGACCAAGGAAAATTCCTGTGAAGTTTGGTTGCAATCAGGCAAGTAGTTTTGAAGAAGATATTTGAAGAAATTGTTGACACACAACAAACGACGCACGGCGACGGATGCTGGACAAAGACCTACCACAAAAGCTCACCTTGAGCTAAAATTTCCAACAATCTCTTACTCATTTTAGCACCAAATCCTATGGTGTTACCATTCATTAGAATAGTGACACCATAGGGTTTAATGCAGAAATAAAGATTTTATGTTTTGAAATCATGACTCTCCTTATCTGGATTTCTGCCACTAAAACATGACTAATTTAATACATGTAAGACAAGTACAGCTTAAAGTTAGGTGAAAGTAAAACAAAAAAGTTGAGTTTGGTTTAAAATCGATTTATTACATTCAATAACAGCAACAATTTCAAATTCTTGAACACTGTCACTGGGTGACGGGATATACAAATCTTTGGAAGAGCTCATGATAAATATACATAACCCTTATTATACTGATTTTTTCAAATGGACTATTCCACTCAAAATGTTCAGTTTATGTTCATTTTTCAGGGTTATTTTAAAACAATATTCAAAGGTTAAACTTTAACCCATAACCCCATAAATACGCCTTTATACACTTTTATTTTATTCTTGTATTCAAGAAAATAATTCACATTATACAGTTATGAACATCTGTTTAAAGAAATAATTTCTATTTCCTAGCAAACGGTAGCTTATAAAGCAGAAGGCGTAATCTGCTTCACTTTGGACCTACTTTTAAGTAACACCAGGTTTCAAAACTAGAAATAGGCTATGGGGCAATGGGTTAAATGCCTGCAAGATGTATGAAAGCAAAATACATGTAAACAGTCTGTGGAGTAAATCAGGCTATGTATAACTCATGCATCCATGGAATTGGAAATGACAAATTCAAAATTCTAATTAAGTCTAGTATATTTAGGGATGTTTCCTTGTAATTTATTGCAAACTGACAAACAGTGCAGCCCCTGACAAGAAAAATCCTCTAATCAAGGTCTACACTATTTGCATTGGACAAGTGTACTTTTCACAGGTTCAGTGTTTGGTGGTGACAACCTAACTTGCCACCAGGATTAAATGAGATATATAGGATCTGTCATGAGTCGATGTTTAAGACAAGCTGATCTCAAACAAGTCTAGAATTGAAATGTTATTAAGCAAGCCTTGGCGAGCTTAATTACTTTTCTATTCTAGACGAGTTTGAGATCAACTTGTCTTAAACATCGACGAGTGACAGATTATTTTTCTCACATTACTAACAAATTTAAGCTGTTTTTAAAGGAATATGCATTTTTTGGGACCCCGGTGACGTTATAGTGACGTCATCAAAGTGATCCTACACATGTTGAAGATAAGGATATTCTTTATCGTTGTTCGCTATAGAAAACAGGGGTAGTTATGTGAGAAAAGCTTTAACTATAGTTTAAGAGAAGCATTCTAAATGGCTGCTGAATGAAGGTTTTACTGTATTTCACACAATAATCAATGACTTATTGATCTATACTGTGTCAACTTAACATAACCCATTACCCCATAAATACACCTTTTTACGCTTTTAATTTATTCCTCCACTGAAGACAATAGTTTCAAATTATACCATCATAGATATATACCATAAGAAATGTTTTCTATATCCTTGCAGAAGCTGGCTTAAACCATGCTGAAAGTAAAGCAGAATGTGCCTTCAGGCACATTCTGCTTTCCTTTCAACCTGCTTTAAGTGGTCACCTATCTTCAAAACTAGAAATAGGCTATGGGGTAATGGGTTAAGACTTTCACAAAACCCTTGAAAGCCATATACAGTAAAATATCTCCAATAGGACCACTATACAAAGATTAATAAATGTTTTTTAAAAGACAGGTAAAAGCTTAAAGCACGATGAGTGTAAAGTATAAAGCTTCTGTAGGAGTTTCTGCTTTACATTCTTCTTGCTTAAAGCTGTCATCTGCCTTAACTGAAGACTTATCCACATTTAGTGATCAAAATGGGGAAGTTCTACTGTACCAATCTGAGTAAAACGGAGCTCAATATAAAACCATCTTCTTCCATCTGAAAAACCAATAGATACACATCTCTCTAAATCACAAAATTTACAATTTTGTTTAGCTTTTACAAAGAAAATTTATCGTTTCATGAACACATACTGCTCTGTAAAATAATACACACATATAAAACTGAGTAAAGTTGACAATGCTCTACAACTTAATGCCATCAGAAATTCATAATTATACAACCTTTTACTCTGTAGCCTGCTTTGTTTTGAAAACATATGACCAAATAAAGCAGGTTTAAAGCAAGTAGAATGCACCTTTAAATTAGGCATATTCTGCTTTACTTTCAAACTGCTTTAAGCTACCATCTGCTAGGCTATAGATATTCTTTTACACATTCATTACTGTATAACAGAACTTTTTTCTTCAGTTTAGGACTTAACTTAATGCATTAAAAGTTGTATACATGTGTATACCAAGTAAAGGCTTAACTTTTTCACTGCCAGCGTCACAACCCATCATATCTGCAAAACAGTTTGGAACCAGGGGCCCGTTTTACTAAACTACTTACGCAAAGTTTTTGCGTAAGTAAAAATCGTTTTACTCTTATTTTTCGACCATAAACGTTTGCAAACAGTAATAAGCCAGATCCTCTGATCTGGCTATTTGCTGTTTGTAGCAAGTGATAATAAAAAATATAAATTAAATTTTAAAATTTTGCGTAAGTAGTTTAGTAAAACAGGCCCCAGATCAGATAATGAGTAAGTTGGTGTTTGATCAATATCTTAACTTTTAGACACTGAGCCCAAGGTTATAAAAACTTTTGAGCTGCATCGGAGATCATTCCAAAGCATTTGATTGGTCAGGTTTGAGTTTTTGTTGAGCAAAAGCTCAAATCTGACTGATCAAATGCTTGAGAATGATCTCAGATTAAACTCAAACTCTAAATAACTTAGGGGCCTGGTTTCTAGACTTCTTCAACCAAGTTTTTTTTTTAAATATTTGTATTTGACATAAAATTGCAACAACAATTTATAAAGTTGACAACCATTTTGTGGTGAAGAGTTAACACTTTACCCTATAGCTTGTTTCTAGTTTTGAAGACAGGTGACCACTTAAAGCAGCTTGAAAGTAAAGTAGAATATGCCTTAAGGCTTATTATGCTTTATTTTCAGCTTGCTTTTTGCTAATGTTTGCTAGGATATAGAAAATACTTCTTGTTGCACAGATTCATGACTGAATTAAGTGTAACATTTTTCTTCAGTGGAGGATTTTAAAGACGTAAAAAGGTGTATCTATCAGGTAATGAGTTAAGCTAGGATATAGGAAATATTTCTAAAGGTACATATTACAGAGAATGCATTACAAAATAGGACTTACAAATACAGATGAACTTCTATATCTCAAACTCGGTTAGGTTGAACATACCCGTATTTCAAAGTTAAAACGTGGCTTAGCCAGGTTTTAACTTTGAAATACGGGTATGTTTGACTTAACCAAGCATGAAATAATACAATTCATGTGTCGACAAATCGGATAGTTCGAATTAAGCGAGTAAGAGATATCGAAGTTGGACTGTACAAGAATATTATATAATTTTTACCAATAAACTGTATGTTATATACTGCAATATCCGTTGGAGGGAAAACTTGAACAGAAAATTAAAGTACACAGCCTTTATATAAGTGCTCTTACACCATAAAAGAGCAGACAGAGGTAGCTAGACTAAAACAGACAAAAACATTTAGCACATATAGATTAGCACATATCGATAAATTTTCTCACATTCTCATTTAACACATTCAACTCTAGCGGCGAGTATCATCATCATTTACAAACAGTGTTATATGAGGATTACACTTGTCTTATGCAAACAGTTAAGATCTTGATCAGAAGGATCCTATAGGAGCCCTCTGATCAGGGTTTACACTGTTTGCTAATTAAGAGCAGTTTTCATTTAACTAACCGAAATTCCAAGTAGACTGGGTTATGTTTTTGTAACTAAAAATATTCAAACTGGAACCTTATAACCCACCATAGTTAGTGCTGAAAGAGTTAAGTTAACCCATTTATGCCCGGATATCCAATGAACTCTCTATATGTGCTTGCTGGAAGATATCAATATAGATACACAAGGGTGATCTAAGGACACAGCCCAGTTCTGTACTTGCAGCAGAACATTTCATATGAAATACCAACCAATGCAGACCCTGTTGAGACGCCGCATTATGTGGTATAATTCTTGGACAGCTTTCACCATTTTTAATCATATGTCATTGATCTTCTATAGAGTTTTTAGTTATGGTCGCATGCTATTTTTCCTAGTTATGTTACATTAGGCGGCCTGCATTGGGCGCTCTGCTATTATTTCTATTGGTCGGCAATCTTTAGCCGGTCGGTTCTGATTGATGGGGGTGACGTGATCGCCGTTTTAGGGACTGTCTTTTGTATGTTTATTCATGTTTATTTTAGATCTAATTATAGTTATTTGTGTTTTGTCGATGGCCTGCATTGGGCGCTCTACCATTATTTATATCAGTCGGCAATACTTGGCCGGTCGGTTCATTGCTGATTGATGGGGGTAATGTGATCGCCGTTTTAGGGACTGTCTTTTATATGTTTATTCATGTTTTATTTCAGATCTAATTATAGTTATTTTGTCTTTTCTCGATTTGTAGGTAAATATATGTTATTTCATGTAAAACGCTTTTGAATGCACAATCCCTGTGTGAAAAGAGCGCTATATAAATCTGGTATAATGATAATAATAATAATGTTGCATCTCACCAGGGTCTACACTGTTTGATAATGTCTATTTTCAGTACACACTAGCCAGATATGGGTTAACATCATCAGCCCTTTCCTTTTCAGTAATTGTGGTAGGGCTGCCATTTCTCCGGATTTTTCCTAAATCTTAGGATTTTTTCTTGTACATGGTAGCTTAAAGCAGGTTGAAAGTAAAGCAGAATGCGCTTTAAGGCGCATTCTGCTTTACTTCCAGCCTGCTTTAAGTAGTCATGCATCAACAAAATTAGAAACAGACATTTGGGTGAAGGTATGATTTGTAAAATTGCACTTGAAAAATGCAAATTAGGAAATCTTAGGATTTTTCATGTCAACTTATGGCAGCCTTGTTGTAGTAGCCCGACTTTTGTGTAACAAACAGGTAACTATTATGCAGAAGAAATCAATTTTTGGCAGCACTTTTCCCACTCACAATGGGCCCGGAGCACACAGCCTTCTTTTCAGCACATGCAAAGCTGGGGAATTGATACAAAATCAAACCATACTGAACACATGAGGAGGTTATTCAGCTGTTAGTTCTGCGCTGGATGCAGACCTAAACTGAGAAAGATGGCTATCACATTTTTGCCTTGATTTTCACCTGGCAAATTTTTTAGTATTCATAATTATCACAATAGTCTTAACTCAGTTTCTACCCCTCCCACCTCTGCCTCCCCGACCCCTCCCCCCTCCTCTATGTCCTCCCCCTCTTCCCCCTCCATAGTCATCACGATAACCACCTCTGCCACCACCACCACCACCTCCCCTTCCTCCTCCGCCTTGATAACCACCACCCCCTCCTTGATTATACCCTCCCCCTCCTTGGTAACCACCACTAGCACCTCCTTGGTAACCACCACCTCCCCCTCCTTGATTATACCCTCCCCCTCCTTGGTAACCACCACCACCACCACCACCTCCTTGGTAACCACCACCTCCCCCTTGATAATAATCCCCACCAGCAGTTTGTGGTCTGTTTCCATAGCCACCACCTCCTTGGTTCCAGTTACCACCTAAATTATCTCCTTTATTACTTTCCCATCCTCCTCTTACTTTGCCGCCGCCGCCACCACCGCCGCCTCTACCTCTACCACCACCTCCTCCTCGAGCACCTGTAAAGAGCAGAAATACAGTCAAACTTGTGTTCAGCATCAACTGAATTAATATGCAGCTTATAATATTGGCTTTAAAGACAGATGACTGATTAATGCAGGGAAAAAGTCATGCAGATGTTTTCCCTGCAGTACACTGTCACCTGTTGTTAATACAACAAACATATAATATTTTTAAGTCACTTAAAAATATTTTGACTGAATGAGCCGTTCCATAAGGAAAAGGGACTACAGTGTTCCCTCCGTACAACGGCCCTCTCAACTGCGATTCCCTCCTCACAACGACCCTCGTCCCAGTTCCCCTAACGCTTTTACTATTGCAATATCGTTTGCTGAAAATTGTCATCTGCTGTTTTTCTCAAAATCACATAATTGACATTTTGACCATAAAACGTAATGACGAGTGACAAACAGCTTGAATCCAGATCAGACGCCGCGTTGCGCAGCGTCTGATTTGAATTCAAGCTGTTTGCAAAGGTAATCCAATTTCCCTCCTTACAACGACTCCCTCCGAACAAATTTTGTGTCTCCCATTGAGTGTCGTTGTAGAGAGGGAGCGCTGTATTTGCATTGCAAAACAGTGTTGACCTAGCCAGCCCATAATCTCAGTGGTGGCAGCTTCTTAAAGTCTTCAATTGCAAGCATGATAGGTTACAAGACCCTGGACATGCTGATGATGGCAAAACAGTGTAAACCTCGACTAACTGTTTGCAGATTTTAAGAGGAGAAGAAAGTATGTTTTAAACAGGTGGCTGCTTTAAGCTGACTTAAGGTAAAGAAGAGTTTATGTAGGAGCAGGGCCTCCGCTGGCATTCGCATTTGTCGCCAAATGCGAAGAAAATTTCAAAGTGGCGATAAAATTTTAGTTCTGGCGAAATTGATTGCGACAAGAAATTTATAACGTTTTTTTTTTTCATCAGTGACTTGTATGTCTGGCTCTTAATACCTGGGGCGCTAATGCGTGTAGAGATAATTGGTGAAGTACACAGCCAGCACCTTGGTGTTACGTAATACAAGTGTCAAAACTCAAACACGCGAGTAGGACAATAATCAAGTAAAGAATATAGATTCGGCTTATCTTTGTTCCGCCTATCTCCCATTCTGCTTACGTAATTGGCTAGCCTCAACGTGATTGACAGATCAAACGTGTTTAATGTCCAATGAAGGAGCTCTCGCGAGTGTTATTGATACTGGGTGCATAAAACTTTACACGGCGGTCTAAAAAGATTTTCGGAAATTAGCTACGTAACGTTGAAAGAATATTAGCCTAAATCGAAGAATCATTTATTTCTTTCCCCTAAAATAGACATACAGGTGAGTAATTACCATGTTAAAGACTGAGAAAAAAACGCCCATGATTCGAGGCGTGTTACAGCGCGAAATGCGTGTCGGGAAAAAATGTCTTTGATACGGAGCCTGTTAGAATCGGTAATATTCACCGAAAATACTGCACAAACGAACCTTTAACATGGATCCAAATCCGAATACAACTTCTATGAATTGAATTTACCACATATCCTTATTAATAATTGTGTCCTTAGATACAAACAGTCTCACAAACTTCCGGAATGAAACCCAAATGCATATCGCCTCAAAATGGCGAGACGCCAATATTCGGACTTCTAAGACGCGTGTCTTTCTTTGTTTTATTGGTTACCAAAAGGGCATTTACCAGCATCTTTTTTTAAACAGCCAATTAAATTAGCCGTTCAATTTCGCTACGAATCACTACTGGATGGAATGGATTGTGTGCTTGACAGTTGTGAAATGAACATAACAGCGATACGGAATACGATTTTCCCGGGAGTTTCGGCAAATAAGTTATCAGAAAGTGAAAAATAGCAACATATAAGCGCTGGAATCGAAGAATCAGATAAATTACTCGCGGAAAGTAGCGATCCTAGACTTTCCCATATTGTATATTGAACATAAGCTGATAATTTATTTTTACAAATAATAAGAAATAGCACATTGTTACAATTATCTAAGTAGTCATCGTCTTATTTCTCAAATGATGCAGTCTGAATTAAATCTTCCCTGCTAAGCTTATTTTCTGGTGTTTTATGACAAATTGTTGTATAAAGCAGGTTTCTAGTATATCTGAAAACTCCATAAGGCTTCCACCTGTCAGGGTGTACGAAAACTTTTCTATGCTTTTTGACAGGGCATGGGTAAAGGCATGAAAAGTAAATCTATGAGGAATGAGAGTTTGTCACTTATCAAAAGAAAGAAAATAAAGGCATACAAACCTATATTAGGCGACCATTGAATAAGGTATATTGTTGATCTTGAAGAATCGGTGACCGCTTTATGCAGGTAAATGTAATGCAGAAAGCTCATTTACATTATTCTGCCACCTCTTATATAATTATGAAAATAACTGATGTCCCTGTGCGTAACGAGCCTGGCCCTTTCATAAAATTTGTAAAACGCATATAAATTATAGGGTATATTTTGGGCCCCAACTTTGGATAAAAACTTGGCTCCAACTTTGGCTCCAAAAAAATAAATTTGGCTCCAACTTTTTTCATTTGGCGAAAGTGATGGCGAAAAGAAAAAATATCCCAGGGGAGGCCCTGAGGAGCTTTTAGTTTTATTTTCAGCCCTCTAAGCAGCCCCCTTGAAAGATATGAAAAGATCCTGTAGGTCATATATCTGTTAGAGAGGTAAAATCAAGTTCTTTTATGAAACATCAAATTTATTTAAGGAATTTAAAGAATTGAAAATAGCTCTACATTTCACAAAAGGAATAGTGTCCATAAATGCTTGAAAATAAATCACTAAAACAATACTAACTCTGCGGCCTCTGTCCTTGTGGGGCATCTGATCTCTTCATGAATGAGGGCATTTCTGGTGGGGGTGGCTCCAGCTCCCATGCCCTGCCTCCTCTATCTGGCACCTGAAACATCAACAATAAAGGTAAGAATGGTAACAGTTTTAATGACAAAACACTCACACATGTATTTATGTCACCATTAGTAGCAGGTTTGGTTTGTTTGTTTGCTACGTCTGTTTCTGCTATTTAATGGCTAAAAGGACGCCCAAGAGAGAGCGGAGTGGATACAGAATACCCTGGTGTGATGCCTTACTTTTATTATTGACAAAGTTCTCTGGTTTTTTAGATGCCTAGTGTAAAGTTGCTAACACATCAGACCTTAGTATTTATTAGCTCTCATCTGAAGAACTTAGTTGGCCCGGAGGGGATTGAAATTCAGGACCCATGGTATTGTAGTCCAACCTGTTACCCCTAAAACCATGACTGCTGGTCCAATAATAAAAGTATACAAAAAAGGTTTTATGGACAGGTGACAGCTTTATGCAGGACATACAAGTGCGAAAAACTCTTTAAACATATCACAAAGCAGTACTCTATAAATACATCTTTTCACGCCTTTAGTATAGTTCTCCACAAAAAAAACTAGGTCCACTTCATACAGTAAGGAATATGCCACATAAGAAATATGTCCTATATCCTAGCAGATGGTAGCTTTAAGCAGTTGAAAGTAAATCAGAGAGCCCCTTAAGGAGCATCCTGCTTTACTTTCAGCCTCTTTTAAGCAATAATCTGTCCTCAATACTGAAGACAAGGTATATTGGGGGCGGGTTACATATGTTTTTACTATGATATATCTTTAAGTTCAACTAAAGCCAGTTTCAATTTTCAAAATTTGGGAAAGTTTGTCTAAAGCAAGTTTGAGATATACAGACTTGACTATTTAGAGGAAGACTGTACACATACCCTTGGTATGAGGACTTTGTTGATTGCACATCGGGTTAGTTCCCTGTGTTTCCCACTGCTTGTTCTTTGAATCCTTGTCAGATCTGAAAGAGAATTTCAATTTGTCACCAAACCTGTTACTGAAAAAAATCTCTGAAAACACTCAACGGACAAATATTTCAGGTGATTGTTTAGATCTGTGATAGATTTCGATAATTTAGGGATGAATAATCAACAAATTATGTATTTAAAGTATTTTTCATAACAGAAATGCACCCAATTCTCTAAGCATTCAGCCTATCAGTCTATATACCTATCCGCTACCGACTTCAACCCGCTTGCGGCTGATGGCCTGCAAAGAGTTAAAGCACTTTCTGCTTTACTTTCAACCTGTTTTAAGTGGCCACCTGTCTTCAAAACTAGAAACAAGCTATGTGGTAAAAGTTTAAACATGCCATCATTCTGTAAGGCTAGTTTTTGTAACTGTTATATCTGGTGCAGTTATCGGTCAGTAGAAACAAAAACATTTATTTGTGACAAACAATACTTTTGAAACCAACTCACCATCTCTTGCTGCTAATATCTGTGGTACCCCAACCTCCTCCACTGATTTAAGAGCCCGTCTAATTGGCTGATACATCTCAGCTATTTTGTTCTCATTTTGCTGTTGAATAGACACAGAGACCCTGATGTAATGAGATTTCAAAATCTAAAATCCATATGCATCCACCAACCCCTATTAGTGACTAATCATTTGAATAATCATTTTGCTAATGAGTAGTCCTAACATAGGGTTTGGTGGAGGTATAAAAGGAGCAAGCGTTATAAATAATGCACACTTATCTGGTGATCTGTAGACAATGATAGAACTGGAAATTTTGTGAAAAGACGTATAGCAATTCAGACTTAAATTCAGTTATATCTAAAATTTTACATAAACAATTAATCTTCTGTAACTCTCATTGTCTAGTATTGAAGATAAGTGATCACTTAAAGCAGATTGAAAGTATGGCAGAGTGCTAAAATAAAAGTTTAAGCACCCATCTGTTATATGGAAACTATTTATATCCTTGACTGTAAGAACTTGAACTTATGGAGAAAAGGGTTCAAAGCACAACAATTGTGTAGCCAATTACTAAAATTCACACTTATTTATGAGCTTAATTTTGAAAAGAACAGTGGTATCAGATATCCAAACAAGAACAAGGGCCACTATGGCCCTAAATCGCTCACCTGGTACACCATGGCAAACTTGACCTATAGTGACCTAGATTATGACTGGACATGACCCCCAATCAACCTTTAGAGTGTAAACAAGATTTTTCTATGATTTGACCTAGTGACCTAGTTTTTGACCGGACATGACTCACATTCGAACTTGACCAAGATTTCATCAAGACAAACATTCTGACCCCAAGTTTCATTAAGATCCATTGAGATTTGTAGCCTCTAGAGTGTTAACGAGGTTTTTCTATGATTTGACCTAGTGACCTAGTTTTTTACCAGACATGACCCACATTCGAACTTGACCTAGATATCAATGAGGCAAACATTCTGACCAAGTTTCATTAAGATCCATTGAGATTTGTAGCTTCTAGAGTGTTAACAAGGTTTTTCTATGATTTGACCTAGTGACCTAGTTTTTGACAGGACATGACCCACATTCGAACTTGACCTAGATATCAATGAGGCAAACATTCTGACCAAGTTTCATTAAGATCCATTGAGATTTGTAGCCTCTAGAGTGTTAACGAGGTTTTTCTATGATTTGACCTAGTGACCTAGTTTTTGACCGGACATAACCCACAGCCGAACTTGATCTAGATATCAATTAAGCAAACATTCTGAATAAGTTTCATTAAGATCCATTGAGATTAGTAGCTTCTAGAGTGTTAACAAGGTTTTTCTATGATTTGACCTAGTGACCTAGTTTTTGACCGGACATGACCCACATTCGAACTTGACCTAGATATCAATTAGGCAAACATTCTGACCAAGTTTCATTAAGATCCATTGAGATTTGTAGCCTCTAGAGTGTTAACGAGGTTTTTCTATGATTTGACCTAGTGACCTAGTTTTTGACCGGACATGACCAACATTAGAACTTGACCTAGATTTCATTAAGACAAACATTGTTATGAAGTTTCATGAAGATCGGATGAAATTTGTAGCCGCTAGAGTGTTAACGAACAATTGTGAACGGACAGACGGATGGACGACGGACATTCAGCGATCCTAAAAGCTCACCTTGGCACTTCGTGCCAGGTGAGCTAAAAAGCTTTGCATATTTGACCATAAATACAAACATTTTATAAGTCTGTAAACGTCAAGATCAAAGATCACCAAACTGCACTGCAGCATGCTGTACTAGTGCTGTTCTGATCATTATGCTTTACTCATCAAGGCACATAGGCATGTGAAGTCCCTGCAATATTTTGTCTATAACTGACCTAAAAGGAAAGCTGAAATTTGGGATGTACAGTTCTGATGAACTGATGAATTCCAATTTGTACAATCATAAACATGTACTATAAGATAATCTTTTCTGTGTCCTTACAGATGCTAGCTAAAAGCAGTGCCTTAAGACACATTCTGCTTTACTTTCAACCTGCTTTAAGTGGTCATGTTTCTTTAAAATTAAAAACAGGTTCTTGGTTTAAACATTAACTGTATTCTGAATCATTCTGATAATGGTACCTTGGCTTTATCAGACCACATGAAGGATTGCACTGTGACGTCAAGTCGTTTTAACAGCAGCTCTCGTCGGGTTTTGTACTCCTCTGATAGTATGTTATTGATCTTGTGTATGTGTTCCCACTGTTTGTCGGACAGGCGAACTTTCAGCAGGGATTTTCCAACCTGATTGGGATACTGTCCCATAATCTCCTTCAGCTGTGTGATATAACAGGGTCCAAGATGAGAGGGAGCTAACAAGACATTTTCAACATTTTTTTTATTATATGCCAACCAAACCATATACTAAGGGATGATTCTAATGGACGCCAATAATCTCCTTCAGCTGTGTGATATAACAGAGCCCAAGATAAGGCGGAGTTTAACAAGACATTTTCAACATTTTCTCATTTATATGCCAACCAAACCCTATACAGTAAAACTTTTTTATAACGAACTCTGATACAGCGAATTTCGGCTTATAGCGAATTTATTTTCGTTCCCCGGCCGAGCTCTGTATTAATTCTATGTTGACTAACATGTTTAGTACGAATTCGGTTATAGCGAATTCTCGTTTATGGCAAACTGATTTTCAAGTACCTTTATTCACAAAACAGTGTAAAATACCTTCGTTAAAGCGAAGTCTCATCTTGCTTCAGTCTTCAGTCACCTATGTAATTTTCGCGATAAACACCGTGACGCATAGGTGTTAAAACACACAATAAGATCTGGATGACTTGTGAATTGATTCGTAATTACGATACGGTATAATTACCGTATAATCTAAATGCTTTGTTAACTCCATTAGTCCTGGAAGCATAATGTGCGCTTCACTGTACGTGTTGTCACTATGCAGTTCTCGTGTAAAAGTTTATTTTTGTCTGTGTCGAATTATAGATGTGCGTAAGTAACTGGCCCCATATCTTGTCCATTTCCTACGTGTAGACGAAAAAGATGAAGTAATCCTATTGTCGTGTCATTTACATAACCAGGTCTGATTATTTCGACTTGTTTGATTGGATGTTTAAAAGAATAAATAAAAACATGATAACTCAGCCGGTGAAGCAGAAGATTTAACTAAACGGAATCTCAATGATTTAAAAATTAGAGGTCGGTAATATTATCACGGAATATTAAATCCTTGATATTTATAACAACTCAAGTAAAATGAGCATATGACGGCTCGCGTGTTAATCAAACTGTACACACTAGTGTATTTACGTGTTTGGTATCATGGAAGTTTAAGAGAATACACGGCATATGCGCTAACAAATAGCGTTATCGCTGCATATTTTTCTTTTCCATTTTTTCGCTTGAAGATGTGACATAGATCGTGAATTGCATTCCAAGATTAAATGGTAGTCAATGTAAATAATAACCAGTGTATGAATATAGAATGTGACCGTGTACATGTATTATGGCGACGTATTTCAATATGGCACTGAATATAAAGTTCAGTCGCAAACCAGGATGATAACTTATAACGAATTTCGTACTATCAATATAGCGAATAAAGTTTAGAGCGAAGTAAATCCTCAAGTCCCTTGGAATTCGTTATAACCGAGTTTTACTGTACTATTGGACGATTCTGATGAAGGCCCATAGTCTCTTTCAGCTGTGTGATATAACAGAGCCCAAGGTAAGAGGGAGTTAACTAGAAATTTTCTCCTTTATATGCAAACCAAACCCTTTATGGGACACTATGGAACAATTCTAATGAAGGCCCATAATCTCCTTCAGCTGTGTGATATAACAGAGCCCCATCAATTAGAGGGAAAAAACAAGACATTTCCTCGTTTATATGGCCCATAACCTCCTTCAACTGTGTAAATACAGTGTGATATACTCAGAGCTCCAGAAACCAGGTTTTGGTTTGGTTTGGATAAGAGGGAGTTAACTAGACATTTTCAACCATTTCTTGTTTATATTCAAACCAACCCCTATGGTGTGACTACTCATCAGAATCGCCTCGAAGAGACGATACTAATGAGTAACACACCATAGGGTTTTGAGCAGACATACAGATTCTAGTGGGTTTTTTAAAAAAAAAAATCCGTAATCTCTGGAGCCCTGATATAATAAATGCCTCATACTAACCTTGACTGTAATTTTTTCTTACTCAAATGGGCAAGGAAACCAGATAAAACATATGAAATCACTCTCTAGAGACATAGTTTAATCACAAGGGCTAAAACAAACAAGGACAATTCTCGATATCTGTTCCAACTGCAAAAGTTTTGTTCTTTTTATACTTGAAACCAGCATTAAAAAAAAAATTATATATATTTTTCTTTCTTTTTTTCTTTTTATTTTTTGTATACTTTATTTTTTACTTTTCAGAAATATTTTTCTAAAATCAGCTCTAGAAAACCCACACATAAACTGTTCATTTTTCAATAGTGGGATAGTCTATATAAAAGATTCAGCATATGAAGGGTTAAAGCACTTGCAACTTCACTGCATGAACAAGTAAAACTCTTGACATCTGACAGACACACACAAACACTTATACAGTGCTCCCTTCCTACAACGGCTCTCCCAACAACGACTCCCTCCCTACAATGACCCTTGTCGCAGTTCCCGAAACAGGACAATAATGTCTAACGCTTTCAAGTTGCAATATCGTCTGCTTAAAATTGTCGTCTGCTGTTTTTCTCAAAATTACATGGACTTTTTGACAGAAAAACTTAATGACAAGTGACAAACAGCTTGAATCTAGATCATATGCCGCGTCACGCGGCGTCTGATCTGGATTCAAGCTGTTTGCAAATGTAAGCCAATTTCCCTCTCTAAAACCACTCCCTTCGAACAATGCACACTATTTTGGTCTCCCATTGGGTGCCGTTGTAGAGAGGGAACACTGTATTGGGCATTTTGTCACCCTTGTCGTAATTTTTTCCAATCACTTGCCCGAAGCTGACAAAAACTGTAATATGTCAGATTCCGATACAAATATTACTTATTCAAATCAGAAACCACAAGCTCAGGGTTGAGGCAAGAGGGTAAGGGCAAAGACTGCAAGCTTGTGTAATACACTACCTTTCCTTCTACTTTGCTGAACATCTGGAAAGCATTGATATTTTCTGGTGGTTTCGGAAAGCCTAGAGTCATCAGCATTTGCTTCATGTGGCGTGCCGTATCACTCTCATACTGTAATGAGCCATGCTAAACCATATTAACACATTACTCCATAGATATGCCAATTTACGCTTTAAATTAATTCCTCAACTGAAGAAAATAATTCCAATTTATACAGTAATGAATCTGCAACATAAATAATTCCTATATCCAAGCTGATGGTAGCTTGAAGCAACCTGAACATACAGCACTGTGCCTTAAAGCAGAATGCCCCTTAAGGCAGTCTGCTTTACTTTCAACCTGCTTTAAGTGGTCACCTGTCTTCAAGACAAAGAAACAGGCAATCCGTTTAATATTCAAACTTTTTTATTATCTGAAGGAACACTCTGATAAGAGTCGTTAATATTTGCAGTGTTCTTCATATTGCAATACACCAACAAAACAGCAGTAAATAGTATGCAGTGGATGAGACTGAATTGGAAACTGGAATAGTCCATTTGATGTTTCAGGGAGGAAAATGTTAAAGCATTCCCCCTGACACTTTTAATGGACAATTTCAATTTCCAATAAGGTCTACCATAGTCCATTTTTTAATATTAAAGGTTGATTTTAACAATATATTGCAAAATTACAAACAGTGTAGACCCTGATCAGAGGGCTCCTACAGGAGCCCTCAGATCAGGGTCTACACTGTTTGCATAGGACAAGAGTAATCTTGACAGGTACACTGTTTGTTAATGACAAGTATATACTTGTCGCTAGGGTTGAATGTGTTAAAGCAGTTGAACTTACCTGATCTGCTGTAGAAGGTGTGGGTGTAGTTTCTGTGGACTGTTTCAAGAGATTTGGATTTTTAGATGCAACCATTCGACATGCTTGTAGTTCAGTTATAAGGAAGTCTGGAAAATGGAAATACAAGCAAACTTGCTTAAGTCAAACTTATCTATACTTCAAAGATAAAACATTGAATTCCTCCACTGGAGAAAATGGTTCCAGTTCATACAGGAATACTATAGGTACCGTAGGAATTATTTCATATATTCAAGCAGATTATAGCTTAAAGCAGGCTGAAAGTAAAGCAGAATGTGCCTTAAGGCACATTTTGCTTTACTTTCAACCTGCTTTAAGTTTTAAGTGGTCACATGTCTTTAAAACTAGAAAGTTAGAGGTCAATGTTTTAAAAGTGTACTGTTATGGTACTCAATAAATAAAATAGCACTGACTTTGACAGTCCAGTCATTTACAAAGGTTAATCAGAGATTAATAATTGAAATATTTGAAATGAGTTTACAGAATCTGGTATACATGCTTAACCCTTTGAACCCTAGTCCTGCATATTGGCGTCCTTTGCAAACAGTGTACATGTGAAAAGTAAACTTGTCCTAAGCAAACAGTGAAGACCCAGATCAGAACGCTCATAGGAGCCCTCTGATCAGGGTCTTCACTGTTTGTCATAATGCCAAATATTGACCAAAAACCCTTAAAAGTCGGAAATGGACTAGACTTAAATGGAAACTGGAATTGTTCATTTAAAGTTTCAGGGAGGAAAGAGTTAAAACAGCTATATTGCTTTATAGGTTTTTAACATAATTTATGTTTTATCTGTCTTGTTATTCTAACAAATAAATCAAGTTTCTATTTGCTGTTGAAACTTGATACTTCAAACCCACTTCAGTAATAAATTTTGGTACATATCTTAATTGAATTCTGATAACAGGAACTCGCTTAACCCTTTGAACCCTAGTCCCGCATATAGGCGTCATTTTCAAACAATGTTCATATGAGTAGTACACTTGTCCTATGCAAACATTGACAAAAACAACCCTTAAAAGTCAGAAATGGACTAGACTTTAAATGGAAACTGGAATTGTTCATTTAAAGTTTCAGGGAGGAAAGAGTTAAAACAGCTTTATTGCTTTATAGGTTTTTAACATAATTTATGTTTTATCTGTCTTGTAACAAATAAATCAAGTTTCCATTTGCTGTTGAAACTTGATACTTCAAACTCACTTCAGTATTAAATTTTGGTACATATCTTAATTGAATTCTGATAACAGGAACTCGCTTAAATTGACAACACCCACTGTTTGCAAAGGTAGTCACTGTGGCACATATCTGCTGCAACCATGGTAAGAGTTAATGAACTAAACACTAACCTAACAACTGCACTTTGCTCTCTCTTGTTGCCAGTCTTTGTGTAACAGGTCCATCACTTAAAGATGAATATGGACAGCCTACAAATATTACATGACATATAAAGCAGAAGAACACAAAATTGTAGATGAAAGGTTTTCACCAAATATTGTAAATATCTTGCACATTAACCCTTAACCCGCCAAATAAATTGTCGTCTGCTATATTTCTCGTCTGCTTCAAGTTTCAAAGTGATTCAAAGTTGCTCAAAATTGCTGAAAATGTTGTCCGAGTGTCAAACAGCTTGGATCCGGATGAGACGCAGAGTTACTCGGCGTCTCATCCGGATCCAAGCTGTTTGCATATGGAGCTTTAGTCGTGAGTGACAGGCTATGGGTTAACTCTTTCACTGCCAACTGGGCCAAACGGCAACTTTTGAAACAGTTTGGAGACGACACTACTAATGCAGACAGATTTTTGCAGGAAGTGTTCAAGCAGACAATAAAACTTGGCAGCAAAAGAGTTCAGAATAGAACCATTGATTTATTTTTATGTCTATTCTCATACACTATATTACAGTACAGTGTACATTCTTTCTGGAGAAATCATCCAGTAAGGAAAAGTGGAAATCGAAGAGACGATTCTAATGAGTAGTCATAGTCACACCATATAATTTGGTTTCGAAATCAGTGAGAATTGTTGGATTTGTTCAGTTTACTCCCTCTTATTTTGAGCCCGGGGATAGTTTCCTACTCTGCCCTGCCATGATGCGGTAGGTTGACTAATGAGGTTTCTGTGATTAGAAATGTTAACACCTACCATACTCTCTTAGAAAGCCACTCAGTTCCATCAAAAAGTTTGCAGCATCATCAGGACCTAAACACAAGATAGTAAAATCTAGCTATTAATAGTTATTATAACCCATTATCCCATAAATATGCCGTTTTATGCCTTTAATTTATTTATCAACTGAAGATATAATTCTGCTTTATACAGTTACTAGTCATAAATATACAATATAAGAAATATTTTCTATATCTAGCAGATGGTAGTTTAAACTTTAAAGTAGGCCAAAAGCGAAGCAGAATGTGCTTTAAGACATGTTCTGCTTTAGTTTACTTTTAATCTGCTTTTTAGTGGTTCCCTTTATCTAAAGCTAGAAACTGGCTATGGGGTAATGGGTTAAGACAGGTGGCAGCTTGATGCATGATGAAAAATAAATACAGATATCTCTTTTGGTAGCTTCTACTTTACTTTCATCTTTCTTCAACAGCCATAAGCTTTAAACACCACTCTCTTAATGATGCAATAAATAACATTCTGACTGTCCAAAATTAATTACAATCACTCAGATGAAAATTTAAGAAAAAAGCTCACACAGGTGTTTACTTTCATTTTGCTTGAATTACTCAGCCACATGCAACACACCAAAACTAAGCTTTCTATTTGGAGTAAATGAACATATAATAGTATACCAATAACACAAATCAGTAAAATTAATGAAAATTTGTGAGATGTTTTTAAAATGTACATACAAAATACAATACAATTTTTTACAATAGGAATTATGTATTTCAAGTTGGTATACATAAACATGTATAAATTAGCTATATATAGCTATTAATCAACATAAACATTAAACTCGTAAATTTGATTTGTTATGATTTTACATCCCTTTTAACAGTATTTTTTTAGCCATATCGCAACGTCCAGCTAAATACAGGTGGAGGAAGACCCCAGAAGCCCCATATGCACTGATTCAGCTGGAAGGCTTCCCCACATGAAAAATCCGAACGACCCTACTTGGATTTGAACTCACAGTGATGAGGAGCTTAGTGACTATATCACTAGGCCATGGAGGCCCCCTAAACTCGTAATATATATACATGTATATATAAAAAATATATTTTAACTCAATAATATGCATGCTAACAGGGGATATGTTCCAAAGGGATTACATACTTTTGCAAACAATTTCCATCTGGATGAGACGCTGTGTAATGCGGTGTCTCATCAGGATCCATACTGTTTAAAATTCTTACCATGTTTTGAAAATAAATCTAGAAAAATTCTATTTTTTTAGAATAGTAGCAGACAACACTTGTTCCAGACCAGGTGAAAAAAATTCCCAGCATGCAAAGAATACCTGTAATCTGGTTTACAGCCGCCTCTTGTATAGAGCAAAACTGCTGTAATTCAGTTGTCAGAAACTGTACCAAGCCAGTATACTCCATAGACTGAGGACCACTTTCAATGGCCCTTGATAGTACATCTTCTTGTAAGAGATCCCCTGTATACCTGTAGATACAAAACTTCACATTACTCTCAAATACTAAAATGCATGTCTCCAACAAACCCTGTGACAATACTTATATGAGAAGTCACATCATTTAGTGAAATTAGTGTTATAGCTTATTAGTATTTACACCAAATGCCGTTTATGGTGTTAATATATACTATCCACGACTTCAAACAGCGGGTAGACTGCAAAGTCAGTCCAGATTCTATGAGGGGTGTTCAAAAAATACGCTGACAGATGCTGCCATTCCCTTAGTTTTTGTCTAAGCGGCGCGAAACTTGCACATAATGATGCCCAAAGAATTCTGTACCCAGAACTCTGCCGACATTATCTTTACGCATGATAAAAGTATGGTTGTTATGGTAATGTCACCTCGTAACACCCGGCCCAAAATGTAACAAAACGTAAACTTGTGTAGCACTTGCGTCTGATCCAATATCGCCTCCAAATTTTAGCACAGTATGGCGCCAGATCTTGACACGATGTCAGTGACGTCACATCAAAGTCTGACGTCATTTGAGCGTTAGCGGCCATTTTGTTTATATAATGTGCATCAAAATGAGCGTCGAACAGAGAACGGCAGTTAAAGTCTGTGTTCTCAATGGAAAAAACAGAAAAGAAACTATGGAAATGTTGGTCAAGGCATACAGCGATGCTGCAATGAAGAGAATGGCATTGCATAAGTGGTACTTGCGGTATGAAGACGGACACAAAAGTGTGATAGACGAACAGCGCAGCAGACGGAGGACGTCAATAACATCGCAGAACATTCAGGAAATCAAAGAGCTCCTGGTTAAAGACAGACGTATCACGGTTAGAGAAGTTAGCTAGCAGGTAGACTGTAGTGTGGGGACAATACATACTGTAGTTCATTACAGTTTAAATATGGGGAGAATATGCGCGAGATCGATCCCTAAAATGCTGTGGGAGTGTCAGAAAGCTCTAAGGGTGGAGTCGTCAACGTGACGTTGGATGGCGTTGGGCCGTGTGTGACGACCCAACGTTACCATTACAACAGACGTTTGATCATGCTTGAAGTCAATTGTATCAAATTTTCACTGGAAATACAGAATTCTTTGGGCATCATTATGTGCAAGTTTCGCGCAGTTCAGACAAAATCTGAGGGAATGGCAGCATCTGTTCGCGTATTTGTTGAACACCCCTTGTATGTCTGTCATACCTTTTTTTCATCAATTCTAGAGCTGGGTATAATGAGTGCATAGCAAAACATGAAAATCAAGATTCCCTTTCATCAACAATTTCTACTTGTGTTATTTGGTGACGAACTTACACATGTATGTGGAATTTGATATTCAAAATAACCAGTGTCTCACAAGTAGGGTCAATCCGGGTAAATACGGATGCTTTTTATAGGCAAATCACATCTTCGTTGATGCTCCATTTGGTTTTTGAACCATAATTGTGAGCACTACCACTTCACGTTTCATGATGTGGTTTTTTTACTTTGCCGTTACAAATATGAGTTATAGTAGGCCCGAGACGTTGTGAAACCAGTTTAAACGAAAGTACCCAGAGTCGTAAAAGTATGGACATGGCGACATAGTAAGGAAAAGACAGACAGGGGTTGGAAAAATATGGACAGGTGTCTCTTCAAACACAATAGACGAGTTTCAGTGGTTCCTATAACAACCTTGTCTGATTAGGGTCAACTCTATTTGCTGAATGTATGTCACTGATGGTTTTGGCAACAATTTTTTTATGTGCCACATACAAGATAGATCTATCTCTATAATTTCATCAACTATATTTATAATAGCAGGAGTACACAAAATGGGAAATTGCATACATAAATTTAGATCTTATCAAATTGTTTTTCTTTAAAAACATAGTCCATTGGCTCATATATAAGTCTGTGTGTTTGATGTTTCATTCGTTTCTGAAACTTTATATGGACCTTTCATGTTTGCAGTTTCAATACTAGATCTAGAGTCTAGTAGATCTATACCGAAAATACCCATAGTTGCTGACAATCTGGATCTATTCTTAAAGCTGTAAACTAGATTTCAAGCACCCCAAGATCTAGGTCTACAATTTTTTGCAATCAATAGGACAAGTAAACTCAACATTCGGTCCGGGTTTTTTTCCTGTAGTACAAAAACAACAGGTTTAATACAGACATTTTTTAACTTTCTTTATTTTGAGGGCAATTTTGTTCGTTTCATGAACCTTTTTCAGATAAAATTATTTCAAAATATCTATTTAACTCATTCAAAGTATTTATGTTACTAAATATACCCTTTAGTATCCTCGCATGAATTCTAGTGTTAGAATCTCGCCGCCTTTACATGTTGTGTTGAAAAGAGAGAGTAGGGGATGGTTGCGTCATATAGCATATATATTTCCTCATCAGAAAATGTGTACTGTAAATGATGATGAATATCAAACTCTACACATCAAAGAGAAACTATTATGCAGGCTGAGGTAAACAAAAGCTATGATATATAGGTCATATATAGGATTTTGTGAGGCTGTCTGTATTTATACCCTTGTCTGTATTTACCCAATTGACCCTACATTCCCTGGATGTGTAACTTAAAAAGTAGAGATATGTACATTAAAAAAGTGGAATGTTTCTACATTTGCCCAGTATATATATTGATTAATACCTCCCAGTTCGGATTCTTTGCCGAAATTAGAAAAAAACGTCATTTACGGTCTTATTGTTCAGGAAATTAGGGTGGCCTACAGCTCCCTTAAACCCCAACCAAGACGTTATCTTTGAACAACAGGCGGCCTAAGTGGATGGGCATTGCCCAAGTGCCGCAGTCCTGATGCTTTCAGGACGTGCAAAGCTATTTTTTTTTCTATTTTCTATTTATTACTTCTACGCCATAAATTCTGATGATTATGAGATTAGGGGCACTTTTTAGGTGCACCATTGGGACTGTACCCGGCCGGTCACTTTATCCTGACACTGACAACCAGTTGTAATGCTAACCCAAAATCCTGAGCGCCAAGGAGGGAAGCCATTACTACCAATTTTCAAGTCTTTGGTTTGACCCGGCCGGGGATTGAACCCGCAACCTCCCGCACTGCAAGCGGACGCTCTACCACTGAGCTATACAGGCGGTACACTTCAACGAGCAATGGTACGCTTTGACTATGGTTATGCCGGTAACATGTGGACCCCATGATAAGTGAGCGGGGTTACCAGGGTAGACTAGAGATCTTTGGATCAATGTGACAGGTGCATAAAAATAAAACATTGAAATAGCATGGAGAAAGGACAAATGGAGAAGTATCCGGCTTGCTCGCGATTTATCGTGTCGTTCAATCAGCGGCGCTCGCTGGCGGCTAGAAAACAATGTTTTTCCGAAAGTTTGGTGTTAATAGAAATGCTTTTAATGTTATCGTTTCGTTATAAATTTTAATACAGATGTTTTATTAGACCATGATCTGACGACTAGTACAAAATTTGAGGCGATAGCTTATAATTTGTTTGTTTAGTGAGTTTGTGAAAATGAGAGAGAAAACGTACAGTACTGTATTTTCCATTTTTCCTACGAAAGTTTGGTGTTAATAGAAATGCTTTTAATGCTATCTTTTCGTTATAAATTTTAATACAGATGTTTTATTAAACCATGATCTCACGACTAGTACAAAATTTTAGGCGATAGCTTATAAATTGTTAGTTTAGTGAGGTTTTGAAAATTGGAGAAAAACGTATTTTTTCGTTTACCTACGAAGTTTGGTGTTAATATAAATGCTTTTAATGTCATCTTATCGTTATAAATTTTAATACAGATGTTTTATTAGACCATTATCTTACGCGTAGTACAAAATTTGAGGCGATAGCTTATAAATTGATAGTTGAGTGAGGTTTTGAAAACGAGAGAAAAACGTATTTTTTCGTTTACCTACGAAGTTTGTGTGTGTCTATATTTCTCTGCCACTGTCTGTATTTATGTCTCTGTTTCTCTTTGTGATTGTCTCTCTGTCTGTCTGTTTTTCTCTTCTCTCTGTCTGTCAGTCTCTCGCTTCTTCTTTTCTGTCTCCATCTTTCTGTATGGATGTCTGTCTGTCTCTCTGATGATCCTCATGCAGAGAAAAGGTAAAGTGTGTCATAAAGAGCTTAATTTGAAAAAGGGGTAAACTATATTTCAAGAGACATACTCTATGAATCCGACATTTTTGCAGCCTGGTCTGGATTACAACTGTTTGCAATTGCAATAGTCATCATGTTACTGGTATTCAGTAATGAGAGGGTTAATCCAGTCATCAACCAAACCAGGTGCATTGATGTTGGTTTTTTTTTTTTTTTCAATTCAATTCTATTATCTTTATTTTTTGTGATTTGTATAATATATAAACATCATGCGGTTACAGAAGTCAAAAACACATGTTCAAGTTACACGCACGGGTAGCATTGATCTTTTTTATTAAAGTGGCAACCCGCTGGTGTCCATCTTCATAGATAATCGGCATGTTCAAGAAGCATGGACTTCATGCTGGGAGAGTTTTATGACGCTGATAATTGTCCTGCTAATTTGGTGCGGGTTCTGTATACGGTTACGTAATGTGTCACATTCCTTTGTGATGTGTAATATGGTAGACATTTTGTAAGTAAATAAAGCTAAGGACGAGTGTCAAACATTCTGGATCCAGATCAGACGCCGTGTTACGCGGCATCTGATCTTGATTCAAGTTGTTTGCAAAAAAAAAGTAAAGTCGTAATCAGCAGGCAAAGAGTTAAGCAGTCAGTAAAATAGATTGCTTAAGGCATTGGCTGCTTTATAATTTACTCCGTTATATAAGACATAAGTAAAGCAGAAAGAAGCGGAGATCTCATGTTATCATGTTTGCAATTAATTTCTGAAGATAATGCAAACTGTTACCTCTTTCATAGAAATGGGACGGATAATATGTATATTTTAGTCTGGATGTAAAACTAACCCTAAATTCATTTTTTTGAAGTAATATGTTAATAATTCTAATTTTCCTTTCAATAATAATAATGATCACATACGACATAATAATACAGTTACAACTTTGGCCGTTTTGGATTTTGGCCGTTTGACGCGCACTCCTTTCAAATGTCTCTTTACATACAAAATGGATTTTTTTTTTTGCCTCCAAGGAAATATTTCCTCCATGTAGAACATTGTAACAATGCATGAACACATTTTTAGAAGTTTAGAAGTTTGCTTAAGTTTTTATACGGAAGGAATTATTTTCTTACGCGAGTTGGTCTAGTCATTTCATTAGCCAGCAACCTTTGTAGGTCATCATTACTTTTTCGCTTCAAGAAAAACCCTGGTATTTTTACAACCGAAAGATAAGTGTCACGGCTTTATATCAAGACCTTTTTTTTAAATATATATATATATATATCGGACGAAAATTATGGATTAAATTCAAGTTTTTGAAACGGGACGTAGTATATATTTCGCGATCGCCTGCTCTCGTTTATCGACTATTTCATTTGGCCATCGCTCTTTAACTCGCCATAAAATGTGTCGATTTCGAAAATAAACACTTGCATTTTTACAACTGAAAGAAAAATATCTAAGCTTTCCTTTAAGACCATTTCTTTGAAAATCGGTGGAAAATTGAGGGTTTTATGAAAGGTTTTGTAACGGGGTGTGATATATTTATGCGCGAGTGCTTGCTCCCTTTTATCGGCAAATTCATTTGGAAACCACTCTTTAACTCGCCATAAAACTGATCAATTTTAAAAATAAAATCTGTTATTTTTACAAGTGAACGATAAATATCTTAGCCTTCTTTTAAGACCATTATAATGAAAATCGGGTGAAAATTAAGGATTTTATGTAACTTAAACTAACAGTAGGTAACCATTCAACACGATAAAAAACGCGATAGCCCGCTATCGGTGTACCGATGCAGTTGATTATCGATCGATTAAGCGTTATCGCACATACAGGTAACGGACGACACCATTTTCTGGAAAATGCAGATTTGAGTATAAGTTACTTCTCCATTTGTACTTTCTCCATGGAAATAGCAAGTTCTTCAAATTGCACGTTTATGACAGTCGGTCAGACAATGCAAGTAACGCTGAAAATATACCCAATGTCTTCTAAGGAATCTAAAATGTCGTTTTCCATGATTAATTACACAACTTTGGATGCTGTGTAGCGGCTTTCTTTTCACGTTGCGAAAAGTACCGGAAGCGCCACAATATCTCATTTGCGCATGTCTTTTTCGATCGATGTCAGTAGAAGCTCTCTTCAATCGGGAAGTTTCTCGGTCCTTTCCGTAGAAGATTTCCGTTACCCATTTTTCTATGTCACCGAAGTGTTCCGAACTCGTTCGTAAATCTTTGGACAATTGCGGAAAAGGCCGAGATATACCGCATAGAAAATTTTAAGCGTTTGTATGACATGGAGGAAAATGTAAACATTCCCAAAACAAATTTATTTCTGTAGTTTAATATTTGCTTAATAGGTAAGTACAGAATCGAATAATATATAAAAGTTCACAAATCATAGTGAATATATACAAAGACAAATTGTAAAAGCGATGAAGCAAACCACAATCTAGCTCCAAACCATTAAAATGGCCTTTTTTCTCTAGAGGTTGGTATGTCATGTATGTTCATCATTAGTGACATGCTAACATAAGTTACCACTATACTGTAACAGAACTCAACTGGTGAAAAGTTGTGCCCTGACTATCTCGCACTTTTGCCACTAAGCAGCCAAACAATCATTCTGTGAGTTTCAGACAGGTTCATAATCTATCTCAATCCACGGAATTATACACTCACAGAATTGCAACCTTGTGCTATAACGCAAATCTCGTGCGGCGCAAACAAGACTTCGCGACTCGCGATACATAATAAGATAATGTCTATCGGTAGTCAATATGATTAATGTCTGTTTCAAAGCATTGTTCTCAGGTTTATATTCCCGTGAATTGATAGGAATGTCCACCAAGTCATTTAAATCCACTAAATTGTTAATAAATAATACACTAGAGTCGGTAAATTTTACCCCAAAAATTGCGGACAAAGAGTGAAGATGTTGTCATGTGACACATAATGTCGCAAAATTCAACCGCGCGAGAGCTCAGATGCTCGCCTTTTCAATTTCCCTGAGTTGCGATTCCATCTTGTATAATTCCGTGCTCTATCTCTTCATACAGCATAATCATAGTGTAGTGGCTGCAAAGGTGGTACAAATAGATGGCCAAATAGCTCAGTGGGTAGGTAAAAGGTAAAAAGGGTAGAGCGCAGGACTTGTTTTGACTTTGAGGTGGTCATGGGTTCAAGTCCCACCTGGGGTGGACATTTTTCCCCAGTTTCTCTTAAATGATGTCAGAAGTCACACAGTAGCGGTTGAGTTAATAGACTGCCCAAATAGCTCAGTGGGTTGAGCGCCTGACTACTGATGAGGTGGTCATTGGTTCCAGTCCCTCCTCGGGCAGACATTTTTCCACTGTTTTACTTTAATAATGTCAGAAGTTTAGAGGTAGGGTCGATAGACCGTCTGGATAGCTCAGTCTGTAGAGCGCCGGAGTAGTGTTGTGGTGGTCATGGTTTTTATGCGTCCCACCTCGACAAACATTTTTCCCGTTTTCGTATAAATTAATATTCGTCAGCGATCCGTATACTGTCAGGAAGGTTCAATTAATTACGTGAATCTTGTTACAGTTGTGATCTTCAGTGGATTAAAAATTTGATTTCAGGACGTTTCGCTACCTGGATTTTTGCTACCTTAACATGTTGGCTAGTGGCTACCTTGTGGCTTTCGTGGCTTGTCTTTTCTCTACCTAGATTTTTCGCTACCCAGTTTTATATTTCATACCTCTTATTTACTATTATGCAGTGGCCATTTTGCCCACATAATGGTATTGGATTTTTATTTATTGATCTGGGGCCAAACTATAGGACTAACATACAGTAACAGAAGAAGTTTTATTCAATAATCTTGATCCACACTGACGGACAGAAACAAAACATAATTCGATAAAAACAAACTTTGACCAGACATTTGCACAGACGTCACACGTCCACATAAGAGATTTTTATTTATTACTCTGGATCCAAACTATCGGAACATAAGGGGTTTATTTATTAATCTCGATCTCAACTGATGGACGTAAATAGAAGACAGTTTTATTGTCGATAAGGTTTGACCTGACGGTTCATGCATATTCCGTCTTTTTCCGTAAGCTATTCGTTAGCTTCCGAAAACAACTACAGTGTATTGAGAATAGACAATTCAACGGTGACTCGAACTGGAATTGTGTTATCGGTTACAGATAAATACAGTCGGTGATGGCTCAGTGGTAAGGTCACCGCGCTACCAAGGTAAGGGTATTGGGTTCGATCCCCGGTAGAGTTTTGTATTATTTATTGAATATGTACATGTATTTTTTTAAAAATGCGGATAGACGCATGCAAACCATGACATTCATGCAATTGCATGTACATGTATATGAAATAGATTACAGTGCTACTTGCCTAGGAAAACTTGGCTAGAAAACTGGTTCACAAAACACCACGTTATGCAAAACATAATGAACATAAAAAAAAAATGAAATAAAAAAGATATGAAAATGGAAAAATACAGTCTGAATACAATTAGATACTATATTTAATTAACACAAAATACTTTTACGGCTAATATACTAAAAACATATTTACAGCCGAAGTTTACAAAACAGTACCGAGAATCGAACCCACGACCCTTCCACAACGAGTCATTAACGCTATCCATTCAGCTATTGCAACACAGTGACTTTTGGTTATCGGCTAAGGTATATATCGTGAGATCTATAAATAAAGTATCCGGAAACTCCCGATTGTACCACCGGTTGTACCAACGAAAGCTGACGGAAAGTGATGACCGTCAGGTCAAACCTTATTGATAATATATACTAATCTGAATCCAAACTCACCCTGACAGAAATAACTTTAATCTTGACAATATATGTGTGCAGACGCCATGCATCCACATATATAAGAAATTTATATTCATTAATCTGTTAATTAAATTTGTAAACTTGTAGTATATATCATATAAGGTAAATAAATCACGATAAAAATTAGAGGTCGCAAAAATGTACGGGTAGCGAAACGTCCAGGGTAAAAACACCCTGGGAAGCGAATGCAACAGGGTAGCAGAACATCCAGTAACCCAAAATCCCACATTGAGCAAGTTGAAAAAAGTTGAAGTTGTTGATAAATTACTATTCCAGAGATTGTTTCCAGTAAAAAGCATCATGTTATGATTAAGAGGGAGTTTAAATTCTCCTGTAAGATCATCGATGCTCTCACCTGCGACTCCCATCAGTTTACTATAATTAACAAACCTTCAATGATCTCATCTGTCAAAGGTGTCACTGTGTTGTAAGAGCGAAGGATTTGTAACGGCGATGTTTTAGGTTCAATCCCGAATGAGGAAAATATTTATATGTTATAAATTTCATTTTATACAGTACCACATAGGCGCTATGATATGAAATATTAGAAAATTAACAAAAGAAACATGTTCCAATCCAGACGAAATAAATGGCTTATGAATACTTAAAGGAACAGTTTATAAGGGTAAAAACATTAAAATTAAAGGTATTGCATGGGATTCGAACCACTGACTGTACAAAAAATGTATAGTCGTCATCTATACCACTTGAGCTAAATACTTGTCGATATTTGTTGAGCCTGGCAATGCTATACTTCCTCGGTACTGGTGTAGTATGTTACAAGATAAGTTCTCGTTGAAATGATAACGAAGTGTTCCGGAGCTATATTTAGAAATACAACAAAGTGTTCAGTTATGGTAATTAATAGAAGTCACTAAGTGTTCTGCCAAGAAATCCAAAACTATGGGCCCCAGGGCCCACTGGACATGAAAAAAGGGGGCCATTTTTTAAAAGTTGGGGCCCCACATTTTTTCTCATAAAAATGATAGAAAACACAATAAAAATAACTCGTTTTCCAATTACGGCATTCGCCAGTTGTGTGCTCTTTTTCTTAAAGTGATTTAGTCTAGACACAGATTGCAAGTCATAGAATCTGACCCACCATTGTAAGCAAGCCACGTGTGATCTTTTGGGTGACGGACGTTTCGGTAAATGACCAGTTCGGTAAATTGATTTTATATAGTGAAAGTCTGGACGTTTCGGTAAAAAGGTAAATTATAGTAATTATAGGTTTATGTACAGGTTTGTATATCACACCTTTCGCTAGATCAATAACTGATGGCGCTTGATCTCTAATCACTTGTCAGACCCAGATCAGCAATTGGTTAAACACAATAAATATTTGCCGAAAAGTTTGGTATTCTTGTGTTACGCAGATCTATAATTTGAGTATTATTCTGTAAATATGTATATTATAAACATGCCAATAAATATAAATTTTGTTTTTTAGTTCTTAATTATTTTGAGATGTAACAATAATCTCATCTCCTTATAGAAGAAATGAAAAAAAAATATTGAAGAAATCAAGTTATTTTTACCCCCTTCACATGCCCTTTATTTCGTTTTGTAAACAGGCCGAAAAATTTAGTATCTGTTGGTAGATCAGGATCAACACATACTAAAACAACCCTGCAAACTTGGCACAAACACTGTGCCACAATCTCATTGTCACCGAGAGAGGTGCGATGTGCGATATACTTAATCCTATAATTACTATAATTTACCTTTTTACCGAAACGTCCAGACTTTCACTATATAAAATCAATTTACCGAACTGGTCATTTACCGAAACGTCTGTAAATCGATCTTTTCACCACCTATGCTGAAAAGTTCAACCCTTCTTTTTCTCGGCGGATACACCATTCGTGCGTTTCGAAGAGCGGTCAACTTTATCAAACTCGGTCGTCGGCTGTACAGTAGAGGGGTTTCTGTTTTTGAGAATCAATTGAACGTTTTTACTACTTACGGCTGTATTCTGATCCGCGACAGCGTCATGCACGTTTTCTCTGTGGAATACTTAATATTATTTTCTTCTATTTCCTTATTTTTACTCCGCGTATATCGAGAACTTTGAAAAAAGTCTTATCAGTGTAGCTGCCTTACGTTTTTGGTCAGCCATCTTTCAACAAAACAAACGAGAAGGCATGAGAGATTATCAGCGATTGGACTATAGCGGATACTTCCGGTCGACGTATCCAATGAAATTAGTCGTTTCAAATGCTCTAATAGTACGGAACGACTAAAACATTGACCGTCGTAGCGGGAATTTTTTTTTTCAGCGCGCCCTCGGGCCCATTTACGGGAATTTTTATGCGCCGTTTGTGATTTTTATGCGCCAATGGCGCAAGGGCGCGGCCTTGGCAGAACACTGGTGACTCACCAACATCAGGTCAATGTGTCCGGACTAATATAACTGGTATCTAGTTAAAAATTGAGTTGTTGCAATGGTTACTTAAAATGTAGTTTTCAGTTAGAATCTAACTGTTTTTTCTCCATATTCCTTCAAGGAATTAGGTAGCTGCCAATTGCATTTGTATTGATTATCTTCATGGTTGTTTTTTACTAAGGCTTCTGGAGATGCGGAAACTGAGGATACTGGAGCAGACTATTTTCACTCTTTCCTCCCTGAAACTTTAAATGGACAATTCCAGTTTCCATTTAAGTCTGGTCTATTTATAACTTTTAAGGGTTGTTTTTGGTCAATGTTTGGCATTATGACAAACAGTGAAGAGCCTGATCAGAGGGCTCCTAGGAGCCCTCTGATCTGGGTCTTCACTGTTTGCATGAGACAAGTGTACTATTCAAAATACACTGTTTGCAAAGGACGCCAATATGCGGGACTAGGGTTCAAAGGGTTAAATTAAATACTCTTTTTTATCCTCTTACAGTACTTAGTACAGGGGAAAGCTCTTCCTGCAGATGTCGTGCTGAATGCGAGTTTGAAAACTTTCAAGTCCTCAGTCAGCACCACAAATCTTTTTAATCCTTAAGTCCAGCAGTGGTGTTTTTATCCTGGTTTTTCTCTTTTTAACATTTTTAACCTTTTAGTCACTAACCCTTATCTTTTATACTGTTCTTAACCCTACTAACAGGCACAGATGCGCACTACCAGAAATTATCCATGAGGGTACATGTGATGCAGAATGGATAGATAGATTATTAGATCTATAGACTTACTGATTTTCCAAATGCCATACCTGTGTACCCAACACTCTCAATTCCACTTGGATTACATGATACACACATGACAAGTGTACTGTTTATAATCTATTATTTATTTCTATTGTTTATTTCAGTAATTCACCAAAACACAAAATGAATAACTTGTGGGACATAGCTGTTGAGGAGTCTAACAAAGCAGAAGGTTTGTGTTCATGCCAGATATCAAATAACCCTTAGCCTGCTAAATAAATTGTTGTCTGCTATATTTCTCGTCTGCTTCAAGTTTCAAAGTGCTTCAAAGTTGCTCAAAATTGCTGAAATTGTTGTCCGAGTGTCAAACAGCTTGGATCAAGATGAGACGCCGAGTTACTCGGCGTCTCATCCGGATCCAAGCTGTTTGCATATGGAGCTATAGTCGTGAGTGGCAGGCTAAGGGTTAACCCATTCACTCATAGCAGCACCATAAAAATTTTGCACATTGTAGGATAATAGGTTCTATACAAAAATATAGAAGACTGACAAGAGAAAACCCGGCTGGAATGTTACTAATAGGTTCTAGTTGAGTTGAAATTTGCATTGACAGTCACCACTGACCACAGTATCATTTTAAGCTTAAGAGTATAAAAACTGTAGTGTTTGTTATATAATATACATGTATATTATAAAAGAAACACATATAACATGTATTATGATTATATAACAAACACTGCAGTTAATTTTAAATATTTATTATATTTTAAGTTTATATTATGTAACAAACACTACAGTTTTGAGATTTTTTCCTTTTAACCCTTAAGCTTACCCCATTGGCTGCTTCTATTGAAGATAAGTGATCACTTAAGGGTGTATGAAAGTCACGAATTTGGAAAATTTTCAAAGTATATGAAAACACTCTTTGATGGTTTTGTATTGAAGAGCTAATATTTTAGATGAATGAAAAATTACAAAAAGTGTACATTTTGGTGAACAACTTTTGACTCTACAGCCATGTAAAATTTACCCCACCCACTCTTATTTATTTTGTCCTTTTCAAACAGCCCGCTTCAATAAATCCATTTCAAATGAAAACGAAAATGATAAATTGGTTTTGTGTTATTTATTTTCTGTCTATGGTACTGTAGTATTTCTTCATACAAAAACTAATTTAAGAGAAAACAGGCACCAAATGGGAAATTTATAAAGCTCTAAATATCATCGATATGGTACTTTTTAGCTCACCTGAGCCAAAGGCTCAAGGTGAGCTATTGGGATGGCCCTGTGTCCGGCGTCGTGCATTGTCGTCGTTAACAATTGCTTCAAATGACATCTCCTCCTATACCCCTTGACAGAATTCAACCAAACTTTACAGAAATGTTCCTTGGGTCAAGCTCTTTCAAATTTGTTCAAAGAATTAAAAACAATGCAGAACTCTGGTTGGCTTATTAACATCATTGCAATAACTGAATAAGCAGGAATCAAAGTGAGATGGAGTAAAGTAAAGAATCAAACATTTTCTTCCACATAACAATTTGGTTTGACAGTAGTATACTACATGTAAGTGGTAATTAAAGAGAGGTTTCTACTCAAGTTTACTGCATTTATTATCCTTATATGTTTATTGTATATTTATTTTTCTGTTGTTGTTTTTTCAGAGGAGGGAAAATCTGGAGATGACAATTCTGTCTTTTTTGTTGGTGGTAAAAATTCAGTAAGTACAATATCATGCATGTTCTTTTTACTTATGATGTATTTTACTTTGAATTTTGTGATACAGTAAACCCTGGTATTAACAAGACTCAAGTTAAGTGTTATTGTTTTTGTTTAAGACAGATTTAAAAGCTCTTTGCAGGAAATAAGCATTAAGGAAATAAGCCTTAAGGCACATTCTGCTTTACTTTTAGCCTGCTTTACCTTATTATCTGCTGGAATAAAGAAAATATTTCTTATGATTTTATGACCATATAAATTGGATTTTTTTTCTTCAATGGAGGACTACTTTTAAAGGTATTAAAAGGCATATGTATGGGGTAATAGGTTATCTTGCATTACAACATATGATTTTCACTTCCATGCAGATACTTGGGTCAACACATTTGCTAATGTACTCTTCTATGTGTAATTGAATTATTGCCAGCAGTCAACGTATAATTTCATAAGATATGAGTATTGATGCAGGGCTCCAGATAAGAGAGAGTAAACCAACATTAACAATGTCATACTTGTTTCAGCCCCCAATTCTATAGTGTAAATACTTATTAGAATTGTCTCGAAGAGACAATTCTAATGAGTAGTAACAGGATTACTTCATAAGGTTTAATACAGAAATAAAGATTTAAGTTTTTGAAATACATGTATGTACATGTACTCCCTTTATCTGGAGCTCTGTTGATGTTGACAATTTCACTATGAATATAAACATTGCCAGGGCTCCAGATAAGGGGAGTATTTCAAAAACTAAAATCTTTATTTCTGCTTTAAACCCTATGGTGTCACTACTCATTAAAATTGCCTCAAAGAGACGATTCTTATGAGTAGTAACATTCTAATGAGTAGTAACACCATATGATTTTGTGTTGAAATAAGTGAGAAAATGCTGGATTTGTGCAGTTAACTCCCTCTTATCTTGAGCCTGCATTGCTTGTCAACACATCAAAGAGGGCATGTAAAGTAATATATATACATGTACTTAAATACTTATTTTATTTTCAGGGCAAAACTTCAATAATTTTGAGATTTTTAGACAGGTAAGTTTTACTGTAAAGAATTGCTTTACCTTCTGGCTTTTGCTAATATAGCTCTGTTTAAACATGTGTTTAGTCTGAAGTTAAGTATCATTTTATTTCATAAATACACTCTTTTACACATTTAAATCACTTCTATATGCAAAGTAGTTATACTTTTATTTGCAACAAAGATTTAAACAATATTCCTTACGGTAATTGAAATTTAACAGGTTTCAGTCTTGTTTGATCTAGAAAACTTGAAAATTATGAAAGAAGTTTAAACATTAGTTTTTAACATGTTAATTCAATACTTTGTATAGGCTTTTTACCATCAATGTGATTATTATTTTGTTACAGAAATGAAGCATCGAAACCCACAGTTGCACTGGAATACACTTACGCCAGGCGTTCAAAAGGCCACAATATGGTAACTAAATAGCATCTTAATATTATAGCAAAATATATAAAGTAAGCATATAGGGTTAACTCTTTCAATACTAAGTAACTCTTGTGGGTTATTAGGTTTCCTTGTGGATCATTTAGTTACGAAAACCTGAATCAGTCTATTTGAAAATCTGTTTAGTTTAATAAACAAAGGTCTAAATTATGAATGAGCAAACAGTGTAAACCCAGATCAGAGCCCTTTGGTCTGGGTTTTCATTGTTTGTAAACGTAATGAGTATATTCTAACCAGGTCCATGGTTTTAAAAGATTTAAACACTGTTCAGCATGTTGTAGATGTGAGAAGCACATAGTGATAAAATGATTGTTCTTTCCAACTGACTGAGAGTATGAGTTTCACTAAATTTTACCGATTCTTCTAGCCTTGGACCAATTCGCAATTCTCCAATGTCACAAGATCACAGTTGACCTTGACCTACTTTCAACTTAGAATATTTTAAATGGATTTTATCATTTTGTCTAGAATCAACACTTCTTACTACAATGCTTAGACACATATATAGTTGTTGCCTTGGGCCATCACAAATCCACCCATTTCACACAATCTTGACCTTTGCCTTATTTGGACTTAAGATATTTTAAATCGGATATTTCCCTGTTAACTAGATTTGAACGCCTACAAGAATGGTTGGATAATTGGACAATTGTTGCCATGGACCATTACTTATTCACCCAACCTCAGTTTGACCTTGACCTGATTTGAACTTAAAAAAAAGATTCAGAATATATTGTCAATGATGCTACCTAAGGCATAAGTGTTTATTGAACACAGTATTGTTTATTATAAGCAATTTTAAGTCAATATGTTTACTTTAACCATTTTATATTCAAAATAAGCTTAATGCAGCTTAAAAGTAATGCAGATAGCTTCTTAAATAGCTGTCTGCATTACTTCTGTCCTGCATTTAACAATGTTCTGTATTAAGTTCCCTAACCATCTTTGCTTAACCCTTTATCCCATAGCTTGTTTCTAATTTTGAAGACAGTGAAGGAATAAATTAAATGCATAAAATGAGTGTCTATGGAGTAATTGGTTAATAGTCATTGAATACGTGTTTGACTGTACAGTGCTCCCTCTCTACAATGACACCCAGTGGGAGACACAAATTATGTTCGTTGTTTGGAGGGAGTCATTATAGGGAGGGAAATGGGTTTACATTTGCAAACAGCTTGAATCCAGATCAGACGCTGCGTAATGCGGCGTCTGATCTGGATTCAAACTGTTTGTTACTCGTCATTTAGTTTTTTTCCGTCAATATGTCCAATATGAAACTTTGAGAAAAACAACAGACGACAATTTTAAGCAGACAATATTGCAGCAGTAAAAGCCTTAGAAATAATTGTCCAGTTTAGGGAACTGCTGCAAGGGTCGTTCTATAGAGGGAGTTGTTGTTGAGAGGGGGTTCTTAGAGAGGGAGCGCTGTTTTTCACAAAAATCACCATTTAAATCTCGTTTTTGAATGTCAGTATTGAAGTTTTTCAATAATAAATTCAATTTCCCTTTTCTTCCAGGCTAAAGACATAGGCCACATATGGGAGTTAGGAGGTGGGACCTGGTTGTCTAAACTCATGGATATTCCTCTCAACCCTGAGACACTGCTGTAAGTTCTCTTCTAACACAGTCATGTGATTGTTCCAGATTTCAGATTTTAACCCATTACCCCATAAATACACCTTTTAACGCCTTTAATTTATTTCTCCACCAAAAAAAATAGTTCTAATTTATACAACTATGAATATATATCATAAGAAATAATTTCAGTTTTCTAAAAGATGGTAGCTTAAAGCAGGTTGAAAGTAAAGCAGAATGTGCCTTAAGGCACATTCTGCTTCACTTTTAACCTGCTTTAAGTGGCCACCTTTCTTCAATACTAGAAACAGGCTATGGGGTAATGGGTTAAAAGTGACAAGGATTCGAGGTTACAAAGTGCTTAGATAGAGATTAAAGAGGCTCGCAACCGGATTTAGCATTAAAAATAGTAATTTGTAAATATATGTCAAATGCTTATATAAATGGGTAAGATTTAGTTTTGGTTAATAAATTCTGTTAAAAAATGCATTCCAAAAAAAAAAAGGAAGAAGCTCTGGTGGGAATCGAACCCTAGACCCTCCATGCGGAGACAAACATGACGCCTTTACCACGCGGCTACTGGGGCTCTCTATCTATATGGTAGCGAATTAACATACTTCCCTGGTAGCGATTGATTTATACATATTCGGCTCGGGTTTATGTCTGAGCCCGTGTAGAGAAGCAACAACAACAACTATACCGTCAGCTGACGCTATAGAAAAACGATGGAAAATATCTAAAAAAACTAAGATTCGGTGACGATTCTTGAGACTTTTTTTGGACTGATCATATTTTTTTAATGTCAGAAGCCAAATAATGCCACAAATTTGCTTTTATTTGAGTATTTTATTTTATTTTGACAAATACACCATCCGGTTGCGAGTCCCTTTAAGATCATTCTCAATCATTTGATTGGTCAAATTTGAGCCAAATCTCCATGACCAATCAAATGATTGAGAAAAACCTCAGACTCAACTCAAACATATTATAACCTTGGGGCCAGTGCTTTCCAGCAGTCACTGTTTTTCAATAAACAGGTCCAATTAAGATTTAGTGAAATTATTTTTACACGGTGTACACAGTCATGGTTAATAGAACTGAGTTTCAAAGCCAATAGCATGTTAACTTATTTCACGAAAAGGATTCATTTTACTGGTTCTTTCTGCAATACTGTGTACTGTTTATTACTCTAAATTCAAATGTTTGTTACTGTCGCCGTTCGATATATCCATGTTTGACATTTTGCAGCTACGAAAGTATTTTTTCGTAACACCATTTTCTTTAGGAAATTACTAGAGCATGCATCTGATAAGATTATTAACAATAACATGTACCAAATTTGTGAAGGCTTCATATAAAAAGCGCCACATATTTTATGTCGCCGATTTTCATACTTTGATAAAATGTCCGTTATAACTGTTTTAAATCCACTAAGGTCCTTAAAAAATCAATAATGATAATTTACAATTGTGCCTGAAAAACCAATTTATGTGTATTGTAAAATTAATTACCTGCCAAATTTGCGATATGCAGAAGAACAAATCCAAATTTTACGATCTATTAAATTTACTACCAGATTAAAGGTAAATTGAAAATGTTCGTTATCCGAGTTTGGCAAAGTTCTTGTACATTTAGAGCCTTTTGTCGATCTGTAACTAAATAGTGCATGTGAATATATTAATAATTTGGAATATAAACGCTTTGAACATGATTATGTGAAAAATACTACCTCATTTCTTAGGTGCAAAAATGTCCGTTAACTAAATGTACGTTATCGATTTTTTATACACATCTCATCACTAGTATAATACCGCTACATTTGCAATTTTATGACGTCATAACAATTCATCTATGACGTACGGAGCTGTCCTTTCCACCATATTGTTCAAAACAAGAAACACTATCGTGTCTTGAGCTCGGAGTTTTGTCTGGTAAGTTAGTTCCCCTTTGTTGATATCATTATTTAAAAAGTACATTTAAATAAATAGTTTTTACCGTAGATTTGTAGACATGTCTTTGCTATTTCTAATAAAAAAGGTTTTACTCGTTTAACATTCTGTGTTTTATAAGCACAACTCCATAAACCTGACAAAATGTCCGTTATACCTGGTAACGAACATTTTGGATACCTGACAAGCCTTCTGATCGGCTGCAAAATGATTTCAGTAAAGTTAAAAATTGATTATCATTTGAAATCGTGTTCATGAATATATATTTTACTTTTTTTGAAATTCTAATTGCACATACTTATATATGAATTGATGAAATATCTTGCTATAAACGTCTTTTTAAAGCCTAAGCTCTTAAGATTGTAATTTCTTAAATGTGGTATTTCTGTGGATGACATTCCATTTGTATTATCAGAGTCAGATAAATGTTAACCTTTTATTCCCTCAAATAACAGATAGTTTCTTGTAAAAACACAATTAAGAAAGAGTTTTGTTATTCACAGGTGTTGTTGATGTATCTTAACCTAGTGATAACGAACATTTGAGTAAAAGTAACGAACATTTTATATTTCTAGGTCAAGAAGAACGAACAAATCGATGGGAAAATCAAGGGCAGAAGTACAAAAAGCATACAGGGAGCGACTCAAAGCGAAAAATGAAGAAGTTTACCTAAAGAAAGAAAGAGAAAGAAGAAGAAAAAATTATATTCCATCGGGCGACCTGACGAAAAAAGAAAGAGATGAAAGAAATCGCAAAAATCGCGAAGTGTTGCGACAGTACTATCAGAGAGAGAAGGAAAAGAAGAGAAGGCAAGAAGTTAATGATCATGAAACGAGTGGATACGAAAGCGGGACGATGGAGACGAGTATTGACAGATCTAATCAGCTGTTTGTAAGGTTAGACTTTCCAAGAAAAAGGACTAGTGCCTTAAAAAGGTGGAAAAGAGAAATATCAGATGCAAACAATCGTATCAAGCGTCTTGAAAATGAAAGAAACAATGTGCTACGAAAGTATAGATCAGCCCAGCGTGCAGTACAGCGACTGAAAACAATGCGTAGGCCTACCCATGATACAACAAAGTTGCCAAGTACACCAAGAAAAGAAACAGAATCTCTTATGGAAGAGGCTAGTTTGACCAATGATCAAAAGACGAAAATAAGGAAACCTCTTTTGCTAGGCAATGTACTCGCACATAACATCAAAGCTGCAAAGGAAAGCACAAACACAGAGAAAGTTAAATCCATACACAAGATCGTTTCTGGCAAAATCATTAAGAAGTACAGATGCGCAAAGTTATTGAGCAGGAAAACAGGTCTTTGTAGACACAGACTAGCTCGTGTAAAAGTCGGGCATGGCCAAGGAGAAAAACCATGTAGGTTATCCAAACTGAATAAGCACAGAGCTGTAGTAATACGATTTTTTGAAAGGGAAGATAACAGTCGCGTTCAGCCTGGAAAAAGCGATGTGAAAAAGGTAGGAAAGGGAAAGGGGAATAGCAGGCAAGTACACGTTTTAACTGATTACTTGAACAACTTGTATGTGAAATTCCGCTCCGAGAACCCAGAGATAAATATTTCGTTCACGTCGTTTACACGAGCAAGACCTAAGCATGTGCTTTTAACATCTTTCATCAGCCGACATACCTGCCTGTGTACCAGGCATCAAAATGCCGCCCTTACTGTCAAAGCCATAAGGACAGCTGGGATTGCAATGTCACCAAACCCTGAAAAGGCACTTCAGGAAAAACCGAGCTCGGAGAGCATCCGGGATTGTCTCGAGGAAACAGTAAAGCTTTGCCAATGGAAAAGAATTGAAACTGAAGAAAAGGGAAAGAAAAAGTATGTCACTAAAATAGTTCAGACTACACTAACAAAAGAAGAAATGGTTGTGCATTTCGAAAGTCAAATGCAAGATTTTGAGCAGCACGTCGAGAGAGTAAACACTCAGTATAGCCAAATACGGCACTTGAAGGAAAATCTCCCACCCCGTCATATTATAGTACAAATGGATTTTTCGGAGAATTATTCATGCAAATCACTTGATGAAGTCCAAAGTGCATATTTCAATCAAACTAATGTTACGCTACACCCGGTTGTCGTTTACTACAATGGTACCGAAGGAAATCTTCATCACAGTAGTTTCATCATCGTGTCTGATGAAATGGCCCACAAATCTTCTACCGTTTTGACCTTCATTGATGCCATCATGCCAGATCTAAAATCGCTTGTCACCTTGGATACAGTTCACTACTGGACAGACAGTCCGAGTAGTCAGTACAGAAATAAAAACATATTCGAGTTTGTAGCTAATCACCAAGACATCCATGGAGTCAAGGCCTTCTGGAATTACTTTGAGACGGGTCATGGCAAAGGCCCTTGTGACGGCCTGGGCGGCACCTGCAAAAGGCTTGCCGATCAGGCTGTCAGAAGTGGCAAATTCCTTATTCAAGACGCAGAGGGGTTTTATGACTGGGCCAGAATTTCAAGTATGTCAAATGTGACATTCAAATATGTGTCAAGCTCAAAGTGTTGTGAATTTGAGGAACGTGTTAAGGAGAAGAACCTTCAATCAGTTAAAGGTACCATGAAGCTACATGCCGTGTTTGGACTGGGTCAGTCTGAGGTAAAAATTAGAGATACAAGCTGTTACTGTGAGCAATGTCTTACAGGCGACATGTGCAACACCTGGAGAAAAGAGAGGATACGGAATACCAATTTAGTTCAGGCTAATGCCCCAGCCGTTATAACTGATCTAGTTGCCGCACAAGAAGTGCCTGCTAACCAAACCATAGAGACAGTGGCACCGTTTGAGGAAGGCCAATATGTAGCCGCTATTTATGATAAGAACTGGTATGTAGGAAAAATTGTAAATATTGACGAGAAGGAGTCCGATGTTGAAATTACGTTCATGGAGAAGAAGAAACAGTTTTACCAGTGGCCGAGACAGGAGGACAGAATATGGGTGAAAACTGATGCCATTCTTTGTAGTTTGGCTGCTCCAATGCCTAATGGCAAATCCTGTAGAAGGTTTAAACTTGGCGACAATGATAACGAGCTCATTGTGACCAAATTTGAAAAACACGCATGAAATTAATTGAATTAACAAATTCAAGATGTTTGAGTCGTCATATTCGTATTGATGATGGAAAAATAGTTTCTATTTATACAGTGGAGAATACGTCATTCTTTCCCGTTTAAACGAAAGGAAACGCAAACGCAAAACACTAAAACGTAGAAAAGTACAACTTTTGGACAATTCTGATAATTCATGTTTTTATCTTGGTGGCAAACAGTTTGAAGCCAGATCAGACGCCGGGTTACCCGGTGTCTGATCTGGCTCCAAACTGTTTGTAATAGAAATAATAGTTTTAGCGTAAACGCATTTATTGGAAAAGAATAACGTTTTCTCCACTGTAGGTGAAAATGTTCGTTACTACAATATTTGTTAATTTTAAATGTTTTTCTTTATTATGGTAACACTAAAACGTAGAAAAGTACAACTTTTTGACAATTCTGATAATTCATGTTTATCTTGGTGGCAAACAGTTTGGAGCCAGATCAGACGCCGGGTTACCCGGCTTCTGATCTGGATCCAAACTGTTTGTAATAGAAATAATAGTTGTAGCGTAAACGCGTTTATTGGGAAAGAATAACGTTTTCTCCACTGTAGGTGAAAATGTTCGTTACTACAATATTTGTTAATTTTAAATGATCTTCTTTAATATGGTAACACAAAGCTTGTTTTAACATTTTCTAAATAGTATTCATTACTTCTCTTGGAAATGTTTGAAACAAGCTGTTTGTCACCATACAGGGGTTTTGGAAATTAAGTCTCATTTGTAGACGATATCGTATAAAATGTTCGTTACAGAAGTATTTAATTGACCTAGGGAAAGTTATTTTCAAAATGTTTTTATTGTTTATCAATTTGTTTTGCAAGTATGCATAACTACAGTTAAGCGATATTTTCGTTGTTTTAACAGTTGTACCAAATAAGTTTTAGGTGAACATTTGACTGTGTCATTACTTCTAACCTCAACAACATGAAAAATGTATCCACAGAGACAAAAATAGCTCGTATCTGTATGTAAGTTTGAGAAAACGTTTACCATAATTAAAAAAATGTTCGTTACGTTTTCTTACATTTTGATTTAGTGCAATATGTCCAAATGTCATCATCTATTTGTCACATAGTTTAATAATCCTGAAAAGAAAATCACAATTGATTTTGAATTTATGTTGAACAAAGCAGACTCAATGTTACATAGACTTACGTTATTATTTAAAGACAGGTTGGATGGCAAAATATGGACAAACTCAGATGACCTTAATAATAAGCAATGTTTATTTTCATATTCTGACCAAAATATTTACATTAAAGTATGCATATCAATTCCTATGACCAAATACACATCAGTCAATATTATATTGTTGAAAAAGAAGTCATTGGGTAACAATAACGGTTTTGGGTTTGCATGTGTATCGTCATGGTACTAAGTAACGTACATTTCTGAAGGCACAAATTATGTAAAAGGGTGGCTTCATTCCTACAGTCATAACACAGTTACTACTTAAGTGGTGCATCCAAATTTTCTGTGAGATATCACCTGGACCCCATACAATAGTATCAACAAACCAGCTTTTCTATTACAAAAACTTTATTTTATGGATATTCTTATCCTGAATTGGACCTAGTTACTGAAAAACAGTGAGTGTATATGCAATGCACTTTGACCTCTTGAATCAGGGCTCAAGATAAGATGGGGTAAACTGAAAAAATCCACCATTTTCTCACTCATTTAACATATAGCTCCAAATCCTATGGTATCACTACTCATTAGAATCGTCTCTTTGAGACGATTTTAATGAGTAGTGGCACCATAGGGTTTACTCCACAAATGAAGATTTTAGTGTTTGAAATACTTCCCTTATCTTGAGCTCTGTGGAAAACAAGTATTAATAGCCTTTATAAACAGATCAAGCTCTACTAGAATTGGAACCAGTTCAAAGTTAACTTGTTTGACACTCTCATGAAAAATAAAACAGAAACAGCTCATTTTAAGAATTTCAATAGGTCACAACTTTTAATCATATTGAAAGAGCTTATTTCAGTTTCTAAACATATACCAGAAATTCTTATAACCAAAAAAGCATGAATTGAAATGTTGCCTGACCAAACTTCACACTAGTTTTAACCCATTACCCATAGCCTGTCTCTAGTTTTTAAGACATGTGAACACCTAAAACAGGTTAAAAGTAAAGCAGAATGCGCCTTACAGCGCAGAATAATTTACTTTTAACCTGCATTATTAAGCTACCATCTGTTAGAATATAGAAAATATAAGTTGTAATACATATTCATTACTCTATAAATTGGAACTACTTTCATCAGTGGAGGAATAAAAAGATGGCATAAAAAAGAGAATTTATGGGTAAATGGGTTAAGAAAGATAAGTTTATGAATAATTCTGACTCAATAACTAGGATTTGTCATACATTGATTACTGTTCTTTCTTCATCAGAAACAATGCCTTTTTCATTGTGGTTGACTTATCTAACCCGACTGAGATGTGGTTCACACTAGAGAATCTGATGGCTACTGCACGGACAAGAATAGAGACAGTAATCAGCGACATGAAACAGGACCACCCTGACATCCGGGAGACACTGAGACGTAAGGCCTGGGAGAGACTGGGTGATGTACAAGAGGATAAGAGCATGATAGACCCCTTCCCTATTCCAATGGTGATTGTAGGCAGCAAGTTTGACCTGTTTCAGGTAGGTTTATAAATTATAGATACCAAATATTTGTACAGTTAACCAATTCCCCCATAAATATGCCTCTTTACGCCTTTAATTTAATCATCCACTTAGGAAAATAGTTCCAATTTATACAGTCATGAATATGTATCATAAGAAATATTTCTATATTCTAGAAGATGGTAGCTTAAAGCAGGCTGAAAGTAAAGCAGAATGTGCCTTAAGACACATTCTGCTTTACTTTCAACCTGCTTTAAGTGGTCATCTATTTTCAAAACTAGAATCAGGCTATGGGGTAATGGATTAAGGGGTCATCTATTGAAGAAGCAATGAAGTATATAAGACAGGTTACTGCTTAAACATGCATATAATTTTCTATAGATACTAGGTGTTAAACCAATACTTTGCATGTATACATCCTTTGCAGACAGTGTAGATTAAAACCAGAGCACTATTGAACAGGGTCTACACTGTTTGCCAGAATATTTGATATTTGGGCAAAATAATAACTGTACAGTGTTCACAAAACCCGTCTAAACCAGACGTGTGTGGGGACAACATAAATTTCTGGTTTAGAAGGGTGTCCAGTTCAGAGGGGTTTTAACCCATTACCACATTGTTTGTTTTTAGTATGGAAGATAGCTGATCACTTAAAGCATGTTGAAAGTAAAGCTTTACTTTCAACCTGATTTAAACTATCATCTACTAGAATATAGAAATTATTTCTAATGATACATATTCATGAATGCATTTTCTTCAGTGTAGGAATAAATCAAAGGCGTATTTATAGTGTAGTGGTTTAAAATAAAGACGGGTTTGAAACGGGACAAAAGTTTTTGACCGGTTTAGAGAGAATTCTGGTATTTAGAGGTTCTGGTTTGTAGGGGTTCCTCTGCATATAACTGTGAGTATTTAGGTTATTTTACTCAGAGGTCAAAAGTCTTTCCTTTACCTTGGAAATTTCGGAGATTTCATATCCTCTTCATCTACATGACTGTACAGGTACAGTCTTGCCAATGGAGAGGATGTGAAATCTTAAAAAAATCAAAGGTAAAGGAAAGATCTTTGAGCTCTGAGTAAAGAACCTAAATACTCACACTGACAGTTATATACAGTTATTTTCAGATAAATGATAGAACAGGGAAACCTCTTTGGATGTACAGTAGAACCTCTCTATTACGACTGCTAAACGAAGGCTAATTGATTGTATAAAGACAGGTGACAGGTTAACTCTTTGAACTCTAGTCACACATATATGCGTCATTTGCAAACAACGTACCTGTGGTGTGTACACTTGTCCTATGCAGACAGTGTAGACCTTGATCAGAGGGCTCCTTAAGGAGCCCTCTGATCAGGGTCTACACTGTTTGGCATTTTGACATATATTGTAAAAATCAATTCTAAAAAGTCAAACATGGACTAGACCAAATTGAAAACTAGAATTGTCCAGGAAAGGGTTTAAGCAAGGTGACAGTAAAACAGAAAGCTCCTGAAGGAGATTTCTGTTTCACTCTTACCTTGCTTTAAACAGTCACCTACCTTGAATACATGACATTAAGCATACTTTTGTGGTTGTTATAGAGATGTTCTACTATATATAGCTGTGCTTGAACTTTGTCAATTTCAAAATTCAGAATTGTAAGGGTTAACCCATTCCCCCATAAATACGCCTTTTTACGCCTTTAATTTTTTACAACATTGAAGAAAATAGGTCCACGATTATACAGTTATGAATATGTATCATAAGAAATATTTTCTATATTCTAGCAGATTATAGCTTAAAGCAGACTGAAAGTAAAGCAGAATGTGCCTTAATGTACATTCTGCTTTACTTTCAACCTGCTTTAAGTGGTCATTTATCTTCAAAACTAGAAATAGGCCATGGGATAATGGGTTAACATGTTTCTGTATCCTGACCCTGATTTCAACTGATTAACGATTCTTCCTACAGGACTTCGACTCTGAGAAGAGGAAGATCATCTGTAAAACTTTGAGATTCGTAGCTCACACCAATGGTGCCTCACTCCAGGTAAGGAAAAAATAAATACATATACACAGCTCCTTTCCCACAATGGTCCTTCTAACAACGATTTCACCTTACAACAATGCTTGCCGCTGTTCCCTAAACAAGACAACTATGTCCAACTATTTCACGGGTGCAATATCGTCACGGTCTGCTTTAAATTGTGGTCTTTTGTTTTTGTTCAAAGTTGTATAATGGACGTTTTGACAGGAGAAAACATGATGACAAGTGACAAAGAGCTTGAATCTGATCTGGATTCAAGTTGTTTGCCTACACACACAATCTTTTTCTCCCATTGGGTGTAGAGAGGGAGCACTGTACATTTAAAAAATATTTAATACTGGTTTTTAGTATCTTCTGGTATGGACAGTTTGACTTACTTTTGTAAAGCAGTTTGGATCCAGATTAGATTCCTAATTACCACTGGGGCTGGAGCCACAATTTCATGTACATGTATATGACAACTCTGAAGAAGGGGCCTGTGTGGCCGAGTGGCTGATAATCACTAGCTCCTTACTCCTGAGGTATGAATCCCAGTCTGGGAACATCCGAATTTTCATGTGAAAATTTAGCTGAAATATTGTTCAAAGCAACCCTAAACTCTGACAAATCAAATAAATTCAACTTTTAATTACAAAATATTGACTAATTTAAAGAGTTCTTTGTACATGTCCAATTTTTGTTTACCTTAGTGACAGAAAAAGTATTGACTCCTTTTAATTTTTCGGGAAAAGCGGGACAGCACTATAACCCACCCATCCACTACCACCAAACCTCAAAAAAATGAAAAAGAACAATCAATAGAACTTAGAATTCTATAACAATTCAGAGCTACAGATAAGGGGAGTATTTCAAAAACTAAAATCTTAATTCCTACCTTAAACCCTATGGTGTTGCAACTCATTAGAATCCTCTCTTTGAGATGATTCTAATGAGTAGTTACACCATAGGAATTTTGGTGCTAAAATGAGTCAAAAATGTTGTATTTGTTCAGTTTACCAATTAATCAAATCAGATCAAATCAAATCAATATTTATTTATTGTCGGAATAGTTTATAACATGTAACATAAGCTATGTATAGCTTTTTACCAACATTCTTATCTGGAGCCCTGTCAATTTCTATTTCAGTTTTTTAGCCTGAAGATTGAGAGTTTGGTAACTAGACTAAGAGCTCTAATAACAAACCATCTGTTTGGAACAACACCTAGGTGAGTTTTAACCCTTTACTCCAAAGATACGCATTGGAATGCCTTTAATTTATCCCTGCGTTTTAACTCTTTCCTCCCTGAAACTTTAAATGGACAAATTCCAGTTTCAAATTAAGTCTAGTCCATTTCTGACTTTTAAGGGTTGTTTTGTCGATGTTTGGCATTATGACAAACAGTGAAGACCCTGATCAGAGGGCTCCTTTCGGAGCCCTCTGATCTGGGTCTTCACTGTTTGCATAGGACAAGTGTACTTTTCACATGTACACTCTTTGAAAAGGACGCCTATATGCGGGACTAGGGTTCAAAGGGTTAAACAGTAGCCAGTTCTATATGTAATTAAAAACCAGGATTAGATAGTATGTTAGCACTCAAGTGGGGGGATAGTTTTCAAATAAACAGGAAAACATTGCTTTTTGCATGGAATTAATGTTTGCTTAGTGACAAATTGATGGACCTTAAAGCTACCTGCTCCTATAAAAATATTACCACAGATTAATGTACATGTATAGTGTTGTATACACATGGCTGTTTAAAACAAATTAAAGTTGCTTTCTACTTTGCTTTAATTTTGTTCTAAGCAATGTCATACCTTAACCCGTTCCCCCCCATAGCCTGTTTCTAGTATTCTAGTATTGAAAGTAGGTGACCACTAAAAGCAGGTTGAAAGAAAGGTAAAATGTGCCTTAAGGCACATTCTGCTTTACTTTCAGCCTGCTTTAAGCAAACATCTGCTAGTAAATAGAAAATATTTCTTATGGTGCCTATTCATTTCAGTATAAAATGGAAACTATCTTCTTTAGTAGTGAAATAAATTAAAAGTGTAAAAAGGGTGTATTTATGGGGTAATACCTTAAACAAAGATGGGTATAGGTGATTTGCTTTTTTTGCTGTGGAGGTAAGGGTTTACAGTCAAACTTCGATATCTCGAACTCGGTTTAATCGAACATACCAAAATATGGGTTGTTTGACCTATCCGAGCAGGTTCATGTGTGGAACTATCGTATAGTTTGAGTTAAGCAAGTTTGAGATATCGAAGCTTGACTGTATCCAATTGTGTACTGTATATTTTTGCAGCAAGCTGATGCAACAGGAGTACAGCAAACCATTGATGATCCCCGCTGGTCTAGATTCACTTTCAGCAATAGGTAGAGTACCATTATCATTTCTCCAATATCGAGAAACGGCATTACTTTTGTTCTGCCTATCCAGCCACTTGTCTTTAAAGAGCACCATGCTTTAAACTCAGTGGTCGCTTTACATAAATTTTACTACATACTCTGATACTTCAAACATTTAAATATATTACATTCAGAATCTTTTAAATCTTTATGTTGGTTACACTATACTTGTATCCTTGTTACCAATAGTTTCTTGAATGCATGGAGTTCTTGCATGGTAAATCAATGTGTATCAGTAAATGCCATGATGTTTATATTTCAAGGCTACAGTAAAACCTGTCTAAATTGTTTTGATAAGACCGGTGACTGCTTAAAGCAAGGTGACAGTAAAACAACAAGCTTCTTTAGAAAATACTGTTATACTGTCAAATTGCTTTAAGCTGTCAGACTGTCACATGTCTTTTATACAATCAATTAGCCATTGTTTTAATTGTCGTAATAGAAAGGTTTTACTGTTTACCTTTTTATGCCCCCAGAATCTACGATTCGGGGGCATATAGTTTTTGTCATGTCTGTTGGTTTGTCCGTCCGTCCGTCTGTCCGTCTGTCCGTCCGCACAACCGAAATGGGTTAGAGGGCCTTTTCTGGCCAGATAACGGTAAACATAACAAAAGAAGACAATAGAGTTCATTCCGTAACAATAGAATAAGGGGCCGTGGCCCGTTATTCAAACAAAAGAAAATAACAAAAGAAAAGGCCCTCTAACCCATTTCGGTGGCACGTCCGTCCGTCTGTCTGTGCCAAAAACCTTAACCTTGGCTATAACTCTTGCATTTTTGTACCTGGACCTTTTATACTCTGCATGTGTCTTCCCTGTATCAAGACCTTTTCATCAAAACAAACCTTTTTGACCTTGTGACCTTGACCTTGACATTTGACCTACTTTTGTAAAAATCTTTAAATGGCTATAACATTTTCACCAGTAGGCCCAGGGCTTTCATATTTTGTATGTATATTTCTTTTGTCAAGACCTTTCCAACCATACCAACATCTTTGACCATGTGACCTTGACCTTGACCTTTGACCTATTTAATCAAACTTTAACCAAAAACCTTAACCTTGGCTATAACTTTTGCATTTTTTAACCTGGGCCTTTTATACTTGGCATGTGTATTCCTCATTGCAAGACCTTTCCAACCATATAAAACTTTTTGACCTTGTGACCTTGACCTTGAAATTTGACCTACTTTTGTAAAAATCATTAAATGGCTATAACATTTGCACCAGTAGGCCCAGGGCTTTCATATTTTGTATGTATATTTCTTTTGTCAAGACCTTTCCAACCATACCAACATCTTTGACCATGTGACCTTGACCTTGACCTTTGACCTATTTAATCAAACTTTAACCAAAAACCTTAACCTTGGCTATTACTTTTGCACTTTTTAACCTGGGCCTTTTATACTTGGCATGTGTATTCCTCATGGCAAGACCTTTCCAACCATATAAAACTTTTTGACCTTGTGACCTTGAACTTTGACCTACTTTTGTAAAAATCTTTAAATGGCTATAACATTTGCACCAGTAGGCCCAGGGCTTTCATATTTTGTATGTATATTTCTTGTGTCAAGACCTTTCCAACCATACCAACATCTTTGAACATGCGACCTTGACCTTTGACCTATTTAATCAAACTTTAACCAAAAATCTAACCTTGGCTATAACTTTTGCATTTTTGCACCTGGGCATTTTATACTTGGCATGTGTATTCCTCATGGCAAGACCTTTCCAACCATACAAATTTTTTTGACCTTGACCTTGACATTTGACCTTCTTTTGTAAAAATCTTTAAATTGCTATAACATTTGCACCAGATGGCCCAGGGCTTTAATATGTTGTATGTATATTTCTTGTGTCAAGACCTTTCCAACCATACCAACATCTTTGACCATGTGACCTTGACCTCGATCTTTGACCTATTTAATCAAACTTTAACCAAAAACCTTAACCTTGGATATAACTTTTGCATTTTTGCACCTTGGCCTTTTATACTTGACATGTGTTTTCCCTTTCTAACCATACAAAACTTTTTGACCTTGTGACCTTGACATTTGACCTACTTTTGTTGAAATCTTTAAATGGCTATAACATTTGCACCAGTAGGCCTACGGCTTTCATATTTTGTTTATATATTTCTTGTGTCAAGACCTTTCCAACCATACCTACGTTTTTGCCCTTGTGACCTTGACCTTTGACCTTTATTTGTATAAATCTTTATACGCCTATAACATTTGGACCAGTAGGCCTAGAGCTTCCATACTTTATATGTTTCTTGTGTTAAGACTTCTCCAACCATGCCAATGTTTCATTTACCCTAAGACCATGACTTTTGACCTACTTTTGCAAATAAGCATTACATTACAGAACATGATTCTGGCTGGGGGCATTTGTGTTTCACAAACACATTGCTTTTCATCTGATCATCACCAAACTTTCTGAAAATGTTTGTTGACATAAAATGGAGACCAATTTGGATAACCAGCGGCACCAATTTATGCTAAGCCCTTTGGAGTAATGGCCCTTGAAGTCCTCAAAATGGCGCTCCACTACAGTTTCAGCTCTCTAACTTTTACCTTTGATAGTCTGGATTCCCCTCCCTGTATCATCGGGGGCATTCGTGTAACTGGGACACGCTCTTGTTCTAATACAGTGTTCCCTCTCTACAACGACACCCAATGGGAGACAAAGGTTGTGTGTGCTGATCAGAGGGAGTCGTTATAGCGAGTGATATTGACTTACATTTGCAAACAGCTTAATAATTGTCTTGAGAACAGTGGCAAACTTCATTGTAAGGAGGGAGTCCTTGTTCAGAGGGCCATTAAACTGTAATACAAAATATTAATATGTTGTCTTTATTCTAGGTAATGCTCCAATATCTGACAAGGATATCGGCAGGGTAAATGCAAGGTATGTTAAATATTCTTTGATAACACTTTACTGTGCAGATGTATTCTTATTGTTAGCATTTATATTTTATCATGAATAAAAAAATGTTATCTGCTAATAGCCCATGATTTGTAAACAAAAATCCTATTTGTTTTAAATGATGATGTCATACATGTATTACAATTTTTGTCTTTCAAAAACAGACTTTTGGTTCTTTTAACCCTTTAGGGCATACATGTATTACCTGTTTCTAGGTTTGAAGACATGTCACCAAGCAAGGTATAAGTAAAGCAAATTGTACCGTAAAGCAAGGTATAAGTAAAGCAAATTGCACCTTAAGGTGCATTCTGCTTTACTTTCAGCCTGCTTTATGCTACCATTTGCTAGAATATAGAAAATATTTCTTGCGATACACTTTTAGATGTATTAAAGTTCAGTATGTGTGTTTGTATATTGAACGTTTGATTGTACTTGCAGGAGACCTGTAGATCTTTGGAAACACAGCTTCACTGCTTACTTCCCTCAGACTGTAAGTATACTGATTAATACAGGGCTCCAGAGATGAGGGAGTAAACTAAACACATCCAACATTTTCTCATTTATTTCAGCACCAAACCCTATAGTGTTACTACTCAATAGAATCGTCTGGAAGAGACGATTCTTATGAGTGGTGACACCGTAGGGTTTGATGCAGAGATAAGGATTTGACTTTCTGAAATACATGTACTCTCTTAATCGAAGCTCTGACATAGTATAACAAACACATGTTTCATCAATAGCCATCAGTGTAGATCACCTATACAGTTGTGAAGACGTTATACTTTGCCATCAACACCTTTGAACTAAAACAAATCTTTCCATTGCAAACAGTCTGGAGTCAGATCAGACGCCGGGAAACCCAGCTTCTGTTCTGCTCCAAACTGCTTGCAAACTCAGATTAATAAATAAATTATTAGAAATTTCAAAAACATGTTGTTAATTACATTTTATTGAATTGTGTTTGCATTTTATTGGGAATGAGTAATATCTTCCAGTGTATCTACATGTATATACAAAGCATATATAGTCATATTATAAGAACGTCACACTAGTATGACCATTGAACCACAAAAGGAAAAAACAGTGTTTCAGTATTTAAGATGGTTGGCTGCTGAAAGCAAACAGCAAGTGATAATCATTCAAAGAAATGTATGTTGAGATCACTTAAAGATAGATGACTGTAAAACGTGAATAAAAGATAACTGCAGCTTTCTGCATTATTTGTTTGTCTGACTTTTAGCTGCCTACAACCTTAAATTTTTTATTCTCTGAATTAAATGCCAACTGTCTTCAACACTGCTCTTTCATATACTGTATACAGTCGAACTTCGTTATCTCAAACTCGCTTAACTTGAACTATCCGATAGTTCGACACATGAACTGTATTATTTCATGGTCGGTTAGGTCAAACATACTCATATTTCAAAGATAAAACGTGGCTAAGCCACGTTTTAACTTTGAAATACGGGTAAGTTCAATTTAACCGAGTTCGAGATATCAAAGTTTGACTGTATATGTTTTGTATGTTACAGGAAACTGACAATCCTGGTCAAGTTGAAGATCCTGCAAAAGATACAAAATATGCTGAACAGGCTATTGACAATCTACGGACACAGAAAGACGAGGTACAGTTTTATCCCATCAAAACATAGCATATTGTCAGTATTGAGGACAGATGGTTGCTTATAGCAGGCTGAAAGTAAAGCAGAATGTCTGCTTTAAGCTTCCATCTGCTAAGCTATAGATATTATTTCTTATGAATTATGATGCATATTTATGACTGTTTAACCCTTTACCTTATAAGCCCTTTCTAGTATTGAATATAGCTGATCACTTACAGCATGTTGAAAGTAAAGCAGAATGCGCCGTTAGGCACATTCTGCTTTACTTTCAGCCTGCTTTAGGCTACTTTCTGCTAAAACATATAAAATATTTATGATAATACATATTCATGACTGTATAAATGGGAACTATTTTCTCCTGTGTAGGAATGAATTAAATGTGCTAAAAGACGCTTCTATTGGGTAAAGGGTTAAAGGGGAACTATTTTTTTCAGTGGAGGATTAAATTAAAGGCATATCTATTGGGCAATGTGTTGGGGCAACACAGATGCAAGTTCAAGACTTAGTATTGCATTTCTTTTGATGCCCCCACATCCCCATATATTACCACTTGCTGATTTATAACAGCTATAGGTTTTGGATAATGTCCATTAAAGATGGACAATATTGACTAGTATGGTAGTGATAGGCAATATAGACCTCTTATTGTTATCTTGTGTCTGGAACTTCTAAAATATCTAGTTCTCGTCTTGTAAATGTGCGATATGACTGAAATACTGTTAAAGTGAGGTAAAATCATAACAGATCAAATCAAATCTAGTAATGTCATCTAAACAATTTAGGCCTTTTATCGTTAACTTGTGTCTGGAACTTCTAAAATATCTAGTTCTTTTCTTGTAAATATACGATATGACTGAAATACTGTTAAAAGCGAGGTAAAACCATAACACATCAAATAAAATCTAGTAAATGTAATCTAAACAATTTAGGCCTTTTATCGTTAACTTGTGTCTGGAACTTCTAAAATATCTAGTTCTTTTCTTGTAAATATGCGATATGACTGAAATACTGTTAAAAGCGAGGTAAAACCATAACACATCAAACAAAATCTAGTAAATGTAATCTAAACACTACTCTATTGCTTTTTTTTTTTTCAATGATCAAGTTTGACTGTACATCTTATTCATTCTGTAACGTACGTGGTACGTTGGATATATATGCAAAAGAGGCTTCCCAAACCCTTGTATGTTGGGAAGTGAGTCAATTATATAGCGCAACAAACATCTCTTGTAACGTGCAAACCGAGACACCCAGCAACAACAAACCCCGTCGATGCAAAGCTTAAGCTCACTCCAAGTGATGTTTGTTGCGCTATATTATTGACTCACTTCCCAACATACAACGGTTTGGGAAGCCTCATTTGCATATACCAACGTACCACTTACGTTACAATTCTATATTGAATTTTGAACTGATATGAAATTGATTTCATATTTCCAGGAACTAGAAAGATATAAAAGAATGTCTGACAGACGAGCCCAGAAGAAAGCCCAAGGAATGTATGGTAATGTATTATTCTTGTTTTCTGTCCTTAATTCATGCAGCCCTGAAATTCTATAATATACATGTATATTGGACAATTGTTGGTTCCATTAAAGTCTAATCCATTTTTGACTATTCAAGGTCTTTTGGTTTTTTATGCCCCCAGAATCTACAATTCAGGGGCATATAGTTTTTGTCCTGTCTGTTTGTTGGTTTGTTTGTTGGTTCGTCCATCCATCAGTCTGTCTGTCTGTGCCAAAAACCTTAACCTTGGCTATAAATCTTTCATTTTTCCACCTGGGCCTTTTACACTTGGCATGTGTCTTCCCTGTATCAAGACCTTTCCAACCATACAGACCTTTTTGACCTTGTGACCTTGACCTTCACATTTGACCTACTTTTGTAAAAAATCTTTAAATGGCTATAACATTTGCACCAGTAGGCCCAGAGCTTTCATATTTTGTTGTATATTTCTTGTGTCAAGACCTTTCAAGCAATACCAAAGTATTTGACCATTTGACCTTTGACCTTTTTAAAAAAAAATTGCACCTGGGCCTTTTATACTTGGCATGTGTCTTCCTCGTGTCAAGACCTTTTCAACCATACCAACATCTTTTACCTTGACCTACTTCAGTGAAAAAATGTAATGGCTAAAACATTTGCACCAGTAGACACAGGGCTTTCATATTTTGTATGTATATTTCTTGTGTCAAGACCTTTCCAACCATACCGATGTCTTTGACCATGTGACTTTGACCTTACCTTTGACCTATTTAATCAAATTTTAACCAAAAACTTAACTGTGGTTATAACTTTTGCATTTTTGCACCTGGGCCTTTTATACTTGGCATGTGTCTTCCTCATTGGAAGACCTTTCCAACTATACAAACCTTTTTGACCTTTATCTTTACATTACATTATCAAACATGATGCTGGCTGGGGGCATTTGATCTTCACCAAACTTTCTGAAAGTATTTGTTGATGTCACAAGACAGGATTAGACAGAGATATTATATATTATACTTATTTTAATGTTTTTACTCACGACCCTTTTTGTCGTACGACGTTTCGTTAAACGTGTGCCTAGTTTCCATCTGAATCAAGTAGAAATGTAGTAATTTTTGTGGCAATCAGTACATACAGTTTATAGAGTTGTTGTTGCTTTTATTTCAGAATGATATGTGTACATTCCTGTCCATAATCCGTCCACCAAATGACAGTTGTAAAGAAGAGAAATTCTGGCAGAAACAAACAATAAAAACTATATTTTAGAAACTTTCTAACAAAGTGCTAGAACAGTTAGCAGCTAAGTGTATTACTGTAAGGTATTTGATATAATCTACAGTCCAACTTTGATATCTCAAACTTGCTTAACCCTTTACCCCATAGCCTATTTCTAATTTTGAAGACAGGTGATCACTTAAAGCTCATTGTACTTCACTTTCAGCCTGTTTTAAGGTTCCATCTGCTAAAGTTTAGAAAATATTGTTTATGGTACCTGTTTATGACTTTAAATTGGGACTATTTTCTTCAGTCGGGGAACAAATCATATGTACTAAAATGCACTTCTATAGGGGAAAGGATTAAGTTGAATTAACCTGTATTTTTACAATTCTATTTTGATATATTAGACTTGCTCAGGTCGAACATAATTATCCATATTTCAACTAAGCTACGTTTTAACCTGAAATATGAATACGTTCCATTGAAACGAGTTTGAGATATCGAAGTTTGACAGGTGTTTAAACCAGGCGTTCCAGCTCAAGTTTTACTCAAGAGTGAATATTTACCCTTTAAGTGCTAAATTCTCAAATAGACTTTTCACTTTTATGATAAATAACCAATTTAAAGAGGGTCTCTGTGGGCTTCTTTACTAAAACATTTGAAAGTACATGTATTACAAACAGTGCATACTTTGATCATATGGTTCCTTCAGGTGTCCTATGTTTAGGTCTACTGTTTGTACAGGATGTATACATGCAATTCAGTCTTCACACTAAATTATAGAGAATGTGTTCATTTTCATAGAAAGAGATGGAAGAATATCTTTGCAATGATATTAAACAGTTTTCTACAGAATTTGAATAATTTGTAAGATGGGACCAATTTTCCAGAGATCTTCAACATATTTTCATATTTGAATCTAAATAAATTATTCCATTATTTATTTATTGTTGATACAAACATGTTTTTGACTATTTTAGAATTAAAAATGAACATATGATATAATGTTGCTTGTTTTTCTTTTCTTTCGATAGATGAGTTGTAATATATTCTTAAATAATTTTAGCCTTGTTCAATAAATAATATGAAGTCAAACAGTGTTGACCCTGATGAGATGATGTATAGTAACACAGCATCTCATCAGGGTCAACACTGGTTGCTATTTCATATTAAATGTTTTTCTGTATGGACACGCACTGTGATGTTTTTCAAACACCCTTGTATATCCATAATAAAGTTTCCCCGTGTATGTTTGATACCTAGGTTAAAAAATAAAAGATCTGTTCTGTTCTGTTCTAAGCACATTGAGCGATTTCATTGCACTTGAATGAATTGTGGTCTGCTGAAAATGGTGTCTGCTATATTTCTGAAATTGGTTCTGTTGTCTTTTTATGTACAAAAAAAGGATCATAAGCGTGAACTTTTCATGGGACAGACAGTTTATATAATGATCAGGGTTTGATCTAGATCCAAGCCGTCAGCAAATATCTCCAATACAGGTCTCCAGTGTTGAAGAGTTATGCTTTTTTGACGAAGAAAAGGGGAGATTGGAGTAGGGGAAGTTTTATTGTAAATATTTCAATTGAGATGTTATTCTCTTCCAATAGACACATTTACTCCAAATCTATTATTTCCATTGCAAACAATTGTGTGCCAGATTAGACTGTGTTTACTCCTTTAATACCATTTGTCAACTAGGGAAAATAGTTCAAATTTATACGGTTAAGAATATGTATAATAAGAATTATTTTCTATATTCTAGCTGATTGTAGCTTAAAGTTAAACAGAATGCTCCTTAACCCATTAAGCCATACTGAGTCATATTGACTCATTGCGCAATAGCCTCATACTAACTCATTTTGACACACTTTAATCAACTACCCTGTATTGGGATGAGCATTGATAGTTGTTTATCGCTTATGGGTTAAGGCGCATTCTGTTTTACTTTCAACCTACTTTAAGTAGTGGCCTATTTTCAAAAATAGAGTCGGGGGTAATGGGTAAATCAGGATGGCTCCATTTGAAATGAATTAAAATGACCCCAACAATAGGTCTCGGTAATAGGATGATTATGATTTTACCACTGGCTATTCCCTATTTTACCAGAATTTGTAAATAGCATTGATCCAGATCCGTTTATGTTTTGTAGTTAAAATTAAAAAACAAGATGTGTTTGTGATACACCATATCCCCTGATGTGACCATTGCCACTAAATAACCTTGACCTTTACCTGCGATAACCTTACTTGAAATGAACTCAAGAGCTTTTTGAGTTGAGTACACATGCCACATATGACGTATCTGTCATAATATATTCATCCAATGTTAAATTCAGCCCGTTTGATTTCTAAATGACCTTGACCTTTGTCATACATGACCCAGTGTACTGTGCCCAAGAGCTTCTAGAGTTTAGTACACATGCAAAATGTAAAGTTATTATCCCATGTAGTTGCAAAGTTACAGCCAATGTTAAAGTTGTGGTTATACAGGCATATAGAGAAACAGACAGGGCAAAAACAATAGGTTTTCCACTAAGACCTGTGGGAGGCATAAAAAGCAAATGCATATGGCAACAGGTACTGTAAAGCAGGTGATTTTATAGCAATAAAAGAGTCGTTGAGTGTATACGGTAAAACCTCTAGACGAGGTGTCTTTGGAAAAGAAGGTAGACCATTAAAGACAGGGGACTAGTCATCTACTTATCCCTTTACCTTATAGAAGCGCCTTTTAGCGCATTCCATTTAATCCTCCGCGAAAGAAAATAATTCCAATCTGTACAGTCAAGAATATGTATCAGAAGGAATATTTTCTTAATTCTAGCAGGTGGTACCTTAAAGCAGGCTGAAAGTAAAAGCAGAATGCGCCCTAGGGCGCATTCTGCTTTACTTTCAACCTGCTTTAAGTAGTCACCTTTTTTTCAAAACTAGCAACAGGTTATGTGGTAAACGGTTAAAGCCGGATAAGAGCTTTCTGCCATACTTATATCCTGCATTAAAGTGTCACCTGAATATTTTGTTTTATAAATGTCCGGCTTAGATTGGTTTGTATTATAACAGGCAAAGGATTAACAGTTTTTGATAAATTTATAAGTGTTATCCCGCCCATGCCGTGCTGATAGCTTGCTATAAACTTCAATTAAAGCCTTCAAAGGCGTGCTTTATTTGTTTGCTGATAACCTTACTGCAATTTAAGCAGATGGTTATCATTTTTGTTAACACCATACCATGTTTCACACTTAATAAATCAAAATAAATTGTTTAATGGTTGATCGTTCTCTCACTTTCAGGCAACGGTCAAATATTTTTCAGATGTTTTTCGATATGCCGTATGCCTTTTAACTTTTATTACAGTATATATCCAGTTACTAAACAAATACTTTTTTTTGAAAACCTGACTGCTTTTTGTTCCATTTAAAACAGCTAATTTTAGCTCTGCCAAAATTTAAAAGTAAAGCACGATATAAGAAAGACCAATCTTTAAAACTGTTCAGCAATAGCTTCTTTATGTCTCTGTGTAATTGCAGGTGGTATATAAACAAAGAACGAACGTTTCAGTGTTTGAATTTTCAATAAAACACTCACGCGCTAAAACGGTCTAACGTGACGCCATATGGCTTCGAAAATGCGTACGCCAAGAAATGTAGCGCCGTTGCTTCGATGCAAATTAAGGTTAGATTATGTGTTAGAATCGAAATGCATGTAATAAATTAATACCAGTATTTTATCTATTAATCGAACACTGGTAGTCGTTGAGATGCTTGTAATTAAATCACTCGGCCTAAAGGCCCTATTACTAAAACTGAAACCTTTCTAGAGCCCGTTTGTATAGCACGTTTTAATCCTTTTGGATTCAAATTAATCTTGGGAGTTTTACCCCGTCTGTTTCAATACTGTTGACTGCAAGGTCGTTTCAAAGTTAGATTCAAGGTAGTATGACTTAAGACATTTCGATACGAATGTCAAACATTTTGGATCCTGCGCGGCGTAGGGGGCCGTTTTACTAAACAGCTTGCGCAAAATTTTTGCGTAAGTCAAAATCGTTTAACTCTTATTTTTCGATCATAAACGTTTGCAAACAGCAAATAGCAAGATCAGAGGACGCGCTAAAAGCGCGTCCTCTGATCTGGCTATTTGCTGTTTGTAGCAAGTGATAATGAGAAGTATAAATTAAAATTTAAAATTTTGCGTAAGTAGTTTAGTAAAACGGGCCCCAAATCTGGATTCAAACTGTTTGCAGTATACAAACTCATCTTTATGCGACTACGGCGCAGAAAGGGTTAGTTTATCTGAATAGATTTCCACACCCTTTGTTGACAATGTTTCTTATCGAAATCATACCAATTTACCGTTAACCATCCCTAGTGACGATTATACTCGTTCTTTACAAAACTTTATTATGTTAACCATGCAAACAGAGTAACCCAAGATGATTCATATAGGAACCCTTTTGACCAGTGTCTGGACTGCTTGGTATTTTGTAATATATTGTTAGAAACACCAATAAAAAACCCAACACTGAATAGTTTACACAAATGATATAGCCCAGCGCTTATAAAGCGTTTCAGTTGAGTTTGAAGTTCGTCCTCAATTGCTCAGATTTAAATCGAGCCTCAAATCTGACCAATCAAATGCATGAGAACATTTTCAAACTCAACTCAGTCACTTTATAAGCATGGATTTTATTGGAAACTGAGATTATCCGTTTGAAGGAGTTAAGTACATGACGTAATGATAAACATTCCAAAGTACGAACAATATGACCAATGTGACCATTGACCTTATAAATGTGTTATTACGTTACCTTGCTATGTTTGCCTGCCGATGCTAAGTGCTGTAGTTAATTGATAACTTCAAACCTTGTTTCGTGTTTGATCAAACTTTGAAATATTTTAACCCTTTCACAGCCTTACGCCGAGTTCAAAGGTATTTGAAAACATTTTTGGATCCTGATCAGACGCCGTGTAACTCGTCGTCTGACTAGGATCCAAATAGTTTGACACGCATATGACTAAATTATACTAGTCAAACTTCCAAATATACATTTTGGAAAAACAGACGACAATTGTTCAAAGCAGATGACGTCATGGCAGTAGAGAGGTTAAGCACTTGAGGTGACAATATTCGTCTGTTTGATGTCCTCTCTAGTTAATCCTTTCAAAGCTAAATTTGTCGTGAGGTTTTTACCACTTCGCCGCTTTATTGTCATCTGCTTCAGTATTGTTGTCTACATGCACGTTTCAAATTTAGATTTTAGGTTTTACGACTTAATATCGATAAGAGTGGTAAACAGTTTGTGTCCTGATCAGACGCCGCGTTACGCGGCGTCTGATCAGGACCCAAACTGTTTGCAAACGTGCTTTAAGGCGTCATTGAGAGTGAAAGGGATTAAGCCACTTACGTTCAGTAAATAAACGTTGAATAAATAAGCTATATATGTTTGACAACTCTCTGTTGACAAACTACCTTGTAAGGTTAATTTGATTAACTGTTAGACCATCGACCTAATAGGTTAAATATTTACCCATAATCCTTACTATACGAGAAAATTGTATAAACATACAAGTATTTTGGAAACCGTGTATACCTTGATCAGAGGGCTCCTAACGGATCGATCTGATCTGAGTGTGCACTGTTTGTCATACGTATAATTAAAATTGAAGTAAATCCGTTTAGAGAAAATATAAACCGGTCTTCATTTTAGAAACTGGATGAATCCACTAGAAAAAATCAGTACTCAGTATAATGGATAATCTCATGTTTATGTTTGCATTACCCATTTTCGGTTAACCATTTTACTACTGTTTGCGAGCGTAATCTAAATCTGAGAATTTACAATCAAACCTGTTCTTACAGTGGAGAATCAGTTATTCTTTCTCAATAAACGCGTTTACGCTAAAACTATTATTTGCAGTGCAAACAGTTTGGGTAACCCGGCGTCTGATCAGGCTCCAAACTGTTTGCCACCAAGATAAACATGAAATATCAGAATTGTCCAAAAGTTGTTCTTTTCTACGTTTTAGCGCTTTGCGTTTGCGTACGTTTGCGTTTAAACGGGAAAGAATAACAGATTCTCCACTGTACCCATGATCTAAACTTCAAATGGACAATTCGAGTTTTAAATCAAGTGACACATCTAGTCCTTTTTTTTGACGTTTTATGATTGCTTTCTACGATATACTGCTAAATAAGAAATTTAAAATGCATATCCTGATCAAAGGGCCCTTTTAGGAGTCTTTTGGTCTGGATCTTCACTGTTAAAATAGGGAAAAGTGTCCTTTCACAGTAACTCTGTTTAACATGGCGAGTATATTCGGCGCCAGGATTCAATGGAATCAGCAATAATTGAATAAAGAAGCAGTCTTTAAGACAAATGATTGCTTAAGCAGGACAGAATCAATGTAGAAGGCTCCTATATGCTCTCTACTGCATTATATGTACGCTTGCCCTGCATTGAACAGCCATCTATGAAAAGAACAATGTACATGTACATATATAGTGTCCTTTGAGTTGTCGTTTATTTAATACACCTTTGACCGTATTTTTAGACGAGCGGGTTTAGTCTGTAGGTCTAATATATAAATACATGTATGCAGTAATGGACTATTTTCATGTAAGTATTGGGGTTGTTTTAAACCCATAACCCAATAGTTTCTAGTTTTAATGACAGGTTACCATTCAAGCAGGTTGGAAGTAAAGTTGAATGCAATTTAAGGCGCATTCTGCTTTACTGACAACCTGCAGTAGGCTATCCTTTGCTTGAATGTATATTTAGTATGATATATAAACATGACTGTTTCAAGTGAGACTGGTTTGTTCATGGAGGAATTTATTAAATGAGTAAAGGCTTATTTAACAGTAAATTGACTTCGTAGCCAGTTAGGAATTGCTCTATTTCTTTTTGTAAAATATGTGCATATATGATATGTCTTATTTTCAGCTGTATTTAGCCAACAACGTTGTTAGCCTAACACATATGGTCCAATAACTATGAATATGATAAAGTACCTGTATGGCCAGGTTTAATTTTTTTCAAAGCAATAGATTTCTATCAAAGCAACAGTACTTTGTTACAAGAATTGTTAAAATGATTAACCCTTTCATTGTCATGACGTCATCAATTTTAAACAACAATTGTCTGCTTCAATTTCTAAAATATAAATTTTAAGTGATTTGACTTAAAATATAAAAAATAATGTCAAACAGTTTGGATCCTGTTCGGACGCCGCATTAATGCGGCGTCAGTTAAGGATCCAACTGTTTGCAAATAAAGTTTAATCACGTAGTAAGGCAGTGAAGGAATTGCATTTCAGTGTTCAGTCACAGTTATGTGCCGAACAAATTTGCTTCATGACAATAAAATACTCCATGCCCCTGTGTATTATTATTTTAACATTGTCTGCCTGTGTTTTCCTGTCAATGTTACGATTGACACTGGTTTAGCTTTAACCTTATATTTAGTCACTTCAGTATTTATCTTCCAGAGTTCCGGGGCCTTGAATATGTCTCTCCAGCGATGGCTCGCGGGAACATCATCTGTTTCTGATGGATTGGCCATTGTGGATGATAACATAAAAGAATTGTCTCGTTCAAATACCTCGTTGATAGTCAGTGGATTTTTATTTTCTCCCCAGCGATTTATAATGTTTCCTTCAGATTTCTGGTCATCTGTATTTACTGTAAGCGTATGTGGATATTGACTTTCTGAATTGCTACTCGCAGTCTTAGGAAGGGATACACTGTTTTGAGGGGAGAAGTTAAAGCCATTTTCTATACTGGACCGAGAACTACTACTTCTGGTTTTGTTCTTATTCGATTGTCGAACAACAGTTTCACCAAGTTCAGTAACAAATACCTCGTCCGATAGTTTATCTATATGATCGCTTTCATCTAGATTTTCAATTGATGGTCCTCTTTCACTTGAAGATTTCGACAGTAGCTCCTGATCTCCAAGAATATCTTCAATAGCATCACCGGTCGGTGTACCTACAATTGAGAATACTGCTACATTATTCTATCCTGTTTAAACTCAACCAAGCGCAAACGCATCGCAATAAAACGTTAAAAAATACATTTTTTCTACAATTCTGTCAATTCATGTAAATCTGAGTGACAAGCAGTTTGAAGCCTGATTAGACGCCGGGTAACCCGGCGTCTAATCAGGCACCAAACTGATTGAATTTGGGAAATTATCATTTAGCAGAAACGCGTTTAGTGAGAAAGAATAACGTCTTCACCACTACAACATACCTCTCAACACAAACAACGCCTTCTCCAGTTCTTCTCGAGAGTTTCGGTTTAGAACATCCAATACCGTCAAACCTTTTTCTTTCCATTTACGTTCAAACGTTTTGGTGTACAAACCGTGTAAACTTTTTGTCACCTGATCTGCCCTTTTGGCTAATTTATCCGTCTTTGTCAAAGCACTGTTGTCATTCAGCATTGACGACCTATACATGCTTGATGGTGCCGATTTGCACTTTTCGTCAGTTTTTCCAACTTTTAACTCGTCATCCATTTGGTGTGAATATATCGACCACGGGCTAAGTTTCATCCTTTTTCTAGGATCCTTCGCACTTATAGCACATTTCTCACCAAATCCTGATCTCACCGTATCTGTATTAGTATTCCTGGCACTGTGCATGCTTTGAAGTTTGATTCTTTCACTCTCATACTTCAAGCTTTGTGCTAGAGATGGTGTCTTGGATTTAATGTTATCCAGATGTTTTCTTATTTTCTGCTGCTCCCATTCATTCTGTCTTTTGCACACGCGTTTCGCTCTGTCAAGAACACCGGAATACTTGCTGAAACTCTTCGCTTCTCTAGCATTTATTTCTCTCGTTTTCATTTTCTCTTTAGCATCTAGTACTGTATACGCATTTGAAATGTTCCCATCATGGTACAAGTGACCGATCCGTGGGTTCATACTCATCTTGAGTTAGTTTCAAATGTCTTTGTTGTTACCTTAAATTTGTTTTGTTCTTACAATCGATGACACATATATCTATAAGCATTAAATTAGGATGTAATTAAATGTTAGAACCACTCTCATGTACATTTGCCACATCTTGAAAAACAAATTTTAAAGCTCCGTCAACAGTTTACTGTTAGCATGAATGTAATAAATATTTATCCAGCCAGTAGTTCTATCTAGTACTGCAAACCAACACAAATCACCCTGCAGTTAAAAAAGCCATGTGTTAATTCGTTATTAATGTAAAACTTGATACATGTACATTTATTTATTTCAAACGGTTCACCATACTTTAGTATCTAGCGTTTGGTTATTGTCAGTGAAACTGAGTATATCAATAGCGATTATAGCTCACACACATACATCAAGTGTTGTCTTAACAGGATTGTCATCTGTATATTCAGTGGAGAAGACGTTATTTTCCCCCATTTGAACGAAACTAAATGCAAACGCCGCAAAATGAATGCAAAACATGTTTCACATGTAATATGACAATGTTTTGACAATTTATTTTACTCTTTGTGGCAAACAGTTTGGAGCCTGATCAGACGCCGGGTTACCCGTCGTCTGATCAGACACCAAACTATTTGTAAAGGGTATATAATTATGCAGTGAGGCTCACTTATAATGAAGTCCAAGGGAATATCTGATTTATTTCGTTATACCCAAATTTAGCCATACCAGGTCCAATTTACTTTACGTTAATTACAGACGTTTATATAGGGAATACATTTGTTTCGTTATATCCAATATATCGTTATATCCAAGTTCGTTATATCCTAGTCGTTATAAGAGGTGTTTAAGACAAGCGCGTTTGTAATGGAAACATAGCGTCTTCTCCACTGTACAATAAAACATTATTTCTCAAATTATTTCCACTTTTTCACCATAGATAGTATGGACTCTAGTTTCTTTAAAACTAAATTAAACACTTATTAATCCATCGCCTATATCGTTTTGTATAAATAAAGTAATATCATAAAATCCATTCACCAAATCTCTTTATCTGTTTTGTGTCTCAAAACTATTACGAAAATCACAGTAAACGTATTCAGAAATACGAAGACTTTCACATCGTATGGGATTTGGTGGAGATAAACAACTGATAAAAACTAGGCTTGTCAATTATCGAAATTTTCGTGAGGTTTCCCTATATTAACCCCTTCACTGCCATGACGTCATATTCTTTAAGTAATTGTCGTCTGCTTTTATTTATCAAAATTAAATTTAGGTAAATTGTCTGAATTTATATATCGTACTAAGTTTCAAACATTTTTGATCTTGATCAGACGCCGCGGCACGCGGCGTCTGATCAGGATCAAAATTGTTTGCAAATATTCATTGTACTCGGGGTTAAGAAGTGAAAGGGGTTACCGGACCTGACTAGCCATCTCAAACACTACTGTACACTTCTCCCGCTGTCAAATGTTTGCTCAAATCTTATAAAGTCAGTTGTATGCTAACCTTTAACTTGTCATGAAAATGAAATCTGTAAAAATTATCGACATTATCAACTATTCTCAGATTTTATTTATCCATGCATCTGCATTTTCTTCAGAAAATAAATATCATCAGATTTTCAAACAGATTGGATCCAGATGAGAAGCTGAATAACCATCTATAGTAGTTTCAGACTGCTTAAAACGGTTATAACAATGGTACCAAGATCTATAGAATACCGACGGTTGAACGATTGCTTTTTGTTCAAAATAAAGAGGAGACCAATTAGAAAAGATGTGTGTTTCATGAAAATGTTTACGATGAAAATGATGCACAAAGCTCTAAATTTTCTTTTTTGTTATTCTGCGTTAAACAACCATCTTTATTATCAAAAATACATAGTTATAGTATGTTACTTGTAGACTATAACTTGGTACTTTGGTAATCTCGTATGGTTATTGAATATAAGCGTACTTTAGATTAGGACATTTACGTTATTTTAACTCAATTTTCCCGTGCTTAACCCATTTTCCAAGTGTGCTTGTCGGAACATTTCATTGAAGGTATACAAAGGTGATCTAAAGATACTGCAGTGTTTGTCCATAGAGCAAAACATTTCATATGAAATAGCAAACTATGCAGACCCTGGTGAGCCGCCACGTAACAAAGACTCTAACCAGGTTCTACACTGTTTGCCAATGTCCTCTTTAGTAGAGACTTGGCTTAATTTAGTTTACAGTTAACTTTCCTGTTATTGTTTCTATTTTTAAACATAAAATAAATGTAGTTTTTCTGGCTAATCCTAAATACAGGTGATAAATATTTTGAATTATAGAAGTAGAGGAACTCGGGATCTGATCTAGGTCCAATGTTATAAAGCATTGAGTTGAGTCTGAAGTCGTTCTCAAGCATTTGATTGGTCATATTTTAGCTTTTTCGTTTTCTGATTTCAGCAGATGGTTTTGTAAAGCCGACCATAATTTTCTGGCGCCACAAAGATATCACCTTTTTCAAAACCACAGTCCTGTCAAAAGTGTCTTCAATGACGTTTGCAAAAACATGTAAGTTGGATTAAAGCATTCAGTCAGTACCTCAGCGTACTGAAAGAATTCGGAAAGTTTGATACTGAACTACACGAATATTCATTAAAAAAAACAATATGAAAATGAAATTTGAAAAAATACAGACAGACGACAATTTAAAAGCAGACGAGATTATGGAAGAATAAGTGTCAAATCCACCTCCTTGACCTGTAAAGTGGGCACTTATGTATATTGCTAATGACGCGCTTTTTATCACTCGTTCGGAGATTTAATATTCTTTCAAATAACAGTTCTTTTTCGCGATTAATTTCGTACAACTTTATTGGTATGTTTAAATTAGTTAATATCGTAGATACGATCTATTAACCTTCTGTTTGCTGTGGATAAATTTTATAACAGTTGCAAACAGTTTGGATCAAGATGAGACGCCGAGTAACTCGGCGTCTCATCTTGATTCAAACTGTTTGCAACTCCGATGGTGTTTCCTAAAAGAAAATGTAGATATATTGTCTCTGATAATTGTCGCAGACGACAAAATGTGTATACGCCAATAGCCTAGCGCGCTAAAGGCTAACATTGTGTTATCACAAAATGTAGATAATGAAAACACAAAAACTTATTGAATAAGCATGTTGCTAGAATTGTTCAAAACCAATTGCTCTCATTTATTCTTTCCAGTGGGGCTTATGGTTTTAAATTGGCTATCCCAGTCATAAATCAAAGAAAAATGGCCCAATGTTTAACACTCGAATATGTTTTGAAAACATGGTCATTAAGATCCGTTACGTTATCGCTATACTATAAAACCTAATCTAAAAGTCGATGCACTGCTCATCAAAAAGTATATTTTCGGTATTAAAGAGACTGGAAACCAAATGTTGAATTTACAAAAAAGAAATAATGTTCAAGCAAAGAATCGTGACTGATGGTATAAAAATGATCGGTATAAAAAACCCTCGAGAAAATAACTGTATTCTTAGTGGTTTTTGTTTAAGTTTTGTTTGTTATGTTTTTGTTTTGTTTTGATTTTTGTTTTCTAAGACTTTGCTACACACAATTCAAATGGGACAAAATAGACCGTCAGATACATTATAATAATGAGTTAGAGCGAATGCTTAAATTTTAGTGCATGTCTTCCGCTGAGCTCATTGTTTTTTTTAATGTATTTTTATTTTAAGCCATATTTGGTTTTCAGTCTCTTTAAAGAATATTGGTACATGTAGCTTTAGCCAGAAAAAGGTAAAAGAGAATGCTTGAATAAGATAAGGACAAATAAAACACAATAAAACATTGAAATTCATTTTGAAAGAAGGCGCATCTGGTAATTATAAAAAAAAAATACAAGGGTTCACCAATTAAACCTGTAACTCCAAATGAACAGTTCAAGTTACAATTCAGTCTTGTCCATGTTTATTGTTTATAGTTTCTTCGACAACCATGTTCATATATTGCAGATTGGCCCTGATCATAGAGCTTATGCCGGGGTTATCTGGTATAGGTTTACATTGTTTTGCACAGGACAAGAGTGCTCTTCTTAAGTATACTAAACGTACATGTATTTGTAAAGGACGTACATATGCGTCCCGATGGCTGAACGAAGAAATTCGTCTTCATACTAGTAGTTTAATTAAGAAATAAAAAATTCATACCAGTGTTCTATCGTGCAATCGAACACTGGTAGGAGTTGATATGCGTAGTAATTTAATCACGAGGCCTTTAGGCCGAGTGATTTAATTACAAGCATCTCAACGACTACCAGTGTTCGATTGTTAGATAGAACACTGGTATGAATTTTTTATTTCGATTCTAACACATAATTTAACCGAAATTTGCACCGAAGCAACGGCGCTACATTTCTTGGCGTACGCATTTTCGAAGCCAAATGACGTCACGTTCGAACGTTTAGCGCGTGAGTGTTCTACTGAAAATTCGTACACTGAGACGGTCCTTCTTCGCTTATATAGGGGTGTGGGCGAGGTGTGTTAGAATTAGATAGATGGCACCTGTTAATAAGCATGGGAAATATCACGTTCGACTGGGATGGTGCTTTAGTGGAAATTAATATGCGCCACTATGGCCCAAAAAACATATTCGTCTTCAGAGTTTAACTAAGTATAGATGACATCGTTTAATAGGTATGGGATAGGCATAGGATGTTGCTTGAGCGGACATTAAACCGAGTATCTACAGTCAATAACTTCAGATAATCACGTTTTCTGAAAAAGAATAACACACTCTTCACTGTTGCTGGTGAATGACTTAAAATCACAAGGGCAATAAACGGGATAACTTCTACTGTTTTTTCCCAAAATTGCGTTTATGGATTTTTTTTTTTTAATTCCATTGCAAACAGTCTGGAGCCAGATCAGACGATGGAGACTGATCAGGGTTCAACTTTCTGTAACTCGGATATAGATCTGAGTTACAGACAGTTGATTTATTTGTATAGACAAATAAATCTTAAGACTTTTCCAAATATCATGTTCTACATTTGATTGCATTGCATTTTCGGTATGTTTCGTTGAAAGGGGGAAGAATTGTGCCCTATCCATTGTACATATACTTACGTTTAGTTTACACTACTACTTAACCTTTAACGGCGTCAGATCAGGATCCAAACTGTTTGACACTCGTTTTAGAATTACGTCAGTCATTCTGCCTCAAATCTTATTTTGAAACGACATTGCAGACAACAGTTTTTAGGTAGACGACAAAATTGCGATGAAGGGGTAAAAACCTCACGGTAAATTTGAGGTTGAAATGGTAAAGCGGGTGTTTGGCATCGTTATTTTATTTGCGTTTAGTATTGGGACTGGCTATAATCAAACAATCTAAAGTGCTTGTCAATCATCGGGCTCTATCAATACACACGCTACTATCATTTTAGTTATATATAAACCCGATACATGGAACTCGCTTAACTCTTTGAACCCTAGTCCCGCATATAGGCGTCCTTTTCAAACACTGTACATGTGAATAGTACACATGTCCTATGCAAACAGTGAAGACCCAGATCAGAGGGCTCCGAAAGGAGCCCTCTGATCAGGGTCTTCACTGTTTGTCACAATGCCAAACATTGACAAAAACAACCCTTAAAAGTCAGAAATGGACTAGACTAAAATGGAAAATGGAATTGTCCATTTAAAGTTTCAGGGAGGAAAGAGTTAAATCGACCTTACCAGTATTTCATAAGTTGGTTTTTGATAATTCGAATTTTCTTAAGTCGAACATACCCGTATTTTAAAGTTAAAACGTGGCCATGCCACGTTTTAACTTTGAAATATTGATATGTTCGAACTATTTAAAGCGAATTTCGAAGTAAAGAGTTTTGAATGTAGTTTTTATATAGTAGTTCCTTTGACCACGAATGAAATCTCTGTTATTCATTCGTGCTTTGACATAACAGGAAATAGTGGCCCAAGCTTTATTGTGCAGTTACTAGGTCCATAGTTGCTTTTGCTTCGAATCGAGACCTTGATACACGGATTATTCACCCTAAACTGTTTATAAATAGCCATTGTACTCGGGGTAAGGCACTCAATGGGGTTAAACAAGGATGACTTTTGTTACCTTCTATAGAAACTTTCTGTTTTAATTTTGACATGCATAAAATAGCCATATTTTTAAAAAAATATCTGCCCTTTGAGTTGCGTTCAATACAAATTTGAATATATCGCCCATCTTTCTGTGCTGTTTCGTAGAGCAAGCACCTTCGAATGACTTGACTGGTTATTATTTCCATCATTGTAACACGCTTTTGCGCCTTTACATAATCCTCATAGCATTTTTTTAAAATATACGTTTACTCTTTCCTTATATGGATCAATATTACCCCTGCAAATATGGTTACTTTAATCAGAAAGTCCGGTTTATTTTCCGCTCATGCTTTAAGCAATTATTTTTCTTAAACACTAAAGAAATAGGAAATAATTATCTAAGTTGATGATTGATGAGTTTGCATCACGACAAAACGAAATATTTAAATCGCGTCGTCTGACCAGTATTCAAATTGTTCGACAATCCTGTTGAGAAATATTCAGTGGTTTTATCTTAAATCTAGCTTTGAAAGAATAGCTTTGCATTACCAAAGTAGACGATATTGTGACATTGAAAGGGTTACAGTGGAGAATACGTTATTCTTTCCCAATAAACGCGTTTACGCTAAACTATTATTTGCAGTGCAAACAGTTTGGAGCCAGATCAGACGCCGGGTAACCCGGCGTCTGATCAGGCTCCAAACTGTTTGCCACAAAGATAAACATGAATTATCAGAATTGTCCAAAAGTTGTACTTTTCTACGTTTTAGTGTTTTGCGTTTGCGTACGTTTGCGTTTAAACGGGAAAGAATAACGTTTTCTCCACTGTAACACTTTACCCAACAGCCTGTTTCTAGAGTTGTCAGTCTGCTTTAATCTACCATCTGTTAGGATATAAATATTATTTATTTTGGTATACATAGTTATTAAAGTGTGACTTTGAACTATTTTTGTCATTGGATGAATAAACTGAATGCACTTAAAAGGCGCTTCTATGGGGACAATGGTTAATTCAGACGGCGATACAAGAGTTTAACTGTCTCATTTAGTTGCATGCGTTATCACAGGCCGGGGATCAAGGGGAATCAGTCTTATTGGAAAAGTCGATGACAAGTTAAATAAAAATTATGACGCTTCTTTGAAACGCCTGCTTGACCTTATCGCTTGCTTTTAAATATTTCACTGCCTTACCCAGAATGCAATGGCTACCGCCAAATAGTTTGAATCCTGATCAGACGCCGCGTGACGCGGCGTCTGATCTGGATCCAAACTGTTTGACATTCATTGCGATATAATTTTAGTCAATTTACCTATAATTTAGATTTTATAAATAACAACAGACGACAATAATTGTTTTACTCAGATGACGTCACGGCAGTGAAGAGGTTAAGTGCACTGTTAGAATTACTTGATACGAACCACCAGTCTGAGATCTTTGATACGTTAACTCCATGATGTCGTCTGCTATAGAATTGTCGACTCCCAAATATCTAATTATTTTGTTTGCATATCTATCTTAATCCTTTGAACCCTAGTCCCGCATATAGGCGTCCTTTTCAAACAGTGTACATGTGAATTGTACATGTACACTTGTCCTATGCAAACAGTGAAGACCCAGATCAGAGGGCTCCGAAAGGAGCCCTCTGATCCGGGTCTTCACTGTTTGTCATACTGCCAAACATTGACAAAAACAACCCTTAAAAGTCAGAAATGGACTAGACTAAAATGGAAACTGGAATTGTCCATTTATAGTTTCAGTGAGGAAAGAGTTAAGGAATATCGACATGTTTCCAATACAGCGCTCCCTCTCTACAACGACACCCGATGGGAGACACACATTGTGTGCGTATTTCGGAGGTGTCGTTATAGGGAGGAACATTAACTAACATTTGCAAACAGCTTGAATCCAGATCAGACGCCGCGTTACGCGGCGTCTAATCTGGTTTCAAAATGTTTCTCACTTGTCGTAACGTTTTTTCCGTCAAAATGTCCACTATGTAATTTTGAGAAAAACATCAGACACCAATTTTAAGCAGACGACATTGCAGTCGTGAATAGGTTGGCTATACTTGTCTTGTTTGGTGAAAGAGCGACAAGCGTCGTTGTTAGGATGGAACAGTTGTTGGGAGGGTCGTAGTAGAGAGGAAGCATTGTACTTTGGAATCTGACCAGACATTGAGTTACTCGATGCGGATTTTGAATCGAATTGTTTGCAAACTCTAGATAATGCAATTGCGCTTAGAAGTGACAATATACGAGATTTGAAAACAAACCTGCACGATTTCGTAAACAGTGCTCCCTCTGTACCGCGGCCCTCCTAACAACGACTAGCTCCTTACAACGACCATTGCCGCTGTTCCCCAAACAAGATAATAATACATAAATTCAATATCGCATGCTTAAAATTGTCGTCTGCTGGTTTGCCATTTTGATAGCTTAAACATAATGAAGAGTGACAACAGTTTGGATCCAGATTAGACGCCGCGTGACGCGGCATCTGATTTGAATTCAAGCTGTTTTCAAATATATAAATTCCCCTCCCTCTAACGACTCCCTCCTCACAACGCACATATTTTGTGTTGTTGTATAGAGGGAGCGCTGTTTGAACATTTTCAGATCTGGGATTCTTCGGGGGCTGATCTGGATTCAATCCCACACATGTCATACACCGATGAGCAACTTGCAATAGATATGACAATAAAGAAAATGATTTCTGAATCATATCAGTATTGAAAGGCATGACAAGCGTTATCAAAACTGATCAAAGAATAGCGGGATCTATTGTTAGTGGACACACGCCTAAACGTTTCAAATATCCGATGACTTAAGAGATTATTGTTTGCCCTTATGACTCGATTCACAATATAACCGATACAAGTAGTTGCAAACAGTTTGGATCTAGATCAGATACCTTGTTACACGGCGTCTGATCTAGATCCAAACTGTTAGACACATGTCTTTAGGCATCCTAAAATTAATGAAAAATATCTTTTAACTTAAAATGAGCACGTTGGCAAACGACACCTGTACAGCACACATATTATAGTGCGAAAAGGGTTACCATATCAGACGGGCTTTATCATCAAAGAGAGTCCCACAATTAAATTAAAATTCTGTAAATTATGTCCGTTCGAAAGCGCTGTTGTCAACTTCAAACGTGACGTTTTCCGCAGTTTTGCTCATTAATTTGTACTCTTAAAGCCCTTTCATTACAAACTTTAACCGTCCATATAAATCTGCCTTAATATGGTCATGCCTATATTCCTATATGCCAGCGAGACTTGGACTTTAATGCAGACTCAGAGCGTAGACTAAGTGCGTTAGAGATGATGTGTTTCAAACAACTAATTTGCATATCATACGCAGAACACATCTCAAATAAGAAAATTTTTAACTGGATCAAGCAAGTCATGGGACCTTTTGGAGATTTGCTCACAATTGTCAAGCAACGTAAAATGAGATGACACGGGTTATCGGCGCTTTCTGGTTGTCAGAACATATATGGTGCCCAAATAGTCCAACAGACTACAGGCTAGGTGAAGGTGAAGACAAAATATTGTCTAATCATAGTACATGTAACATATTTCTTATGCACACTATTGCATACATGTAAGAAGTTATAGGACAATAGAAATGCCAAAATTAACATAGACCCATGTACAAAACTCTACCCTTTGTGTATATTTATCCTTAACACTTACAATGGCTACTGAAATAAGAATATACACGTACGTTATATATATATATATATATATATATACATGTATACCGGTGTTTGCTTCAATGTATGCTGTTAACTGAGTGCTATTACACTCTACCAGTGTATATATTTCATGATATAGATAACATTTACGAACGTTGATGGTTTAGTTAAGATAGTAAATACAAGAAAGGGCCACGAGCGCTTTCTGTTTCTGAATAAGTATTTAAAAAACAGATGACAACAGTAGTGTGACCAAGTTTAAGCGGAGCTATCGAACAGGAGCTTTCATTATAATTATTATAATTTGCCCTTCATTAAATAGCCCCTTGGTTTTGTTTTTTAAAGAATTGTTCTTTGTTTTATTCTGAAAGATTGCCTAACACACGTTTCTCTGTAACTTTAATCAAGCTTAAGAATAACACTTTTATCACAGTGTTCATAGATGGTCAACCCTTTCGGCGCCAAACTTTTCGTGCGTTTTTACCCCTTCACCGCCATATGGTCGTCTGCAATATCATTTCTAAGTTAGATAATTTAAGGCAGTGTGACTTAAGAAATATTGAAATGAATGTCAAACAGTTTGGATCCTAATCAGACGCCGCGTTTCGCGGCGTCTGATCTGGATCCAAACTGTTTGCAAAGTCGACTATATGCGACCGCGTTATGTAACTGTTGTACTCGGGATAAAACAGATAATGGGTTAAAAGGTTAATAAACATTACCTCCTATGTTCTGATTACCATGTACTGATTGATTGGACCACACTCTTTTGTTCAGATGTTAATCAATAAACTGCACAATGTATGTTTAGCGGCAACTCTCTGAAGAAGCACTAATCTCTCTAAACACCGATGATTGTTAAATACAAGATAAAAGTAAAGCAGAAAGCACTCAAATGAGCTTTCTGCTTCGCTTTTTTAATGTTTTCAGGCAATTACATGTACGTGTATTCAAACTAAAAAAATAAAGTCATCTTTTTGATGACCGCTATATGCAAGTTTGACTGTACATACCCTGAACGCCTGTTATACCTCTCTTTATACGACCACTCATTTGAGTGTATTAGATGTTTAAGACAGATGACAGCTTAAAGCTATAACATTGCTTTAAGCTGTCATCTGACGTTTTTACAATCATATAACCTTCTTTTTAGTGGTCTTAATAAAGAGGTTTTACTGTATTTGGACTAGATACAGAATGAGAAGTAAATATATACAGTGGAGAATCTGTTATTCTTTCCCAATAAACGCGTTTACGCTAAAACTATTATTTCCAGTGCAAACAGTTTGGAGCCAGATCAGACGCCGGGTAACCCGGCGTCTGATCAGGCTCCAAACTGTTTGCCACCAAGATAAACAAGAATTATCAGAATTGTCCAAAAGTTGTTCTTTTCTACGTTTTAGTGCTTTGCGTTTGCGTACGTTTGCGTTTAAACGGGAAAGAATAACACATTCTCCACTGTATATATACTTAACTCTTTCAAAAAAGAGCTATAGGGGCAAAAACTAATGTTGTCAGAACTTGTGGCCAAACGGAATTCCGTTTGTGCCATATTAATTGTCATATTGTGCTTTGTAGAACCTTATATGTCACAAAACTTATATGTCACAATTGTGACGTATACGTTTTGTGACATATAAGGCTCTACGAATAGAACCTTATATGTCACAAAACGTAAACGTCACAATTGTGACGTATACGTGCGAATTCATCACAATGAGGATTGCGACAGCCACGTATATGTCACAAAGTGACTTTTTGATAGGGTTGCATTATAACCGTATATGACACAAAATTACGAATTTTTCACAACGTGACTTTTTGATAGGGTTGACATTAGAAACGTATACATATTTGTTTATTATAGTGTCATTGTTTATAATAGTGTCACCCCTAGCGAAGTAGGGTCAGTCACATTTGTGACGTATACGTTTTGTGACATATAAGGCTCTAACAAAAACGTATATGTCACAACGTGACTTTTTGATAGGTAGACAGTAGAAACGTATAAAAGTTTGCTTATTATAGTGTTTGAAACAATACTCTCCGTGTTGTTTGGTTAAGTACTGTATAATCCATGGCCGCGGTACACCTTTAGTTCATAAACATAAATCTGGATGAATATATCAGGTGAACCGAAGGCGAATCGTGATATATTCAGAGACCAAGCCAGCAAACATTTCTTATTCAAAGTTAGAAAACAAATATTCTATTTAGCCTTGAATCGACCACAGTATATATAGAGAATATTAGTTCTTAGCTTTCATTTTATAAGCAATACATTTTTATGCTAGATTCCTTTTTGTTCTAAGATTCTCACTAAAGGATAAGAGGTGAAACTCCATACAAGGGTGCTATAATATAGGTAATATCAGTGACGTCACAACCAGATACCTTTCAAAGGAATTATATTTGCTGTAATACTACATGGACATTTTATTAGTTTGTATGTATATTTAACTCATATTAGGAGGTTGTTAACACGTATAACGTGTATTCTGAACGGAACAGCAAAAATCGCATAACTGAAGCTGTGATTCGCGGTGAAATGACTCATTATCCCCGCCTCCTCTGCGAAAGATATCCACAAATCCCGCCCACTAGAGCAATTGCGTCTATAAGAATTAAACATCCATTTGTTCAATGGAATTGAATGGGGCGAGTGTAAATATATATTGAACAGCAAAAGAAACTATACATATGTAAAGTTAATAATTACAATCGGTAAACATGGGTATAAATTTGGTCTTTATTTCCTATATTTGATCAACGCCTGAAATTTTTAGCACGTGCAATTTTGAAATCAGTTAACCGTTTACCCACAGGGTATCGTGAAGCCGTTTTGCACGAATTGCACGTTTCATAGAATGTCCGCATGTTGACAATTTTGTTTCATTGAGGTTATTGACAAAACAGTAACAGAAAAACAGCATTTTATTTAAATTAAAGAGTTAATCGGATTGCTAGACTAAACCAAATACAGCGCAAACGCATCATTGGCATGATATTATGTGCAACAGACGCATAGAAGGGATTGCACGGACATGTATATGTGCACAGACATCTATCCATACGCTGCACAGAAGATCCAACGATACGTTGATTTTATGCGCAGACGTCTATATGACAATTAATGTTGCACTGACGGAATTCCGTACCCAATCCATTTGCTCATTTATTTGTTTTTGTTGAACTTGACTTCGAACTTGTGTAAATATAGTTGTACAAATATATGGTTATAAAAACGTTTAAACTTTCACCGCCAATTTTATCGTGAGGGCTTCATCCCGTCTCCGCCGTCTGCTTCAGTGTTGTTTTCAATAATATCATTTCAAAAATAGATTCATTGAGGTATGACGAGGGAAATTTCGAAACAAGTGTCAATCAGTTTGGATCCGGATCAGACATTGCAGCTGACTAGGATCCAATATGTTTGCAAATATGCCTTTTCAAGCCATTGTCAACGAAAGGGTTAAAATGAAAGCAAATACAATATTTTAAGCATTGATTTGACCCCGGTCACCTTGGAACAACATGCATTCAACCCCCCACTGCCATCGTCATCAATTTTAAACATTTGTCGTCTGCTTTTATTTTTCAATTTTAAAGTTTGGGTAGTCTTTTTTGACTTAATATTGAAATGAGTGTAAAACAGACTAAATCTTGATCAGACGCCGCCTGACGCGGCGTCTGATCAGGATCCAGTCTGTTTACAAATAACCACTGTACTCGGGCCGTCGGACTAAGGCAGTAAATGGGCTAACAGTAGAGAAAATTTCCACATTTACGTTTTTATCAAAGGAAGGTTTATTTTCACGTTTGTTTAAGGTTTTCCTTACAGAACAGAAGAAAGTTAAACTTTTGTTTATTTTATAGTCTTCTTTTGACAATCATTAGTCTTAACCATCAAAACAGGTCGGTTGTACTAACATTGTTTGAAGGTAATTCAGTAGTAGCTAACATTAGCAAAGATTGGAAGCACGTTTTGGCAATATTGCAATACAAAGGCGGATCTTTAAAAAAAAAACGTATTTGACCAGACTTTTTTACCATCAGAGAAATCTACCATACACACGTTTTTAAAAAAAGAAATCGTTTTATCCTGTCACGGGCCGATTTTCAAGACGGATAACAAGTAGCATGATCTTTATTTTGTTATTATGTTAGTTGGTCACATGACCGATGTTATTATGTCAGCTGGTATTGTCGATGATGTGTGAACTGGCACTCAATGCATATTCCGCCTTCTTCCGTAAGCTATTTTTATCTTCCGGAAAAATTGAAGATTTAGTCACTGAACAATAAATGTATATCATAATCTGTTACCCAGTCGATAGTAGCTCAATGGTTTAATCACCGCACTACCAATATCGGTCGTGAGTTCAAACCCCGTCATGGTAGTCTTGTGGCATTTTCGATATTATTTTTTTTTCAAATTCTTTTGTCGGGAAGACGCATGCTTTTGTGTACAGTGAGACTTGCCTTACACACAAATTAAAGATGTACGAGTAAAGAAATCCAACATTTTTGCTGACAGCACTGTACTCTACGCGTTAAACAAAAAGTTCTTTAGAGTCGCACTGTGTTCCTTTTTTATTTCGTTAAGAAGCAGATTTTAATTAGGCTCTGATGTAAAGAGAGAATAAATTCACAATAAAAAAAATTGAAAAAAAAGCGCTAAAATTATTGGTGAATTTGAATTACATTTTACCTAGATTTGAACCCACGACCTTTGTCCTCTCGTATTACTATTCCAATGCGCGTGAAAAGGACCTATTGGTTTCTATCAAAACATTCAACGGAAAATCCCGACTTCGTCGACAGATGAGTGCCAGTTCAAAAATCATCGACAATACCATGACCAATGTTGTTATGTCAGTTGGTCATGTGATCTATAACCGGCACTACTTTCATCACAGAAACGTTTATTTTCCCGAATTAAAACATACTAAACCTCTAGCAACAGAATCACGACGCCTGACAACCGTTATTCGAAGTATTCATTGCAAACAAAATGTCGAAGAGTAAGGTAAGCAACATTTGTCGCCTGCTGATATGCTTCTATAATTGTCCACCTTTTAAAAGTAGTGAACTTGTGTAACGGTCTTAATTACATTTCAAAGGTGTACATATGTGACCTGAGTTTTTGTAGTTGTGGTGAACAGGTACAGTACTGAACCTTATTAAATTGAATTGATAATCGCAAGCGAATTGCCATCGAATCGGGCGCTTCAAAAAACAAATCCTATTTTTGAATATTTTAACGCGAACTTTCCGAAGCGGTTATGACAAAAATTGAATCGAAAAAATTAACGAAGGCATATTTGCCAACATTTGTGAGATACACCATTCAAGAAAACTTATCCGAGGGTATAGTTACTATTTTGAATCGCAAGCGAATTTCCACCGAATTGCAAGCAAATTGCCATCGAATCGCAAGCGAATTGCCATCGAATTGCAAGCGAATCGCAAAAAATGTTAATTTAATAAGGTTCAGTACTGTACTTACATTAACGACCACATCGTCGTTAGCGAAAGCTGTTTAACCCCTCTATTTGAATATATATTTTCATTAATTCAAAAGTTCTGTTTGTAATAATAGAAACGTGTCTATTCATTTCGTAATAAACAATTGTTCATGCACTCCCAACAAAGAATGTAACAAATATTACATTTCTTATTGTAACTCAGTCCTGGGGCCCCGTTTGATAAAACTTCGTACGACAAAAACGGTCGCAGATCAAAACTTTAAAATACTTTTAATTTCTGATTTTTCTATCTAATCCTGTCTTGTGATATCTCTATTGAGTTATCTTGAAAAGACGATTCAAAAGAGATGTAACAAGACAAAATTAGATGGACAATTAAATAAAAAATGAGACTTTTAGAATCTGACTTACGACACCATTTGTTGTACGAAATTTTATGAACCTGGCCCCTGTTTCTTAACAGTGGCTTGTTTGTTGACCCATTCCATTCTTGGTTGGCACTTTTTTGTCCGCCCCATTCCAGCCTAGATCACTTCATTCGCTCCCGCACTGAGCAAATATAAATCACAGAAAGCATTGATCCTTAACGGAAATCGTTATACAGTAAATAAACGCGTTCACGCTAAAACTATTATTTCAATTGCAAACAGTTTGGAGCCAGATCAGACGCCGGGTAACCCGGTGTCTGATCAGGCTCCAAACTGTTTGCCACCAAGATAAACATGAATTATCAAAATTGTCCAAAAGTTGCACTTTTCTACAATTTAGTGATTTGCGATTGCGTTTCGTTTCGTTTAAACGGGAAAGAATAACATATTCTCCACTGTATACTTACATAAGCATATATGTTGTTGTGGTGGATAGGTACTTGCATTAGCGACCAAGTCGTCACTAGCAAAGGATGTTTAAGCCCTTCACTGCCATGTCGTCATCAATTTTAAACAATTGCTGTCTGCTTTTATTTTTCAAATTTAATTTTTAGGTATTTGGGTTTAGGAAATAGTGAAATGAGCGTCAAGCAGATGGGATCCTTACCAGACGATCACGCCGTGTTTGGTGGCGTCTGGTCGGGAACCAGACTGTTCGCAATTCTAACTATACTCGGGTTAAGGCAGTAAAGGGGTTAAGAAATGATTTATTAACAAATTATAACATTTTTGGAAAATATTTATATACAGCCTTTTATGCGGAACTTTAAAAAACGAACATTTATAAACTGATAATATAAATTAGAAGTAAGATAATATTGCCAAACGTAAAGCCTACAGGAAATCAACGAGGATTCAAAAGTCCTTTGGATATTACATTTAAAATGACCATTTATCGAAACGTGTTAAGAATAGTTCTTTGTGTGATAATTTTGTTCATGACGTTTGCAAGTGGAAGCATGGTATACAATTACTGCGAGGATCATGTCCCCATTTCTGTCTGGTACGGAACATCGATGTCGGCATGTGCTGAAGTATGTACTGAGCTGGTCAACTGTCATTACATAACTTACAACCGCCGTCGTTCAAGGTGTGCCGTGTTTGAGACAGTTTCATTTACTACAGCAAGAATCTGTCTGGGGAATGTTTTATTAAGCGGCCACACGATCACAAAATACTCTTCACCAAACAATCTAGCGAATGATACTGACGATGGGATTCTATATATATGCCCAAGAACATTGGTGAAAGATAACGCGAGAATCCTCGGAAACATAAATAACATCATTGGTGCAAGAAAGAAAGTTGACTGCGTGTCGCCGTACACTATAGATGGTCTTGACTTCTCAGTGTGTTTACCGGACAATTCATGGTCTGAGTGTGGGCAGTGTGTTATCTCCTGCTTACCGCCATTGCAAATTGACAATCTTGTTTACGCCTCGGCTACGATAATTAATGCAGAAGGAACTATTACGGAATCTTATCCCGACACGAACAATTTGCAAGATCTTGTCTACTTTGACGGATCCTTCTTGATTGCCGAATGTTCCCAAGGATCGTTACAGGGATCACAAACGGTTACGTGCAATGTAGGGCTGTGGTCTGATTTTCCTTTGTGTCAATTATCTACGATGCGCATGGCATGCACTCGCGACAGCGATTGCATAGAGAGTAATACTGAATGCAGGGAAGGTAAATGTTGGTGTACTCCCGGTAAGAGTTATTCCCCATCACATTCTAGTTGCGTCGACAGTTGTCCGACGTACGGTGACACTTTTCAAGAAGTGCGTTCATATGCAGTCTACGGCTACGATAAAACGCAGATGTGGAAGTCGAATGAAGCCGGGTGCAAAGCGGCATGCGAAGCGGCCTCTAGTAGTACGTGCATAAGTGCTGAGTACGAATTTCCTCTTAAACTATGCTATTACAACTCCAGACAACCTTACCAAGTTCCGAACAGTTTCAAAAGGAACAGTGACTTTTATTTCTATATTCGCGACTGTGCCTAATTTTTTCTTCTATAAGCATTGCACCAACATCAACACATAATGGACTCAAATGTGATTTATTTTGCAAATAGTTTAGATCACGATAAGACACCAAGAAACACAGTTACTATTTTCTTAACCTTAACTCCATAGCCTTGTTCTAGTATTGGAGATTGTTAACCATTTAAAGTAGGTTGCAGGTAAAGCAGTATGCACCTTAAATCATTTACTCCATAGCGTGTGTTTAGTATTGAAGGCAGACGTTTGCTTCAAGCAGACTGTAAATAAAGCAGAATGCGTCATATCACATTACCCAATAGCCTGATTTCAAAATTAAGTCATCACTTAAAGCAAGTTAACAGTAAAGCAGAATGTGCCTTACGGCACATTCTGCTTTACTTTCAGCCTGCTTTTAGCTACTTTCTGTCAGAATATAGAAATTATTTCTTATAATAAATATTCATGACTGTATAAATTGAAACTATTTTCCTCAGTGGAGTAATAAATTGGAGGTGTAAACAGGCGTATCCAGGGGTAATAGGTTAAGGCCCATTCTGTTTTACTTTCAGCTACCTTCTGCTAGAATATATAATGTAGATCTTATGATACATTTTCATGACTGAATAAAGTATTCAGTGGAGGAATAAATTAATGACTAAAAATGATTATCTATGAAGTAAAGGGTCACAGAAGTGACAGGGGAAACTTTGAGAATTACAGCAGTTGAATTTCGCAGACAGACTAACGTACTTAAGGTTAGACCGTTACACCCTGAGTGAAATCGGACCAGTGACGATCAATATCTAGGGCCAATTTCATAAACCTTTGTACGACAAAAACGGTCGTAAGTCAATACTTGAAACTACATTTAATTGCTCATTTATCTAATCCTGTCTAATGACATCTCTTTAGAATTGTCTTCTCAGACAATTCTAAAGAGATGTCATAAGACAGGGTTAGATTAAAGTATAATTGAGTCTGATAAAATCTGACTTACGACAACATTTGTCGTACGAAGTGTTATAAAAAGGCTCCAGTATTTACTAAGAGTGACTGGACATTTCTCTTAAATTGATAGTTCATACTGAACCATGCTTAATCACAGTTTGGATAGTTTAACTTAGACCCCAGACCATCCGTAATGGTGTAAAACCATATCTTTTTCTAGCAAAAATGTAAAACGTGTTACACCAACTGAGTGATTAGGTAACCCTGACATAGACCTATGAAGGACTGTCAAAATGGAATTTAACCACGTCACTGCCATGACGTCATCAAACTTAAACAATTGTCGTCTACTTTCATTTTATTTCACAAGTTTAAATTTTGACTTTGATAGTGAACGTAGTATTCACTGTCAATGACACCAAATCATACTTCCATAAATCTAACTTTGAAACGATGTTGCAGACAACAAGATGGAGGCAAACAACTATGGCAGTTCAGGGGTATACAACTCACGATAAATTTGACAATGAAGGCATTAAAGATCAGATCATGTTAAGGCATGTATTTTCCGTTTATAAATAGGTTGCTATAGATGTCCTTTTATTTATGTTTTTGCTGATTGAAAAAGAAATAGCAATAACGTTGAACATTCTATCATTATAGATATTAGATGCGTTCCTGACTCGCTGCAGAAAATATAGGGCGTCTGTATATAGGATAAATAGTTGACGAGACGATAGCTGAGTCCTCATATTCATCCAACAGACACCCTATATTTCTGTAGTAACTTGGTAACAAACCGAATACTAAATTTATGTCATTGATCACTTTCCGTCACTGTTTTTTACCCAGATGAGACGACTGGGTTGAAAAAATTATCAATAAAATGACCAAAAGCTTTATCCAAATCAGACACCGTAAAAATTTCATAGTCCACGTTTTTACCCAGTTTCAGGCAAACATTCTACAGCGTTCCCTCCATACAACGGCCCTCCCACAACGACCCCCTCTTTACACCAACCCTTATCGCAGTTCCCTAAACAAGACATTTATGTCAAACCTTTTAATGCCTGCAATACCGTCTGCTTAAATTTGTCATCTGCCACGCTATCTCAAAGTCACATATAAGTGGACATTTTGATAGCATAAATATAATTACGAGTGACAAACAGCTTGAATTCAGATCAGACGTCGCGTTATGCGACGTCTGATCTGGATTCAAGCTGTTTGCAAATGTAAGCCAAGTTTTAATTTTCCCTCCCTGTAACGACTTCCTCCGAACAACGCACTCAATCTGTGTCTCCCACTTGGTGTCGTTGTAGAGAGTGAGCATTGTATAAATATATTCAATCCTTTCACCGCTTTACACCAAGTTCAATAGTTAATTACAAACATTTATACAGAATATTACTTTATTATGTTATTTAACTTAAATATGTTTTTATCTTCGACAGTTTCGACATCAACTAATGTCTTATAAGTTTATTTGCAAATGTTTGGATCCTGATCAGACGCCGCGTAACGCGGCGTCTGGTCAGGATCCAAACTATTTGACAATAATTTCAATATTTCTTAAGTCAAAATACCTAAAATTTAAATTTGCGAATTAAAAGCAGACGACAATTGTTTTAAGGGTGTATGTAACTCATGAATTTGAGAAATTTTCAAAGTATATGAAAACACTCTAGGATGGTTTTGTATTGAAGAGCCTTTTAAGATGAATGAAAAAATAGAAAAAGTGTACATTTTGGTGAACAACATTTGGCTTTACGGTGATGTAAAATTTACCCCACCCACTTCTTCTTATTTTGTCCTTTTCAAACAGCCCGCTTCAATAAAATCCATTTCAAATGAAAACAAATATGATAATTTGGTTTTGTGTTATTTATTTCCTGTCTATGGTATTATTTCTTCATACAAAAACTAATTTAAGAGAAAACAGGCACCAAATGTGAACTTTTTATAAAGCTCTAAATACATGGATATGGTACTTTTTTTGTAAATTTTGTAAGGGGAGATAACTCTTTTTTCTTTAAAAACTCAAAATTTTCAACACTGACCTTTCGATTTCTTTTCATATTTTGAACTTCCTTAGCATGGGCTTTCATCTGGTAGAATATAAGAAAAAGTTTAATACTAGAACATTTTCATTTTCAAACTTTTTTTACTTTTTTTCATAAAATAAAAAATCTAATAAAATCATGCACTATAAAAAGCATATTTTTGATATTTAAGGATCCATATTGTTCAAACCTGGTTCCTGCTTTGTCTAAATTTGGTTTCTATATATGAAAATACCACCATAGACATGAAATAAATAATGAAAACCCAAATTACCATGTTTGTTTTGTTTTGAAATAGATTTTACTGAAGCTTGTACTCTGAATGGGTAAAATTTGAAAAAAAGTCCAAATTTGACATACCTTTTTCAAATCGCTGTAGCTAAAAAAAAAATGGACACCACCGCATATATAATATTATATATTTTCATTCAGACGCCGAGAAAGTCTGATCAGGATCTTAACTGTTCGATAACAAGATCTATGTTCAGATATCATCATAAACAGCTCTTCCAAAAAAACAATGTTAGAAAAAAAGTTTGATACTTTGAAAAATTCGCTTATGATTTGATACACCCTTAAATCGATGATATCATGGCGGTGCCTTTAATGTTTCTCCGCGTTAACAGCCGCATTTGTCCCAACTCAGCAGATACCATTTTGTTCACTTGTGCTGTCTGCAGGTGACATGACATGGTGAGTGTCGAAATCAGCTCCTTTTGTCACATAAAAAGGCAAACAAAATTAATTTTGTTTAAAGCGCGGAGACCTATTATAAAATGAGCACTACGACACTGAATATGTCATACAGCGTTAATGGACGATGATGAAGGATGAGTTCAAGTGAGATTTTGTTAAACTTAGCAATGGTGTGGAGGAAAGTGTTGGTTGTAATGACGAATGTTCTTGAGGAAAGTGGGGATTGAAATCACGAATGTTCTTAAATAACTGCCAATTTGTACTTATATGTGTAAATAGTGGCAGAACAAGCAAAGTGTGTATTTGGAACGCAAACGCCCACAGCCAGAAACATTTTCAATAATGTAGAAGTAGGTCAAACATTAAGGTCAATGTCACAAGGTGAATCAAATGGTATGGCTGAATATGTTTAAAGACATCTCCTGACGACCTTTTGGTCATAACACCGGAACAAGCTATAAAAGCATGCGGCCATGTGCAAATTTTGTCCTTAATGCTATCTTGTCTAGGGATATACTCATCCAAACGTTTCATGTGAGGCCCGTACCTTAAATTTGTTAGTTTTGTAAGTAAAACCCATTGAAAACTCCATTGAGTGTGCATATGTGAGGGCCTCTCTAGACAACTGGAGATAAGTTACCTGTATTTTCACACCAACTGAGATTGGTGACACCTTGTGATTCACGCTTTTTCTCGCCTATCTAACAATGGGATGGGAGTCTCTTAATGGACTGAGGAAAAGTCTTTAAAAACAAAGATGATAAATACCAATTATAAAAGCCCTATGCCAATTGGTTCAAATGTTAAATGCATTTAAAGAGTTTAAGAAAAGTAGGTAAACATTTAAGGTCAATGCCACAAGGGCACAAAACATTGGTATAGTCGAAAAGGTTTTGACACAAGCAAGTCACAAAAGTTATCAACCTTAGGCAAGACAATGTCACTCATAAATCTCTTCCATAAAAGAAATCTTATTTCGAAATCTTCAGTGAAACAGAAGAAATCTGCATGAAAAGAAAATGTTTGAAAGGGGAATAACTCATACAATATTCATACACGAGTTATGACCCTTCTGTAATACGCATTCACATGTCAAGCTCTTTCCTTAAATGAAGTTTCATCTTAAAAGCTTCAGTAGAACCGGAGTTATGAGGCCGGACACAAAAAGTGTGACGGACAGACAGGCGGACTAACAGAATAAACAGCTCTATTGTTTTCTTTTGTTCTGTGTTATGACACCTAGTCACATTAACCCAATATGTTAGCGGGGACAGACAGACAGACAGACGCCGGAAAAGTGATCCCTAAGCATGGTGAATAAAAAAGCCCTCGAGAAAGACCTTGCAGAAGTTGCAAAAGGATCACTTTTAATAGAAAGTTTCTTCAACGCTCGAGCAAGGTCAGCGTTTAAAATTTATATTTATTCATTTGTGCCATAAATCAAAACGTATGTAAATAAGGAACAGGACAAATGGCCTCACCCTGCCGAAGCACCAAAGTTAGATCATAAGTGGCTACACGCGAACTTGGAAACCCCAAAGTTCAAATGCCAGTGCCAAAGAATTCTCGTAAAAGGGATTTTATGGTCACGGTCTCTAATCACCTTTTATATGATGGAAAGGGTAATTGGAAAGCATTCCAAATGCAGATACCTCGATATGCAAAGGCATATGAATGGACTGAGGAAGAATGTTTGAATTGCCTTTGTTGGAGTCACAAAGGGGGTGTTCTTGATTACTTTGCTTTAACCCTTAGCCCGCCAAATAAATTATCGTCTGCTATATTTCTCGTCTGCTTCAAGTTTCAAAGTGCTTCAAAGTTGCTCAAAATTGCTGAAAATGTTGTCTGAGTGTCAAACAGCTTGGATCCGGATGAGACGCCGAGTTACTCGGCGTCTCATCCGGATCCAAGCTGTTTGCATATGGAGATATAGTCGTGAGTGGCAGGCTATGGGTTAATCAATGAACATGCTGATGGGCCCTTATCTAATCAAGAATTAGTGTCTCGTCTGAACCAACGTTTTAGCGAACTTGATATACTGGGCCGAAAGAGTCTTAACTCTTGCACACAGGGCATATAAACACTTGCCTAATTATTTTATCCTTGGGCAAACAGTAAACCGTTTCTGTTAAGGTAAGTGGGATAAGGATGCGGGTCACAATGTTTGTATGCAAGAGTCTGCAAGTGTTCAGGCCGTTATTCAACAGATGCGGAAGTATCAGCAGGTGCATTCAGCCATGTATGGTAAGACTAAGGCTGACCGTCCCAGAAAAAAAGGATTGTGACAACGAACCGGTGGTAAGTCATGTAACATCAGATCAAAAGTCATCTCTTGATTTCATGCAAGCCTTGTATAATTTAGAGGAAAGACTTAAGAAGTCTTTGGGAACTAGACCAACTTTGCTGGTGGAAAAGTTGGGCATTTCTGAGCTGAATGTCCGAAGGCTTTAAACGCAAAACGGGTCAAGGAAGCCAGCCGATCATCGACCTCAACAGAAATAGGCCAAACTAGGGCTATATCTCCAGAAAAGGAGGTAATAGTAGAAGAGGTTGTGGTTTGTCAGGTTATGTCTGTTTCTCAGTATTCTGTAAATATCCAGAGAGGCAATGTTCCGGTAAAGGCAGTAGAAGATACAGCGGCCTAGGTAACCATTATATCCAAACGGGTATATGATTTATTAAAGAAGCCGCCTCGCAACCAGAAAAGCATAAAACTGATATGTCAATGTCTGGATTTATTACCGAACCAGTTAACTCAAAATTGGGGATAGATGGTATGCTGAAAATATTTATGTAGCACCAATCGAGTAAGAAGTGTTGCTTGGATTTGATATTCGGCAGGGCACAGGAAACCCCATTTTAGATTTAGTTATGGGAGTTTCGCATTTTGACGGCATGACGATTACCTTAGATGGGGATGCAACTTTAGGGTTTAATCGGGTTTCGCGAGTAACGGTCGCCAAACGTCAAGTTATACCGTCCAATTCGGTGTCGAAGGTAAAATGCAAAATGGACGCGCAGCTGCCAGACTAGATAGTCAAACCAGCCGGTAAATACGCGAATAAGCTTCTCATACCGGAAGTTTTACGAGAATCTAATTTGTATCCTATCCTTTGTTTAATAAATCTTACGCATCAGTTTAGGTATGTAAACAAAGGCGCAGAGATTGGTCGAGCATACGCAGTGGCCAAGGTGTTACGGGAAGAGTTCGATACGCCAATTGGAAACGACTCAAAAACAGTCGGCAACATGAATTAAACACAAAAGCGGTGTAAGAATTCAATGGGAAAGGCTAAACAAGAAGTTCATGAACATCTAACAAAAATGTTTGAGGACTGCTGCAAGGGGTTAGACAAGGAGCAATGTAGTCAACTGGCATCACTATTAATTGAATTCCAAGGTTGGTTTGCCAAAAATGAATTTAATTTAGGTACATTTTCAGCCTTGGAACATAAAATCGATACATGTGACGCAAAACCTATAAAACAGGGTATGCGTAGATCTTCGGCTTGTTTTGTAGGCATAGAAGAGGCTCATTTGGAAAAAATGCTCAAAGCAGTAGTAACTGCCGTACAATATATTATTATACAATACTATTATATATCATTGATGATTGGTGTATTTAATATTATATTTATATGTATTTCAGGTATTTGACAGTCTTCGCCATCACCTTGGACAGCCCTTGAACGTGGAATGGTTAATTTTGGATTTTGAAGCCGATAAGTAATCTTTTGTAAAATTTGATAATAACAATTTAATTTTGTAAATAATTGACGTCGATCTATGTCTGTATGCAAGCTACCACAGCCTGAAAATAAAAAAAAACCATAATACAATTTTCGATTAAATATTCCTTATTTTTAATTTAGTTCGACAACAGTTCCTTATCTTTCCAGATCAGCAAACATACATGTACCTATACTTATACATTTTTATTTTATTTTTATAGCAGCATGGCTAGCTGTCAGAGATGTTTTCCCTGGGCCATTATCAAGGGGTGCGTCTTTCATCTAACCCAAAGGATATTCAGGAAGATTCAGAATGAAGGACTCAGGACTGCCTTCATACAGAGTGGAGATAAACATGAATGCCTTAGGAAGATCATGTCACTACCCTACCTACCCATGGAACAGATCACACCAGCCTTTGACAGACTGAAGAAGCAGGAGGACAACCAATACTCAACGTGGTACAGTACATGGAAAGGTCATGGGTCAGCGGACGGTTATGGCAGCCTGCTAACTGGTGTGTGTTCCGGGAGGTAGTGAGGACAAACAACGACCTAGAAGGTAAATACAAATATAATTTTACGACGCACATGATCAGGAACTAAGTTAAGGCTCATCGTAACGTAATTTTATTCGTAAAAAGAAATTACAAACTATTTAAAATAAAATCACTACTTCATCATCATCATTAAACCAAAATGACAATAATTAGAATATTAAAAATACTTGTTTATAAAGTTTATATTAACATGTTATTCATTTCTTTTTCTTCTCTTTTCTTAGAATGGCATAGACGACTCAACGCCCGGGCAGGAAACCCCAACCTTAGTCTGTACAAACTCATGACACTCCTGAGGAACGAAGCTTCAACGATGGACCTACAGTTCAGACTAGTTTCAGACAATCTACTGAAGAAAATGAGGAGGAAGAAGTACCGGCAGTTACACGGACGACTAGAAGACGCATGGGATAATGATGAAGAGGGTGAGATGACAACCACGCAACTACTGAGGACAGTCAGCCACATCACCAGATTAGGACTAACCACAGTCCTTGAGCCATCAACATCGACAGGGACGACGAAAAGTATTCAACAGAGTGACCGATGTATATACACTCAGTACAAAAAGAAACGCACACTTTTATTACAATATTATCTGTATGTAGAAGGAACGTATTTGTGAAATAATCTTTTCATTACAGTCAGTAGTTCCGTCGTGGGCTATCAATGTTGAAAATGGGAGGTTTATCATTGAATTGGTATCATCACAACCTGTACAAATCGGTGCGGTGTTTTCAACAGGCACTAGTTAACTCTTTCGCTGCCAAATTAATCGTGAGATTTTTATCCCACCACCGTTTCATTGTCGTCTGCTTCAATTTTGTTGTTTGCAAGATCGTTTCAAAGTAAGATTTAAAGTAGTATGACTATCTATACGAGTGTCAAACAGTTTAGATCCTGATCAGACGCCGCGTGACGCGGCGTCTGATCAGGATCCAAACTGTTTGAAAACGCGCCTTTTGACGTCATTAAGAGTGAAAGGGTTAAAATACAGCACAGTAATTTTAAGTGTATGTTTTTGTAAACTTGTGGCAGAATTAAATTGATCTTGAGATATGGTCTTAGCATCTTAAAATAGTCTCTTAATCTGCGCCTGAGCACAATGTGCGTTTCTTTTTGTACTGAGTGTAGACATTAAAAACTGTACATAAATTATAGTGCTGCTTTACCATTATGCTTTAATTCTTTCAGATATGAATTAAAATGTGCTTTGTCATTATATGTGCTATTATACCTGTGCTATAATTTAAGATGTTAATTTGCATAATAACATGCATACTGTTATTGTTTGAATCGTGTGTCCACTGAAACACTCCCGAAATCAAATAATTGACAATTCCGGAATTTAAATATTCAAAATTGTGACAAATACAAATACATGTACGTCTCTTCGAGACAATTCTTATGAGTAGTAACACCATAGGATTTGGCATTGATATACATGTACTATGAGTGAAAAAATGTTGGATTTGTGCAGTTTTATTTCCTCTTATCTGAAGCCCTGATCATTACCGTAACAATGGGTACCAGGTGAGTAATTTCGGGCTGCATGCAGCTCTTGTTCCAATTTCTTTTTCAAACAGGGTCAGACTGTCAAACACTTTGGATCCTGATGAGAAGCCGCATAACAAAATGATGGAGTACATTAGCAGGAGAATTGCAAACAGTGACCTGATCAATGTATTTGGTGCTTTAAAAATTGGCAAAGACTCTCACACATTCAGTGGCAACGACGAAGTGGAAATTCTTGCAGAACATTATTCAATGGACTCCGACACAGTTTTGTCTGAATGGGACAATGTAAAGACAATTATGAGGAACCATGAAGATCTCGCAGTCATCAGTGAACCTGCACAGCTGATAAAGGTCTTAACTACATTGACGAAGACAGCAGAAGAGGTTTCTCCCCCAAATTGTCAGACTGTTTAGTGTTGCTGCCATCTTGCCAGTCATAACAGCAGAAGTTGAAAGGGTCTTCTCGGATGTCAACAGAACTGTTACTGAACCTAGAAATAGACTAATTGTTAGAAGCGTGTCTATTCAAATATTTGTTTGACTTTATCACGTGGTTAGTTATGTACTGGCAATAAAATATGTATATATTTAAAAACATTACCCCAGTCCATTCATTGAAACCCCCCAATTGTTCTCACTAGGCGTGAAAGTAACTGTAAAGGCCAAAATAAGTATGCCCAGCCAATGTCAGCAATATCAAGTTTTCTAAAGAGGCCTCTAAATTCTCACACTCAAGGGGGGGGTTTCAGTCTTGCATGTTGTTTTCTATTTAGTGTGTAGATGAAGGAATGGGATTATGCGTGTGTGTGTTTGTTATGGTATGACTGTGTGTGTGTTCTGCTTGATAGGTGGGTGTATTGTTTGTGTTGCGTTTCCTGCTTGAGTCTTTCGTATTTATTTGTAGCGCAGATTTGTAGCTGGACGGTACCTGCTCCTGTCCCCGTGGAGGCCCCTATGTACCCTGCACCCATTATTGTACCTGCTCCTGCACCCATCCCTGTGGCTGCCCCTGCAAGTTAGTGGGTTTTGTAGCGCAGAATAGTAGCTGGACCTGCGTCAGATCCGGTACCTGCGCCTACCCCCATGGAGGCCCTTCTACAGCACCCTGCACCCGTTATTGTACCTGCTCCTGTGCATGCACCCATCCATGTGGCTGCCGCTGGTCCTCTGCATGCCCAAGTGGTTAACCCTTTATCCATCTCTGTTGCTGTACCTGGTCCTGTGCGTACACCCGTGATAAACCCTGCACCCATCCCTGTTGCTCCCCCTGGTCCTTTGCGTGCACCCGTGATTAACCATGCACCATCCATGTGGCTGCATCAGGTCCTGCACGTGACCCCGTGATAAAGCCTCTACCTAAGCCTGGTCCGGCCCGTGGACCCAGACATTGGGCGACCAAGGCGACGAAGAAGGCGGAAACAGACCCTGGCTGAGCTTGTTCGTGAGAACCAACTATTGTTTAAGAACAGGATGACCAAAAAAACCCCAAAGATTGAGAGACAGCTGGGTATACTGTCGTCATCTTCCGACGATGACTGAGTGCGGAGCACAGACCACGAAAATTGAGAATAAAATTTTCATTTAATGTTAGGTTCACCAGTTTAGCCCATGATCTGTTGGCAATTCTAATATGTTTCTCACTTGTTCACACTAACTCTTTTGCCGTTATATGGGAATTTGTGACAGACTTTGCAAAGATTGGATCTGACTGAAAATGAGACGACGGTTGACTAGAGAGTATTATTCTAAATTTTAAAAACAATATGCTTTAGAATAGAAACAAATGTAAACCTTTGTGCTGAAACAAGCGATTCTGAGATACATGTAATTATTTATTTAACCCGTAGCCTGTACATCTCTGCCCCATTATGCAAGAGTTTTGCGCAATTCAGTATTATTTAGAAATACAGAAGCAGGAGAATACATTGGTGAACATACGTTTATAGCTGGTGATAGTGCCTATCTCCTAAAGACATGACTAATTGCTCCAGTTAAAGATAATCGTCATTTAAATGCGGGTCAGAAAGATTCAACAGAGTTCAATCATCCACAAGGAAAGTAGATGGGGGATGCTTTGGACGTTTAAAAGGCAGATTCCGCAAACGGAAGAGTATATACATGCCCCTTCAGGCGTTATTAGAACTATTGTGTATGGTTGTATTTTACGTAATTTGAATGAATACAGTATTGACGAATTCATTGAAAAAGACAAGAATTGTCATCCCAATCGGTATCAAAACATATTTGTGAATGCAACTGCTGTAATCAACAATGATTGATTGATTGATTAGATGGGGTTTACGGCACTGCGACACAAAATAGGTCATATAGCGCAGATAATTGATGAGATGAAATGATGATGATTTCAGGAAGATGGTTTCGGCTAATCCCATTCGTTGACTAGCAGCGTATGGGATCAAAACCACCGACCTGCCTTCCTTTTAGTTCTTCGCAGAGGGAATAATCTCAGCACAATAAACAGAAACAATTCCCTTTGACAATTAAGCCCCAGAACTACGGCAAAGTAGGAAGGTCTCTGGGGTGTAATCAACAAGCGCAACATAATAATGCAAGTTCTGCCTTATAGAATAAGGATTTACACGTTCATGTGCATGTTTTAGCTAGTAAAGCAGAACCTCTGCAAGACAATGCACAATTTCATTCAAATTCAATACCATTTATGCTTGGAATAAATTAAAACTCCTAAATGAATTTATCCTCGAGGTAAAATGTACTTATTATATTTGAATATGGCATCTAATTTACCTTTCTTCAAGTACCCAAAACTAACGCGATTGGTGTAAATGTTAAAACGCTTTATGTAACTCAATAATAAACCAACAATACCAAACACTTAATTATATAAATATCATTGCAATTGAAAACAACGATAAAGCCTACATCCTGAACAATTTGTTCAAAGAACGAACCAATATTTAAGACACGAATGCGACAGTACCAATGGTTCCTACAAGTAACACTTCTCTGTCTTCGGACGTGTTTAGTACCGATGACGCTCTGGCAATCTTAGAATGTGTTTCATTAGGAAACAATTTATAAAGGTTTAAGGTTCTTGTAAAGTGTTTTTTGGTGCATTTTTGAAAGGTGATTGTTTGGTCATTTTTGGAGCAATGTTGCATAATTTCATATCAAAATGTTCGTATTGAAATGAACAAGCTTATGAGATAGCTTACAATTTGAAAGGAAAACTGTGTATCTTGATTTTGAACAATATGTTTGGATTTGCACCAAAATGTGACATAAATTTTCAGTACTGAAATTCAACAAATCCTTCCTCTATCTTGAAGAATATGCTTTACTTGAGGTAGTAGGGCCAAAATCCTGACGAAATCCACTCAAATAACAACAGAAGAAGTCATGGAATATTTGACAATTTTCAAGGACTGGGTTACCCCACCCCTGCAGAAACCATTGAGGAAGGGTACATCCCATTACCCCCACCCACAGTACAGATTGAAATCCAAACTGCAAACAAGCTTATGTTAGGTAGGGAGGTTAATACACCTGCATACCTAATGTTCCCCCACAAGCCGGCGACTCCAGTCCCAGCAGATCAGTATGTGGCTACTCTCATGACAAATATCGGAGCAGCCCATGCTTTAGCCAGACGCAACCTGCAGTCATCCTTGAAAAGGATGAAAAAGAACTATGACATCAGGATCCTTAAGAGACCGTACAGAGAAGGCGATGTTGTATACCTTCTGGACACAGCAGTCCTTAAGGGCCAGTGCAAAAAGTTGAGTTCCCCATGGAAAGGTCCAGCAGTGATAACTAAACAGATCTCAGCATCACTGTTCCGGGTCCGACTACGAAAGTCCCTGTTCGTAGCTAACCACGATAGATTGAAGCCTTGCCGGGATAAAAAGTATCCCGCATGGATTCAGCAGCATTTGGCGAACCCTGATCTCTCGGCAGACGACCCGTCAACCATGCATTGTTCCTGCCGACAACCTTGGCAGGGACGCTTCATGATCCAGTGTGACTCATGCGACATATGGTTTCATGAGTCATGCGTCAATGTGACTGCGTCCGACGCCCTCCAGATCAACAGGTTCATGTGCAATGACTGTGGTGGTGGAAAGACAGGAAAGGGAAGTATACGTTTTAAACAGTAAGAGAACAATGACTTAAAAGCATCTGATCTGTTTGTCTTTTTCAGATGGCATCTAACCTGAGCGTAGAAGAGGTGTAGCGTGCTAGCAGGAATAAACAACTGCTAGCAGCGCGTGGCTTGGTCCAGGCCATAAAAGGCCTGGACCTACCGGAGGACGTCAAAGAGGGCCTTCTCCTGAAGCAAGTGAAGGTGGCGAAGAAGCAGAGGTCTACCACCTGGCTGAACATCGTGGCTACGGAGGCTCATGAGACCAGCTTCCGTAGTAAGGCTTGGGTGGAGTCTAACATCGCTAGACTCCGGGAGTCCGAAGTCCCACAGAAGAAGGAGAGGCCTGTTCAGACTCCGAAACCGGACCTGGACAGTGTGGCTGCGCACATGGCACAGACAACCCTGTCAGATGACTCCTTAGACCCTGAGGAGGAAGAAGCGTTGCTGGAACCAGTCACAGCAGGGGGTTCGGAACATTCTCCTTCCCCCATGGTAGGCGTCGAGGAGAAACCTGTGACCAAGCCGGAGCAAACACCTTCTGCTTCCACATCAACTGAAGCTGGTAGGAGTACTCCACCTCCTACTAGAAAGCTGGACGAAGTCCCTCCACCTCGTAGGTCCCCTCGCAAACATGAGCGGTCTAAGAGGCTGGATGATGAAAGGCGCAACGAGCACCAGAGACATAGCTCTGGTGACAGACACAGACATCGTCACAGGCATGAGAGGTCCAGCCATGAGCGCAGGCGTGATGAGAGTCGTCATAGCGACTCTTACTCTCGTCGGGATGACAGACATCACAATCGACGCCCAGAGGCCGCACACAGGGTTGAAAATCGCAAGCGACCAGCCCCGTTGTGTGTGGATGTGACAGCACCGAAGAGGCGGAAGGAGAGCACCACTCAGAAAAAGAGTGGTGTTTGCTGCATCGGTGCATGCAGGCAGCAACTATCGAGGAGGCATGTCATGGACATACACGTCCCTGGTGTGTTTGATGAGAACCAGCTGCTGTCCGAGCAAGTGCGGACACACCAGACCACGGCGCTGAACCTCTGCGCTAAGTGGTTAAATCACTCGGCCGACCTTGAAGCTTTGGTCCGCTTGGTGAACCTGGCCGATGACATCCCAGGGGTCAAAAACTCTCAGCGAGACAGGAGCAGTGGGCTAATGCCCTATGCACGGACATAGGACTGGAGCGCCCAGTACAATTCTGCCTGGCACCAGTCAACTCCCCGGCTTTGTTAGCCCATTGGAGGGTCATGGTCGTGGTGTTGAGCCTACTGGGCAGCCGAAGAGTGGAGAACCTTAGGACTAACTTTCCTAGGGTTGAACGAGAATCAGTTCCAGAAAGATGGGATAGCCATTTTCATCTGGACCGATTAGCAGAGAGAATGGACGTTCCTACACCGGTGGACGACGTCTCGGGCTTGGTGAAATCTGCTTCACCTTGCCAGGAGTACGAGGTGAAGATTGTGGGTGGCATCGCAGTATTTTGTGATGCCAATACCTATCCTACAAAGGAGATAGTGGCTTCACTAGAGGACCAGGGGGTGGGTACCGTAATTGGTATCCATCCAAAGTCAGCCAGCAGATTCACAGAGGAGGATTGGACACGGTTACCAGGCCCTGTCCATTCCAGGAGTCAAGGGACTGGGAGAGGTTGGGATTGATCATACAACCCCTTCATCTTCCTGGTTTATCCAGCACAAGGTGCTTGATAGGGCCCTTACATCCCTGCGCCCTGACCACGTGCTTGTGCTGCACAGCAGAGCTACCCGGGATGACCAAGACGATGAGATGGCACAGCTCCTTTACCATCTCAAAGGCGTGGTGCCAGTGAACCAAAACATCCACGTTTACTGTTTTCGGGGAGGACTGGATATGGTGGACCTTTGGACCCAAACCTTTCCAAATGTCCGCTTTGGGTACACACCACTGATAGCGTATGCTTCGGAAGATAGCAAAGCTGCGCTAGCTCAGATGGAGGACCGTAGGATTCTACTGGAGACCGACGATCCTTACTTTAAGCCAAAGGACTGTCGGTTCAGCACACCAGGATTCTTGGGAGTTGCAGCCAATACTGTGGCTCGCATCAGACGACAGGATCCAGAGACCATCCTGCAGCTTGCCGCCACAAATGGCCGTGAGCTATACGGCATGTAGCCTTCCTCCTTAAAAGGAGAAGGGGGAGAAGATAGCGCTACTTCCGGCAAAGAAAGGACCTAGGGCTCCCCCCTTAAAAAGAAAAGAGGGAGGAGTGTAGTGGCCGGCTCGGGTCGGTCCCGTGAATTAGTCATATCCGGTTAATCACGTGAGCCTCGTTCTGGGTTCCCGGCAGTAGAGCTATAGCGAGGCCTTGAGTAACGCAGTGCTACCTATTGACAGAGAGACAATCTCGAAGACTGAAGCGTTTATTGAGAGAATAACATCCCTAAGTATCTACAAGGGTAAGTACGCTACCTTCATTATACCCCAAATACTTTATATAATACCGTGGTAACTTTACCGATGCTTAAGGTTCATGTAATGTCCCTGTACGAGAAAAAATACCCAAATTTGAAAAGTTGTAATACTCAATAACTATACCACATTGGCTAAAAATATTTTCACACAGTATAAATAATTAGTCACTGAAAAGGAGCATGCCTAAATTTTTATTAATTTAAGTGTCCTTGTGGTGTCAGAAGATCCAAAAGTAACGAACATGGAGTGAAAATAGCCTCTTCAGCAGAATATATCAAATCACTTAATGGCACGTATTTTCGGAAATCTGGTAGAATACATACAAAGAACCCATTACATACTAGGTACTCCTACACAGCATTACATACTAGGTACTCCTACACAGAATGTCTTACAAAAGTCAGAAAACCCCTTGTAATTGGCCCTTAGAATACCCCATGCTTGATTCAAGGGCAGCCATTTGCATTTTACAAATTTGTAGAAGTTTGCCAACATTTAAAGTCCATTTACTCCAAATCTACAAAACCGATTGACAATTGTTATATACGTGCGGACAGAGAAAAGAACAAGCAATATGATTGATGGAATGTCACTCACCCGAATCACTGCAGTTACACAATATATCCGTTCAATTATATCAAGGTCACCGAAATATGTAATTTGTCCAACACATCGACTTTTCCGATTAATCCGCATTTTCTCATTTTTTAATATCCATATTTTCGACTTTTATTTCAGTACACTATTGTTGTTTGATACATAAACAATAAAATAAGTGCATTGCGCATTACTTTCGATCATAAATTCCTCCGAATGTCACGATTCTTCAGCGGATTACTTGACGCGAAAGTACTCCCGTCCCTGTACAGCTGACCTTTGTTTCAGGAAAATCAAGAGTTTGTTCCTTTAAATCACCATTTGACACCCATTCAAGTATTCCACATCTTTCCGGTTATTGTAATGTTGATTAATATTTCACTTTGCATTGCGATCTCTATTATATAAAGCTTACATTGTTGTGAAACTACTCATGCCTTTGGCAGGTACAGGGGTAACATAATGCTCATCATGTATATACTATTGCACGATTTGGACAAGGCTTTCTATGGTGTCCTAGTAGAGACACAACCGACGATTTCGTTGGGCAGAGACACACAATTATTTTTTTGTCCTTACTACTTTTTTCACGTATATTCTGCTTCTGCATTTCACACATACACACTAGTCCTTCATAGAAAGCCGTTGCATATGCTAATATCAACATTTCCCATCATTTTTTGTGATATTTAACAGTTTTCAGTTTCTGGCATATGCAACGTCTTTCACTTTTTCAATGAAAACTCGGCGCAACGTTCCCACGGAAAACCACGGAGGAACGATTCAAGAGACATATTGAGCAAATTAGGTGTGTTTGAGCTCGTAATTCACTTCAGTCCTGTGAAATGACTGTTTTTCAAACATATTTTGCCACAAAATAGTTTACAGTACTCACATTTTGTGTATATTTATCTGATTTGAATCACTCCTACACATTTCATTAGTAACCCATGTCTATTATTAGTATCAGTATAGGGAATTCCCTTGATTTGCATATGAGGTAAACCGGAAGTTGGTTCACAAACTAATTATTTAAACGAAATCCACCATTACAATTCCCCCTCCATTCTTAAGCTATTTCGTTCAAATGAATTATACAATTGTGTAACCGTATGACGTCATCACAAGCATGGCGGACTGTTTGAACATTTTTCGACTGGGAATATTACTGTAAGCGTTATTGGCCTATAGGTAGGTGAGTGACATGGATTTTAGGCAGTATACAATATAAAACTGTTTAATGTATCAAATGAAACCCATATTCTCTATGAACTAAGATAAATGACGAAAATCGATTCAGGTAGAAAATGCGTTAGGGAATTAGCCAATAACTTTTAGACGTTGAAGCTTACAAAAAAGGAATGATGAAAAAGAGCAAGCGAAACGTCTAAATAATTTGGACTAACATACACACACATTAAAATACTGTAATAGTTCATGAGTATAATTATGCAACTACCACCCTGATAGCCTTACTTCAGTAGTTGTAAGAATTTAAAGACACCCCTAGATGACCTTTCGATCATAACACCTTGCCAGACAATTTCCTTGCAAAAATCATTGATTTTATGGCCATGTCGCTAGCAAAGAACCGTTGAAGCCTTTCGTGTAATACTCTACCTTTATATTTGATAGTTTGGTTAGAAATAACCATTGAAAAGCACTAGAGCGTGAGTATAATCTGGTTATCACCAGCTAAACTGAGATTGGTACACCCACCGGCTGCACGTGCTGAACATGTTTTGACAGTTACATTGACACCTCAAATTCTATGGGGGGGACTCTTTCAAAGGACTGAGGAAAAGTCTTTAAAAACAATCAAAAGGGCACAGATATTTGAAAATTTAGTCAGAAACAATCATATATTAGTTTATCTGATGCTCAATTTGGTTTTCGTTCTAGGGGATCCTGCCTTTTACAGTTAATTGAATACATAGATGATTAGTCACATTACATTGAGGGTGATAGCATTTGTGAAAATATATTGTATATTTTGATTTTGTCAAAGCTTTTGAGAGCACAGTACATCAACGTTTTCTCGCAATGATGATGATGATGAGTTGGGTTTTACGGCACTGCGACACAAAATAGGTCATATAGCGCCGATGATTGATGAGGGGTGATGAGATGAAATGATGATGATTTCGGCTAATCCCATTCGTTGTCCAGCAGCGCATGGGATCAAAACCACCGACCTGCCTTCCTTTTAGTTCTTGGCAGAGGGAATAATCTCGGTCTAATAAACAGAAACAATTCCCTTTGACAATTAAGCCCCAGAACTACGGCAAGGTAGGAAGGTCTCTGGGGCGTTTTCTCGCAAAGTATCAGTATTTGGTATCAAAGTATCAGTAATCATAGGTCCAGTTTTGTCATGGAAACGTGACTTTTTTACTGGACGTAGGCAATATGTATCTGTGAAAGGACCCTGGTCTTTTTCGTGGAAAGACATTTTAGCTGAAAAAGATAACAAATCCAACAGTGTATTATCCTTAATAATCAGAATGTATGATTACATTGCGAAAAGATATTTCATAATTTTGTACAAAGCACTCGCCAGGTCAATATGGAAACACTATTATCATGTTTTATGGTATCTATTCTTAAAAGAAGTGTTTAAAAATTATGTAAGCCTACCAATAAGCGTCTCCTGGATTGTCAACCTTACATGTACCGAAAGATTGGTTTTCAAAAATTGCTTGGTCATCGACGAAGCCGTGGTGATATGATACAATGTTGAAAATTATTTTAAGAAATGGAGGATATACATATAGAAAGATTTAACCTTAAAAATATTTTTCGAATTACAAAAACATCATTAAGTTTACAACACTTTTCACAGAGAATTATAAACAACCGGATCTCACTTCAGTTTATATAGAATTAAAAATAATAAATTTTGTTGATACATTTATATGCCGGATGAATTATTTTTGTAATCGAAGCTTCAATGTCATAGTCATGTTTGTGTACTTCATTGGATTAGAATCAAATATTGCATACTTTTTAATGAATAATTCAGTTGAGAGGGGTCGAAATGGAATATTCTTAATAATTAGAATGACCACACAGCATCTGGAAACAAACATTTACTTGATGCGCATTTAAAGTGATGTTAAAAAAAGCACTAGTAACCACTGTTCCTTCCATTTTACGGATACATTGCAGAATACGTCCCCTCATTGATTTTACGTAACGTTTCAAATACGTTGCCATTCCAACCACAATGCACTTTGGAGGTCATTATGGTATAAATTTGATGATTTGACCCGACCTTGTTATCAAATACATCCGATATGTGTTCTATGGGGCTCATGTCCGAGGATAAAACAGGCCAAGGCAGGACGTTAATGTATTTTAGCAAAATGTTATGTGGTGATACGCGCCGTGTGATGCTTTATACACAGGTTTTCGGCGCGTAAGCTATGACCCCCCATAAATCTTTCTTATACGCAGATACCCCCCGCAGAGCTATTCAAAAAGTGTCCTCTTACATCTGATACCGGACACTTTTTTCTGTTACCGGACAGTTTTACTTTCTGTTATTGTATACTTTTTACGGGCGTGATGCACGTGGTGAGCATGCTGTCACCTGTTTAACACTTGCGCTGCCCGGGGTTGGACGAGGTACATGTAACCCTTGTAATGCTACAGTGGAGAAAACGTTATTCTTTCCCAACAAACGCGTTTACGATTAAACTATTGATTCCATTGCAAACAGTTTGGAGCCTGATCAGACGCCGGGTAACTCGGCCTCTGATCGGCTCCAAACTGTTTGTCAATCAAATTAGAACAAATAATGAGAAATATCAACAAATGGTAATTGCCTACATTTGTACATTTTAGCGATTTGCGTTTCGTTTGCGTTTAAATGGGAAAGAATAACGTTTTCTCCACTGTAAGTACCGTTTGGCTAACATTGGCAAATAGTTTGGATCCGGAGAAGACACCGCGTAACGCAACATGTGATCTGGATCCAAACTGTTCGGCACTCATATTCAATTTTTACTCAATTTGAATAGCATAGGAACGATTTTGTGTTTCTCCGCAGACGATATATTTGAAGCAGATGGCAATTCAGCATGATAAGGGATAACGAACATTTGCAAACAGTTTTGATCAATATCGACACACAGTAACTCTGCGTTTGAACAGGATCCAAACTAATAACACTTGTATCAATATTCATGCAATCAAAGCCAGAAATTTTGCGTTGGAGAATAAATGCAGACGGCATTTTCAAAGTAGGCAACAATATTGCAGTGAAAGAGTAAAAACGCAATTTAATAGTGTGCCTTTTATGGGGAAAAAACCTTTGGCCCTTGGTTTGATTATAATGGGGTGGAAAATGAATTATATCGGGCTAAGATGAAGAGTTTAAAATATTTATTGAACTTATTACTAAATGCTTAAAAAGAAATGCTACCTAAACTGATAAATAGAGCGCTTACCTTACTAGCTGAGTACTAACGCGGAGCGAAGACAAACAAATACGTAGTTATTTTAGGCATGACCCAGCACACAGGCTGCATGGTATGCCCGTGCAAGTTAGAAAAAGGACAAATGAAAAATATAGTTGGTTTACGTGTAATTCAATATTTTAGAAGTGGATATTTTAAATTACTATATTAAATTGACCACAATCATTATTGACACGGTGTAAACTATTTATTAAAATCTTCGTATAAGTCAGATACCGATACTCGTTCGCTTTAAAAGAGTCCGCTAACAAGGGTAAGAGTATTGTTTCGCTCGGACGAACAACAAAGATGTCCTCGGCTTCGCCTCGGACACCTTGTTGTTCGTACTCGCAAAACAATACTCTTACCCTTGTTAGCGGACTCTTTTAAAGCGAAACGCGAACGGTATCTATTACAAAATGAGTCAAAATACATCCATATGTTCAACAAACATCCTTAAAGATATTTCCTCAGTCAATTGATGGACTACCACCCCATTATTCTCGGTCGGTGTGAAAGCAACGGTTAAACAGTACCAAAGCGTGCACAGCCAATGTCGCAAATCTCAGGTTGTCTAGAGAGGCCCTTGCATAATCACACTCAAGGGGATTTTCAATGGGTTTTACTAACCAAACTATCAATTATATGGTGCGGGCCTCACATGAAACGCCTCAATGATTTACTGTAGTACAGGTAAGGATAAGAACAGAACAGAACAGAACATAATTTTATTCAGATTTGTACAAAGTACATCATCTTAGTCACATAGTAAATTCACAAACATATAACATCACGTGACAATAGTGAGGATGAATACATAAGTAAATTTTCATTGAAAGAATGTCTTAATTTAAGAGCTTCTCTAATATATATAACTAAATTATACAAAACATGCTTATTTGATGATTTCATTACTTCAATAAATTTAAACATAGAAGGTCTTTGAAAAAAGTATTTATTTAGATATTTTACTCTCAAGTCAACAAAACGAGGGCAGACGCATATGAAATGGAATTCGTCTTCTATGTCCCGAGAATTGCAGAGTAAACAGATTCGTTCATTACGAATTAACCTATTCTGTGCAAATCTACCAGTTTGAATTCTAAGGGAATGCGAGGACAATCTAATTCTAGAAAAATTACATCTTAGCGAGTAAGGTAAAATATCCAAATAACCTTCATAATCAATACTACTTTTCAGAAACTTATAAGTGTCTAAAACAGGACTACTATTGACTGAAACATGCCACTGCTGTATAAAGTTATCGATAACTCTCTGTTTAAAAACATAAGGAAATGTCTTGATATTCAACTGATCTGAATTATAAAATGCAAATCCAAAACCATAATTATTCAAAAGATTGTTAACGCTCGCAACCCAATTTTTCTTCCCCGCTTCACAGTCAATGAGCCCCTGTTGATACATTGATTTAATTATAATATTATCATTATTATTAGCTAATTTTAGCCAATACTTAATAATACTTACATAGCGTGATACATATAAAGGATAACGCCCCAATTCACCGTATACAGCATTTGAACTCGTGTTTAACCTTGCACCGAGTAATCTCTTACAAAATTTCAAATGAATTCTTTCAATTTCCTTTGATTTTCCAAAACCCCATATCTCCGAGCTATATCCTAAAATAGAGCCAACAAAGGAATCAAACAACTGGCACAGAATTTTGGGCTTTAGCTTAACTTTCTTGCAGTTATATAACAATAAATTTAATGCTTTTAAAGATTTCCAATTAAATGTTCTTGATTTTTGGAAAAGTTACCAGTGTAATTAAATACAGTACCCAAATAATTAAAATCATCAACCAAATCAATTAGTTTACCATTGTATGTCCAGGTTTCATTTCTTCGTGGTTTACCTCTTTTTCTGAACACCATAATTTTGGTTTTCTCTGTATTTACCTCCAAGCCCCAGGTATTACAATAAGTGTATAATAAATCTAGATATTTTTGTAATTCTTCAACACTGTTAGCTAAAATTGCCATATCATCAGCAAATAACAATAAAATCAATACAATATCATCAAACAATAAACCTGAATTAATTTCATCTTGTAGAAATAGCTCTAAGTCATCCATGAATAGAGAAACCAAGACAGGAGATATTACCTCCCCTTGTCTCAATCCAACTGCATATTCAAAATAATCAGAATAACTAGTACAGTGTTTCACGCACGACTTAACTTTTTTGTACATGTCCCTAAGAATACACAGTAATTTCCCTTGAATACCTGTCCTGTAAAGCTTATACCAAAGTGCATTCCTATTAATGCTATCAAAACATTTCTTTAGGTCTACAAAACACACATACAATCTTTTGTTTTCATTTAGATATTTCTGTACAATAGAAGTAAGTATAAACATCGCATCAACAGTTGACTGTCCTTTTTTAAAGCCAAACTGGGCATCGGAGATTTTATTGTTCTGTACACAAAAGGATTCAATTCTATTGTTCAGTATAGTGGTAAATAATTTTGACATACAGCTGACTAAAGTAATGCCTCTATAATTATTCGTGCAACTCTTGCTACCTTTCTTATGAACAGGTATAATTACACCCTCCATCCAGCTTTCCGGAAAGAAACCTGAATTAAGGATAGCATTAAAAATATCACATAAATGCGATACTAATATGTCGACACTTTTAATAAAGTATTCATTTATAAGGAAATCACGCCCAGGGGCTTTGCCAGCCTTAAGTTTTTTAACCGCCTTTAAAATCTCTGCACAACTGATTGGCGCGTCAAGTTCTTCAAAACAGCAAGATTAATCACTGAAATCATGAGTATCACAAAATGCCTCAGCTTCATCATTTTTACATTGAAAAATATCATCGCCTAAAGTAGAGAAGTATTCATAAAACTCATCTAACGATATCGAGCTTTCCTGCTGATTAATATTTTTCTTAAAATACTTCCGAAATTCTTTAGGTTTACATTTTCGTAGATTCTCAATATCAGTTACTTTCTTATTTTCGAAACCCCGCTTCTTTTTGCGGCACATTTCTTTATATTTAAGAATCATGAGATTTGCATGTAAATTGTCTGGCAAGGCGTTATGACCAAAAGGTCGCCAGGAGATATCTTTAACAAATGTTTCAAGAAGTTTAAAAAAAAATTCTTTTTTCGTAGCATGTATGTATACATGTACAACTATTTTACTTATAAATTAGCAAATTTTTTTTATTTTTTTTAATTTCATGATTCGGCTCTAAATGACCTTTTTGTGTCGATGGGCCGTAAACCACCAGTCATTCATTATTAATTTCATGAAACTTCAGGAAAAGTTCTTTTATGATGATTATTGAATGTATGGGTAGATTTTAGGGTATTATATCCACGTTTGGTGGTGGTGGAGTAGTGTCATAGCCAACGGGCCGAATGCCTATGACCCAGACCATAGCGCTGCCAGCACCCATTATGTCTCTCAAACATATCGTTTTCCACGGTCACTCCTCCTTTTTGCGCATTGAGGAGAGCGGACCGTGGCGAGAGATTCTCTTGCTTTCGCGGTAATGAATGTAGCGCTCTTTACAGTGAAATACCTGTATCTGCGCACGTGCAAAGTAAGGAACACGTTGGCAAGCTTAGACGCATAAAGATACCTGGGATTTGAATAGCAATTGTGTAATCGTTATACGAGTCATTATAATCATGTATATATCTTGCAACATGCGTTAAAACACAGTTATAGAAAACTTTTAGGAAGAGGATGGGCTTATAAAGAAGCAGATCCTCCCGCGAGAGCCCAACAACGATTCTCAATGTAGTCTAAAGGTATAATTCAGTTAAAAAATGATAAAAAAAATAACACAGTCTGCATATTAATGTTTGACAGAGGCTCGTGTTGCCCACCATACTTTGGAAAAAATAAGTAGTCCCCCCATGGCAAAATAGTGTTTTCCTTGAAAATTGTTAAATATTTCATGACTTCTTCTGTTGTTTTTTTAGTGGATTTCGTCAGGATTTTGGTCCTACTATCTCATGTAAAGCATATTCTTCAATATAGAGGAAGGATTTATTGAATTTCAGTACAGAAAATTTGCTTCACATTTTGGTGCAAATCCAAACATATTGTTCAAAATCAAGATACACAGTTTTCTTTTCAAATTGTAAGCTATCTCATAAGCTTGTTCATTTCAATACGAACATTTTGATATGCAATTATGCAACATTGCTCCATAAATGATCAAAAAATCACCTTTCAAAAATGCACCAAAAAACACTTTACAAGAACCTTAAAAAGTGTTCGCCTTCGCCAATGTCTCTTTTTCCGATTGTAAAGGATTGTATATGACCATAAGAGATCGGATAAGTTTGATTATGGTTTAAATCCATCTAAAAGTTACCTTGCCTTTAGTTGCTGAAAATGCCATGTCTAACAGTGTTTACACCCTAGAAGCCACATTTTTTCCTATCTTCCTAAAACTTTGCTCAGATTGTATATGATCATAATAGTGTAGATACGTTTGATTAATGATTATAACTGAAAGTTTTATTCAATCTTCCTGCAACGAGCTCAGATTGTACACGACCATACGTTCTCGGTCGAGTTTGATTATAGCTTAAATCTGACCATTAAGTCATGAATTACCTGCTCTTATGTGATGAAATTGACCAATTTGATAGTCTTTACACTCTAGAGGCAACATTTGATCCATTTTTCTCACCTTGTATATGTTTGTAAGGTTTCGAATGAGTTCGAATAGATAGGTGACCACTTAAAGCAGGTTGAAGGTACAGCAGAATGTGCCTTGGGTGCAATCCGATTTACTTTCAGCCAGCTATTAGCTACCATCTGCTAGAATATACATGTAACAAATATAGCTTATATACCAATTCATAAGTGTATTCTATTTTCTTCAGCGGAAGAAATCATGACTGTATTCAATTTTCTTCAGAGGAAAAATGAATTTAAGGTGTAAAAAGGAGTATTTATGGTATGATGGGTTAAGTACAAAATGCCATTTTAGTGAATATGCATAACTAGGGGCGTAAAAGGCGAATTTATGGGGTAATTGGTTAACTATAGTACATTAACCTCTGGAAAATGCATTCGCTCTATAACCATCTTCTTTAAAATATGAGCTGGTACAGGTTAAAAATTTGAATTTGGCATTTTACTGTGCACTAGGCCCTCAATTAAATTGAGAGCATTCTAAGCATTGGCGATAATGAACAACAATGGTCAGTGTGGATATTCAACACTACACTACCCATCAGTAGCACATTTCAGTGTGCAGGGATTTTCCCCACTATGCCGTGATCTTCCCCACTTTGATACAAGATCATGTTGAATGAACGCAGCGATGAAGTCCTGCAACTTGCAATCTCAGGACACAGTATATTTATAAATGGCTCAGCTGGGACAGGAAAACCTACACCATTAAATCAATTACGGAACAATTAACACAACTAAGAAAATCTGTTGCTGTGACCTGTACAACTGGAATAGCTTGTACGAACTTCAAGCATGCATGCCCCTTACATCTATGGATTGGAATATCTTATGGACGTTACAGTTCCCAGGAAGTAGTAAACATCCATTATCACCACGTGACAATCATCAAGCAAACTAAATTAGGCAATATCTAATAAACATCGATGCTTTAACTCCTTCACTGAAGACGCCCTCAAGAGACCTTCCTACTTTTCCGTAGTTCTGGGGCTTTATTGTCAAAGGGAATTGTTTCTGTTTATTGGACCGAGATTATTCTCTCTGCCAAGAACTAAAAGGAAGGCAGGTGGGTGGTTTTGATCTCATGCGCTGCTGTTCAACGAATGAGATTAGCCGAAACCATCCTCCTGGAATCATCATCATTTCATCTCATCATCCCTCTTCAATCATCGGCGCTATATGACCTATTTTGTGTCGCAGTGCCGTAAATAAATACGAAAGACTCAAGCAGGAAACGCAACACAAACAATACACCCACCTCTCAAACACACACACACATTCATACCATAACACACACACACACGCAATCCCATTCCCTCATCTACACACTAAATAGAAAACAACACGCAAGACAAACATAAAGCAAAGTGAATATAGGAGCCCGCCTTGGTACGGTCAGCAGCAATCAACAATCAATTATAAATTAATTAATAACAACCACTGGGGGGGGGGGGGGTAAACCTGGGTTTGGGGCGCCCAACCTCACTCTTATCAACTATATTCACCTATAAAGACAAACAGTGTACATAAAATATACCCAACTCATCATCATCTGAAGACGGACATGCAAGTGCACATGTTGTGTGGAACCTGATAAGATATATAAAAAAAACTCGGCGTCTGAGCATGATCCAGAATGCTTGAACATGAATATCTTTAAGAAAAAATCATTTTTCCGAAGCAAACCACAAGTCCTCGGCAATGGAGGTGTTAATTTGAATTCGGGTCAATGAAGGTAATGAATAGCACAACAAATAACGAACTAGAGATAAATATTTTTATTTTACCAAAGTATTGTCGATGATGTTTGAACTGGCACTTTATGCATATTTTTATCTTCCGGTCAAAGATTGGATATTTAGTCACTGAACAATGACTGTACATCATATGATCTGTTACACAGTCGATAGCAGCTCCGTGGTTTAATCACCGCACCACTAATATCAGAGTCGTGAGTTCGAACCCCGCCATTGTAGTTTTACATACATATGGCTTTTTCGATATATATTTTTTTCATTCTCTGTCGGAGTGACGCATTCATGTGTGAATTTTTTACAGTGAGGCTTGTCTTACACAAAACTTAAGACGTACACGTATTTAATCTAACATTTCTACTGAAAGCACTCTGCTGTTCGCGTCTATAGAAGCACACGGCGTTACCTTTTTATTTCGCCAAGAAGTAGATTTTACGTAGGTTCAGATATAAATAGAGAATAAATTCAAAATGAAAACTATAGTTTTTCGAAAAAACAACAATAACTTAATAGCTAGATTAGATTTTACCTAGATTCGAACCCATAACAACTATCCTTCGAGTCGGGCGACACATGTCACTGAACTATTGTGCCCGTAATACTATTCAAATGCATGGTAGTATATGTTGCTTAGTACTTATTGATTTTTATCAAAACATTCAACGGAAAATCCCGACTTCATCGACGAAAGTTGACAGATGGATGAGTTGGGTTTTACGGCACTGCGACACAAAATAGGTCATATATAGCGCCGATGATTGATGAGGGGTGATGAGATGAAATGATGATGATTTCAGGAAGATGGTTTCGGCTAATCCCATTCGTTGACCAGCAGCGTGACCTGCCTTCCTTAGGAAGGTCTCTGGGGAAGGAAGTGATGAGTGCCAGTTCAAAAATCATCGACAATAGCGATCTAGACGATTACAAATCGATAAATACATAATTCAAAACAGTAAAGACCATTATTTGCCGTGACGCCCTCTACTTTAATCCTTTGCCTGCTGGTCGCGACTTTACTGATGTTGTTTTTGTTTGTTTTTTAAACGGGAAAAATGCGTTTTCTCCACTGTTACCTATTTACAATTATTAACTATTCTGTTCTAAAGTAACACAGACAAGTCAGAAAAATCGGATCGATCACGTGACTCTTATTCGACCATGCGGAAATTCTCGGAAGCCGACACGAAGATTTGTTATGTAAACAAAAAGCTTATTTTTCTAACCATCTCGATAAGAAATTGGCACATTTATGTATGGTTCTTAAAGAAAGGGGGCATGTTTCAGGCACCTGACAACGGATTTCGCTTAGTTTTTAATAGATAGAAAATGTTCTTATATAAGAAATGGCGCGATATAAACATAAATTTGGGCGACATTCTGGCTTTAACAGGACGTATGCTAATTACTTAGATAAACTGAAACTGGATTGATCTAAAATGCTTCACTCCTACACATGTAATTGTTTATATTATGTTGTGTATAGGCCGGCCCGGTGACCTAATAATACAATGAAAATGATCTGAACTGATTATTTTCTATACATGTATAGAGTGTCGTAGCCAGGGGCATTTTAAAGAGACTACGGCAATTTCTACCGAGACAAAATGTAAATTCGAAATTGATATTCTGCCCTAAATTGCCTAAATACCATTAGTTTGGTTTGCTTTTGATCTGATATTGTCAATCGGACTAGAAATAATGGCACTTTCCTCATTGATTAACATACCTGATCAAATTATCCATTTTTTACGTATGTATGATACTTTCTACCCAGACAACGAGTATATATTTTAATATATTTTTTCAATACTTTTAATGTTACTTTGATGCCAAATCAACATATACTAAGACGAAAAAGAAACGCAAGGTACATAAAATGTTCAATATTTTTTTTATTACTTGGTCTAAATTTATGAAAATCGGTAGATTGAATGTCTTGGCTAATGTCCACAATTTCCGGTGGATAAAATTACGCAATCTCGTAAAAGTTCGCCGAACGCGGGGAAGGTGTGAAAATGCAAAATACCCGTGTAAAATTTTGATGACGAGATATTTAATTGTCAAAATCAGTCAGTGGGGTGCGTTTGAAAATGACACATTGATTTACGGATTTAAAATTTTTCGAAGTATGGTACGATTAATCAAAGTTCAGAGGGGACAAGCTGTTGCACCACTATTGGTACGTCGAGGCTAACCACAGGCTATTACTCAGTTCAATGTGCATTTCTCGACTATAGAACGTATTGTTAGGCGCATGCGAGAGACGGAAAGCCTTGTAGACCGACCGCGAGCGGGACGTCCGTACGTCACGTTAGGACAGGCATATCTACCCATCCCACCTGCGCAATCGCCACCGTACTGCCAGTTAAACCACTGAAAACACGTAAGGCAATCATAGTCAACATATCCATGCCGACACTTTACGGAATGGTTACGCGTCAACGGTCTGCGAGTCTGACGTCTTTACGTTGGTTTGCCACTTGTCGCTCAGCGTCGCGCACGCTGTAGCGGTGGTTAGCGGCACATTCGCCCAACAACTTTCCACTGATGTACTGGAGACAGGTTCTTTGTCAATATGTTCAATAATGATAAGTTGTCAACATAAAATAATCGTTCTGAATACTCGATTAAATGATACCATATAAAACTACCTTGCAAGGTTACCCTGCGTTTCTTTTTCTTTTTCGTCTTAGTATATTTATGGAAAGTATATACCTCGCAGTTTGTTGTGCCTGATATTCTCAATGAAGTTCATTTTAAACACCTCCTGGAGAAACGACCCCAGTCCACTGACGTCTCCCGTAACTCACTTCGGCCAGTGCCAGGGAGTCGCCCTGGATATAGCTCCTACAGAACTCCATGATGTCACGTGGTGTCAATTTGGCATCAAAGAAAAAGGTGTTTCTGCGGACTGTATATTGATGGCAACGGTTGACATCACATCTGAACGTCACACCAAACGTAGCGGCTGCCCGTTTTCTCAATTGAAGCATTCCTGTAAAGCAAAAGTACACTAAGTTATTTTATCAAACCATCAGATTATTGTTATTGCGACTGCAATCTCACTTTTGTGCATGTACTTTCATTTTTTGAAAGGTCACACAATTGTAAGCTGAGCAATCAACTATCTGAAGGCTTCAAGCACTATGTAAAACATTGTTGCATTTTCGAGCACACTTTACACAAATATGGCCATACAAAATGCTAATACAGCGCTTCCTCTCTACAACGACACCCAATGGATGAAAAACATAATTATGTGTTCGTTGTTCAGAGAAAGTCGTTATAGGGAGGGACATCGTCTTACATTTGCAAACAGCTTGAATCCAGATCAGACACGGCGTCTGATCTAGATTAAAGCTGTTTCTCACTCGTCATTAGATCTTTTTCGGTCAAATATATTACTTTGAGAAAAACAGCAGTCGGTATTGCAGCAGTGAAAATGTTGGACGTTGTAGGAAGGGAGTGTGTATATCATACTTTAAATTATTTTAGCGTAAAAAATGTATTTCATTGCTCCAGAACATACCTTGGCATCCCATATGGCCGCATGAGATTATGTTGGACTCAGCCATGAGGCCATTTTCCACTAGCCACTGGTGGACTATATCGTCGGACAACCCGAAAAGTCCATAACAGGTTCACGGGTTAGACAAATCCTCAAATGCAATGTGTAGTGGATCGGCGATTTTCTTTCTTAAATTGCCTGAATCATTCGTTCATTGCTACCTGCATTGGATGCTTGTTCTGCCCTGATGGAACGAAGACTGGTGAGCGGCCTGGATCCTTGGCACGCATAGGTTCGACATTCAAATTATCTATCTATCTGTTCATACTGCAACACCCTCATTTATTTAGTTTAAATTCATACAAAAATGACCATATACGCAACAAGGTTAATCAGGGGATACCTTAAATACGTTTTTTAGCTGAATAACAACGTATATACATTTTAACCTGCGACTGGTCCCTACTTTTTGTACTCCACTCGCAATAAATGCCCTCCGGGTTTTTGATGGGGTTTACTATACTTCGATATTTCCAAATATGGGAAGACTCGAATCCGAAAGATTTTACCCACACGGGATGCACGAAGCGGCGCTTCAAGGAACTTGTTATTATTTTTTATGCTCCCCTTTAGGGGGGTAGGGGGGGGGGGGGGGGGGGGGGGAGAGGGGCATATAGTCGCCGCTTTGTCCGTCCGTCCGTCACGCCTTTTTGTCCGGAGCATATCTCTTGAACGGTACACCGTAGGTTGATGAAACTTGATACAGTGATAGAGAATGACAGGAGGAGGTGCAGTACACAATAACCGTAACTATTTCATCTCCCAATTTTGAATTATCTCCCTTTTTCTCATAAAAATCAATTTTGTCCGGAGCATATCTCTGGACCGTTACACTGAAAGTTGATGAAATTTGTAACAGTGATAGAGGATGACTAAAGAAAGTGCAGTACACAAGAACGGTAACTCTGTCATCTCCCAATATTGAATTATCTCCCTTTTTCTAAAAATTCAAAACAATTTTGTCCGGAGTATATCTCTTGACTGCTACACCAAGGGTGTAATTTCAGCCATGGAACATGTAGGTCCCGCGGGTGTGGGGTGGAGAGGGTAGATGACTGCTACCCTAGGGCTGTGTTCATTCTGTTTATGTTATGGGTCTAATTTTTAGTTCTGGGGTTGTACTGTTGACCAATGCCTGTCTGGTGGATCTTTGATGGTAGGGATACAACTCTGATCTCTTTTTAAACCAGCTGGCATGGTCTGTGGTACAACTCGTGGACAGCTTTCACTATTTTTAATAATGTTATTGATCTTCTATAGAGTTTTTAGTTATGGTCGCATGCTATTATTCCTAGTTATGTTACATTAGATGGCCTGCGTTGGGCGCTCTGCTATTATTTCTATTGGTCGGCAATCTTTAGCCGGTTGGTTCATTGCTGATTGATAGGGGTAGTGTGATTGCCGTTTTGGGGACTGTCTTTTGTATGTTTATTCTTATTTATTTTAGATCTAATTATAGTTATTTGTGTTTTGTCGATGGCCTGCATTTGGCGCTCTACCATTATTTATATCAGTCGGCAATACTTAGCCGGTCGGTTCATTGCTGATTGATGGGGGTAATGTGATCGCCGTATTGGGGGACTGTCTTTTATATGTTTATTCATGTTTTATTTCAGATCTAATTGTAGTTATTTTGTCTTTTCACGATTTATAGGTACATATGTGTTATTTCATGTAAAGCGCTTTTGAACGCACAATCCCTGTGTGAAAAGAGCGCTATATAAATCTGGTATAATAATAATAATAATAACTTGATACAGTGATAGGTGATGATATAAGGAGGTGCAGTATACAAGAACCATGACTGTCATCTCCCAATATTTAATTATCTCCCCTTTTCTATTTAAAAAAATCATTTTTTTCTGGAGCATATCTCCTGAGCATTGCATTGTAAGTTGATGAAACTTGATACAGTGATACGAGATGACAGAAAGAGTGCTGTACTCAAGAACCATACCTCTGCCATCTCCCAATATTGAATTATCTCCCTTTTTCTACATAATTATTTTAAAAAATCAAATTTTCTGCCGCACTGTAACTTGAACATTGATACTGTGTTAGCGGATGACAAAAAGAAGTGTAGTATACAAGAATTACAACTCTGTCATCTCCAAATATTGAATTGCCTCCTTTTTTCATAATAAATTCATTTTTGTCCGAAGCATATCTCCTGAATGTTACATCGTACGTTGATTAAACTTGTTACTGTGTTCACCTACTAAACATGCTATGCCTTGGGATTTTTCTTTGTGGGGAGCATCCATCGTTGGGAACGATATTATTGTTTTTTAGGGAAGTCAGGTTTGATTTTCGTGGCCTATGTTTGATGGGTATTGCGTTTGACGGACAAGACACTACATCTATCAGGTTGGAATGTCATCTTCCATTTCTGTTCCGAAAGTAAAAGTTTGTCTAGGTCGTTTTAAAGGGAAATGCAGTTGCTATTTGTTTTGATTGCAAGATAGGCGGCGATGGTATTATCTGCAAACAATCGTATGGTATAGTTGGTTGGAATGTCGTTAATGTAAAACAAGAACAGACTCGGAACGAGAACAGTGCCCTGTGTATGGCATGATACGATTACACATTCACACTGTGAATTCGCTTTGAGGAGATAGTACGTCTTCATAAGCAGGAGCCATCTCAAAGAAGATTTGATAATATAAAAAACCCGATGTAATGTAGATTCAAATTCATATTATAACCTGAACAAATATATATAAAGCTGTTGTACTTAAAAACTTTTCTAATCACTCGAACATACATGTATCTTAAGAATTGGTTTTCGCTAGACCTCGTAAATTGATATTAAAGATTAACTCGGGAGTTATGTTTATCAAAGAAGCCCACAGGTATGATATCCGATTCGGAGCATAATTATCCAAGCTATAACTAACACCTCAGGTATGATATCCGATTCGGAGCATAATTATCCAAGCTATAACTAACACCTCTTTTCTTGCATATCATCACCTGTTATAAACCGAGGTGCCAATTACAAATCACTTTGTCGTCGCCTGTCTATCCGTCTGTCAATGTCTTTGTTGTCCGTCCCCAAAAAACGTTCATACCGTGTCGTGCTTCTGGGGCTTAATTGTCTTAGGGGATATTTTCTGTTTACTAGGTCGAGATTATCCCCTCTTGCAGGTCGATGTATTTGATCCCATGCGCTGCCTTGCAGCAAATGAGATTAGCCGAAATCATCTTCCGAAAATCATCACCATCTCAAGTCATCATCCCTCATCATTGATTTGCACGTTATAACATAGTTTGTGTCGCAGTGCCGTGAAGTCCAAAATATCCATCCTGTCCGTCCGTTATTCACAATTTTGGCGACAATTGCGAGCCAGATGTATCAATAAAACAATCAAAAGTGTGGTTTTTATACAGAAAAAGGATGTCTGCATCAATAAATCAAAACTTTAGCGAAATATATGAACTATTTATTTAGATCTGGTACTTTGAAGTAAAATACTATATATTATAGTAGACGCAGATAGACGTTGTTTTTTTGTCTGGTATATGTCTATTCTCGTCGTCGCTGAGATTAATTGAGCCTGATAGAAGTCAATTGATGTTAAGAGGATGGAACTTGTGGATTGATCGGAAGAGTCCGAGTCTTGTATTTACATATAGAGATGACATTGGAACAAATAATGCTCGGCATCTTCCATTTCTAAACCACACTCGCAGGTTCTTTTATCCCTAAGATGATTTTGAAAGAGGTCTTGATTGAGATTGCTAGTTGTTGCGGAGTCTTGCATGAATAACAGCAAGGTTTCTTTCGCCAGATCCATAGTAATTGGGAACAATATAATGTTTTAAAAAGATATTATTTAAATAAATTCAAAATGCTGATAGAGAATATAATTTTTTAATATCAGAAGGGAGAGATTTCCAAAGAGAGGTTGAAGACGGAACAAACGTTTCATAACACTATTCGCAATTAAGTAATAGGTTTATATTTTCTTTTATATGTGGTGAGATGTAAAGAATCATGTTGGTCTCTGATAACGAAGGTACAAATATATCAAAAAATAAAAAAGTTACATGCCTAATTTTATAAGCTTTATTTTACAAAAACATGAAAAACCAACCGGTCTCGCATTTGCTCATAAGGGAATTTTCGTCTTAGCGTGAAGACAATTTACTAGGAACGGAAGATTAACCCCACTCTCCTGTTTTCTTGTCCTGGATTTACAGATAACGATTCATCCCAGTATAAGTCTGGGATTGTTACCGCTGTAACCGTAACGGGTGTTTGGTGATAGTTCGATCCCCGTTTCGGACGGGATTCCAACCAGGGCGGTTACTCCCCCGAATGTCTGCATCGGATACTGTTTAACCCCAATGTATTTGTATCAGAGAATTAAGCAAGTGATCAACTAGCTGCTATTTTTAAGCTTTTTATTCGTCTTTCCTATCGGTCATCCCACCGAATCTAAAAACTGACTGTAGTTAATATAACATACAAAGAACAGTCTATATATTCCAGTATCAATATCGTTCAATTTCCCACAATAAACGTGATTGGCCGACAATCATCTTCGAACCAAAATGGACTACCGCCGATTGTCACAATATTCTCTCACTGACGAGATTGAACGAATTAGTGTATTTAACAAAAATTCAATATAAGTTATAGTATTATTAGAGTAACAATAAGGCCAGGGATATATTGCTAATGCATTCAATTTGCTTTACTTTAGTTTCAAGGGAAGCACATGTTGGATTTCGGGAATTTTCCTAATACTGATCATGCTTTCTATAACTTTTATAGATCTGTTCAATATTTGAATAAAAAGACACCCATATTGAATGAAACAAAGTTGTTTGTATAGACCGTCTTATCTCTTAAAAAGTGAATGAAAGTAACGCAGAATGCTCCTATAGTTGATTTCTGCAATAATTTTGTCCCGCAATAAGTTGACGTCACTCCTTTACGCTACCATATGTTTATGGCTGTATCTTTTTTAATAATTGAAATATATGATTGAAAACGTGAACAGATACTTCTATGGGGGAAAGGGGTATAATAACATTTAATCAATTATATACAAATATACAGACTCTGAATGCTAACATGTGTATGTAATAAAGTGAAGTTTTTATATTTTCAATCTATGCGTTGATTTTTTGCACTCTTTCAGTGGGCGTGTTCTCTGTGCGGCTTTCTTTGCCATACCCGCTGCCTTCTGTGGAACACTATACTCGCCTTCTGCGGATGAAACTAAGTTAACCACGCGCTATCTGTTGTCTTTTAAAAAAATCATGAAAAAATGGTTTTTTTCGTCTGATTTACATCTCCATATTACATCTGCCACGATGTGTTTTTTTCCTATATGTTTTAATCAAGCGATATTTTCCAGTGTCGTGCAGTGTGCTTCTATAATACATGAAATGTAGAATGGTTATGATGAATAAATTGTCAACTTATTCAGCTGTATTCTTTTGTCTCCAGTTGGTGATTGATTTAGTTATGTTATTTATTGACTCCGCGTTGCTGTTCAGTTTTTAAATGGTTTTTCGTAATACTTAACAAAGGTTGGATACTTTTCCGTTTTTTGAACGAAGGCATTTGATCTTTGCTCAAAATCGAACGACGTGTTTGCTGATAAAATTCCATTTGCATTGCTTAAAATGTCTTGCATATTGTCTTCACGTTCCTTTGTTTTCATGACGATTTTGTTTTGCAGATGATGGCGAACATTATCCTTCATTTGTTTTGTGCATTGCAAACGTTTGCTCCGGGAAATACGTGTTCAATGGCTTTTGTCATGGCTTTTTATCGGAAATTCTAATATTTCTATATCCAATTCAGTATCTATGTGCTGTAAGAATCCTTTATAAGTTTTGTAACTGGCATCTTTGTGTAGCAGTAAAGGGTCAATAAAGATTAGATGCGTGCCTGTCGTTTCCCGTAGTAGCCTTTGGCTTTTATACGTTATGATGGTAGCGTAGACGGTACACAAATTGAAAATCCTATCTAGATCTTCAATTTGCTCTTCAGTGTAACAGATTACTGAATGTACTTGATATTTATGGTGTATCACGGTCTGTACGTTATGGTGGTGATTGAGCATATCGATGACCTAAAATTTCGTCAGCAATATTGTACAAATGTAATTCTTTTCACGTTCTTTTTTCTTATTATTATATTTTGCTTTCCTAATGACTTCAACGTACCTGGCACATGTTGTTAAATTGTTTGCCTTCAAGTCCCTGCAAATATCTCTAGGTGGTTTACTTCCATCTTTAATGTTTTCTTTTATTGAGTCCATTGTTTTTGGTGTTGTTCGCACGAATGCCGTACTTACCCGTGCATTGCCATGGGACACTGGCAGCTGACCGGTATACTCATACACAGCCACATCACAAAGACCTGCATCAAGGAAGTAAGTTATCCTCTTTTTGAAGCCTGTGTTTCTTTTACTTTCCTTGTAATACCGACAAGCGGTAATAGTTCTATTAGGCCGTGTCGCAAATGGTATGTATGACTGCCTACCTATTAGACGTCTGATTTTACAATGCTGGTTATCCGTTAAAACGACGAGTGTAAAAATATTGTCTTTAACCACAAAAAACTTTTGTGGTGTCCTTTTTTGTATCCCAGACACCACAGTCATCAAAATACTATCACAGTGACTTCTTATTTGCTTCGATGTGTTTAACGTTCCTTGAATTGTCAACACGAAAGTAGCTATTACTCTTGTTACCTGGTGGTACTGATGTAGAGATATGTTCCTTATTCTTAACAACTTGATATACATCATCGTGCGTCAATTCGTTTACAAATAAGGCTTTTGGGAAATGTACTCAGAATCTGTTTCCTTCGAAGTTGACTTTTTTAAAACCATAAGGGTACTTAAAGAGGCTCGCAACCGGATCAAGCATTAAAAATAGTAATTTGTAAATATATGTCAAATGCTTATATAAATGGGTAAAATTTAGTTTAGGATAATAAATTCTGTTAAAAAATGCATTTCCAAAAAAAGAAAAGAAGAGGCTCTGGTGGGATTCGAATCCGTGACCATCCATGCGGAGACAAAAATGAAAAATGAGGCATCGCCTAAGTTACGCCCTCGGCTACGGACGCTCTCTATATATATGGTAGCGAATTAACGTACTTCAATGATAGCTATTAATAGAATATTATTCGGCTCGGGTTTATGTCTGACCCCGCGTAGAGAAGCAACAACAACAACTATACCGTTAGCTAACGCTATGGAAAAACGATGGAAAATATCTAAAAAACTAAGATTCGGTGACGATTCTTGAGACGTTTTTTGGACTGATCAAATTTTTTTAATGTCAAAAGCCAAATAATGCCACAAATTTGCTTTTATTTGAGTATTTTATTTTATTTTGACAAGAACACACATCCGGTTGCGAGTCCCTTTAAATTTGAAGGAATAAAGGAAATTTTGTCGCATGCTAGAGATGCAGATATTGTTAAACGTATTGTCGTTAAGATAGGAAGACTCTTTGTTACTTAGTTTATGTGGATCACTTGTTACTTCTGACTTGTCTCACGCTCAATGTTTAAACTTGTCTGATGAAATTCTGAACTTTCATTCAACTGCCCTGTCTCATTATCACTGTTTTGATTCCTTTGGTCTGTTGCCACGCTGGCATTTACCGGCGCGCAAGACGCCGCAACCTGAAGGTGACTTTTGGCCTGCACTGCAACACAAGACTTACTTTTTTCGTTTTAAACCATTTCTTGTTGGTCTGTATCCACACTGGCATTGACCGGTGCGCAAGAAACCGCAGCCCAAAGGTAACTACTCGTATTCTTAGGAACACACGCATTTACTTTCTCAGTTCTAGCATTGTCTGTAAGTTAGGACAATATGTAAAATTTCTCTGCTCTGTATTTAGTTCACTTTGGTCAGTATCTACACTTGCATTGACCGGCGCGCGAGACGCCGCAATCCGAAAGTGACTAGCGGTCGGTCTGCTCAACAGCAAGGCTTACCTTTCTCATTTGTTTTCGAGCTACAATTGATTTCTTGATGCGCAGCTTTGCGGGTTTGCTCTTTAGTTTGGGGTGTGGAAACCCTAATCAGAGGTTCTTTGGTCAGGTTCTGCACTGTTTGTCAATTTGTACTTTAAGCATGTTAAAATTCATGTTCAAACAAAGAAAAAAAATAACATTCTGCCTTACTTGTTTTCGGCTAAACCCGTTAGCTCATAACAACGCCTTTTTACGCCTTTATTTATTTCCTCCACTAAAACAAAATATTTCCAATTTAAATTTATGAATTTGTTATATGTACCATAAGAAATGTGTTCCATACCATAGCAAATTGTTCGCGAGGTTCGCAAAGCATTAAATAGCGTACATGCTTGTCGTAAACCCGTTTACCATCCGGAGTAGCGTCTTTTTGAGTGAGCCAAAAATTTAAGTCTCGAAATAAATGATTCCAGCAGATCAGAAGTTGAGCCTTTGGGAGCATTTTTATACGCCCGTCATCGACGGTCGTATTATGGTATACCCAGCGCCGTCCGTCCGTTAACTTTTCTTGTTAGCGTTCTCTCACCTTCATTTATTTACCGATTTTGATTAAACTTCCTACAAATATTCCATACCACAATAGTTCGGACGAGTTCGCGTTTCAGACGTTGGCGGCTATTTTTAGCAGAGTTATGCCCCTTTATTGTCAAAAATGGGTATTTTTTTAAAAAAAAAACCAGAACTTTTTTTTTTTGTATTCAATTGATTTCAAATTTGATATGGTGATACAATGAATGAAGTTACTTAACATATATTACGGGTTTTCTGTTTGACTCCGTATTTTCAGAGTTATGTCCCGTCACACAATTTTTTAAACAATATATTGTTTCCTGATAATAATTGTACTTACATTTTGTCTATTGTAACAAAATTTCATATTTAGCTTTCTCATCATGCAGGGAAGGCACCTGAGAATTTTGGTTCCTGTTAAATTATTTTTCTATGAGTTATGCCCCTTTACATACTTAAAATTTCAAATAAGCCACACTTCGTCCGTTAACTTTTCTTCTTAGCGCTCTCTCACCTTCATTTATTGACCGATTTTGATTAAAGTTCCTACAAATATTCCATACCACAATAGTTCGCGTTTCAGACGTTGGCGACTATTTTTAGCAGAGTTATGCCCCTTTATTGTCAAAAATGGGCATTTTTTAAAAAAAAAAAACAAAAAAAACAGAACTTTTTTTTTTTATTCAATTGATTTCAAATTTGATATGGTGATACAATGAATGAAGTGACTTAATATATATTACGGGTTTTTGGTTTGACTCCGTATTTTCAGAGTTATGCCCCTTCACACAATTTTTTAAACAATATATTGTTTCCTGATAATAATTTTACTTACATTTTGTCTATTGTAACCAAATTTCATATTTAGCTTTCTCATCATACAGGGAAGGCACCTGTGAATTTTGGTTCCTGTTAAATTTCAGACGTTGGCAACTATTTTTAGCAGAGTTATGCCCTCTTTATTGTAAAAAATTCCGTGATATATCCAAAGTATGTAAATACGCCCAAAGAGCATTTGTTTATGAGAAAACAGTCGGTAGAAAAACTATCGTGATAGTATTGCAATAGTTTCTTGGCTATCGCAATACTATCGGGATAGTAATTGAGCTATCGCAATACTACAGTCTTTTTGAGATCGATAGTCCGGCCTACACTCCGGGCGACTTTTTCCAGTCGGCCTGAGTCCGGACGACTTTGACACCCGCCGGCCATGACGGGCGTATTTTGCCGCACTGCGGTGCTCTTGTTTACGCATTGTTTATACCAGCTTCCCTATCACTTACGGCAGTAATGTCACGCTCTGCTAATTCTGGAAATTACAACAATAAATTACTCGTGGCATTTTGAGCTTTCGTTCGTGTATCAGGAAGACTATTGGAAATATGTTTTCTTTAAGCGCTTTTGAACGCACAATCCCTGTGTGAAAAGAGCGCTATATAAATCTGGTATAATAATAAATATGCGATGTTGACAAGCCAAATCCGACACGTAAAAGTCCCCTAAATTTAATGTTGTTTTAAAGTTCCATTTTTACGCTTTTAAGTAGTAAAAGCATATTCATTACTTGCAATACCTTACTGTTTCCTACAATAACTTCTAGGTCTGGTGTAGTTTTAATGCTAAAAGTATAATTTTCTAAATGGACTACCAATATAAGCAAGTCATACAATGTGTAATGTTCAATTTTAATATCTTTCCTTTCCTGTGTGTTTTGCATTTGCTGTAAATTCCTTGGAACACCGACACCTTTTAAAAAACAGTCTATATCCTTATCCAACTTTAATTCATCATTCAAACTAGTTGATTTAGTTGTATGTCACCGTGATTGTATTTCCTTTAAACGAGAGGGTGTTTTTTATAACAACGCCCATTTATTTTCCTACCTGCGTGGGGCAAATGTTTATAAGAGGCACTGTGTCCTAAGTAGCACACAACTGTTCGTCCGTTATAATCGTCACCTAAGAATTAAAATGCATACCTAGTAAAAGTGTCACAAACTTTCCCTTGATGAGAAATACGGGAGAAATGACTAACTACTTTTTGCCCATCAGACACAGGGTGAAATCTTTTTCCGCGATTACTCCAAGTATATCCATCTGCCCGCCAATCTCCCTTAATATATTTGTCATCATTTAAATCACTGTACAAATAAATGGACCCCTAAGGTCTGTATGGGACAGATCTCCACTTGGATAAGCAGCAGCAGTGCTCAGCATACTCCGAAACAACCTGTATCTTCGATGAAGATACAACCTGCTCAACAGTCTCGGATCGGCGATCCAGCAAACCAACAGCATCCTGAATCCTGTTCACGAAGGTATCGGTCCCGAGGAAACTCAGGGGAAGTCCGTCTCTGCTCAACAACTGCCTGTTCATACCTTCAAATAGAATATTACAGTTAAATTATTATGAAGCAACATTGATATCATTTTTATCTGATAAAATTATTATATATCTTATGCCTTCTTCTCTTATATTTTTTCTCATAATTGTCATTTAAAGGTACACTTTCTGAAACCGTGCTAAAAGTCGAGAATCTGGGTTTTAAGTGAAACTTCTGATAGCCTTGTTTTCTACTCCCATTAAGAACCACTTGCCATGCAAGGTATGAAAGTCTGGCTGAGGTATCACCCTCGCCCCATGACTCTGCCTGACCCTCCTGTGCAGGAGCTGATTCTCACATCTGACCTCGTGGTTCCAGCGATGCATATACGTTAAAACAATGTCGCCCCCCATACAGTATAACCTGTCGATCGACAACTCAAAAGCTAGGCAGCGCTTCATACAGACAATCTTCCTCTAAGAGCTGCCGGGCTCGATATCCTGAGTATTTTAAAAAAAAACCTAAGTAATCAGCTTGGTCCAAATACTCCGAAAAGTATACTTCACCTGGCTGTGTCCAATGATCACATGCATTCTCAATTTATCCAAAAACACAAGAAGCACTAGCAATAAAGAGCTATTGCTCGCATACTGTTTTCATACAAAACTATATTTTAGTGAAGTAATGAATTATGTTTAAATGAATGGTAATGGGTTAACACTCTCTGATCAATTTTTAAAGTACGAAAAATTAATTAAGTTGTTTCATAACAGCCGGTCATACTGATAATGATTTATAAAGGACTTTTTATTGTTTTCGTGATGTCGGTAGCCATATCAACTTACCACTGATATGTTACACCTTGAATCGACGTTGAGGCCAAGGCACATGTAAGAATTATTGTTTAAGACTAAAACGTCTTCCATACGGTATTGCACCCTCCTGCCTTCACCAGGGGCCCGTTTTACTAAACTATTTACGCAAAACATTTGCGTAAGTCAAAATTTTAATTTTTAATTTATATTTTTTATTATCACTTGCTACAAACAGCAAATAGCCAGATCAGAGGGCGCGCTTTTAGCGCGTCCTCTGATCAGGCTTTTTGCTGTTTGCAAACGTTTATGATCGAAAAATAACAGTAAAACGATTTTGACTTACGCAAAAATTTTGCGTAAGTAGTTTAGTAAAACGGCCCCCTGGACCTCGTACGAGTTGCCACACCGGCGCATGAAGCTTGTGCATATCAGTTCACTGTCCATATAGTCCTGCCAGAACCTCTGGGGGGCAGCGTCTATCCTGGCAGTGGTTCCCCTGACGTCTCTGACTAGATCGCCGGTCTGGACTGCATGGCGAACGAGCTCAGCCTCTCGCTGCAAAAGGCGCACCAGGCGGTAGAACCCAAGTCCATTATAGCCGGCCTTGCTATTCAGTCTGTGATGCCAGCCTAAAATGGAACAGGGGTTTAAAACGAGAAAGACGTTTTTGCCGGTTCAATTAATTTATAATTATTATATCCGAAACAGCCTAGAACAATACGAATAATATAAATATCACGGATTCAAGGTAACAGAGTAAGTATTTTAAACAATACAATAATTTCAAGATTTCCGTAGCTTGCTAAACAAGCTAAAATGTTTAAACAGACGAATTAAATAGTTTCTAAATACAAATGGTAACTTACCAGGCTAAGCACATTAATGAATTCAAATATAAATAAGTTGTTGTGAGCAGCAAAACTAAGTAATGACTCGGAAGAAGTAGGTGTTTATACCATGATATATATACTAAGAGTGTCGGGTTAGCGCGGTAAATTAATGACGTGGCTGTTAAAGCGGGAAGATAGGCTGATTGGAAGTTAACTGCACGTGTAAAGTGACAGTTCTACTCTCAGAACCTGTCTTACATCTCACTCACGCAAACATACGATGGGTTGCACGGCAGATCTACATGAACAGATATGACGCAGCATGGTACAATGAAACCTGGCCAACATACTCCCCCTCTTGGAGAAAATTCCTCCTGACATTCTACAAATACATATTTAATATAAAATACCAGACTACATGAGTGTACTACAAACTACCTAGAACAATGAAATGATATGTAGATCTAAATAACACTGGCACCTTCTCAAATCTAAATGTAAGGGTTAAAAATTGAAAGCAGCTTAAATAATTAAGACATTAGTACATAATAATGATTTGAAATTATTGTTTTGGCTAGGAAGAACAATAAATGGAACTCAATCTGACAGCTTAGATGCTAAATGCACTTAAGTTTAACCATAACTGTTATAAAATGAATTAAATCTGATATCTTTAGATGTCAAATAAATATCAACCTAATATGTCATAATGAATATTGAGGAAATATATAAATTCTGGCTTCAGTATGCACAACATTTACATACTGTAATAAAAGCCTATGTATCCTGTTAACAGGATTAAGCTGGATAGCAACTAAATTAGTTACAAAATTAAGGTAACACTAACTGTGCTGCAGTTACACAAAATACTCTACACAGCTATTCAATTGAAAAGGTGTAATCCGCTGACCATAGCGCTCGGGTGGTTTCCTGGTCCGAGAAGGAAGGGGAGTACCTGCTGAAGACGCAGACGCAGAAACACAAGGTAGGACATCTGTTGGAACAACAGCATGCGAGCCTTGTGGTGTTGGTTGCCCACTGGACTCCTAAGATCGGTTTGATCCCTTCTATCAAGTATAGTAGATTTTGTCCGACTGGGAAGACTCGAACTAAGAACCTGATCAGAAAAGGGAGTAGAATGGACAGAAAAGGATGGAACGCATCGGGTAGCAACATGGTCAATGATGCTAGAAGGCAAGGAAACAGAACTCCCGACATTAGATTTTATTCTCCTCTGAGGTATGATATACCGTGGTAAAGAGTCATCCGAAGAGGTAGAGGTGTCCGATCCGTTGTCGGAGCCGAGTCTGTCCCTTGGTCTGATTGGGGAACGCCTTGGTTTGGAGGCCTTCGGTTGGATAAGAGGTTCAAACGGGTCAGGGGCAGCGGGAGTAAACTAAATTGCAACAACATGTTTCTATAAAGCTTCCTGATTGGGCCTTGGCCATCTTCCCACTGAACCTCAAAGACGGCAAATCCGGATTAGGGATGCGCATAACCCAGTAGGGATATTGCTCCCACCGGTACGCTTACTTGTGTTTGCCCTGAACCCCAACCGACCGGACAAGAACTCAAGCTTTGCTGCAGTGACCTTGCGGTCGTAAAGGGATTTCCCCTTTTCTGCAGCTCTAGCAGCTTCTTAGACAGCCTTGTCATAGGCGTAGCTAAAGCGCTGACGAAGCTTGCTGACATAGTTCGGCTTGTCCTGGGTGCCATTCTTGGGACCTGTGCCCATAAGGATGTCTACAGCCAACTTTGGATGCCATCCAAACATAAGGTAATGTGGAGAGAAACCAGTGGAATCACTTTGAGTGGCGTTGTAGGCCTGAACGTGAGGTTTTACAAAGAGCTCCAGTTAGTTTTCGGTCCTCCTCGAGCGTCCCTAACATCTTGAGAAAAGACTGGTTAAATCGCTCGCAAGATCCATAGCCCATTGGGCGATAAGGTGTGGTGCGAGACTGTAGAGCCGGCATTCTTACAAAGCTCCTTTATCATCCTGCTCTCAAAGTTTCTCCACTTAACACTAATATGTAAGCGATCAGGTAAAGAATAGAACTTTATAAAGTTCTTATTGAGAGCGTTAGCTGTAGTCTGTGCAGTTTGATTCATGCAGGGAATGGCCTGAGCATACCTTGTAAAGTTGTCAGTTATGACCAACATATGCTCATAGCCACCCTGGACTTCTTTATGGAGAGAAAGTCCATACAGACCATGGGTCTGGATGTAGGGATGGGGACCATCTCGGATAACTGAAAGGGGCTCTCCCTGCGAATGCAACACCTACAGTGTTATACCCTGGCATTGACATCCTTTTCAAGGCCAGGCCAGTAGAACCTTTGCCTAGCAAGCCAAAGGGTCTTTTCTTTACCGGAGTGCCCAATATCATCATGGATACTCTTCAAGGCTGTACCCCGGAAAGATTCAGGGAGGACCAACTGTTTGACAGTTTCCCCATTCAGCGACGTGGTTCTGTAGCGAATGTCATCTTCAAGAGAAAGACGATTCCCTTCTCTAGGGAGTTTCTGAACTTCAGGTTACTCCTTCCCCAGAGTTCTCCCTCTTGGGTGATTATCACGTTGCAAACGGGAAATAACCCTAGCAATAGCTCTCTGTCTGTCCTGACTAGGCTCGAATTTCCAGTCGACATTTAGACTAATGTGCTGGCCATATCCACCCTGGCCGAAGGGGGGAAATGAGTAGTGGCAACAGTGTCTGCCAAGGGAATGTCAGCAGTGACAGCATGGCAGATAGCCTCGATGGCATTTGGAAAGACCTGTCTAGATAGGTCATCCGCATCAGCATTTAGCTTGCCTGGTCGGTAAGAAATAGTGAAATGATAGTAAGCCAAAGCAGTTACCAACCGATGATCAGTAGTATCAAGCTTAGCTGATGTGAGAACATACGTTAGGGGTTTGTTGTCCGTAACAACACAGAAATTCTGCACGACAAGGCTTAAACAGCAACTTGCAGGACACTTTACATAGAGCTTTTCAAATATCAAGAAAGAGACATGAAAGTCATTTCTAAAACTAGCATGCTGACAATAAGAAGGAAACCTTATTGGAGACTTTTACTTCAACTTTAGCATTCTTTAACCATTTCACTCTCAATGGCGCCTAAAGACACGTTTGCGTAACACGGTGTCTGATCAGGATCACTGTTTGGCACTCGAATTGAATTCTTTTCAGTCATACTGCCTTACAATTAACTTTGAAACGATATTGCAGGCAGCAAAATTGAAGCAGACGACAATGAAACGGTTTAGAAGTAAACTATCACGAAAGTTTGGCAGTGAAATGTTTAAGCAGTTATTTGTATTTAAAGAAACGAATCTATGGAACTAGTGATTATTATTTAAAAAACAAAAAGAGGGGGTTGTTAAGAAAAATAAGACTATACCCTATGTGGCTCGAACCGGCTACCCGCGGCATGCCAGTCAGACTCGATACCAATTGAGCCACGGCGACTTCGTTGAAATTCGGCTTGTTAGTTAACTATAATTGTGGAACTAGTTATGTATTTACGCTAGTTTTGGTACATACAGTGATCATTTATTACTAAAAATATAGAATTTGAATATTTATTGATCTTTTCCACGTTTTCGCGATGAATACCGTAGGTAATAATGTCTTAAACAGTAATCTCAGTCGTTTGTAATGACGTTATCCCACCCCGAATTTGCCCCAATTTGACGATGCCACTTAAAGGCCTATTTCTGGCTCAGCAGGATATCTATCGGATTGTATATTGTGCCAGGGTCAAACAACAGGCTTAATACACAACTGTTACATCATATTACCCAGAGGCACATAGGGCACCATGGGATAGGGTACTAGGTATTAATACAGATAGATAAGGGATCTAGCTGAACAATTTCAACACTGTGATATTGTTGCATACATATAAAGATAAGAATAGAACTTCACAAAAAATCAAAAGTTTGCATCTAGATCATTTCCTTTAATTGTCAAATTATCAAGTTATGAAACCTTTTTCTACACTATTTAACATCTGTATTTTGTCAACTAAAAACTGTCGTATAAGTTATATGTATACAAATTTTTCTAGAAGATTAACCCTTTAAAATGCTTTGTTTGAATACAGGTGATCATTTAAAGCAGGTTGAAAGTTGAGCAGAATGTGCTTTACTTTCAGCCTGCTTTAAGCAACCGTCTGCTAGGATAAATACTATATCTCGTAAAGTACTCATTCAGAGTTATATATATATTTAGACCATGTTTGCAGAGGATTAATTCTTTGTTTGAATACAAGTGGCCACTTAAAGCAGGTTGAAAGTAGAGCAGAAGGTGCTTTACTTCCTGCTTTAAGCATTGATAAAGAATATAAATCATTTTGTATGGTACAATGTAAAAACCAGCAAAATTACTTACAAGTACAAAGACAATGTCTTCCGTAGGTGGATAAGTGCTACGTTTTCCAATTCAGTGTGGAGACCATATTAGAATACTTCCGTGATTTGTGTAACAATCTTCCAGTTTCCCTAACCCCATAGCTTATTTCAAAATTTGACCAAAGTGACCACTTAAAGCAGGTTGAAAGTAAAGCATTTTTCTTTACTTTCACTCTGCTTTAAGCTACCATTTGCTATTATATAGGATATATATCTTATTTTCCTCATTTATAACAATATCAAATGGATAAATTTTCTTCAATGGATGCATTAAAGAAAATGTGTAAAAAGGTGTGTTTATGGGGTAGTGTGTAATCAACATGTGAACACATTTAGCACGTTGAAAGTAAAGCAGAATGAAACAGAAGGCATATTCCGATTAACCTTTCAGTCAGTTTTCTGCTACAATCTGCTAGGATATATTATTTTGCATATTCATGTAGTAAAAAGTGGAAGTTTTCTCTTCAGAGTAGTAATACATAAAAGTGTCAAATGTGTATTTATGGAGTAATGGGTTAAATCACAAGAAAATGCCAAGAAAGTAAAGCATTTTCTTTATAGTTACACTGGACTAGACTTTTTGAGAAACTGGAATTGTTATTAAAAAGATTCATGCTGATCAAACATATCAAATATTTAGTTAATAACTTTAAGTTATTTACTTACAGTAATCAGGATATATCTATTTGCCCTAAAGTCTTTAGTATGGCTCCAGCTCATGTGCTTTGTAACTGAGAATTTGATCTGGATCTATGCAGTTTGCATTTTTTAAATGTAGTTTGATAGTTGATGATTGTAAATGTAATGTTTTCACTTGCTTGGTATTATGCTTGATGTTATTTATTAAAGCTAGATTACTAACACACTGTTTTGTTATGTATTATAAGACCCAAAATTACAGATTAATAAAATAAAATCAATTTCATCAATTTTTAATCAACAGACAATATCACTGTGTGCTTAACCCTTACCCTGCAGTAATAGCTTCTGCTTTTAAATTGTCGTCTGCAAACAATATTTAAATTACATTTGTACATATTTCAATTAAGAAAGTCTGAGCGATAACTGGTATACAGTTTGGATACAGATCAGATGCGACATTATGCAGCATCAGATCTGGATCCAAACTGTTTGAAAAAATAACAGTCAACTTACGATCCACAGCTTAAGGGTTAAATACACAGCTATCATTAGCCCCTATATTGGTCTACATCTATCAATTAGTACCCTGCTGTGATAATTTGTTTGTAATAAACATACCCTGATAAGGGCGATCTAATCACCAAGTATCAAGCTGTGATTGGGGGGGGGGGACTGCTATATAGAACTTGATATAGGGCTTTAAACACAAATGTCGGCTCAAAAACATCCGCTAAACGTATAGATCTATAGGTCTATAAATAATTTTTATTCAATGAATTATCTATTTTACCTCTACTTGGACAATTATTGCTGCTTAACAAACGTTCCTGTTCTCATTTTAGAAAATTCTAAAAAGTTCAGAGAGGGTCACAGTTTTCTCAAGTGTTGAGAAAATTCTATAATAAATTTGGCAGTTGAGAATTTTCTTAGTTTTTCATCTTTCTAAGAGGGAATCCCCAAATACTTAGTTGAAATGGCCGAACACAAAGACTACATAGATTTTCTAAGAGTAAATCGTTATAAATTTGTCGAGTTTAGAATTTTCTTAGCTATTTTCACTTTCAAAGAGTAAATCATATAATACTTAGAGTAAATAGCCGAAAACTAAGAGAATATTGATTTACTTAGAGAAAATGTTATCTTAGAATGCTTCAGAATACGGGCCCAGGAGTCAAGTTGCAAGATAAGGACCTCATTTACATCATTCTAAAATTATGAGGTACTGATCTAGAAAGATGAACCCTGACCAGAATACAAGAGTTACAAATATTCTGGTTTTTAACCTTTTCAGTTCTTGGACTGAGATACAAAAATACCCAATTTATGATGAATTTATCCATCAATCAAATCACTGAAAAAGTTAAACCTTTTGGCAGCTTGCTACTGTATCATACCAGGCTATGGCAGTGGTTCCTATTCTTTTCTGACAGTTGACCAAGAACCACATGGGGTCACAATTGTTGTTTCTCATTGGGTGTCGTTGTAGAGAGGGAGAACTGTACAACTAATTTTTTAGCATCCATTTTTACAGTTGCGGCAAAATATAAATGTTTCGCAGTTTGGTTGGCTATTGATCCATTCCTTAACGTGATAGCGAGGTGTTGCTGGAAATATTAGTTTGTTCATTTGTCTAAGAAAACACCAGTTATTTTTTCTTAACCCAATTTCTCTGTACATCATCTGTTGCGGTGCTTTAACTTTTGGATGGTTGACAAGATCAAATGTTGGCAACCATGCATGTTTTCTTTGGAAAGAAACACCTCCATCAAATGTTGGCTGTCAATTTTTTCATCTTTGATATAAAATTTCTTCATTGGTTTTTCATTCCAAAGATCCCTTGCCACAATGAAATGTATATTATCAGGCGCAACAAACCGTGCACACTCCGGAGTGGATGCAGCATATTCGACCTTATCTTGGTCTGCACTGTTTGTAGCAGTTTAGCACATTGCAGTTTTTATTATAGTTTACATAAGTGTATAAAATTTCAAGTCATTTATAATTAGTATTATGTTTTAGGAAAATAAGCATTAACAAACTTTTTCACATTGTCCATCAGCTTGTTGTTCATGTAAATCTAGACTTGTATATAAAACTGCATGTATTGAGGTTGAACCTTAATCCAATAGCCTGTTTCAAGTTGTAAAGAGAAGTGGCCATAAAGCAGGTTCAAAGTAGAGCAATATGTGCCTTGAGGCACAGTCTGATTTACTTTCAGCCTACTTTATGCTTCTTTCTGCTACAGTATAGAAAACATTTCTTATGCTACATATTAATGACCATATAATGTGAAACTAATTTCGTCAGTGTAAAGATAATATTAAAAGTGAACAAAGGTATATTTATGGGATAATGGGTTAACTGGGCATTGTTCGAAAAATGCAAACACAGAATATGTTGTTGAAAAAATCTATAATGTTATGAATCCGCTACTGCAGTGGTTATTGACTAACTGCAGTCATTTTCTGAGGAAATGTTTACAACGCCCTTTAGTCCGGTGCATAATCAAATTAAACCCAATACACCATAGCCGGTTTCTAGTTTTCAAGGCATGTGATCACTTAAAGCAGGTTGAAAGCTTTAAGGGACATTCTGTTTTACTTTCAGCATGTGTTAAGCTACCATCATTTTGTATATTCCGTTTTCTTCATTGGAGGAATAAAGTAAAGGAGCAGAAAGGTGTATTTATGCAGCCAATGGTTAAGCATACTTTTCTTTTAGTGTTGAAATCAAATCTTTTAACAGATAATTACGTTCTTGATTTCGTTTGTCTGCACCCCTATCCATTGCCTGCGTGTAATTCAGAATCCGGCTCACACCAGTGGTGCCACGTTTGGTTCTTGTCTCTGAAAAATGCAAAAGCATAGTAATCAGTCAAATAGGCCTTTATGATCAATGAATGTTAATTGCGTTTTAACGCTGAAATTTCGATTATTTAAATTTTGGGAAATAGGTATAGATATTAACATACAGTGCATATCCTGATAAGTGTTCAATCAAGTTCCATTTGATCTGGACCTACACTGTTTGCATGACTTGTGAAAGAGTTCCACACAAAACAGATTATATCATTTTAATGATTCTTTTTGCCACAAAACAATTATTTTGTTAAGAAATGGATGCTCCTCAGTTCTGTCACTTTCATTTCCCACTATATTGAAACAAATAAATTCTAAAATTGTAAACATTGTAGAAACAAAACTTCTCATGCAACATATCTGTCTTACCAGTGTTTCAAAAGGACATAAATCTGTCAATATTCACCTTTATATTCTTTGACCAAATCCAATTTGTGGCCCTAGATTTTCAGCATTACTAATATGTGAAGATTGGTTACTGGTACCAAGGAAATTAAAGTTATAACAAGTTAACAGAACCACCAAATCTGATAATACATCCACCCATCAGCATTGTTTGTAAAATACAAAGTCATTTTCAGTAAACAAAACATGCTACATGTAGGAAAATGTGTTACAATACCGACGAAGTTGGACATACAAGGTTTGTGTAATGTACATATAAGCACCTTTACTTATTTACATATCCATACATTTACCTTTCATGCTCTCGCAAGGATTTGGAGTATCCTCCGTCACATTGGTACTTGTAGACTGACTTCTAGCGCGCTTAATTCCCGCAATTTTATAAATAACCATGAACATTTAATTTAGTAATGTAATTTAGTAAAAACTTGATATTTCAACTCTCTTAAATTTATTGTACCAGTATTTTAAAACAGATACCGTTCAAGTCAAACATACCCATATTTCAAAGTTAAAGCGCGGCTAAGCCACGTTTGAACTTCGAAATGTGGAAATGAGTTTTATCTGTCTTTATATGTATGCAAGTAAGGACAACAGCAACACGAAATTTCTCACACTTTAACCCATTACCCCATAAATACGCCTTTTTAAGAATTTAATTTATTTTTTAAAATGAAGAAAATACATCTCATTTGATTGTTGGGTGATAGGTATAGTTCCGTATTGAACCGTTATTTTCCGATACTTTTAATTTGGAAAAACACATGGTCATGCAGCCATATCCACGTGAAAAGGGTATGTACAGTGCTCCCTCTCTACAACAACACCAAGTGAAAGATAAACACTCGGTGTGTTGTTCGGGGGAAGTTGTCATAGGGGGGGGGGGGGGGGGGGAATTGAGACTTGATTTACATTTGCAAACAGCTTGAATTTAGATTAGATGCTGCGTAACGCAGTGTCTGATCTGGATACAAGCTGTTTGTCACTCGTCATTATATTCCTTCTGTCAAAATGTTCACTGATATGTAACTTTCCGAATAAACTTCAGATGACAACGGTAAATTCTGATACATGTAATAAATAAATGCGCTGCCACCCCAAAGTTTAAATGCAAATGCCCTCATCCGAACTCCACCCTGCCAGGTCCAAAAAATCAACCTATAACAGCTTGCTAGAGAAACAACAATACTGTGCTTTTAAGGTACTTCGCATATGCGCGTAGTTTCCATACGATTGTTATGAAAATTGTCATGAAGAATGATAATAGCCTAAGAAACAATGTGTGTAAATATAGGCAAATTTTATCGAGTGGTTTGTCTTTAAGGTCTTTTTTCTGACAAAAACCTAGAATTTTGATGATTTTATTTTTCTTAAAAATGAATAAAGCTAATGACTATAATTCTCGCCCAATAAGTAGTCCACAACATTCATTACAAGAAAAGCTAAAAACATTTTGAATAAAGGTGTTCAGAAAGATGTTATCAGCTATTTAAATTTTGCAAAATGCTAAAAAATTGAATTACAAAAAACTGACTCATTCAATGTATATTTGTTTTCATTTTATTCAAATATATGGTTGATGAACTAGTCAGTATGAAAAAATTAGAAAATATTACAGTCAGGATTTGTTGTAATAACATATTTTCTTATTAAAATGTGGGATATTTGTTTTTTAGATACAGTTACCTACCTTAGAATTAAAACTTTGTCATTAAAATGCATTATTATTTATTCATGGACTTGCATACAAGGTTTATTATATTGTTTTAACATAATTATAATGGGCAATATCGATCTTGAAAAGGTTAGCGTATTGATAAGCTTCAAGGTGTGGCTTTATAGTTCGATCAAATCGTTTACATGTATACCGATTTAATTGACTTGTAAGTCATTAAACTAAAACGTACAGGTAAGTGGACATATACTTGGACCGTAAACATCACTAGTACTAATCAACGAAGACTAAATATAACATGTCTCTTGATTACTGCGTTATGGATTGACAGGTCAATAAATCGGACACTAAAAAAAAATATTTGGATCGGATGGGTCTCGAACCTATGACCTTTGGATTGCTAGTCAACCACTATAGTCAACCATTATACTAACTGCGCTATGAAGGATTATACTAATTTATATCAACATTTCCTTTATATAAATTTTCTAGTATAAACACGTACGAAAAACGACTGTGTCGTCCAGACGCATATCCGCTCGCCCGCAAGACCGACTTCCGGTAGCGAAAGGCCTTAAATAAACGCTTATGCACACGGTGGCAATATATTCTGAATCGGTGTCAAGTCTTAATTATGTCAACGTCAACGGGTAAATTCCGGTAAAGGGTGAATTGCTATTGATCTAAGTCAAAACTTGGCCCAAGACAACAACAGGAGATCTAGATGTACTAAAGCATTGTAGTCAGTAGTGTACACACAAGGAAACGGTAAAATATAACCAAGAAATAGCCTTTTTAAAATATTCTTAGTCCAAATTGGTCAGATCAAGGTAAAAATTAAGGTTGGTTGATATTGGTATACTGGGAATGGACCAAGGCAACACTGTATAAGTATCTACACGTAAGCATTTAAGTAACGGGTGTTGACACAAGATTAAACGGTAAAATCTAGTTAACCAAGAAATGGCCCATTCTCAATACTCTAATTTATTCTCAACATTCAAAGTCAAAATTAGTTCAAAGTCAAAATCAAGGTTGAATTTTATTGGTGGATTGGGAATGGTACAAGGCAACAGCTGTATAAGTGTCTAAGCATTTTGGTAAGTGGTATCGGTGCAAGACGAAATGGTAACATCTAGTTAACCTGTTACGGACGGACGGATGCACAGGCGGAGGACAGGACAATCACTATATGCCTTCGCATCTACAGATGCAGGGGGCATGAAAAGAAATGTGCAGAATGTGTACATACGAGTATTAACTCTGACCTGCATTATGACGACACCTCTCATTTAAGCTTTTATATACATTAGTTGTTTGTAAATACATCCAGCACAAAAAGAAACGCACATCGTGCTCAGGCGCAGATTAAGATACTTTTATTGAAGAAAATTAGAATATTTAGACTATATCTCAAGATTCATTTAATTCTGTAACAAGTTCAGAAATAAATACTCAAAAACACTGTGCCGCCTTTTAACTCTTAAACTCCTAATGACACCAAAAAAGCGCGTGAGCAAACAGTTTGGATCCTGATCAGACGCCGCGTAACGCGGCGTCTGATCAGGATCCAAACTGTTTGACACTCGTATCGATATGCTTTAAGTCGATTACATTGAATCATACTTTGAAACGATCTGGTAAACAACAGAATAGAAGCAGGCGACAATGAAATGGTGAAAGGTTAAAATCTCACGATCAATTTGACAGCGATAGAGCAAACTTCAGCTGTTTAAAACACCGAACCGATTTGTGTATGTTGTGATGCTACAAATTCCCTTTTTCAACATTGATAACCCTAGGCAGAACTACTGACAAATAATATCGTGATGACAAAATTGTGCGTTTCTTTTTGCACTGAGTGTACATGTATAATAGGTATAAGTATCAACCATAAGCATCTACATGGGTCATGTGACTCATGTCCCCAGAAATTCTGATTTATTCCAGTGAAAATAATGTAGACCTACTGCATATTTATAGTTTTTAGTTAGTCTGAACGGGTTTACACTGTCATTCAACATACCAATTTCCTACAACAGTTGCAATAATTGTAAATGGTAAACACTGATGAAGTAAAACTGACCACTGGTATTATATTAGTCACATACCAAAGTGATTTCAATATACAAGTATATGAATACGTATACAGCTAAAGACACAGAAATACTGACTGATATTCAAATAAGCAATTGACATTTTGTCTAAGTCAGTCAAAATATTAGATTTTTACTTCCTCACCATTCTACTGCAGGTAATAATCAAGGGTAACAAGACGTTTCGCGCCCAAACAAGTTCGCACCTTGGATGTTTCGCGCCCAAGCCGTTTCCACCCTGGTCGTTTCGCCCCTGGTCGTTTCGCACCCAATATCAAATATGTAACTACAGTATATCTATGTTAAAAATTAACGTACATTTATTTGTTATTTTCATCGAAGGGTGTTTAGAGAGAAATTTGATGTTAGCAAGTACTGTAAGACGGGATATTGATCATGTATGTATGAGAAACACATATAAAAAGGTAGGATTTTTTTTGGGTACTCTAAGTAATTATATATAAGCGTAACATAGATGACAGTTTATTTTTATTACCTTTTCAACATTCGACTTGCACATACGTGAAAATATGACAAACAACAGAAGATATATTTACATGGATAGCACTATTTAACCCTTATCATGCGATGAAATCGATTACATGTACTAAGAAATTGTTTTCAAAATTTATTAATTTTAGATTCATACATTTTTAGGTAAAGAAACAAAAAGACGAGTGTTAAACTGTGTGCATCCAGATCATCCGCCTCTTGACGCGGCGTATGATCTGGATCAAAACTGTTTGCCACCATAAAGAAAGTCGCAACCTACAGGCAAAGGGTTAACACTTAAGACACATGAGAAGATATGACGAACAACAGAATATATATATATGTATAGAGAAATGAAGATAGAACCCGATGCTGGTTACGTCTGTTACGATATATACATGTATATAGGTCTACTTGGAGAATGGAAGCACTGATATAGCACATATATAGATGTAACGAGCGCCCGCTTTACCATTTAGCCTACTTCGTCAGTTAGTGGTCGCTTAACACAGCATTAACTGTAGAACAAATATAGCACTTTTATCGGTCCGAAGGTCCATACAAACGGGCACATGACTTTTTATGAATAACCATATATATTTATATATTTGGGATAACCAGTAAAGGGATTAGTACATAAATATTAAATCTGCAAATGTTTTATATACTTTCTACCATGGTAGTAGTAATGCACGTGTTTAACGTGCACGGCAATATTACATTCCTTATTTATTAAATACCCTTTAATTCTTATTCTTAAATCTTAGAGAAAATAATAACAGTCAACTCTAAAATATTTAGATATTTATCGTCTGCATTTTCCCTAGAATTTTAAATTTGCGGTAAATTGATAATTTTAAATCAAAGATGGAATATCAAATAGTTTCAATCCTGATCATACGCCGAGTTACTCGGCATATGGTTAGGGTTCAACTTTTTATAAATAACCACTTGTAGATAATCAGCGAAAGGTAATAGATAAAAATTAAATCTGCAGATTTTTTAGATATTTTCTACCATGTTAGTAATGCACGTGTTTAACGTGCACGGCAATATTATATTTCTTATTTATTAAATACCCTTTAATTCTTATTCTTAAATCTTAGAGAAAATAACAACAGTCAACTCTAAAATATTTAGATATTTATCGTCTGCATTTTCCCTAGAATTTTAAATTTGCGGTAAATTGATAATTTTAAATCAAAGATGGAATATCAAATAGTTTCAATCCTGATCATACGCCGAGTTACTCGGCATATGGTTAGGGTTCAACTTTTTATAAATAACCACTTGTAGATAATCAGCGAAAGTTAATAGATAAAAATTAAATCTGCAGATTTTTTAGATATTTTCTACCATGTTAGTAATGCACGTGTTTAACGTGCATGGCAATATTACATTCCTTATTTATTAAATACCCTTTAATTCTTATTCTTAAATCTTAGAGAAAATTACTACAGTCAACTCTTAAATATTTCGATATTTATCGTCTGTCCTTTATCTACACTCTAAAATTTTAAACTTACGGTTAATTGATAATTTTAAATACATGGTGGAATATATCAAATAGTTTTTATCCTGATCAAACGCTGAGTTACTCGGCATCTGGTTAGGGTTCAACTTTTTTTTTATATAAATAACCACTTGTATTCGAGATAATCAGTGAACGTTAATACATAAAAATTAAATCTGCAGGTTAATAATATAATATAATGCACGTGTTTTACGTGCACGGCAAAATTAAATATTCAACATTTTTAAAGATAGTTTAATTCTCATTCTCAAATCTTAGGCAACATGACTACAGTGAAATCGAAATATATGAAATAGATCTATATTTCCAAACCAAACCAAACTAACAATTTCATGACATAGAAAATTCGTCAATGCACGTGCCTATTGAGCAACGATATAAAAATTTACAATTTCTATAATCCATTTTCGGGCATGCCATCTCAACCTGTCAAAAATTGGATTGTCTGTATTTCAATGTTATTTTATATATAAATAGACTAAATTCATAAAATGTCAAACAGTTTTGATCCTGATCATACGCCGAGTTATATTCTGCAACTGATCAGTATCCAAGCTTTTTGCAATTAACCAATATATTCGGGATAAATTGGTGAAATGGTTAAAACATTATCATGGCAGTGAATGTGGAAACATGGTTTTTAAAATAATAAATAATAAAAAAACTAACCTGAATTGCACGTCCTGTGGTGCCATCGTTCACAACCGTCACATGTTATTGCTTCTTGTAGTGTCCGTACCACTTTATCGCATGCTATGCAAATATCACTCATTGTGAACACAAAAAACAAAGTAAACCACAGCATATGCCACTATCTAATTAATTATTCCTCAATCCAATATTATTTTTAAAGACACACCAACAATCTAAATCACTATTCACAAATCCTGTCTTAGAACTTTTGTCAATCACGCACGTAAATTAGAGCCTATCAACAATTAATATAACTAGAACATCTCGGAAACCACCTTTTATTAGTATCTTTTTTTTTCCGTCTTCCAATAAAATTGCGTAAACAATGTAATTATCTAAAAAACCAATCAAACTCGATTTACTCTAATTTTCATCGAATCAACGTTCAATAATATTTAATCATAACCTGTAATTATCTAAAAACCAATCAAACTCGATTTACTCTAATTTTCATCAAATCATCGTTCAATAATATTTCATCATAACCTGTAATTATCTAAAAACCAATCAAACTCGATTTACTCTAATTTTCATCGAATCAACGTTCAATAATATTTAAGCACAACCTATAATTACCTTAAAACCAATCAAAATCGATTTCTATTCAACGGGTTTGGTTTTCTTAATTATAATCCCTGAGTAAACATCAAAGTTCGTGAAAAAAAACGCAACAAACGAGGTGCAATAAACAAAGCAAATTAACAACTGTTTGATGGTACCGTGTACATTCTTTATGCCCTCGCACGTTCGCGAATTATTTGACACTTACGCATGTGAAAGATAAAAAATTGTCGTCATATTAACACATTCAATTGTTAAGATAATTATGTGTTACTATGGCAATCATGTTATAACAGTTATTACAATCAAACAACAACAATGTAATTATTATTAAATTGTTTGTAGCTAATCTTTAATAAAAATGATTATAAATTTCAAATATAACATAAATTTACATAAATACTAGAAATATTAAGAACAAATAACACGATACATTATATTTTTCACATTTTTATTGTTTTACAAATACAAATTTCCAAATCAATTTTATTACATAAAGCTATATATTTAAGCATAGATATATAAAGTAAGTTTATAAAATTGGGGGCGAAACGACTAGCCCTTTGGGGGCGAAACGACTGGGGTCTCATTTGGGAGCGAAACGACCAGGGTGGAAACGACCAGGGAGGAAACGGTTTGGGCGCGAAACGACCCGGAATCATAATCAAGTACCCAACAATTATTTAATAGAGATGTATTCATGTATTTACTGTATGACCAAATTGTTTATTTATTATTCAGTAAATGGTGTTACATATGGTGTAACATATTTTTCTAATATTTGTTTGTGAGATTTAATATTAGCCAGTGTGAAACAGAAAATAACAGATTTAGTAATTACTACAGTAGTCCTCGGGTCTTTTTTTCATTTTCATTTATTGATAAAAACCTATAATGGACAAACAATATAAATTAATGTTAAATTTTAAGTCTGTGAAAGTGACAGTAAGAAGTTGGCTGTCGTATATGGAATTCCATAGTTATCTCCTGAAAATAAGAATTGTGAAAAATACTCGCAGGCATTGCTGTTGAAATTGCTGCATGAAGTGTAACTCCTCTCTTTCGGTATATTTCACCTACTAGCTAGTGACCTACTTTTTAATCCCACATGAACCATACATATTCATTATTGTAATAATGATAATCATATTACCATAAAATATATTAATTCTAGTTAATTATAATTGTTGTATGATCATGATCAATATAATATCATATTGGGCCGTTTTGACCCGGGCTGTTTCGACTCAGAGCCGTGTTTTGACCCGGACCGCGTTTTTCTCCCGAGAACTATACATTACCACATTTGTTTACAAATGGCGTCCTCAAACGTAGATTATTACCAGAAACAGAAAGATATACAAGATAGTTTGCTTGAAAAGTAAGGAAAACGTTTCCATTTTGTGCCAAATCTTTTAAGAATATAACATTCTTTCCAGACCTGACTTCTCACTCACATTGCATTCCCGAACACTGTGCAACAAACCACTTAGTCCATTGAACAAGAATTCACATGTTGCTGAGAAAGCGGTGAAGTTATTTTAAAGGTAGTGACTAGGGGTACGTGACCGTACCTCTAATATTTGAAATTAGCGGTACGGTCACGTACCCCTAGCGAACCCTGTGAGGGTTGACTAGGGGTACGTGAGTCAAAAACACTATAACGCAACACTTTATTTGTCCGCAGATACCTTAATATCGATGTTAATGTTAATAATATATCATTTCTACCTTAAATATGACTGTTTAACGCAGAAAATTAAAGAAACTTCATCAACAAAAAATTTCCAATCGGCAATTTTTTCACGGCAGCGAAAACTATATCTTTGAATTTAAAGAACGTATAGACACATTTTTACAAGCATGTATAATTATCCAATACCAGCTTTGTTTAGAATTACTGCACTGTTTAATTGCGATCTATTGTCAAACGTGTTTCCAAGGTGATTTTTGTCACAGGTCTGTCTTAAACCAGCAAACTTCTTGCATGAATCGATACCCGATGACAGCCGAAGTTTCGCTAGTTTCTTTATTCTTAGATCTACCACTTTCAATTTATATTCAACGCTAAGTTAGATAGCAACAACGGCAGTAATTTCGAACACGCCTATTATATAATTATAAGTTACATTTGAATCAAATTTATAAGAAAAAGAAGAAAAAAAACATTGGGGACGGATTTCAGATATCGGGCGTATATTTAACACTATACCCTATATGCGGAATACTTCTATTCTTATGAAAACAAGTTTGGGTGGAGAATATTTCTCGAAGTTTCTTTGTTTTTCTCCATTAAATATCCCCAAAATAAGGTAAACATGAGAGATTAGTAATATTACCATCATTAAAACGTATCTGCAGGCAAAATAATGTGTTGCTACATAGTTTAAATGACTCACGTACCCCTAGTCAACCCTCACAGGACTCGCTAGGGGTACGTGACCGTACCGCTAATTTCTAATATTAGAGGTACGGTCACGTACCCCTAGTCACTACCTATTTTAAACATCAAGGATTTACAATTAACTGTTGCGAAATTTGATCTGCCTTCACAGGGTCCTTGGCAATATCCTGGAATAGCCCCAGCAGGACACCACTGTGGCTCATTCCGTAATGAACGGAATGAACCACATCACGTGACTGCTGGGGCTATTCCAGGATATTGCCGGGTCCTTTTATAATTATTTCATATTTGTGCCGAGAATGGTCCCCATTAAAAAATACGCAGTGGCTATGTTTACGACGAGTCGTAAAAATAACACAAATTCTATGTTTACGTCAAAAAATATTTCCGATCACGCATGCGCACATGTTAATGTTTCTGACTTAGTAAAAACGCTGTCGTAAAAATAAACGCGACCGTCGTAACTTTAAGTATTGACTAACTTTGACGAAAAATGCTTAAGGATTCATAACTTCCTTACGAAGGTAGTGTTCTCAGATTATTTTGTTATAACTTTACCAACTAGACATGCATAAATTATTACATGCCTTTCATTTGTTGACTGTGTAGGAGTCTCTGAGTGTAATCGGACATGGAATTGAGTTAAATCAAGACGTATGAAAACCGATGTATAAGTCTAAAAAAAAAAGACTATATGATGAAACAACTGCATAATTATTCCGCTGATCTAATTAGCCTCGGTAAAAACCTTTATACACACCGATCATCGCGGCGCAATGTGCATATAAGTTCTAAGTGTCCGTGATGCCGACTTGATTGACAGCTGATTGTAAACAAATGCCCCCCATAATCCGATAATTAGCCTATTAGCGAACGCCGCCAGCCTAGGATGAAATAATTTTATATGACTGTTGTGATTGGCATCGACTTATTTGCGATATCGTAACTGTACGTATTAATGCCGAATATAGTCTATTTAGACCTTTGTCTCGGGCACGAATGAAGGACGACAGGTGTACTTCCTCCGTGTCTCGAGTTACGGCATCGCAGCTAGCATGGACAGACGACTGAGAACAATGTCACGCTAGTTTGCTTTAACCTTTTTACAGCGATTAAATAGGCGAAAGTAATGTCACAGACATTTGTGTATCTGTATATCTGGTTAGGTAGAATGCTACAGAAGCATTCTGGTTCTCTTTCCGACTGCTTTGTATGCATCCATATATATAAAAGATATGTTGACCAATGCAAAATTGTTTACCCACATGATGGCCACATCACAATTAAATTAGTATGTAACGTGTACCAGGCCAACGGTATACCCTGCCGGTCACCCATCCAGGTACTAACCGCGCAGGCCGTTGCTTAACTTCGCAACCTAGACAAACGCTTAAAAACAATCTGGCTATAAAAGCCGACTGAAGTGTTTATAATACCGTCCATTTCCGTCACAGTTATTTTTACGCCACTGTCAAGATCATTCCGTGAACAAGTTACTAACTATCTCCTACAGTCAACAATGGCGTGAAAATGCATTTCTAGGTAAATTCTTTTAAAAAAAGTAATTTTAGAACACAACAATTATTTAGGAAGTTGCGATTTTTATTTAAACTTTTTGTTCGACAAAGCCCATTCTTATTGTTACGACGATCGCGATTGTTATGTTTACGACAGTGTTTATATTATGACAAAATATGTAATATGTGCGCTTATAGTTACGACGCTCGTGGTTATCTTTACGACGGTTTATGGGTTTTTTACGTCAGTGTTTTTTTTCTACCTTTTATCCCTCAAAACCATTACTTATAGTTACGACTATCTTGGAATTATCTTTACGACGGTTATTATTTTTACGTCAGTGTTATAAATTTTGGCCAAAAAATAATATGTGCGCATGCGCGACCGGAAATTATTTTTGACGTAAAAATAGAATCTTGGTTATGTTTACGACTCGTCGTAAACATAGCCACTGCGTAAAAAATATAACCCCCCCCCCCCCCAGTTAAATTGTCATCGTTTACAGTTGCACCATTATTTTTTCATTTTTTCCTCCATGGATACATTCATGCACTTTTTGTAACTGAAAAATGCAGAATAAATGGGAGAAGACTGTGACATGTGCACGTGCTGGACTGCAACAAGCAGCATAAATCTGTATGATATGTCATCAGTGAAATTGAATTTGTGTTTACATTGCTGCCCGATCAACATTATTGTAATTAGGGGGAAATATGTACTAAAACTTTATACTAAGTCAACTTATGGATGGTTATTTTATAGTTCTTCGGTCAAAAGGCTTCACTTCTTAGTTTGTTTGGTTGTACAGTTGTACGGTACGGCTGCTCTCTGTATTAGATTACAGCCAAATGGTCCGCATGCTGTATTTCCCGCGAGCATGTCAGCTGACGTAGTTCCGGTCCGCAGATACCTGGGAAGGGTATGTACTAAAACCCTGACCAATCACCACATTTTCTTTGATTGTAATTTGTAGAACAACCAGAGCTGTAGATAAGTTTTTCTTAGAAAAGGGTATTTACCCCACTAGTTTTAAGGTAATTGCTTTTTAGCTCACCTGAGCCAAAGGCTCAAGGTGAGCTATTGTGACCGCTCACCGTCCGTAGTACTTCTGTCCGTCTGTCCGCCTGTCCGTTCACATTTACTTCAAACGACATCTCCTCTGAACCCGCCGATTGTAGGGAGAGTTCAAACTGCTCATGATGTTCCTTGGATGCTTCTCTACAGAAGTTGTTCAAATGAAAGGAAAAAAGCACAAACTCTGCTTGAAAAAGCAAAAAAGTTTAAAAAATCTTCTTGCCCAAAACTACTTGGCCCTAAGCTTTGATATTGGTACAGTAGAATCTCCTGGTGGATCCCTCTATAGTTTGTTAAAATGAAATCCCTAGGGTCACATTTGACACCACCCTGCACAATTAAAGATCTGCTCTAGGCAGGTTTCACAGTATTTTTGATTTAAGCAGAACTGTATTTACCTGAGTTACCCTTAATATACTAAGGGCAAATAGCCAATATTTGCAAACAGTTTGGATCCAGATCAGATACAACATAATGCTGCATCTAATCTGGATCCAAACTATTTGCCACTCATTTACCAACTTAACATTTTCTAAATTGTTTTTTTTTGTACATTTTTCACATACAGTAGGTATTTAGCAGACATCATTTCAGTCTGGTAAGGGTAAGCCCCCAGTAGCTGCTAATGCTACCATAGTCCCAAACTATTGCATAATATTTGACTTCAGTGATCAGGCCAACAGAACAACATGTTGTCTGCTAAAGTTTAGAAATGGTTCAGTCTGCTTCATACTTAGAGAAACAGGATCTGGAAGTGATCCACTGACAGTTATGTAATTATGTCTTATGCCATATTTATACATATGTTTAATATTGTTTTTGTCACAGTTATCTGTATGTCTTGTCATTTTTTCTTGTCCAGGATTCAACCCTTTCACCCCATAAATACTGACGTTTGTTAACCCATTACTTCATAAATGTGCATTTTTAGGCCTTTGATTTATTCCTCCACTTAAGAAAATAATTCCCCTTTAAACAGTCATGAATGTAAGATGCGAAATAAGTTTATATATCCTAGTAGATGGTGGCTTAAAGCAGTTTGAAAGTAAAGCAAAGTGTGCATTAAGACCCATTCTGCGTTACTTTCAACCTGCTTTAGGTGGCCACCTATTTTCAAAACTAGAAACAGGCTATGGGGTAATGGGTAATATTTGGAAAGAGCCTAATGAGAGGAAGTGCCATTTGCAAAGGCCATAAATCTGACATCATTGTTTTTTGAGTTATTTCCCTTTGTGATATTTTCTTGTCAAGAAGACAACTCCAGTTCTACTGATGCTATTGTAATGAAATTTTATGTATGGAAAGAAACTGATGAGAGAAAATGCCATGCACAAGGGCAGCAATATTTTGTTTTTCCCCTTTGTCATATTTTATTGTCAGGAAAATAACTCCAGTTCTGCTGACGCTAGTGAAATAATTATCATTTACCGGAAATGGAAATTGAGCTTGATAAGAGGATTTGTCATGGATAAGGGTCAGCTTGGCAACAAAATTCACTTTTGTCATGTTTTCTTGTCCGGAAGATAACTCCATTTATAGTTATATTAAAAAATGTTGTCTTGCCCAGTCAACTTAGGTACAAACTTCAATGTCCTCAGGTGAGCAAATTTAGGGCCATGGCCCTTTGTTTCTTTTTTTTATTGAGTAACAATTTTTTTTTTACCACACTGATATTTGGTTAATTGCGTAAAAAGCAACTCATAGGGATTTTCTGAACTCTTTCTCTTATAGATTGTTTAAGTATAATATTTATAGACAGTTAAAAAGAAAAGCTTTGGTAGCTTTCTGCTTAACTTTCAATCTTCTTTAGCAATCCCCAGCTAAAACTATGAAGAGTAATCTACTGCTTGTCACCTAGACACAGAATTGGATCTTCCAAATGTTTTTTTTTTATTCGACAAGGATCGCGTTTCTTTTGAGTATTACTGAGAGTGCAAACCCGGTCTAAAATTTGCTTTACTGTTCACACCCGTTTCGCTACAAAAGAGAATGTCTTTCAAAAGATAGTCAACGAGAAAACGACAACTTTTCTCACTATTTTTCACCACCGGACTTGAGAGATGTAGCCAAGTAATGTGTTTGTTTTCGTCGACCTCGCGGCATCTTGAAAACCGAAAGCGGAAACACAAATTTTATGTAAAACTGGTTCACAATTATCACAAGAAGAGCCAAAATGAGCGAAATGGACTGCTTATGTTCTTATACGCAGTACGGAACGCTGCGAAGAATATGATTTTATACCAGTCTAACAATAGAAAGTAATTTAACGCGCACTGACCGATGGCGTAATTCATAGGCTGTCTGTTTACAAGATAGAAAGTTAAGTAACGGCGTACGAACGTTTGCTTTTCATTACGCACTGAACTTTAAAGGATTTGCTTTGACTGATTTTTATTTGCTTTTCATTACGCTGACAGATTATAAAAAATGCCTTCTGGTCAATTTTTTTGGCGTAAATACGCAAATTCGCAGCTTATCAACAGCTCTGAAGAGGATAAGATTAGGATGATTGGATAATCATAAACTATGATCTTCACAGACGCTCTCTCGTGGACTCACCTCTATGCACTTGTGGCTCGGTAGAAACAGCAAACCATTTTCTCTTACACTGTATTTTGTACAATCAGGCTCGATTAAACTTCTTCTCTGATATCCCTTGCCCAGCAACAATAAATAACCTACTGTACGGTAATGAACGTCTCTCTATTAAACAAAACGAAGAACTGGCCACAAAAGTACAAATGTTCATTACAGCATCGAAGCGTTTTTAATAGTGACTTGAGACCACTCGATTCTGACCTGACGACCACCACTTGCATTGTGTGCTGTTTCTCTTTTTTTCAATATCCAACCAAATTTTACATCTTTCATATCTAATACAGTCTAGGTATTTTTCCTTATTTTTATGTCGTTTGCTTTACCAAATTGTCAACTGAAGTAAATCTTTGTAACATTTTCCTATCATATTGTTAAAAAATGTACGTAATAAAACAGTTTTGTCTTACGTTAACTCAACCATAATGCCATAATTTGCACATGTATATATCGTTACCATGGAGAAGAATTTATATAAGTTATGTTTAACTTGTTTTCCTATCCATGCTTATATAGCTTATTATGTTATAACATGTGTATAATGTCATATGTAGAAATTCTGAAATAAATACTGTTTAAACTAATCATAAAATGAATTGTGGACAAACACCAATTGAGACACTTAATTTTTGTGAATCAGTTAATATTCTAACCAATAGCTTTTATTTTATTTTCAGTGAACAGAAAAGGAAGAAACTCGAAGCTCAGCTTGAGGCGTACTGTAGATCTGACCAGAAAATGTAAATACGTATATCAAGAAGCCCTCTGATCAGGGTTTACACTGTTTGTCATATTGCAATACATTTACACAAAAACCCTCAAAGAAGGACAAAATTAAAGTAAAAACTGGAAATTAAGTGTTAACACATTCAACCCTAGCCATGAGTATACTCTTCTTTACAAAAAATGTACTACCTATTAGGATTACACTTGTCCCATGCAAACAGTGTAGACCCTGATCAGAGGGCTCCTTAAGGAACCCTCTGATTAGGGTCTACACTGTTTGTCATTTTGAAGATATTGATAAAATCAACCCTAAATAGTCCAAAATGGGACTTAATTGGACATTGGAATTGTCCACTAAAAGTTCCAGGGTTGAATGAGTTAAAAGGAAAAAGAAATGTAAATATGCTCTATGTGCTGTCATGTCATTCTTTCATTTTAATAGAATTACAGTCAAATTTGATATCTCAAACACTTTATGTCAATTTTATATTGTTTTGAAAAGATGAATTTCTGTTACTCCAACACACTTAAGTCAAACATATCTATACATGTATCAAAGTTAAAATGTGTACAGTGCTCCCTCCCTACAATGGCGCTCACAACAATGAATCCAACCTTACAACAACCTTTGCTGCAGTTCCCTAAACAGGACAACTATGTCCAACCTATTCACAGCTGCAATATTGTCTGCTTAGAATTGCCATCTGCTGTTTTTCTCAAAATTACATAAAGAGCAATTTGGCAGAAAATAAAAGACAAGTGGCAAACAGCTTGAATCCAGATCAGACGCAGGGTTATGCTGCGTCTGATCTGGATTCAAGCTGTTTGAATGTAAAGCAATTTTCTTCCCTATAACAACTTCCTCTGAACAATGCACACAATCTTTGTCTCCCATTGGGTGTTGTTGTAGAGAGGGAACGCTGTACTAAATTTCTGATACTCTAGGTCAAAATTGAGAGCAGTTAAGCTGCAGAGTTACTGGAAAAAGATATGCGAGGATGAAAAGAGAAGTAAACAAAGAAACTCCCAGCTGATGCGTGATCTTGACAGAATGGAAGCAAACATGGCCACACTGTCTGCAAGAGGGGAAAAACTGAAACATATGAAGGTACACATCATGTATTACAGGGCTTCAGATAAGAGGCGTATTTTGAAAAACTGTTTTTTTTTATTTCTGTTTTAAACTTGATGGTGTCACTACTCATTATAATCATCTCGAAGAGACTTTAATAATAAGTAGTAACACTGTCTGATTTGGTAATTAAATGAGCAAGACAATGTTGGACTGGTTCTGTAACCCCCCCCCCCCCCCTTATCTGGAGCCCTGTGTATTACCATAATAGCCAAGTTTTGGTGAAAAAGGAGTGTTTTTTTTAGCTCACCTGAGCACAAAGTGCTTAAGGTGAGCTTTTGTGGTTGGTCTTTGTCCGTCGTCGTGCGTTGTGCGTCAACAATTTCTTCAAACATCTTCTTCTCCAAAACCACTGGCTGGATTGCAACCAAACTTCACAGGAATGTTCCTTGGGTCAATCTCTTTCAAAGTTGTTCAAAGAATTTGAAACAATGCAGAACTCTGGTTGCCATGGCAACCAAAGTGAAAAAATGAGGAAATCTTAAAAAATCTTCTTGTCAAAAACCAAAAGGGCCAGAGCTTAGATATTTGGCACATAGCATCATCTACAGGTCCTCTATCAAATTTGTTCAAATTTTGCCCCTGGGGTTAAAATTGACCCCGCCCCGGGGGTCACCGTTTTACATAGAGTTATATAGTGAAATGTTCAAACATCTTTTTCTCTGAAACCAATATGACCAGAGCTTTGATATTTGGCATGGTATAACTTCTAGAGGTATTTGACATATATTGTTGAATTGGTTCCGGTCTGGTTTATATCTAGGTCACAAGAGCTAAAAATAGATTTTTTCAATGAGAACGTAAAAAATCTTCTTGTCTGAAACCATAGTACACTAAGCTTAGATATTTTGAACATAGCATCATCTACAGGTCCTCTATCAAATTTGTTCAAATTTTGTCCCTGGGGTCAAAATTGGCCCCGCCCCGGGGGTCACAGTTTTACATAGAGTTATATAGTGAAATGTTCAAACATCTTTTTCTCTGAAACCAATATGACCAGAGCTTTGATATTTGGCATGGTATAACCTCTAGAGGTCCTTCACATATAGTGTTGAATTGGTTTCGGTCTGTTGCATATCTGGGTCACAGGAGCTAAAAATAGATTTTTTAAAAAAAAACCTTCAAAAATCTTCTTGTCTGAAACCATAGTACACTGAATTTAGATATTTTGCTTATAGCATCGTCTACAGGTCCTCTATCAAATTTGTTCAAATTTTGTCCCTGGGGTCAAAATTGACCCCGCCCCGGGGGTCACCGTTTTACATAGAGTTATATAGTGAAATGTTCAAACATCTTTTTCTCTGAAACCAATATGACCAGAGCTTTGATATTTTGCATGGTATAACTTCTAGAGGTATTTGACATATATTGTTGAATTGGTTCCGGTCTGGTTTATATCTAGGTCACAAGAGCTAAAAATAGATTTTTTCAATGAGAACGTAAAAAATCTTCTTGTCTGAAACCATAGTACACTAAGCTTAGATATTTTGAACATAGCATCATCTACAGGTCCTCTATCAAATTTGTTCAAATTTTGTCCCTGGGGTCAAAATTGGCCCCGCCCCGGGGGTCACAGTTTTACATAGAGTTATATAGTGAAATGTTCAAACATCTTTTTCTCTGAAACCAATATGACCAGAGCTTTGATATTTGGCATGGTATAACTTCTAGAGGTATTTGACATATATTGTTGAATTGGTTCCGGTCTGGTTTATATCTAGGTCACAAGAGCTAAAAATAGATTTTTTCAATGAGAACGTAAAAAATCTTCTTGTCTGAAACCATAGTACACTAAGCTTAGATATTTTGAACATAGCATCATCTACAGGTCCTCTATCAAATTTGTTCAAATTTTGTCCCTGGGGTCAAAATTGGCCCCGCCCCGGGGGTCACAGTTTTACATAGAGTTATATAGTGAAATGTTCAAACATCTTTTTCTCTGAAACCAATATGACCAGAGCTTTGATATTTGGCATGGTATAACTTCTAGAGGTCCTTCACATATAGTGTTGAATTGGTTTCGGTCTGTTGCATATCTGGGTCACAGGAGCTAAAAATAGATTTTTTTCAAAAAAACCTTCAAAAATCTTCTTGTCTGAAACCATAGTACACTGAATTTAGATATTTTGCACATAGCATCGTCTACAGGTCCTCTATCAAAATTGTTCAAATTTTACCCCTGGGGTCAAAATTGGCCCCACCCTGGGGGTCACCGTTTTACAAAGAGTTACATAGTGAAATGTTCAAACATCTTTTACTCAGAAACCAATATGGCCAGAGCTTTGATACTTGGCATGGTGTAACTTCTAGAGGTCCTTCACATATATTGATGAATTGGTTCTGGTCTGTTGCATATCTGGGTCACCGGAGCTAAAAATAGATTTTTTCAATGAAAACTTCAAAAATCTTCTTGTCTGAAACCATAGTACACTGAGTTTAGATATTTTGCACATAACATCATCTACAGGTCCTCTATCAAAGTTGTTCAAATTTTGCCCCGCCCTTGGGGTCACCTTTTACAAATCTTCATTTCTGAAATCAAGTGACCCATCCTAGTGTCGCCGTGGACTGGTGAGCGATCAAGGGCCATTCTGGCCCTCTTGTTAACAAAAGTTTAGGAAAAGGATGCAGCTTATTTTGGGACAATAGTAATGCAGAAAGCTTCCAGTTGCTATATGCAAATTGAAACAGTTTATTTCTATTTTTGAAAAATTTAGAAAGTTTAAAAGTAAATAATATCCTGAGTAGCATATTATCATATTGCTTGAGAGAGATATATATGAAACTGGCATATGTCTGATTTCTTATATGTCATGATTTTTCAGCAACAATACTTTGACTACATAGAAAGAACCTATCCCAAATGGATGGAGCTGGTTATCCAGGCTAAGCAGGAGCACCAGCAGAATCAACAACAAAAACAGCAACCTGCACAGCAAGCCTATGTCCAACAACAGCACCAGGCTCCTCAACAAAAACAGCCACATCAACAACAACAACAACAACAGCAGTTTCAACAACAGCAGCAACAACAATTTCAACAGCACCAGCATGAACAACAGCGACAGTTTCAACAACAGCAGAAGTTGCAGCAACAGCAGTTTGAGCAACAACAACAACAGCAGTTGCAGCAACAGTTTGAGGAGCAACAGCAGTTTGAGGCACAGCAACAGTTCGAGGCACAACAGCAGTTCGAGGCACAACAACAAGCTGAGGCTAACCGTGAACATCGGACACAGCCACTGTACCAATCTCAGTCACAGTTGTATCAACAGCAACAACAGCAGTACAAGTCTCAGGTATAATTTTACAGTTAAAACTCTCTATTACAACCATTAAAACGAAGACTAGTTGATTGTATAAAAGACAGGTGACAGCTTAAAGCAAGGTGACAGTAAAACAGAAAGCTCCTGTAGGAGCTTTCTGTTTTACTGTCATCTTGCTTTAAGCAGGCATCTGTCTTATTAAACACAATTTAGTGTAATAAAGGAGCTTTCTGTTTTACTGTAACTTTGCTTTAAGCAGACACCTGTCCTAAACAACTAATAATTAGCACAATGTAGTGGTGGTAATAGAGAGGTTTTACTGTAGTTAATGACCGATTGTATGTTCAATAGTTTACCAAGGCCTTTTATCGTTTAACCCTTTACCCATAGCATGCTTCTAGTTTTGATGACAGGTGGTGACTTACATCAGGTTGAAGAGAAAGTTTTGACATTTGTTATTAATATCATGACCATATCAATATCGGATTGATATTAACCCCTTCTCTGCCTTACCCTGAGTACATTGTATTCATTTAGCAAACTGTGGATCCTGATCAGATGTCGCATTATGCGGCGTCTGATCAGGATTCAAACTGTTTGATACTCAAGTTTATATTTTTTAAATCACAAACAAAATACCTAAAATTCAAATAGCAGTGAAGGGGTTGAGTACCATACGGTATTGTATTGATATGAACATATTTGAACACATTTAACATTCTGACAGATTGAAGAGGAAGAAGAAGAAGCTCCCCCACCATTACCCAGACAACCAGCACCAGTGAGAACTACATACAATAACTATGATGATGCCAATTTACCAGAGAGGGAATACACTAACCTCAAAGATTTTCAAAGACGACCTAAGGTTAGTTTAGTATTTTTTCCACACTGTTTTAGCTTGTCAGACGACTGTCCAAAGAGCTTGTGTTGTCGCCCAGTTGTTTGTGTCAGCATTCCTGTTCCATTTGCCATTCCCTTTCCCAGTTTCAAGAGTGTTCACATCATTTATTGGCTTTGATCTACAACTTTCATATTTGAACCACACATAACTTTGATCAAGACCTTTCCATCAATGTGAGCATTTTGACCCCTGTAGCCTTGTCCTTGATCTCAGACTTTGCAATTAAGTTTCAAAATGTTTAAGATTTGAAAAGTTCTCACCGTGGCTTTACTCTTTGACCTGATGATGATGATGATGTTCCTCCGTCATTATCGACAATGAGCAGGACATCTAAGTAGTCGATTTGTGTATCCGGAGATGACTTGTCAGACCAATTCTTGCTCTGAAGTAACGGCCACAGGTCGGACACTTGAAGTCGGTAGTTGTCGGTTGTGAATTGCTTGCTGACCTACAGCTTTCATTATTGCAGCTAACACACCTTGTGACAAGACCTTTCCATGGGAGTGTAAAATATTTACTTCTGTGTCCTTTACCTTGACTTAAGTCTTTGCTTTTAACCCATTACCCCATAAATATGCCTTTCTACGTATTTCATTTATTCCTCCACTGAAGAAAACAGTTCCAATTTATACAGTCATGGATATGAAAGATAGGAAACATTTTCTACATTTAAGGAGATGATAGCTTAAAGCCGATTGAAAGTAAAGCAGAATGTGCCTTACAGCACTTTCTGCTTTACTTTCAACCTGCTTTAAGTGGTCACCTATCTTCAAAACTAGAAAGAGGCTATGGGGTAGTGGGTTAAGTTTCAAAATGTGCCGCCATCGAGTTTTGTTGTCCGCTGATAACTCTTGTTTACCATAAAATTGCAAAATATTTTGACTGCAAGAAAATACCAGCTATACCATAATGCTCAATCAGAAAGTTCATTTGGGTGCTTTGTTGTACTTTCATCTTGCTTAAACCCTTAACCCTATAGCCTGTTTCTAGTTTTGAAGACAGGTGACCACTTAAAGCAGGTTGAAAATTAAGCAGAATGTGCCTCAGGGCGCATTCTGTGTTACTTTCAACCTACTTTCAGATACAATCTGCTACTGCTAGAGTATAGAAAATGTTTCTTATGATATATGTTCATGGTTGTATAAACTGTAACTGTTTTCTTCAGTTCATAAAAATCATAACATAATTTCAGAGAAGGAATAAGTTAAATCTGTTAAAATGAGTATCTTTGTACCCTTTCTTTGTGCTGCGGTAGTAAAATTTGTTTCTGTACTTTATAAAACCCTCCCTTTTTTACAGGCGGCATCTGCCTCCACTCCACAAGCTATACCATCAGTGACTGTCCATATGCCGAGGGTAGGACATGGGGATATGGGCTCACCATCCAAACAGGGGAGACCAGGCAGTGGTAGCAGGGGAGAGAACTCTAGTCACAACTGGCTGGCTGCAGAGAAAGACACAAGTATTCACAGCTTCAGTGAACAAGATGATGTACCTATCTCTCAGCCAGTTCAGAGTGTAACAGTCAGGCAAAAATCAGGTGAGCTGATCGGCTATTGAAACACATGGTTTGATAGTGTGTTGGTGGATTTGTTTATAATGTTTAAAACAGGTGGCTGTTTAAAGCAATAACCTGTCAGGATATAGAAATTTTCTATGGCTATTTATCAGACCTGATTAGAAGCATGAAAATAAATGTCTTTGAAAAATAGTTGTTGCTATGAGGGAAAGATTGAAGGTTAAAACGAAGCAGAAATGGCATGGTGAAAATAAACAGAAATCTCCTACAGCTTGTTTCTAGTATTGAAGAGAGGTAATCACTTAAAGCAGGCTGAAAGTAAAACAGAATGTGCATTAAGGTACATTCCGCTCTTCTTTCAGCTTTCTTATGGTACATTTTCATGACTGTATCAATTGGAACTATTTTCTTTAGCGGAGAAATAAATTGAATGCGCTAAAAGGAGCTTCTATGGGGGAAAGGGTTAAGATGAGTCTACTTTTGAGTGGTAATAATAGCAGGGTAAATTACCTGTACACATATTTCAGATCCACCTAAGCCTGTGATACAATCAAACCCATCAGAGGAGGATGTGAGTGAGTTTAGTGATGAGCCAGATTTGCCGAGCGCAGAGTTAGCCCCACCCACCCAACACCCCATGAACCCACCTACTTCTAATGTCGCACCAATGGTCAACAATCAAAACCATGATGATGAAAATGATGATGATGATGATGATGTACAGTAAGTAATGGTTTTAAATCTTTTTATGTTGATGCTTTTAAAAAACAGTGTAGGCCAGATTAGACAAGTCTAGAAGAAGCTGTCTGATCACCTGGGTCTTCGCTCATTCTTATGGAGAATTTTCCATATTTTATAAGTCAATGTAATATATAATATAAAAATATAGAATACTGCCAAGAGAAAACCCAGCTGGAATATTTGATGTCACTTATGGTTGACTAGTTTAGTCCTTGTTTGGACGCATCAGAAAGAATGAGATGAACCATTGTGGTTTCAATGTAATAGTTCAGATGAGAGATACAGTGGAACTTCGATATCTCTAACTCGGTTCAATCGAACATATCCATATTTCAAAGTTAAAACGTGGCTTAGCCACGTTTTAACTTTGAAATATGGGTATGTTCGACTTAACCAAGCATGAAACAATACAGTTTATGTGTGGAACTATCGGATAGTTTGAGTTAAGAGAGTTCGAAATATCGAAGTTCGACTGTATTTGCAATGCAGCAGAAGAAGGTTAATTGGACATAATCAGGTATTTGCAGGACTGAAACCAAATGCACATTGGTGGTCTGGATGCATGATCCCTTTCCCCACTGCATAATTTGTTCTGCCATTTGAATGGCAGTTTGTGCATGTATGATGGTGTAAAAAGAAATGTATAAAGATAATGTGCCTTTTCTTGCAATGCAGATCATACATTGTATATTGCACAGATCCCCAGCTATATTCCACCCAGAAGTTAGTCTGCAGGGACTTTTAAGGATGATGAAATATGTAGAGGCAGATATAGAAAAATCCCTGGCAGTTGAGGCATTTTACAGATCCAGGAACCCAGATCCCACCACTAGAAAGGATATTATACAGTATGTATAGAGTACCTGTTTATATTTTCAATTTTACTACCATTATAAGTCATCCTATTTATGGCTAGTAAATAAGTATGTGTATTATCTTGTGCGTGATCATAGTTGAAGGCATGTTTAAACAAAAACAACTGTGCTGTCTTTAACCCATTACCCCGTAAACACGCTTTTTATGCCCCCGGCATCGACATATGCGGGGGCATATAGTAATCGTCCTGTCCGTCCGTCCGTCCGTCCGCACAACCGAAATGGGTTAGAGGGCCTTTTCTGGCCAGATAACGGTAAACATAACAAAAGAAGACAATAGAGTTCATTCCGTAACAATAGAATAAGGGGCCGTGGCCCGTTATTCAAACAAAAGAAAATAACAAAAGAAAAGGCCCTCTAACCCATTTCGGTGGCACGTGCGTCCGTCCGTCCGTCCGTGCGTGTGTGTGTGTGTGCGTCCGTAACAAGGTTAAGTAGATTTTACCGTTTCGTCTAGCATCAACACCCCTTACTCCAATGCTTGGATACTTATACAGTTGTTGCCTTGAACCATTCCCTATCCACCAATATCACCCAACCTTGATTTTGACTTTGACCTTGACCTAATTTGGACTTAGAATATTTTTAATGGGCTATTTCTTGGTTAACTAGATTTTACCGTTTCGTCTAGCATCAACACTACTTACTACAATGCTTCAATACTTATACAGTTATTGCCATGGACCATTACTGACCTAATTACCCAAGCTCAGTTTGACCTTGACCTAATTTGGTATTAGAAAAAATTCAAAATATATTGTCAAGGATGCCACCGGGGGCATAAGCGTTTATTGAACGCGCAGTCTTGTTTATGCCTTTATTTAATTCTTCTACTGAAGAAAATAGTTCCAATTTATACTGTCACAAATGAAAATCATAAGAAATATTTTCTATATTCTAGCATATAATAGCTTAAAGAAGGCTGAAAGTAAAGCAGAATGTGCCTGAAGGCGCATTCTGCTTTACTTTCATGCTGCTTTAAGTGGTCACATATTTTCAAAACTAGAAACAGACTATGAAGTAATGGGTTCACGTTCTTATACATGATGTTTGTTATATTGCTATCTGAAGTACATGCAAGTTTGCCTGAACCGAAATTTAAATGTCTTAGACCCTTTAAAAACTAAACTGATATAATGTGCTCAGTAATACCCACTTCCCCCAATTGCTGTCTATTTATGCAGCAACTGTTTGAGGGATTCTTGAAAACTTATTTACCAACATTCAAATGGTTATAGTTGACATAAATTGTGCCCTAAGCTATAAATAGAAAAAAAAGACATTATTCTAACCTTCTTAAAAGCAAAGAAGCACAAACGCATAGCGATTAAATGTAAAAATGTCAATTTTATAGAAATTTCCAATTATTCATTTCAATCTGAGTGGTAAACAGTTTGTAGCTTGATCAGACACTGGGTCACCCGGTGTCTGATCTGGCTCCAAACTGTTAGCAATGGATATGATAGTTTTGGTGTAAACACATTTAATGGGAAAAAATAACATCTTCTCCACTGTATAATCCTGGTTTCCAGTAAAGCCAACAGTGATGGTTCCCTACAGAATATAGATGGGGAGTTTGTCAGTATGGTGGTACTAGAACAGCTGACCCCTGCAGTACGGAGACTTCCCGGAAGTTGTCTGTTGTCTGATATACTACTGGTGCGCAAACTAGAGTCATTAACTGCAGCTGGAATAAGGTAAGTAGTCAAAAGATGTTGTTTACTATGCTTCTGTCTCACTTGTTTGTATGAAAGTCTCTTCAATAAAAATTACTAAAGTTGATTTTAAAACAATTTCAGACAACTTTAGTCCTTTACTCTATAGATGCACTATTTGATTAAATTTATTCTTCCACTAAAGAAAATTACACTTTATACAGTCATGAATATGCACCATAAGAAATATTTACTGTGTCCTAGCAGATTGTAGCTTAAAACAAGCTGAACGTAAAGTGAACCTGCTTTAAGTGAGTCTTCTTTTGATTGAAAGTGAATGATCTATGGAGTTGATCCCTATTTAAAGTAAAATAAAACTGTTTACAATGTCCCATTTGCATTTTGTAACTAAAAATCTTTGACTTCATAGAATTTTGTAATTTGTACATGTTCCAGGGACAATCTTCACAGAGATTCCCAGATATTATGGGATAAACTGCTAGAGCATTTTGTATGTTTGGCTAACTACCATGTGATGGGTACGAGGGAAATTGCCCATGTGTTTGTACCCTGTCTAGTCCACGACAGCTCTCAGCATCAGGAGAAGGTAACCATCCATTGAGTCAGGAGACGGTACAGTGGAGAAAATGTTATTCTTTCCCGTTTAAATGCAAACAAAACTCAAAGCACTAAAACACTGAAAAGTACAACTTTTGAACAATTCTGATAATTAATATTTATCTTTGTTGCAAACAGTTTGGAGCCTGATCAGACGCCGGGTTTTCCGGCATCTGATCTGGCTCCAAACTGTTTGCAATAGAAACAAGTTTTAGGGTTAATATGGTTATTTTGAAAGAATAACGTATTCTCCACTTTAACCATCAATGGAGTCAGTAATTCAAGATTGAGAACTATTCCATATCAAATAGTATTTATGTTTCTGTACCTCCAGACAATTTTGGTCTGAAAATGGCTGTGTTGTCCTCCCTAATGAATGAAGATTATCTTAAATTAAAGTATAATGCTTGGTCCTTTACTCCATAAATGTATCTTTTTTATCACCTTTTAATTTGTTCCTCCACTGAAAAAAATAATTTCACTTTATACTGTTATGGATATGTACCGTATGAAATGTTTTCTTTATCATAGGAGATGGTAGCTTAAGCCACATTCTGCTTTACTTTCAACCTGCTTTAAGTGGTGACCTTTCTTCAAAATTAGAACAGAACATAGAACAGAACAGAACCTATTTTATTTTTTGACTTATACATACAGTATCTCATCAATACAAAATAAATAATATTCACATTGTCACATAATCCATTACTGGATCAAAAATATAAGAATACATTTAGTCTTCAAATCAAATTGGGTATGAACTTTATTGATAACTTTTGTAACACTACATTATGAGGTAAAGGGTTTTACTCGTACTGTTTTCTTTTATTTTGCACAGGCTGTGGAGTTACTGGAACATATTGTAGAGAAGCTGACTCAAAAGGCAGGGGGTAAAACCTCACCTGTTCCACATGACAGTATCACTGTCGACACCATTGCCAGCAGCCAGCTAGGAGGAGGTAACTGCATGTCTTTCTTATTTATCATCATTTTATAAGTTTTCATATAGTTACCATACCATTTTTTACTTTAATTAATTTTTCAGTATTTTACTTTGCAATATAAACTTAACTTATAAACTTTATTTTGATGTATTTTATCCCATTTATTTGTTACTTTGGAATGCATAATGTAACTGTTTATAATTACGTCAACCCTTTCACTTATAGCCACCAGTGCAAGAACTTTTGGCAGGGACTACTTAACCCATTACTCCATAAACACACATTTTAATGCATACAATTGATTCCTCCACAGAAAAAAAGGATCCATTGTATACAGTCATGAATATGTTCCATGAGAAACACTTTCTATATTCTAGCAGATGATAGCTTAACGCAGGGGTAAAGTAAAGCAAAATGCACCATTCTGCTTTACTTTCAACCTGCATTAAGTAGTTACCTATCTTCAAATCTAGAGCAGGCAATGGAGTTAACGGTTAAAGCAGGATGAAAGCTCTTTGTCATGATACAGGTTTGACTAACTAGCTTTGAAGAAGATGTAGAAAAAGGCATTTATTAAATTATTATTTTAGTTTCAAAATCAATGGAACTGGCAAAAAAAACCTTGTAAAAATGTCTATTGTATTAATTCTTTTTATGCTGAACTTTTCATATGGACTATCCAAATGACAAGTTTATGTTGATTTTAGGGACTATTTTAACCCTTAGCCCGCCAAATAAATTGTCGTCTGCTATATTTCTCGTCTGCTTCAAGTTTCAAAGTGCTTCAAAGTTGCTCAAAATTGCTGAAAATGTTGTCTGAGTGTCAAACAGCTTGGATCCGGATGAGACGCCGAGTTACTCGGCGTCTCATCCGGATCCAAGCTGTTTGCATATGGAGCTATAGTCGTGAGTGGCAGGCTATGGGTTAAAATATTTTTGGAAAAAAGAAGAAAAACAACAGTGCAGACTCGGATCAGGGTCTGCACTGTATGGAATACACACATTTACTGGTTTCTAACATAGAAATAGTTAACTTTTTCAACACTGAACATTAAGTAACTCTGAATTAGCAAACACTGTAGACCCTGATCAGAGGGTTCCTATAGGAGCCATCTGATCTGGGTCTACACTGTTTGCAAATGTAATAAGTCTATTTAAACAGGTCCATGGTGTTGAATGATTTAAACTCCATATACAGGCATTCTTTAGTTGGCTGTAAAATCAGGACTATACTGTATTTATATCTCTATATGTAACATTATTACAAGTAAGTATATAATATATGCAATGAGTTTTGAATAGGAAAAGAATATATTTAAGCCGTGCCATGAGAAACATGCCTTATTGTATTGCAAACCGTGTAGATCAAGGCTAAACGCCGTGTCAAAGACGCTACAGCTGGTCTTGATATACACTGTTTGATATCCACATGCATCTAAAGCAATTTTTTATGAAACTGTATTATATACCCTATTTGGCAGTGTAGACCAAGCTAATATACAGAGCCTGGGAAGAAAACACCAGTGCTTGGTCTGTAAAAGGTTGCAATGCAATAAGGCAGGTTTTGTCATAACATAGCTCATTTCATTGCTCATTTCATTTGTAAATTTAACCATCTTTCAGATGAGTTTATGAATTCCAACTTCGCAGGTATATCTACACTACTAACTCATTCTTGCATGGGGTTAAGCATCTATATATTAATCCATATTATTTTCATATCTGGTGGCAAGGAATTCTATTTTAAAGGTTTTTGCATGTTCATTGTTGTTATTCCTTGTAGAAAAGATATATAGCTCTTGATAAGGAATAGGTTTGAATTATCAATTAACCTGTTACCCCATAAATACACCTTTTTATGCCCCCGGCATCGATAGATGCGGAGGCATATAGTAATCGTCCTGTCCATCCCTCCGTGTGTGTGTGTGTGCGTCCGTAACAAGGTTAAGTAGATTTTACCGTTTCGTCTAGCATCAACACCGCTTACCCAAATGCTTGGATACTTATACAGTTGTTGCCTTGGACCATTCTCTATCCACCCATACCACCAAGCTATGATTTTGACCTTGACCTAATTTGGACTTGGAATATTTTAAATAGGCTAATTCTTGGTTAACTAGATTTTACCGTTTAGTCTAGCATCAACACACCTGACTACAATGCTTTGATACTTATACAGTTGTTGCCTTTGACCATTCCCTATCCACCAATATCACCAAACTGTGATTTTCACCTTGACCTTTACCTAATTTTAACTTAGAATATTTTAAATGGGCTCTTTCTCGGTTAACTAGATTTTACTGTTTCGTCTAGCATCAACACTGTTTACTACAATGCTTCCATACTTATACAGTTATTGCCTTGGACCATTACCAACTCACCAAAAATACCCAAGCTCAGTTTGACCTTGACCTTGACCTTGACCTAATTTGGACTTAGAAAAGATTCAGATTATATTGTCAAGGATGCCACCGGGGGCATAAGCGTTTATTGAACGCGCAATCTTGTTACACCTTTGATTTATTCTTCCACTAAAGTAAATAATTCCAATTTATAAGTAAATAATTCCAATTTATACAGACAAGAATATGTATCATAAGATATATTTTCTATATTCTAGCAGATGGTAGCTGAAAACAGGCCAAAAGTAAAGCAAAATGCGCCTTAAGGCGCATTAGCATACTTTCAACCTGCTTTTAGTGTTCACACGTCTTCAAAATAAGAAACAGGCTATGGGGTAATGGGTTAACCCTATACTCATAGCCTGTTTCTAGTACAGTAAAACCTCTCTATAACAGCCACTAATTAGTGTTAGTTATTAGGTGTTTATGACAGGTGATTGCTTAAAGCAAGGTGACAGTAAAACAGAAATCTCCTTTAGGAGATTTCTGTTTTACTGTCACCTTGTTTTAAGCTATCACCTGTCTTTTATACAGCTTATTAGCCTTCTTTTAGTGGCTGTTATAGAGAGGTTTTACTGTATTGAATATGAAGACAGGTGCCTACTTAAAGCTGGTTGAAAGTAAATTGAATTTGTTTTAAATGGCATTATGCTTTACTTTCAGCCAACTTTAAGCTTCCATCTGCTAGAATATGTAGAAAAATGCTTCTTATGATAACTATTCATGGCTGTATATATATTGGAATTTTTTCTTCAGTAGAAGAATAAATTAAAGGTATAAAAATGTGTACCTATGGAGTAATGGGTTAATGAAAATGCTGTTTGAGTCCATGAAACCTTGTTTATATGATTTCCCATTAGAATGATCACCTCAAGGGGGTTCTAAATGATTGTCACAGGAGTTGGTGAAAGCATTAGCCTTTTAGTATTTCAATACTTTCCTTATCTGGAGCTATGAGAAATTTGGGTTGTTGCACACAATTTATTCCCTTTTCCATAAAATTAGATGAATAGTTTTACAACAGAAACCCTGTACATGTATTGCGACAACAACACGAGGTTACATTTTCTGTGTTTAACCCTTTACCTCATAGCCTGATTAAAGATTTGAAGACAGGCGACTGCCTAAAGTAGGTTGAAAGTAAAGCAGAATGTGCCTTAAGATTTTCTTTCAGCCTGCTTTAAGCTTCCATCTTCTAGGATTTAGAAAATATTTCTTATGGTTCATGATAATAACTGTATAGATTGGTACTATTTTCTTCAGTGGTGGAATGAATTAAATGCACTAAAAGGTGCTTCTATGGGGGAAAGGGTTAAGGCAGTTGACTACTTAAACCAAGATAAAAAATAAAGCAGAAAACTCACTTAGAAGCCTTCTGCTTTACTTTCATCTTGCTTGAAGCTGTCACCTATCTTCTAAGCCATCAAAAAGACTTCTGTTACTGACCGTAATAGAGGGATTCTGCTGTACAATAAATTCGAATTCAATGTTGTACAATTTTGCATGAATAACTTATTTTTAGCAGGGGCTTGGTTTTTATCCTTTAATAGCAGCATAACAAAATGACCATACATATGATTAACTATTGAGATAAACAGAAGAGCATCAGATTGACTAGTAAGAGATCTGCTTTATCATATCTTTTTTCTCTAGGGCACTCTAAAATCCAAGAGTGTGTAGACAGAATGTTCAACAAATCAGCCAATTTAGTCTGGAAATGACCTTTAATTACAGTGAAGTACTGTAAAGCAAGTAGCTGCCTAACGCATGACAAATGTAAAGCAGAAAATTTCTTACAGAGCTTTCTGCTTAATTTTCCTCTTGCTTTAAGCAGTTTTCTGTCTGAAACACAATGGAAGAATCACTTCTCAAGAAGTCGTAATATCACTATTTTACTGAAGTGTGCAAGGGAGTCTATATTTCAGCTTCTTCTCTGAACAGACAAGCGTAAACCACAACACCCAGCATTCAGGAGCTTGGTAGTAATACCCCATGTAGAAATGCTTCATGTTTTGCTATCTCTGTATCTCTCCTATCCCCAGTGCCTCGTCTAAAGTTTGGCAGTCTTGTGGACAGTAAGCCAATTAGCGATGAGGAATCCAGTATGATTACACAGAGTATGAACACAACTGAGGGACCGAAAGTGCCCCTGAATGGTAAGAACGGTAATGAAGGGGCCATATATGTACATATGAGGTTGGCTTTGATATAGCCACTTGACTAGGTATCTCAAGTGTAGTCATTATAAATATATATGTTTCAAAAAGTGTAGACAAATAGTCCCAATTTCCTATTCTATGACAAGTGTTTCAATGATTGCATGACTTTAAACCTTAATGGCGTTTTTTATATATTGCATGCTTTTTAGCTCACCTGAGCTAGCTCAGGGTGAGCTTTTGCAATACTTGAATGTCCGTCGTCCGTCGTTCGTCATTAACAATTTTAGTGTTTACACTCTAGAGGCCACAATATTTATCCAATCTTTCTCAAACTTGCTCAGATTGTATATCACCATAAGAGTTTGGATGAGTTCGATTATGGTTGAAATTGGACTAATAGGTCAAGAGTAATCTACCTTTGAATTGCTGGAAATGCCATATTTAAAGGTGTTTACACTCTAGAGGCCACAATTTTTATCAAATCTATCTCAAACTTGCTCAGATTGTATATTACCATAAGAGTTCGGATGAGTTCGATAATGGTTGCAATCGGACCAATAGGTTGAGAGTTATCTACCTTTGAATTGCTGAAAATGCCATATTTAACAGTGTTTACACTCTAGAGGCCACAATTTTTATCCAATCTATCTCAAACATGCTCAGATTGTATATAACCATAAGAGTTCAGATGAGTTCGATTTTAGTTGAAATCAGACAAATAGGTTGAGAGTTATCTACCTTTGAAATGCTGAAAGTGTCATATTTAAGGGTGTTTACTCTCCAGGGGTCACAATTTTTATCCAATCTATCTCAAACTTATTGAAATTGTATCTGACCATAAGAGTTCAATTGAGTTTGATTATGATTGAAATCGGACGAATAGGTTGAGAGTTATCTACCTTTGAATTGCTGAAAATGTCATATTTAAGGGTATTTACACTCTAGAGGCCACAATTTTTATCCGGTCTTTTTCAAACTTGCTCAGATTGTATATGACCATAAGAGTTCAAATAAGTGTGATTATGGTTGAAATCAGACCTATAGGTCAAGAGTTGTCTGCCCTTGAATTGCTGAAAATGCCATATCTAACAGCGTTTACACTTTTGCAACTACAGTTTTGAATGGATTTTGATTTTACTTGCACACAAAGTATATACCTATAAGTTCTCAAAGGAGTGAAATTATTGTTGAAATCTAATCATTGTAGCAATGGTTATCTGCCCTTGATATACTTTGAAATGCTAGAAAAGGCTTCATTTCAGTATTGTTTAGGCTCTAGTTATCTGCCCTTGATGTACTCTACCATTCTATAATTATGAGGTTGTATTCCAAAATTGTTTACATGCTATACTACAAATTTGAATGGATTTAGATTAAAACTGATGAAACAGTAAGATAAAGCTATCAAGCTTCAGTACAACAGGTGAGCGATATCAGGGCCTTCAGGCCCTCTTGTTATATGTTGTCTGGGTATTAAAAGTATTTTAGTATAGTGAGTATTTGTATACTTTATTAGAAAGTAGCATGGTTTTGGATCTTGCACTTATTTGTTACTTCAGCTGACAGCATGCTCCAATAAGAATAACATCTATGGTTGTTGTTTTTATCATCACTTATTTTAGTTAATTCGTTTTTAGCAGGAGTCTGTAAAATGTATTATTTGTTATTCTGGCAAAGTGAAATATTTGATATTTCCCATTAGTTTTTGTGAATGTGTCTAATGTGAGCATAACCACTTAAGATTCATTTTTCATACATCAACAAAGTTCACAGTTGCTTGCAGCTGTGACATGAATTAAGCTGATTTAACCCATTTGTGCCCACGATCCCATATATGGGACAGAGGCAAACAGTGTAGATTCTGATCAGAGGCCGCATTATGCGACTTCTGATCAGAGTCTACACTGTTTGCTGATAGGAATTTCAATATAAAACAAAATGAAGATGAAACTTTTGACCAGGCATCCCTTTGATAAAAATGGACTAATCCAGTATGTAAACATGGAAGAATCCACTGGGTATAAATGGGTTAATATGTAATCAATGATCTGAATATAGGGTTGTAAAGTGCAAAACGTAAGTTTTTAAAAATATTTTTATTGTTCAAATGTAACATGAGGAATAGTTGTGATTCGAAGCGAGTGCCGTTGGCTTACCATGTCAACACTTTAACTACTGAGCTATAAAACCACAATCTCTAACCTGGCTATTATGATACACCCTCTCAGGCCTCTCTACAAAAGAATTTGTCCCAAATTCTGCAAGTTAGATATTAATTTGGTGGGTTATATACGCCAAATGTAACTTGGTAAAAAGGCGATTCAACTTGGACTGAAACCTAGTGCCTTTACCTTACAATGCCAACACTCTAACTACTGATCTATCCAGCCATACAGTGAATCCTATCAACTATTTTATCACAATCTCTAACCAGGGTCCAAGGTAATAAAGCTTTTGAGTTAAGTCTGATATCCTTCACAAGCATTTGATTGGTCAGATTTGAGCTTTAACTTATTTCCTCATGGTTTGGAATATTAGCAAAAATGTATTGACCCATATGATGCTAAGTCTGCCTTGCTTTGCCAACAATATCTTGTTAATTTTTCAGGATCCAAATCATTTGTCACTTGTTAATTGATATGTTCATGAAAACTATAAATGTGCCTGGTATTATCCAATTTTTCTGACATGGCAGAGTTATTTTTAGAATAGAATAGTTTATAATGGTAAATAGGTAACAGGGTAACATCGGAAATATATTGTACACTTTCTACTTGAAATAAGCATGATTCTCGTGCAGTATAAGACTGCTGGGCTAATTTTACTGATAATTATGTTATTCTTTCCCAATATACGCATTTTCGCAAAACTATTATTTTCAGTGCCAACAGGCTGGAGCCAGATCAGATGCCACTGATTGCCACTGAGATTAAAAAAATAGATCTATTTAGAAATGTTTAAAAGTAATTTTCTACAATTTAGTGCATTGTGTTTGCGTTTAAACAGGAAAGAATAATGCAAAAAATCTTTACTGTATATTCAGCCATCCGTATCCCTAGCTGGCTTTACTGAAATCATCAAGTATGATGATCATTCCATTTAAAATTTTAGAATCTTCCAATCTAAAAGTAACTTGGCCATGTCAGAAGAAAACACTAATAATATTTTGCAGATTAATATTTTGATAAATGAAGTGTGCATATATATAGTACATGTATAATTCAGTAAATACATTTATCAATGACATTGCAACCTGAGCTTAAAATCTATAAATGTATATAATTCCTCAAAAATGACATCACTAATGTATAATTTTTTTGAGTTAATTGACTCTATCTTTTTTATAACTTTGAGGTTGTTCAGGGTCATTGTTTAGCAAATCTTGCTCTCTGAGAGAGCCAGCATTACTTCATATAGATAATACACCAGCATGAATGACCAGCTGAATCTTTTACTCCATTGATACACATTTTTAGCTCACCTGAGCCGAAGGCTCAGGATGAGCTATTGTGATCCCATTCCGTCCGGTGTCTGGCGTCCGTCGTCCGTAGTATGTCGTCAGTCGTCCGTTCACATTTTCAAACAACATCTCCTCAGAAACCACCGAACCGATTTCAACCAAACTTTGTCAGAAGCATCAGTGACAAGGGGGAACGAAATCTTGTTCTAAGATTTTGGCTAGAGTTATTCCCCTTGCTGTGGGACCAGATTTTCTAACATGACCCTATAGACAACTTTTAATGCATAAGAAAATCTTAAAAAATCATCTTCTCAGAAACCCAAAGGCCCAGACCTTTGATATTTGGTATGTATCATTACCTAATGATCTTCTACCAAGATTGTTCAAAGTTTCACCCTGGGGCCAAAAATGGCCCCGCCCTGGGGCTTATCAGTTTTTCTTAGGAAAACCTTTAAAAATCTTCTCCTCAGAAACTGTATGGCCTAGATCATTAATATTTGGCATGTAGCTTTGCAATATGGTCCTCTACCAAGATTGTTCAAATTATGACCTCCCAGTCAAAAATTGGCCCCGCCCCGGGGCTTATCAGTTTAACATAGACTTATATAGGAGAACATTTAAAAATCTTCTTCTCTGAAACTGTAAGGCCCAGATCTTAATATTTGACATATACCTTTGCCTTGTGGTTCTCTACCAAGATTGTTCAAATTATGACCCCCGGCCAAAAATGGCCCCGCCCTCGGGCTTATCAGTTTTTCATAGGAAAACCGTTAAAAATCTTCGTCTCTGAAATTGTAAGGCCAAGATCATTTATATTTGACATGTAGCTTTGCCCTATGGTACTCTACAAAGAGTATTCAAATTATGACCCCTTGATCAAATTTGGCGCCGCCCCGGGGCTTATCAGTTTTACATAGACTTATATAGGAAAACCTTTAAAAATATTCTACTCTGAAACTGTAAGGCCCAGATTCTTAATATTTGACATATAGCTTTGCCTTGTGGTTCTCTACCAAGTGTGTTCAAATCATGACCCCGGGCCAAAATTGGCCCCACCGAGGGGCTTATCAGTTTTTATAGGAAAACCTTTAAAACTCTTCTTCTCTTAAACCGTAAGGCCATCATTAATATCTGACATGTAGCTTTGCATTGTGGTCTTCTACCAAGATCAAATTATGGCACCTGGGTCATAGCTATATCAAAATGTTGTCTTGCCCAGTCAGATTCTATGGTACAGTGTCCCCAGGTGAGCGAAATGTGACCCTCTTGGTCTCTTGTTACGCAAATTTATTCTTCCATCAGGATTCCAGATAAGAGGGAGTACATTGAACAAATACATTGTGTCTCTCATATCAGCACCAACTCCTATGGTATTATACTCATTAGAATATTCATAAAGCGACAATTCTAATGAGTAGTGACACCATAGGGTTTAATGCAGAAATAAAGATTTTATTTTTGTAATACTCTCCTTATCTGGAACTCTGTTCCACTAAAGAAAATAGTTTCCATTTATACAGTAATGAATATGTATTATCAGATACAGGCTGAAAGTAAAGCAGTCTGAGCCTTTAGGTGCATTCTGCTTTACTTTCTACCTGCTTAAAGTGTTCATTTGTCTTCAATACTATAAGATGGCTTTGGAATAAAGGGTTGATTGGATGACACATTTTACAATAAAATAACTATTTAATGCTTGATCCTTGCTTCAATGTAGAAACTGAGGCATACAAGAACCTATTGGCTGGGAACCGTCCAGTGCAGACTGCCACGGTGGATGATACTGACAACTCTGATAATGATCTGGAGAAACAGTTTGTGTCCACCTTGTCTCCAAGAAGTCATGCAAGGTAAGGTTTCCAATATACTTGTAGTCCCAGCTGTGATGTAAGCATGTCTATATCTATAATGACATATTTTAAGTGTGGTGATTGCATTATTGGTTGTGTATAAAACCCCATGTAGTCAAACTAAAATACAGTTTATGAATGTTTTGCAAAAAGTGAAGACCCTGATCCGAGGGCTCCTTAAGGAACCCTCGGATCAGGGTCAACACTTTTTGTTTTACCTGTATTTTTTCTGAATTACTTAATAAAAAAAGGCCTTAAAATCAGAATTCACTGATCAGTTAAACTGGAATATGAAATTTTGAGCATAAAAAAGAGACCAAAATATTTATGATAGAATTTAACATTGACATAATATTATATTTACTACCCCCTTTCGTAGTTTAGTCTTGTGATCATACAAATATACTTCTTAGTTTTCAATAGATGTTGAAGAACTCCCATTATCTGCCTTCTCAAACTCTCTTAACAATATTTCACTGTATTTTCACTGACTTCACAACACATTTCAATATTTGTACAACACTTATTTGTCAGTCTTTTGTAACATAGTATTAACTTGTCTCAATAAAATAGTCTTATATTCATGTTATGATGTGCCAAAACATTGTTATTTCATTTCAACCATTTGTTTGGTAATACATGCACATTACCTAAGTTGGCAATGTGGTACAGGGCGATGTATTCAGCTCAACATTTTCTTTGGGAAAACAGTTGATCTGACAAGCACCTTTTGCATAACCAATATCAATATGTCTACAAATTGCAAATAGTGTTTCTAATTGCTTTCATCCATGCTCTTTACTTACTTGATCAGATATGTGTAGTTACGTGTTGTTTCACAAGGGTAAGCAACTTTGTGAACGCTAAGTAATGTTTCAGATGCTAAAATTGATAGTAGTGTTTTAATTTGCTAGGCTTTCTAATGTAGCATTTGTTCACATTTGTTTACTTCAGTAGAGAAATAAATTAAAGGTGTAGAAAGGCATATTGCATATAGTTGTATAAACAGTTCTCCCTCATTAATTGCAATCATGTTTTAAGCTGTTGTCCTCAGCCTTCAGAGTAGATTTTAATTGTTTAACTGTACATTTTTGTTCTTTCAAAAACTTCTTGGGTCCTTTCAATAATTAACAGAGCTTTCACTTGAGCCTACATTATAAGCCACATTTGTCAGTCATACTTTCAGCATGTAAGTCTTACATATTTCAGGTCTAGGTCAAGCATTTAATTTTGTCTATTGCATGACACAATTGTGCCATGTTCATATTGCTTGAAGTTTTCTTATGTTTCTTAAAAAAGTGTCAAGGTTGAAAAAAATAGCATAGTAAGTTGTGTTTATCTGGCAATTGAAATTGATGCATATGCTAGATCTCAGATAATTACAAACAAATTAAAAATTTCAAAGAATTAACCCATTACTCCATAGCCTGTTTCCAGTTTTGAGGACAAGTGGTTACTTAAAGCAGGTTAAAAGTAAAGCAGAGTGTGCTGTAAGGCACACTCTGCTTTACTTTCAGCCTGCTTTAAGCTATTATCTGCCAGGATAGAGAAAGAATTTCTTATGGTATATATTAGTCACTGTATAAAGAGTTACTATTTTCTTCTATTGAGGAATGAGTTAGAGGCGTGTATTTATAGGGTAATGGATTCAGCATTGTCATTGTGTCATTGAGGAAAATACTTAACTTCACAAGAATATGTGTTTTTATAAATATTTCAGATTGGAAAACTTGAGGTTCATTTTCTAAAAGTTAGATTTCTTTAACACTTTCAAACCCAATCCGAGCTTATTAAGAATACATTGACACCAAGGAAATGTTAATGCATCTCACTAATTCAAGAAAATAACTTTGCACCAAAACCTTACGTTGTGACTACTCATTTGAATAATTTCTTCAACACAATTCTTAAGAATAGTCACACCATAGGGTTTGTTTTGTGCAGACATGAAATGCGAAAAATTGGAAGTTATTAAATAACTCCTTCTGAATCTGAGCCCTTATGATTGTTCATGACAATTTAGGCACAAATGAACTTGGAAGATATTTATACAAACTTTTACATATTTGGAACAGTGATACTTTTTTTAACCATCAGTGCCCAAACCCGGACATAAACTTCACATCCTTTGCCAACACATTTAACCACCTCCAGCCATGTTCTGTACATATTGTCATTATTACTGAGCAGTAAAAATCCTGATATTATGACTACTCAAAAGAAAAGGAAAAAATCCTATAGCCTGTTTCTAGTTTTGAAGACAGGTGATTGCTTAAAGCAGGTTGAAAGTAAAGCAGAATGTGCCATAAGGCACATTCCGCTTTACTTTCAAAATGATTTAAGGTACCATGTGTTAGGATATAGAAAATATTTCTTATTGAACATAATAAATGACTGCATAACGTGGAACTATTTTCTCCAGTGGAGGAATAGATTATAGACAAAAAAAGACTTATTTATGGGCTAATGAGTTAAGCTCCACTATTTGAATAATAGGGGTCGTATATAAGTCACTCTGGCTATAGTTTTGACACCTAGGCTAATTAAGGTTTAGATGCAGGTTTTGAGAAATGTTTTCAAGAGATTTGTCCCTCAGAAGCTTTATGCTTTACATTTATCATACTACAACTACATTTATCTTCTACAACCAAAATTGGGAATTCTTTTGAGTGGTCTTTAAATTTAAGTTTTACTGTTCAGTCTACTGGTTGAATGAATTTACAATTTGCATAGCTCATTACGTTTGCTTATGAATGTGTTCTAGTGTTTGTTTGATAAAATATATTGTATAGTTGTGTGGACTATATACGGTAGTTTAATTACGAGTATTAACCTTTGAATCCATTTATGCCAAATACTTAATTCTATGAGTTGATTAAAATCCTATTTACATGCATTTTTACTGAGCAGATTTTCTTCTATGCTTGTTTTGCAATTAATAAAGATGCTTTTCAGGAGAGACCAAAGAAGCTTATCTGAACTTATTCTGAACTATTAACAGTCTCCTATGCTATTTGGCAGTGGTGGATTTTACAATTTGAGCTATGATTGAACACTGTGTCCTTAACCCATAACCACAAAGCCTGGTTCTAGTTGTGAAAATAGATGGCCACTTAAAGCAGGTTGAAAGTAAAGCAGAATGCGCCTTGAGACGCATTCTGCTTTACTTTCAGCCTGCTTTAAGCTAACATCTTTTAAAATAGAAAAAATATTCTTTATTGTACATATTTATGACTGTATCAATATTTTCTTGAATGGTGGAATAATTTAATGGTGTCAAAAGCGTATTTATGGGGAAATGGGTTAACCATTTCCCCAATATCTTGTTTTCAGTATTGAAGAAAATTGGGGTCAATATTCATTTTTGGCACTTATGTGGAAGAGTAGGCAGGGGAACCTTTAGGTGCTTCTATGGAAGAAAGGCTTGAGAACTTGAGAACATATGTGATAGCTTAATGCAGGGTAAAATTAATGCTGAAAGCTGCATTCAGAGTTTTTACATTACTTATATTTTACACTAAGCTTTCACCCTCATGTAAGACCGCCAAATAACTTAACCTTATTATTAGTGGCCACTTAACACTGGTTTAACAATTTATGTAACTGTATTTAGTTTTAAGATACACACTTTATAGATAGACTAATTAAGCACTTACATATGTGTTTCACTGCATTTTCAATCATAGCTCAGCGTGAAATATATATATTCATTTTCTGTTTTGCTCTATATACATCTAGTGTAGATAGAATTGAGTGTAGTTGTCCTTTTATGAAAGTACAAATAGTTTGCATCATTACATATGCAAGGATTCAGGCAAATAAAAATAAATAATAAAAAGGGAAAAAAATTTTGGAGAAAAAGAAATTCATTTTTTCAAATATTATTTGACAATTTAACGTTTCTATGGAATGGAATTAACTTTATGTCAAAGAATTGCTTAGGTTCCCTTTGATAGCTGAATATATACCAGCTGCTGAAACTCTTAAATAGAGAGATCTTTGTATATTTCAAGAAAAGATATCCAAATTGCAAACAGTTTGGATCCTGATCAGATGTCGAGTTACTCTGCATCTGACCTGGATCCAAACTGTTTACAAATGCTAGTATGCTTGTTGATAGTAATCATAAAAATGATTGTTGACAGTAAAAATTTATAGTCTTACTTCTAACTGAATACCAGTCAAGAAAAGGACAATTACACATTATGTAGTCAACCAACTGACCATGTTGTCTGTGTTAACAATTCTCTTCACCATTGACAATTGCAGTAAACCTAGTTTTCCGAATCCTTCCACTGATATTCCCTCTAGTGATCCTGTAGTTAGAGATGAGTCACATGACCAGTCAGGTGATCAGTCACATGATCACGAGGAGCCTCCATCTGAAGTCAGTTCTCCCATGGCTTCCCCCGTGTATGTTCCAACTGGTGCTGATCCAAGGTAGTGATGGAAATTGTTGAAATTTCTTTTATAATGTTTTAAAAATTTTAGGCTGATTTATTGTTTCAATTTAACCCGCTACTCCATAGCCTGTATATATTTTTGAAGACTGGTGACCACTTAAAGCAGACTGAAAGTAAAGCAGAATGTGCCATAAGGCACATCCTGCTTTACTTTCAGCCTGCTTTAAGCATCAGTCTGCTTGGATAAAGAAAATATATTTATAGAACACATTCATGGCTGTTTAAACTGGAACTATTGTTTTCAGTGAAGGAATTAATTAAAGGTGTTAAAATGCATATTTATGGAGTAATGGGTTAAATCAAATTTCAAAGCAAAGGAAATTGCCCACATATCAAGTGATCCTTGGACAGGGATCTGTTGGTAAATAGTTGGTAAAGTATGGATATAGCAAAAGCTAGTACACGTACATGTGTGTGTAGGATGTTTTAAGTGCTACAGTATGATAAATACTTTTAGTGTGTGATAATAGATATCATTTGCAAACAGTGTAGACCCAGATCAGATGGCTTCTGGAGGAAACTCTGATCAAGGTCTGCACTATAAGGCTATATGCTATACTTTCTAATACTGTCTGGGTACACCACCCCTGAAAAATGTAAACTGACAGTATTTTAAGAATGAAGAGTTCATTTGAAAATTCAGCATAATTATCATAAGACTAATTTTTATAGATTTCTTCACATGGAGGCACATGTATTTCGGGCTCCAGATATAGGGAGTATTTCAAAACCTATAATCTTTATTTCTGCTTTAAACCATATGGTGTCACTATTCATTAGAACCGTCTCAAAGAGACAATTCTAATGAGTAGTGACACCATAGAATTTGGTTCTAAAATGAGTTAGAAAATGATGAATTTGTTCAGTTTACTTCTCGTTATCTGGAGCCTTGAATATTATATATTAGCAAATATTTAAAACTGATATTCACTCTATGTTTTCTTTATAATCAATATATCTAGTCTACATTGTTGTAACAGTTGTGTTAATATAATTAGAAATTGTTTATATTTCTTAAAAAAAAACCATCACAACACTGTCTAATCAATACACTAATAATTTACTGACACAAAAAGAAATTTTCACAATAACAAATTCTTTTCTCCACTTATATCTGACCGACACTGCTCAAATTTTTAAGTATTTATATTGCATGTATAATTAACTTTTATTTCATTTAAAGATATAAAAGATTTATAGGAGGCCATTTGAGGTACATTTTATATGTATATTATTTTATATTTTAAATCTTTCTATGGGTTCAATGGCATTTTACTTTTTATTTTTGCCAGGTTATGGTATTTAGCTTTTACATTAATGTATTTATATATCTGTAAGGCTTGATTTATTAAAAAATAACAAAAAACAAAATGTTCAATATTTCTATTTTGATCATCCAATTTTTCTATACAGTAGAAGGGTTTATTAAAATTATTTGTTCATTTGTACTACATGCATTAACCCTTTACATCAGATCCTGTTTCTAGTATTGAAAAAATAGGGGACCTCTTAATTCTGCTTTACTTTCAGCCTGCATTAAGCTATAATTTGATAGAACATAGAAAATATTTGTTACGATACATATTCATGACTATGAATTGGAATTTATTTTCTCCTGTGAAGGAATGAATTAAAGGCGTAAAAATGTGTATCTGTGAAGAAAAGTATTAAGTCAATTGTGTTTGTGGGATTTTACTAGCATTTACAAACAGGATGGCTCTATATTCAATACTAAGTAACTTTCACTGATTAGGATATAAATTAACTGTGTAGTGATGATGTCTCATTGAAACACATTTAGATCTCTTTCTGTCAATGCCTCTGGATTGATCCTAAGGTCAAAAATGCATTTAAACAACATCTCAAATAAATATAATACTCACTCTAAATTCTCAGTATGTCTGCCATTTGGCTTCTTTTAAAAAAAAATACAAGCACAACATTCATTAATCTATTAATAACATAAAATTCAGATACGGTATGCTTTTTTATAACTAAATTATTGACTTAATCAAACTTGTACGGAAACCTATATCTCTATTGTGTAGTAATGTGCTCAATTCAAGGTTTTGGTTACTGCTGCTTATACTATAAAAGTATTGGTGGATTGTTTTTATTCAGATTGGTATATTGTCTTCAAACTTGGTGTATTGTAAAGTCAATGACTTGCTGCAATTCAGTTTTACTCCCCAGAAGCATTTTTATAATTCTTTACTAACAACTTCTGTTTAACCCATTACCCCATAGCCTGTTTCTAGTTTTAAAGACAGGTTACTGTTCACTTAAAAGCTGGTTGAAAGTGAAGCAGAATGTGCCTTAACCCATTACCTCATAAGTACACCTTTTTACGCCTTTAATTAATTTCCCCACTGAAGAAAATGGTTCAATTCATACAGTAATACATTATGTATTATTAGAAATATTTTCACCATTATAGCAGATGGAAGCTTAGAACAGGCTGAAAGTAAAGCAGAATGTGCCTATAGGCACATTCTGCGTTACTTTCAACCTGCTTTAAGTTGTCACCTATTGTCAAAACTAGATTCTGGCTATGGGATAATGGGTTAAGGCACATTCTGCTTTAATTTCAGCATGCTTTAAGCCACCATGTGCTAAAGTATAGAAAATATTTCTTATGACTGTATAAAATTATTTCTTCAGTGAACTTATAAATGAAGAGGCTTAAAATGGCATATTTATGGGGAATTGGGTTAATCCCCAGAATCATACTCTTATAATTCTTTACTAACAAATTCTGTTTAAACCTTTTCTCTCAAAGAATCAAGTCTTTTTCTTAGTGAAACATATTCCTTCTTGAAATGCCCCTGTCCTGATAAACATGCATTATGAAACTTTTCCTACATCCTCACAGGCTTAAAGCAAGCTGAAAGTAAAGAAGAAATCACCTTATTCGGGAGATTTCTGCTTCATACGATCAGCTTGCTTTAAGCAGTAATTTGTCTTGAGTACTATAACCAGTCTGTGAGCTAGGAAACGGGTTACAAGTTAAATCTTTACTTTCTTTTTGTGGTTTATTGTCTAGTATGGGTAAAAAAAATTGTATATTTGGATATGTTACAATGAAAAAAGGTTACGATTTTTTGTTCAGTATTATGATTATAGGTTACCATATAGGTATACAAGTTCCACATGTTCTTGACAGCCTAAGTCCCAAGCCTATGAGGCACAACTCAACTTGCATTCAAAAACAGCATTGATCCAGACCAGATCTCGAACAACATGGCATTTGATCAGGATCATGACTTTTTAGTTCACATCTTTAGGGGTTATTAACACAAAAAATGAAATAGATTTGATCAAAATTAGGGATTGTGATTGGCAATTTTAGGGAAGATATTATGATAAATTTCGGTAAATATTCTTAAAACGTGAAGTTTGTAATCTTTTTTGACTTTTGAAACTTTACATGCAGTCAAACCTGTGTTAATCCTTACAATGCTGGGATTGTGTATAAAAAATTATAGACAATTTGCAAACAATTTAGACCCTGATCAAAAGGCTCCTGGAGGAGCCCTGTGAATCAGGGTTTGCACTGTTTGTCATATCTTAAAAGTTTTGGGGCACATCCCTCAAGAGTCAAATTAGGCTTGCAAGGAGGAGTCCATTTGTAAATTGGGTATGATAAGGGTTAAACAATCATGCAATGGTGAAGCATGGATACCTCTGAGGAGAGCTGGCTGCATGCTCCTCAGAGAGTTCTCTGTTTTACTTTTGGCAAGTATTAACCATTTACCCCATAGCCTGTTTCTAGTTTTTAAAACATGTGACTACTTGAAACAGGTTTAATGTAAAGCAGAATGTGCCTTCAGCCTGTTTTAATATTTTCATATTCATGACTGTATAAACTGGAATTATTTTCTTCGGTGCATGGAGGAATTAATTAAATGCACAAAAATGTGGATCTATGGGATAACGGGTTAAGCCAGCTGTCACTTGTCTTAACTCTTTCCTCCCTTAAACTTTAAATGGACAATTCCAGTTTACATTTAAGTCTAGTCCATTTCTGGCTTTTGAGGGTTGTTTTTGTCAATGTTTGGCATTATGACAAACAGTGAAGACCCTGATCAGAGGGCTCCTAGGAGCCCTCTGATCTGGGTCTTCACTGTTTGCATAGGACAAGTGTACTATTGACATGTACACTGTTTGCAAAGGACGCCAATATGCGGGACTAGGGTTCAAAGGGTTAAAGCCTATTCATGCATTATGTGTCATGGTTTTGCATCAAATACACCAGTTCCTGATTCAAATTGTATTTATATGATGAAGGAGAAATATTACAATATATTTTTTTATCTTTCAGCACAGTGAAATCTATTCTGGGTTCCACTGGTGGTTCAAGCCAACAAAGAAAAATAGGTAATACAGATGTTTCTGATTAAAATTCTTGTTTCCATCAACCTCTAACACATTAAGTGTGTTGATTTTAATAATGAAAAGGTCATCCCATTTAAATGTCTCATGAGGTGAGACAAAATCCAAAAAATTAATTAGTGTTTAAGTGTTTAACTGTTTGCAAGCTAACAACAAAACAGTATTACCTTTTCAAACATATTGGATCCAGATCAGATGCCATATTTAATGCTGTTTGTACTGAATCCAAGCTGTTTGACGATCTGACACAATTTTTTTTTTGTGTGGAAAATTCTAAATTTTGAGAAAAAAAATTGAACGACAAATGAAGCAGAAAAAAAATAGTGTTAACATTTATTAAGTTCAATAGTTTTAGTTAAATAGTTAAAGTTTGAAGCTGTTTTAGTTAATTTCAGTTGTTTTGGATAATTTTTTGCAGATTTTTGGAGAGGGGCATTTATCTAAAGGCTTGATAAGTGTGTATATCTGAATGTTTCATTTCATACAAAATACAGTCGAACTTCGATATCCCAAACTAGCTAAACTCAACCTAACCGATAGTTTGACACATAAATTACATTAGTTCATGTTCGGTTAAGTCAAACATACCCGTAGTTCAAAGTTAAAACGTGGCTTAGCCACGTTTTAACTTTGAACTACGGGTTTGTTCGACATAACCGAGTTCGAGATATCGAAGTTCGACTGTATACTTAATTTTTTTATTGCAGCTGGTATGATCAGTTCAGACCTAGACACGGATACAGATGTAGAAATTGGCACCATGGGAACCAAGAAGGAGGATGACGATGATGATGATGACTTTTACGACTTCTATGGCTAACAAGTATACTACTTCCCAGGATTTGGCATTTCCATATAGCATGTGGTGCATTTCACAGACAGTGTGTTTCCTGTTGGACCAACATCACAGATATAACTTTCAATGTGGGACCAATATCTTTAGACGGTGCTCCAGATAAGAGGAGTTAACCCATTACCCCATAGCCTGTTTCTTGTTATGAATACCACTTAAGTAACCACTTAAATCAGATTGAAAGTAAAGCAGAATGCTCCTACCTGTTTGAAGTGTTATGCTGTTTTCTAAACAAACAGGCTACGGGGAAATGGGCTATTTAAACACGGTTTTGACTGCAAGTCATTATGTAGTTTGGTGGAGGAATAATGATTTTAGTATTTGAAATATATGAGCTGTGTCATGAGGCCAGCTGCCACATCTTTAGCCTCCTCGTCCAAGCCGTGGCAGCTTGTCTTAATCCACACTATTTGACACTCACATGCATCTTTAGCATATTATGTAGCTGTATTGTATACTGTAATTTGGCAGTGTAGACCAAACTCAGATGCAGAGCCTAGGATAACAGCGGTGCGTGATCATTACAATGCAATAAGGCAGGTTTTGTCATGACAAGGCTCAATTATCTCCTTATCTGGAGCTATACTGGTAAGAGCCATTTCAAGCTTCCTTTAAAAACAATCTATTGCATACTTCTAATGTTGCATCACCGATTCATGAGTCATCCTAATATATTTGGGATATTTGCACATCTTCAGTCTGAATTTTGTTTGGAAATAAAGTTTGGCTTGGTCAGAATTTTAACTGACATTCTTTTAAGATATCATAACAACATTATTACTAAGTATTCTGTTTCTTAAACATGTTTAAAATTCTGGGGAAAGGAGTTTTATGAAACTTTCAAACGAAGAGAGAATTACAAGGCCATGGCAGAAAAACACCTGTTATATCTAGAAGAGACCATTTCAAATTTGGGCAATTTGTGACCTTTCTTAACACTCTTATTTCTACATGAAATAGGTGCATGTCCTCTTTTATATAGTGGTCAACTGCATTTAAATGGGCATTAATAAATACTTTATTACAGATAGATGCCAACATATCAACATATTCATTGTATTGGACAACATGACTTTAACCCTTTCTTTCGCTATTAAGCTTGTTTCAGAGTTTTACACTTGTGGCCACATGAAAAGTTTTGATTCAAGCTGTTTGCAAAGTTAATCACAATTTTGCCACTAAGCATGTAAAGAGTTTAGCACTTATTTATGAATGTAGGTGTTATGACATATGTATTCACCAAAGTGTGACATTGGACTGTAGTATTGATGGTTTTAGTATGTACATTTATATGATTCCGTCCTTATTTATACTTATTTAATATACAATGAATGTATTTTATATGCGTTAAAGTCCTAATATGGCCACATAAGGCATACTTGTTCTTGATGTTGAAGACAAATGATAGCTTAAAGCAAGATGACATTAAAACCATTAAGCTTCTTTGGAGTTTTCTGCTGTATCGTCATCTTGCTTTATGATGACACCTGCTAAAAATGGTACTGAAGAATATATAGGCTGAGTCCAAGGTAATTAAGCTTTCGAGTTGAGTCTGAGATCATTCTCAAGCATTTGATTCTTCAGATTTTGCTTTTGCTGAGCAAAAGCTCAAATCTGACCAATCAAATACTTGAGATTGTTCTCAGGCTCAACTCAAACTCTTTATATAACATTGGGGCCAGAAATTATTATACATATAGAGTGTTCCCTCTCTACAACAACTCCAAATGGGAGACAAAGAATGTGTGTGTTGTTTGGAGGGAGTTATTATAGGAAGGGAAATTGGCTTACATTTGCAAACAGCTTGACTCCGGATCAGACTGATCTGAATTCAAACCGTTTGTCATAATCATTATGTTTTTTTCTGTCAAAATGTCCAATATGTGACTTTGAGAAAAACAGCAGATGGCAATTCTAAACAGATGATCTTGCAGCAGTGAAAGTGTCAGGCATAATTGTCTTGTTTGGGGAACTGAGATGCAAGTGTTGTTGTAAGGAGGGCATTGTTCAGAAGGCAGGTGTAGGGAGAGAGCACTGTATGATATACTGTCAACAGTTTTCACTGATAATGTATACGTATCAGAACATTTTTGTCAATGTTGTTTAACCCTTTCCCAAATTGAAGCGCCTTTTAGCGGCTATGATTTATTCATCCGCTGAAGAAAATAGTTCCAATTTAATCAGTAATGAATATGTATTTTAGGGAATATTTTTAGCTCACCTGAGCCGAAGGCTCAAGGTGAGCTGTTGTGATCGCCCGCCGTCCGTCGTCCGTCTGTCCGTCCGTCCGTCTGTCCGTCCGTTCAAATTTACTTCAAGCGACAACTCCTCTGAAACCGCGAGTCTGAGGAAAAAACTAATTTGCTCACGGTGTTCCTTGGATGCTTCTCTACAGAAATTGTTAAAATGAAACTTTAAAGTGGACTACTTATTGAAATTTATTAAAAAAAGTGAAAAACTTTAAACAAGTTTTTTGTAAAAAACCACTGTTCCCACACCTTAGATATTGCATGAATAGTATCTTCTACTAAATCACTTTCAAAATTGTAAAAAATCAAAACCCTAGGATCAAATTTGACTCAACCCTGGCCATATCAGTGCTTTTTGATGCAGGTCTGACAGTAAAAACTCTCTAATGATCCGTTTTATACAGACGCATTGTATCTTCCAGGCTAAGAAGCTACCCTTATACTAAATGCAACATTTTTGCAAACAGTTTGGATCCAGGTCAGATGCCACATAATGCTGCATCTAATCTGGATCTAAACTATTTGCCACTCATTTACATATTTTCTTATATTTAGAAAATATAAGTTATTATTTTTTACATATTTCACATATAAACATTTGGAGCAGACAACAGTTCAGCATAATAATAGTCATTTCTCTCTGAGACTGTCTCCAATTGCATAACTGACCCATAGCTAGCTCTGAACTCAGGTCACTGAGATACATAACAGAAATGAAAGTGATGTCTGCTATTTTATGCTCAAGCACAACTTAGTTCGAGGCATATTACTTTTGGTCTGTCTGTTTGTTTGTTTGTGTCTTGTTTGTTTGTTTATCTTTCTGTCTATCAGTCCACAATTAATTCTTGGCCATAAACAGTATGGATCCAGGTCAGATGCCACATAATGCTGCTTCTAATCTGGATCCAAACTATTTGCCACTCATTTACATATAGTTTCTTATATTTAGAAAATGTAAATAATGATATTTATTAACCTATTAACCCATACATATTCTTTTTTATGTCTTTAATTTATTCTTCCACAGAAGAAAATATTTCACTTTATACAGTCATTGTTGTCTTTAACAATTGCTTCAAATGACATCTCCTCATATACCGCTGAAAAGATTTCAACCAAACTTTACACGAATGTTCCTTGGGTCAAGTTCTTTCAAAATTGTTCAAAGAATTAAAAACAATGTAGAACTCTGGTTGCCATGGCAACCAAGTGAAAAAATAAGGAAATCTTAAAAAAAATTCTTGTCTGAAACTACAAGGGCCAGATCTTAGACATTTGTCACATAGCATCATCTACAGGTCCTCTATCAAACTACAAACTATGCCCCTGGGGTCAAAATTGGCCCCGCCCAGGGGGTCACAGTTTAACATAGAGTTATATAGTGAAATTTTCAAATGTCTTCTCCTCTGAAACTAATATGGCCAGAGCTTTGATATCTGGCTTGGTGACACTTTTAGATGTCCTATACCAATAAGGTTCAAATGGTTCTGGTCGATTGCATATCATCTACAGGTCCTCTATCAAGTTTGTACAAATTATGCCCCTGGGGTCAAAATTAGCCCCACTCCGGGGGTCACAGTTTTCATACGTCTTCTTTTCTGAAGCTAATATAGCCAGAGCTTTGATATTCGGCATGGTGTTACTTCTAGATGTCCTTTATCTATTTTGTTCAAATGGTTCCAGTCTGTTGCATATGTAGGTCACAGGAGCTAAAAATAGATTTTTTCAATGGAAACTTAAAAAAAATCTTCTTGTCTAGAACCCTAGTACCCTGATCTTAGATATTTGGAACATAGCATCATCTACAGGTCCTCTATCAAGATTGTTCAAATTATGCCCCTCGGGTAAAAAATGACCCCGTCCTGGACTTAAATCATTATCTCCATTTTGATGTACAGCTATTCTCAGGTGAGCGACATATGCCCCATGGGGCTCTTGTTATAACATCCAGTCAGAGACAGTGTATAGCCATATGGCTATACACTGTCTCTGCATCCAGTACAAAACGGATGAGGTATTACGTTTTTATTTAATAAAATAAGGGGGATCAAATTATTTTTCTGGTCTGTTATGATTTTTCCGTGACGTTTAACATCGGTTCTGGTCCTCAATCGGACATACATTTTTAGAAAATAGACCATTTATTCTCGGTATCGCAACATCCGGGAACTTTCGTACATCCAGGTCTCAATCACAGAGTTTCTCAATATCTCATTTGGATCCAAACTGTTGCTGACCTTTAAGTACAGTCAGTTTTGATTCCGATCTGGGTCCTAACTGTTTGTCAGTCTCTCGTACGGATAAAAGTTTCTTCAATGAGCTTTTCAATCTACATTCAAACCTTAGTTTGGATTTTCAATCACAGAGTTTCTCAATATCTCAGTTGGATCCAAACTGTTGCTGAACTTTTTGCACAGTCATTGACATGACAAATGTGGAATATCAATTTATCATCTAGCAATTGAGACTGGCAATGTCTGATTAAGATCCAAACTGATTAATTGTCTGCTGATATTCTGATCTGGGTCAAAACTGAACGCTCTAGATAACGTGACCCGAGTGCTCATTTATTGTATTAATGTCGTTTTTTACTTATCGTTATATATCTTGAGCTTATATAAAGATCTATGAAAATCATAATCGAAACAGATTCAGGACATATATCAGCAGGCGGCTTTGATCTAGATCGCATTTTATGCTGACATTCATCATCAACCACTAATCAATTAAGCTGCCTTGCAAATTGTACGATATGGACCGGAAATAATTATACACAACCCCTTTCTGCCTAAGACCCCCTCTGTGAAGAAGTAAGAAGCTTTAGGGCCTGCAGGGCATAAATATCCATATTACGTAATCTAATTAGCCGCACTTATCAAACAGGGTTGTGATTTTAAACACAGGCTAGCAATTTGGCTACTTAAATATGCGATTACACGCCACGAGCCTTTTACCCTGTTTCTACTTCTGAAAATATGTGACCACTTAAAACAGGTTGAAAATACTTTCAGCCTGCTTTAAGCTTTTATCTGCTAAAATATAGAAATTATTTCTTATGATTTGTATTTGTGACAGTATGATATTGAAACTATTTTCTTCAGTATATGAAGGAATTAATTAAAGGCGTTAAAAGGCGTATTTATGGGGGAAAGGGTTACATCAAAACAAAAAAGCCAAGATCTTTAAAAAGAAAAAGAAAAAAAGAATATTGGACACTTCTAGCTCTTGTGGTTTTGTATTGATCTAGATGTGTATGCTGCTTTTTTAAAAAGGCTAGAGTCTACCATAAAACTCGAATTTAAATCTTAAATTAAAATTCATTTAGGCCTATCTAAAAGTTGTTTGAATTTTTTTCTACAGAAATGACGAGTGTAAAACTACACCCAGGAATAAGAACGATACAACTAGATCCAATCAAAATCGGATTTGGACTCAAGTAAGATCGCTCTATCAGATCGGGATCTAGAGAATCGCGATGATTAAATTAAGAAAGAAAAAACCGATCTAGATCTACCCGTACAATATGTAGATCTAGTAATGAGACTTTTTTCATTAAGAATTTCTGTAGCGTTGAATTCCTAAACCGAGACGAACCAGCTAGAAAATGCTGATTTGTAAACGAGTTGGTAGATCTAAGCCAGTTCAACATTTAGGTCTAGATCAGCACAATATCGCACTGATTATCAGATTTTTTTTTATTGTAGATCTAGATCTATTATTATAATCATCAATCAAGGTATTATGGATGTCGCCATACTCTACTGTTAGCCATTTCGCAGCATTGTTTTCCCAGATTCTACAGCTGGGAATTGGAACGGACATTTCTCTAAGCCGATTAACGATAGCTTCTGATCGTTTCTGGATCTACACGACCTTTCAAGTTCATCATAATCAATATGAATATACCATCTATCTATTATCTCTTTTTTTAACTGTATGCGACCTTGAATTAAGCTTGCCGTTACCCTTACTGACGAAGTGTGAAATGTCCGTCCAAGTTACAGTGGTTGAGTGAAAGAGCCAATCAGCGTTTAGGCCTTTGTGTCGTCACAAAATGGATAAAAATCGAGGGTTCCGAATGATAGCTTTGCCAATATGGCGGCGCCCGTTCCAATTAGCGATAGCTTACCTGTATGCAGTAAATCGATCTTTTTCGTACCTTATCGATGAGTAATAATTGCAGGACCTTCATGAATGTTGCTTTTAGGATAAAATCTAGGATCTAAGACCATATTGTCATCAGCTGTCCGTTTTCCTTTAACTTACACATGATGTATATAAATATAAGGGTAGCAATTATTGTCAAAATAGGATACTTTGTGGCAAGAGTTATCTGCCCTTTATGTACTTAGTAATGCTCAACATGGCTTTATTGTTTACATGCTATTGTGTACAAATGTGAATGGATTTTGAAAAAAAAATTAAATCATATATGGCTATTATTTATAGAATGAGTTCAATTAGTGCAAATTAGTCAAGAATACTCTGCCCTTGATGAGTTGAAAATGTGTTTACACTCTAGTAAATTCTACAGTTCTGAATTTTTTTTAATAATACTTGCACACACTTATAAGTTCTTGAAAGTGTTTAATTACTGTTGAATTTGAATCAAGAGTTACCTGCCCCTGTCATACTTAGATTTATAATGCTACAAACGGCTTTATTTTTTGTATTGTTTAGGCTTTAAAATGTACAAAATTGAATGGATTTTATAAAACTTTGTAAAAAGCTTTTGAATGTTGATCTTTAAAGACAGGTGATCACCATTTGCCCCTTCCTCCCACAATAAAGTTTGCCACTTTCTTCTGGACAATCGCTGCGGCAGGGGATATCAGCTCTAAGGTGCTTGTTGTATCTCTTTTATGTGGTTAAAATGTGTGTGGTTAGCCACATAAATGAAATCTAACTTTATTATAGAATGATCTGGAGGCTAACCCGCCCCTAACCCTATGTCCCACAACTGGCCAGGTTAATGTCATAAGAAATGGCCATGTTAATGTTACCAGAAACTGCCAGGTTAATGTTTTTCAATTATGTGTCTGGTTATGGAAGCCAATTTTATACACACAACTATCATTTTGTGAGCACGGATTCGGTCCGTCCGTCTGTCCATTCACATTGGTTCGTTAACACTCTAGCGGCTACAAATTTCATCGGATCTTCATGAAACTTCATGACAATGTTTGTCTTGATGAAATCTAGGTCATGTGGGTCATGTCGGTTCAAAAACTAGGCCGCTAGGTAAAATCATAGAAAAATCTGGTTAACACTCCAGAGGCTGCAAATCTTATTGGATCTTAATGAAACTTATTCAAAATGTTTGCCTCATTGATATCTAGGTCAAGTACGAATATAGGTCATGCTTGGTCAAATACTAGGTCACTAGGTCAACTCATAGAAAAACCTTGTTAACACTCTAGAGGCTACAAATCTCATTGGAATTTAATGCATCTTAGTCAGAATGTTTGCCTAATTATTATCTAATTCAAGTTCGAATATGGGTCATGTCGGGTCAAAAACTATGTTACTAGGTCAAATCATAGGAAAACCTTGTTTACACTCTATAGGCTACAAATCTCATCTTATCTTCATGAAACTTATTCAAAATGTTTGCCTTATTCATATCTAGGTAAAGTTTGAATATGGGTCATGTCCAGTCAAAAACTAGGTCACTAGGTCAAATCATAGAAAAACCTTGTTAACACTCTAGATGCTACAAATCTCATTGGATTTTAATGCAACTTAGACAGAATGTTTTCCTAATTGATATCTAGGTCAAGTTCAAATATGGGTCATGTCGGATCAAAATCTAGGTTACTAGGTCAAATCAAAGAAAAATATTGTAAACCCTCTAGAGGCTACAAATCTCATTAGATCTGAATGAAATATTGCCAGAATGTTTGCCTACATCAAATCTAGGTCAAATCAAATGTGAATTGTGTCTGGTCAGAAACTAGGACAAATTATTGAAATTTTTTGTTAACACTCTAAAGGTTGATTGTGGGTCATGTCCAGTCATAATCTAGGTCACTATAGGTCATGTTTTACATGGTGTACCAGGTGAGCGACTTAGGGCCATGGTGGCCCTTGTTAAATATCTTCACTCAACTAATATTTTAAGAAACTGATCTAGATTCATATATAGTCTTATTGAATAGTTTTTAGCTCACCTGGCACGAAGTGCCAAGGTGAGCTTTTAGGATCGCTGAATGTCCGTTGTCCGTCCGTCTGTCTGGGCTTACAGGAGCTACCTTATGGGGTCCGTTTGGGTCATTAACCTGGCCAGTTAGTGATTGTGGGGTTGAAAGAGAGTATTGTGGGGTTCAAAATGACGCATGTGGGGTTAGTTTTAGGGTTAGGGTTTATATAGCATCTTACCCCACAACAACCGTCTCCTAAGAACGTCCGTTCACAATTGTTCTTTAACACTCTAGCACCTACAAATTTCATCCGATCTTCATGAAACTTCATGACAATGTTTGTCTTGATGAAATCTAGGTCAAGTTCGAATATGGGTCTTGTCCGGTCAGAAACTAGGTCACTAGGTCAAATCATAGAAAAACCTTGTTAACACTCTAGAGGCTACAAATCTCAATGGATCTTAATGAAAATTTGTCAGAATGTTTGCCTTATTGATATCTAGGTCAAGTTTGAATGTGGGTCATGTCCGGTCAAAAACTAGGTCACTAGGTCAAATCATAGAAAAACCTTGTTAACACTCTAGAGGCTACAAATCTCAATGGATCTTAATGAAACTTGGTCAGAATGTTTGCCTCATTGATATCTACAGTGTTCTGCCAAGACATCCAAAAGTTTGGGACACATGTTTCAGTGGGCATGAAAAGTTGGCGACATTTTCAAAAAAAGTGGGACAAAGGAGAAACATTCAAAGTAGTGCTTTAATGCATGGTATTACCTGTCATTGAAAGAGCTTTCTTGCTTTGGATGATTTCCAATGTTTCGGAGCCCTGTTAAAAATCAATCTCCAATCTCCCCCTCCCACTATCTTCACTGAATAATCGCGTTACCACTTATCTTGAAACTGACAATGAGCCTTTTTAAGAGGAATCAGGTTCCGATTTTTCCCTAGAACATTTCGGTGCTGCATGGTTTAAAAGCGAAGAGGGGGATTCGGAAGTAGTGGGTGAGGGCTTAAAAGTTGTTCCGGACAATAAATCGGCCTTATTTGACTCTGTCCGTTTGAAGAAACTTAGAATTGTTTTCGGCTTTTTAGCTAGCTCAGGGTGAGCTTTTGCAATACTTGAATGTCCGTCGTTCGTCGTCCGTCGTCAACAATTTTAGTGTTTACACTCTAGAGGCCACAATAATTATCCAATTTTTCTCAAACTTGCTCAGATGGTATATTGCCATAAGAGTTCGGATGAGTTCGATTATGGTTGAAATTGGACAAATAGGTCAAGAGTTATCTACCTTTGAATTGCTGAAAATGCCATATTTAAGGGTGTTTACACTCTAGAGGTCACAATATTTCTCCAATCTTTTTAAAACTTGCTCAGATTGTATATGATCATAAGAGTTCAGATGAGTTCGATTATGGTTGGAATCAGACAAACAGATCAAGAGTTATCTACCTTTGAACTGCTGATAATGCCATATTTAACAGTGTTTACACTCTAGAGGCCACAAAATTTATCCAATCTATCTCAAACTAGTTCAAATGAGTTTGATTATGGCTGTAATCAGATCAATAGGTCGAGAGTTATCTACCTTTGAATTGCTAAAAATGCCATTTTTGAGGGTGTTTCACTCTAGAGGCCACACATTTTATCCAATCTATCTCAAACTTGCCCAGATTGTATATTACCATAAGACTTCAGATGAGTTTAATTATGGTTGTAATCAGATCAATTGGTCAAGAGTTATCTACCTTTGAATTGCTCAAAATGCCATATTTGAGGGTGTTTCACTCTAGAGGCCACACATTTTATCCAATCTATCTCAAACTTGCTCAGATTGTATATTACCATAAGACTTCAGATGAGTTTAATTATGGTTGTTATCAGATCAATTGGTCAAGAGTTATCTACCTTTGAATTGCTGAAAATGCCATATTTGAGGGTGTTTCACTCTAGAGGCCACACATTTTATCCAATCTATCTCAAACTTGCTCAGATTGTATATTACCATAAGACTTCAGATGAGTTTAATTATGGTTGTAATCAGATCAATTGGTCAAGAGTTATCTACCTTTGAATTGCTGAAAATGATATATTTAACAGTGTTTACACTCTAGAGGCCACAATATTTACTCAAGCTTTCTTAAACTTGCTCAGATTGTATATGACCATATGAGTTCCAAAAAGGGTGATTATGGTTGAAATCGGACTAATAGGTCAAGAGTTATCTACCTTTGAATTGCTGAAAATGCCATATTTTACAGTGTTTACACTCTTGCAACTACAGTTTTCAATTGATTTTGATTATACTTGCACACAATGTATATAGCTATAGGTTCTCAAAGGAGTGCAATTATTGTTTGAAACTTATCATTGTGACAATAGTTATCTGCCCTTGATATACTTTGAAATGCTAGAAAAGGCTTCATTTCAGTATTATTTAGGGTCTAGTTATCAGCCCTTGATGTACTCTACTATACTAGAATTATGAGGTTGTATTCCAAAATGGTTTACATGCTATACTGCAAATTTGAATAGATTTAGATGAAAACGAGTGAAACAGAAAGGTAAAGCTATCATGCTTCAATACAAAAGGTGAGCGATATCAGGGCCTTCAGGCCCTTGTGTTCTTTTTCTTCACGGGAGACGCCATTTTTAGCTCACCTGAGCCAAAGGCTCAAGGCGAGCTATTGGGATGGCCCTGTGTCCGGCGTCCGTCGTCGTGCGTTGTGCGTCGTCCGTCGTCGTTAACAATTGCTTCAAATGACATCTCCTCCTATACCGCTTGACAGAATTCAACCAAACTTTACAGAAATGTTCTTTGGGTCAAGCTCTTCTAAATTTGTTCAAAGAATTAAAAACAATGCAGAACTCTAGTTGCCATGGCAACCAAAGTGAAAAAATAAGGAAATCTTAAAAAATCTTCTTGTCAAAAACTGCAAGGGCCAGAGCTTAGATATTTGGCAAATAGCATCATCTACAGGTCCTCTATCAAGTTTGTTCAAATTATGCCCCTGGGGTCAAAATTGGCCCGCCCCGGGGGTCTCAGTTTTACATAGAGTTATATAGTGAAATTTTCAAACGTCTTCTTCTCTGAAACTAATATGGCCAGAGCTTTGATATTTGGCATAGTTACACTTCTAGATGTCCTATACCAAAATTGTACAAATGGTTCTGGTCCGTTGCATAACTATGTCACAGGAGCTGAAAATAGATTTTTTTCAGTGAAAACTTAAAAAATCTTCTTGTCTAAAACTACAAGGGCCAGAGCTTAGACATATGGCACATATCATCGACTACAGGTCCTCTATTAAGTTTGTTCAAATTATGCCCCTAGGGTCAAAATTGGCCCCGCCCCGGGGGTCAGTTTTTTTGCATAGAGTTATATAGAGAAAATTTCAAACGTCCTCTTCTCTGACTCTAATATGGCCAGAGCTTTTATATTCTGTATGGTGACACTTTTAAATATACTTTACATATTTTGTTGCATATCTAGGTCAGTCCTGGACATTAATCAATATCTCCATTTTTCCAGTTATTCTCAGGTGAGCGAATATGCCCCATGGGGCTCTTGTTCTATATTATAGTACATGATAGCTTAAAGCAGGCTGAAAGTAAAGCAGAATGCGCCCTAAGGCGCATTCTGCTTTACTTTCAACCTGCTTTAAGTAGTCACCTATCTTAAGTACTAGAAAGAGGCTATGTGGTAAAGGGTTAAAGCATTTGCAATTCTTTCAATTGTGCAAACCTTAAACATATTTCACTGTATACAAAAACATCATTTATTGGTATAAGTTTTTTGAAGAAATAAATAAAACAAGAAGACCAAGTTTTTTTTCTCTTGTTATACCAAATAGAACAGCGTGGACAGATCACCAGATACAATGTATGCTAAAAATTATCAAGTTAACTCTTTAACACTAAATATCTTTTGTGGGTTATAAAGTTCCCTTGTGGATCTTTTTAGATTACCAAAACATGAACCAGTCTACTTGGAATTCTGAGTAGTTTGATGAATACTTGTATAAATAAGCAAACAGACTTAACAGTGTAGGCACAGATCAGAGGGCTCCTGTATGAACCCTCTGATCTGGATCTACACAGTTTTAAGCAGGGCCATGGAGTTAAACCAGCTGTAATACCAACACATAGAGCATTCTTTGAGTGACTGTTTTACTGTACTTGGCTATATTTAGCTATAAAGATCTGTTTTAAAAGGCAATATTCAGTAAAACAAACAAAGATGGAAATTATTAAAATCAATTTATTCTATCTACAATACAATCATAACCATAACTTAACATTGAAAATGTGATACATATTTACTGGCAGTCTGTGATGGTGTTTGAACCACCCACTGGTATCTTGTATGATTGTTATGCACAGATCAATTTTGCCCTATTTGTAAACAAAGAAACAATTCTGATTAACTCTTTGCATGCTAACTGATGTTCAAACATCATTTTGTCAGCTTTAAGGGCTTAGTAAAAGTGTTTTCAGCCTTCTTTTGCAGAAATTGAATCTTAAGTCTCAAACAGTTTGGATCCAGATCAGGCCACATGTGTGGGGCCTGATCTGGATCCAAACTGTTTGCAAATGTTGTCAACATTTGCCAGCATGCAAAGAATTAAACACACTCACAAAAAGGAAAACATAGTCATTCATAACAGAAAATGATTAAATTCATTTTTAAAAACTCATTTCTGACTCAAGTCTTAGGTACTCCTAAAACTAAAGTACCCTATATGAGGCAGAAAACAATTTGGCACAAATATATTTTGGAAACAACATAACAAGTTCCTAATACTGTACAGTCAAACATGAATTATAAGTGTCTGTATAAAACCTACAACATGCAGCATGAATGACCAATTATAGCTTAACCCTTCCACTCAGAATGACGCCGTAAAGCGCATTTCTAATCAGTTTGGATCCTGATCAAACGCCACGTAACCCGGCTTCTGATCAGGACCCAAACTGTTTGACACTCTTATCGATATTATTAATTCATACAACCTTAAATCTAACTTTAAAGAGACTCGCAACCAGATGTAGCATTAAAAATAGTAATTTGTAAATATGTGACAAACGCTTATATAAACGGGTAAGAATTAGTTTAGGATAAGAAATTCTGTTTCAATAAAAAAAATATTGAGCTCTGGTGGGAATCGAACCCGTGACCAGGTATGGGCGGACATAAGTCAAAATGAGGACACCGCTTGACCCACGGAACTATTCATATATCTGGGATCGATTCAACGTATTTCAGTGGGAAGCGATGAAGAGTACATACAACTGCATAATTCGGCTCGGGTTTATGTCTTAGCCAGTGATCAATTTCTATAGCAACTGTAGACATTTCTAGAGGGTGTTTTTAGACTGGTCATATTTTCCCTTGCCAGATGCACGATAATGCTACCCTTTTGGTTATATTTGAGTATTTTCTTTTATTTTTGCAAATGCACCATCTGGTTGCGAGTCGCTTTCAGACGTGTCTTGCAGACAACAATACTGAAGCAGACGACAATAAAGCGGTGAAGGGGTAAAAATCTCCCAAAAATTTGATCATGAAAGGGTTAATGCAGAACAAAAATAATGCAGATAACTCCTTTAGGAGCTTTCTACATCAATTTTGTTTTGCACTAATAAATCATTCAATGATTGTGAAAAAGAAAAAAACTCTCTATTTAAGATGGATTTAAGCTTATTGCGGAACAAAAGTAATTCAGAAACCTCCTTAACTACATTTATTTTGACCTTACTTTGGACCTACATTAAGAAATCATTGAATGGTCAAGCTGAATACAAGTTTTGCTGTATCATATGTTTTATCCTAGACATATTTTTGGCACTTGGCTATACATGTTTATTTCCCCATAGATACACCTTTTTACGCCTATAATTTATTCCTCAACTTTAAAGAAAATAGTTCCTTTATATTCAGTGATGAGTATGTACTATAAGAAACATTTTATTTATCCAAGTAGATAGTAGCTTATAGCAGGCTGAAAGTAAAGCAGAATGTGCCTAAAGGCGCATTCTGCTTTACTTTCAACCTGCTCTAATGGTCACCTGTACTCAAAACTAGAAATTGATTATGGGGTAATGGGTTAAGGCAAATAGACCACCTTCTTAAAAATGCATGTACAAACAATAGCTGTTTGTCTCATATCACAGTTTACCAGTATATTATGTATATAATGTGCGTAGCCTAACACATTCAACTCTAGGGATTAGTATACCTGTCACTTACAGACAAGTGTACCTGTGAAAAGTAAACTTGGCTATGCAAACAGTCTAGACCTAGACCAGAAGGCTCCTTATGGAGGCTTCTGAACAGTTCCTGGTGTACTATTTGTTAATTTGCATAAAATTGTAATAAACAACCCTAAAAAGTCAAAAATGGACTAGATCTTATGAGAAACTGGAATTGTTAAGTAAAAGTTTCAGTGGTAAATAAGTTAAATGTTTAGTATTTGTCAAGAGTAAAGAAGGTCGCAGAGTTTCTGGAAAGCTAGGTAATAAGAAGATGGCTCAGTCTTTGTCACAGCTACACTGCCATAATTGGCAGTCTGAAGCTTATCACTGATATTCAACTGTTTCTCCATCTCTGTCATAGAAGAATCTGGAATTATAGTACATGTAATTTTGGTAAGATTCATCATAATCATGTGTGGCAAATATCTCCTTTAAGTTAATAATATAAGTGAGCCTTAAATTTAAAACATTACATAACATTACCTAACAAAATGCATTTGTGAAACACTAACTCCCCGCCTTCCTGGTGTGATTATGACCCCTAAATGACCTTGACCTTTGTCTGACATGACCCCACACTTGTACTGAGCCATCGCTCCAAAGTTCTGGCCAAAGTTAAAGTTGCATACAGATTAACAAATAGACAGTGAACAAAACAATATGCCCCCAAGTTGTGCAATTCCACAGAACATGGAAAGATATCTAGGTAATGTTTCTCCGCACACGTATCAGATTATAATAGCTCACACTGAGCCTTGAAATTGGCTAAAAATGCCAAGTCGATCTGGGATAATAGTTAGGTGATAAAAAGTGTGTCTGTTTTAGAAATTCTGAAATTTTACAAATTAACTCTTTGAACCCTAGTCACGCATATATGCGTTATTTATAAACAGCGTACATGTGAAGAGTACATTTGTCCTATGTAAACAGTGTAGACCCTGATCAGAGGGCTCCTTAAGGAGCCCTCTGATCAGGGTCTACCCTGTCTGTCATTTTGACATTTCTTGTAAAAATCAACCCTAAAAAGACAAAAATGGACTAGACTAAATTGAAAACTAGAATTGTCCATTTGAGGTTTCAGGGAGGAAAAGGTTAACAAAGGCTTCTTATTACAACCACAATAACTTACCTGTGAGGTCATGCTTGCTGTAGATCAGTAACCAGGGTATATTAGTTAGATCCCTCTCTCCAAGTATAGAGACAATGTCTGCTCTAGATGCTTTAGTCTTGTCACTGCTATCAACAACATACACCACAGCTAAACAGAAAAATATACAAAATGAATCTGGGTAAAAATCGTACCACAGTAGAAAATTTATTTGAATTTTGATAACACATTGAACCCTAGCAACGAGTTAAGTCGTTATTTACAAACAATGTACCTGTAAAAACAAAAAGGAGTGTACTGTTAGTCTTGTCCTAGGCAAACAAAGTAGACCCAAATCAGAGGGCTCCATTAAGGTCTGGGTCTGCACTGTTTGTCATTTTGCAGTATTTGACAGTTTGTTTAAAACGCTTATATGAATTTTATTAGCTTCAAATTCTTCATAATATTGTCTGCTCAAAATTGCATCCTCTTGAATTAATGTCTCGTATTTATATTTTAGGCAACTTAAAAAAAAATTAACAATGACATCCTCCTTACAACAACCCTTATCATAGTTGCCTAAACCGGACAATTATGTCTAGCTCTTTTACTGCTGTAATGTCGTCTGCTTATAATTGTTGTCTGCTGTTTTTCTTAAAATTTCATTTAGGGGACATTTTGATAGAAGAAATATAAATATGGGTGACAACAGCTTGAATCCAGATCAGATGCGGCGTCTGATCTGGATTCAAGCTGTATGCATATGAAAGCCAAGTCTATTTTCCCTCTCTATAATGACTCCCTCCGAACAACACACACAATATGTGTCTCCCACTGGATGTCGTTGTAAAGAGGGAGCACTGTATATCATAAGAAATATATCCTATATTGTAGCAGATGATGGCTTAAAGCAGGCAGAAAGAAAAGCAGATGTTAATTATGCATTCTGCTTTACTTTCCACCTGCTTCTAATGATCAGTTGTCTTCAATACTTAAATAACAGGCTATGGGGTAATGGGTTAACACATTCAACCCAGCGACGAGAATAGTCGTCATTTACAAACAGTGTACCTGTGAGGATTACACTTGTCCTATCATATGCAAACAGTGTAGACCCTGGTCAGGAGGTATGGATCAAGCACTCTGATCAGGGTTGATTAAAAGTTTCAGGGGCAAATGAATTAACAGTAAGATACTAATCAACGCCAGTTGATGATTGCAATTTACAATTGTTCTAAATCAACTAAGAGAAAATCTACCGTCTGTCCCATGATAAAACTGTCTTCTTCGTTGTGTATCTGTCACATCCCATATCAACATCATTTGTTTGTCCTTGACACCATGAACTGTCTCCACATTGAAACTGTCTGTTGGCACCGTTTCTGTCTCCAAGTAGGAGCACCAAGCATATAGACATGTTGTTTTACCTGTAAACATTAAAAAAAGAGAAGAAAATTTTGCCAATAATAGTAAGCATAATAGAATTTGATCTAGACATACACCACAAATGCATTTCAGATGTTTCTCACAAATTTTAGCACACAACCAAAAAAAACCAAACACGTCACTCACTGATCATAAGACAAAAAATCAGTGGATCTGCCGCTGAATGAAAAGACAGCTGTCCCCCCCCCCCCCCTCCACTAACAATGAATCATACTTTATATTTACCACCTGTATAGCTCATGGGTAAAGTGTCTGCTTGCAGTGCAGGTTCAATCCCGGCCAAATCAAACCAAATACTTAAAATTGGTAGTACTGGCTTCCCTACTTGGCGCTCAGGATTTCGGGTTAGATAAGCATTACAACTGGTTCTTAGGTGTCAGGATAAAGTGACCGGTCGGGTACAGTCCCTGGTGGGGCTCATAAGTGCCCCTTCTCATAATCATCAGTCTTTGATGGAGAGAGGTAATGATTAGAAAAAGAAAAAAACTGACTGAGACACAAATTAACATACATAGAGCGACTGTCTTAGATATGCATGCAAACTGATAATTGATTACAGAGACTGCAGTAAAACTGATAGACTAGCTGATTAACAGAGCTATAGGTACACAGGCAATGGGGGAGGGAGGAAGGTGATGTCAGATTTTTACCTGCCCCTTTTGGTCCTATCATTAGCACCTTCTTTGGTAGCGATTGCCCTGTGCAAGCTGCTCCCATATTGCGCCAAAGCTTGTCTTAAATTTCATGACCATTTCATGATAACGAAATCTTTATACGTCGAACACAGCAGAAGAAAACGTTTTGTCATTTTCATAAATTATATTATGCACATTGTTTATATTGACAACACTGGAGAACTAACAAGGGAAGTAACTCTCTTCAACACCGTACAATCAATGATGCGTTCACCTTTTTTATTCATCTAACCAGAGTTCATCTCCATGTAAACTCTTGACCACACGTCTTTCATAGATCTAGCTATTTGTGTAGATCAATTACAATTGAAGTTTTGCCAAGCTTTAACACAAAATATGAACTTGTCCTATTTTGGCATGACACCGTCCCAGTTTTATACAGTACCGGAAACTCAGCTCAGCTGTCATTTTGTGGAGAGCGCATGTAAACAAGCAAGGAGGCAGCAATGTGGGTGTTTGGGTACGGATCACTCATCTGGAAGGTTGATTTCCCTACCAAACGTTCACTTACTGGTCACATTAATGGCTACATTAGACGGTTTTGGCAGGGAAGTACAGATCATAGAGGAGTTCCAGGCGATGTAAGCACACCACATTTCTTGTATTTTTTACTCGCGCCTAACTTAGCGGTCCGTCTACAGACACAAAACCTCCCCAAACTTATATAAACAATCCATTTGATTTCTTTCCTTAATATCTAACAAAATAAAGCTTGAAAAAGGTGAATTTAATTAAAATTAATGAAAAAAAAAAGTGTTTTCATTCAAGGGGAGCAACTCCTACAAAACTTTAGAACATAACTATAAACAGTTACTTCCCTTTGGTGTTGATTTTCTTTCTGTCTCTCTCTTTCCCTGCCAATTCACCAAATCTGTCCATCTACTGCAGCTCTGTTTGTTTATTGTTCTATTTATCTATCTGTCTGTCTTTCTATTGTTCTATCTCATCTGTCAGTCAGTCTTTGCCCGAAACGAGTAGTTTCTGATTTGGGCAAGTAATATTTACATTAAAATTTGGCATATTCATTTACAGTGAAAGCAAGTTTTGTAAGTTTCGGAAAACTGGTCTGAAAAAAGTCAGACAAAGGTTGTATTCCAATCATTGATTTCGTTGGCGGTATATGGACGATGTGAACCACCGCCGATGTGAACCACGACGATGTGAACCGGTTTTTTGGACGATGTGAACCGATTTTCAGGAACGATGTGAACCTCACTATTGGACGATGTGAACCTATATGTTTTTCAAAATAAAACGACCCAAGTCTTTTTCTTTTTTCCTTGTATTAAAAAATACTCCTTCAAAGGAGTGTTCACATCCAAACGCACCTAGATCCCAACCGCCCTGGTCAAAACAGGTGCCGGACGTTTCGGTAAATGACCAGTTCGGTAAATCAGGCCTACCATTCCTCCGGATTTTTCCTAAATCTCCGGATTTTTCATAATTTCTCCGGATCTCCGGATTTTTTCCGAAATCTCCGGATTTTTTAAAAAATCTTCCAGAAAAAATCCGAATCCCCGATTCAGTGCGGCAGACAGCACATTCTCGGACTTTAAAATAAGAGAAAAGCAATAAAGGTATTCCGAATGCTATTGTGACAAATATATAGTTTACCAAGGTTTCAAACGTTACGTCCCTTGACTTAATTACGCCATTTACTATTAGATACAGAATTTCGAAATCGGCTTCAAAAAGACTCTTTTAAAGGTAGATATATCAATTATTTGGAATGTTACTTAACGAAAAGATTACCCAGCCCAAGCCTGTACGTCTAATACATGTAGTATTTGTTTATTCATTGAGTTTATAGTGATATTGTTTATTAATCATGTTTTGATCAGTAGGCGCTTTCAGAACGGTTAAGCGATAGAAAGTTGTCTAGAGTAGCTTCCCATGATTTCCTGGCAAACATAACCAGGCGGCGCCACGTACAAACCAAGGTTATATAAACCCCTGTCGCTCTACAATCTGGGCAGAAGGTTTCTGCCAGCCGGCCAGTTAACATCCAGAAGAGTTATTACTTGTGAATATTGTGGGAGAACGAGGGCTTTGGACAAGTGTTTTGGAACCTTCAGGCATTATTGCAATGCGAAGAAACACCAAAAACTAGCTCCGGGTCGTCACTTCCCAATATTTAGTTTGAGACTTACTTCAGAGTTAGATCTAAGCAGTTAGTAGATCTAGGTTACGTAGAGCTATGTCCACCAATACCTAAGCAGGTTTGGAGGTGCTCAGACCGTGCTAGTGTGTCTGAGATCAAAATGTATAGCTCTGGGAACAAAATCGACTCCAGGTCGGATTTTGTGGTCTGAAGTCATCATTTCTGGTTTGGAGCCATAATTTGAGGTTCCAGGTAGAAATAACCGGCAACGTTTTCTTTAGTTATTGGTACTAATTATTGGTTTTGTCATTGATTAATTCAGAGGCAGATAGCCTGTTTCATTTATTTTATTAATACTCTGTATATATATTGTCCTGTTTTAAACCTCAAACCCAAATATTGGGTTTCGGTGGTTTTGTTTGTAAATCATAGGCTAGGTAGCCCCGAGGAAAATTAAATGTTTTGTACCCCTTTTTGTGGTTTAGTCAGTTTGAGTTAAACATACCCGGTACACGTTACACTATTTTTATTGGTGGGTCATTGACTGGATTAGCAGCTTGTTCACAACCAATCAAACATGTAATTACCACCTGTGGTTCGGATTCGACTGCGGGCTGAGAAGCATACGGCATGACACGTCCGGGTCTCGCATATTGCAGAGTGTTGTACCATGGAGAAAGGTCCTTTCTCCATGGTTGTACACACTTCATTTTATGACACGACTGGTTCCCGCGTAGCGATAAAGTGATAGTGTAGGTAAACAGCGAGATTGCCGATATCGTAAAGAAGCTATACACGGGAGCAGAAATGCTATACCCAACAGAAAAAATGCAGCCAAATGAAATCGGCTTTGAATTTTCATTTTTTTTAAATAACAGGTCCTGATCACAGAACATAGTTGTCTGACCGGGGTCTTTACTGCTAAAATGAGTAATTTGCAACTATGGAGAATAAAGTTGAGTTGCCCCTAGCAGTATTTTTGATGTTTTTCTTTTATTATAGTTTTTTTCTGAGTTTATTGAAATAAAGTTTATACTGTTATTATTTAAGTGTATGTTTTTAAAAGATGATGGTTGCAATGGTGTGATATATTTGAAAAGATGTTTTTAAACACAAAAGCGCACAAATAAAGAGTTTTAATTTAAAAGCGCGCTTTTTGGAATCGCGCCTTGAAAGGCGCGATTTTGCAAATCGCGCTTTAAAATCAAAATTTGGGAAAATCTTAGGATTTTTTTTTGAAATTATGGTAGGCCTGGTAAATTGATTTTATATAGTAAAAGGTCTGGACGTTTCGGTATATCACACCTCTCGCTAGACCTTTCACTATATAAAATCAATTTACCGAACTGGTCATTTACCGAAACGTCTGTAAATCGTCAAAACGGCCCAGAACAAATTCACCCAAATCATAATAGTATTTTTATACAGGAGATTTTATATAAATATTGAAAAGAAAATTTTTAATTAACAAAAACAAATGAAAAAAGATTGGCTACCCATCAAATGCAAACATGATTATAGAGTTTTAAATTGCAAAACCATACTCCAATTTGGTATACTATTATGAAAGAATTAATTACATGAATAAGTCTGATTGTTCATTTCATTAAGAAGGTGTGAATATAATTGCTCCAATTAGAAATACTTATAAGCATGTTTTTAACAATGTTAAGTCGGCACAAGCTTTTGATGTATATGAACGACGCACCTGGCGATGGTTGAATAATTTGACAGTTTGCACAATTGTGAACGGCAAAAATCTTTAAGATGGAAGAACGCATATTATTGGATGGAGTAAGTATGATCGTTTAATTGGATGGATAAATGTGCGAATGAAATTTGATTGGAAATTGTATCATGATCTCTGATTGAAGAACGCATATTATTGGATGTAGTAAATATGTTCATTTAATTGGATTGATAAATGTTTGAATGAAATTTGATTGGTAATTGTATTATGATCTCTGATTGGTTTTAGCCTCGGAGCAGACACAGACTATGTATAATTCCTCCATGGTTTTAGCAGAGATCTACATTGCTTATCTGTTTATTTGAGTGTCTTAAAACGTTACCACGGTGATATTGTGTACCAAATTTCGAAAGCGATAAAGTGTTTTAGTTGTGCCGTTTAAATTTAAATATATGTGATATTTGAAAGTGATAAAGGGATTATTTATTATAATCCAGTAAAGGGATTATTGTGCCGTTTTAATAGAAGTATAAGTAATATAAGAAAGTGATTAAGTGGTAAGTGTGCGGTTGCACAAGGATGTGCGATTTGTGGTGAGGAAGTGAGGGGTAAGCAGCATGCAATTGCCTGTGACATATGTAACGAATGGCAACACAGGAACTGTAACACTGGTAGTTCTTGGTATCCTATTTCTTTTGTAGATGACATTATAATAATCAATGTATATCGTTTTTGCTAAACCCTTAATTTCGTAATGGCACTAATGGAATTCCGTAATGAACATTAAAAGTATACAAAATTTCCAATGGTTACAAATAAATCTGATATTTCATTTATAAAACTAAAAAAAAAATATAGGTTCACATCGTCTTATTGGGTGGTTCACATCGTCTGCTAAATCGGTTCACATCGGCGGTGGTTCACATCGGCGGTGGTTCACATCGTCCCTAATTCTCGTTGGCAACGAAAAGTAGGGGGAGCAAATGCATGAAGATTTACCGCTGACAACGATTTTGCAGTGACTTGAATAGAAATTGTGGCCTAGAATGAAAACTTTGTACTTCCGGATGAATGGAAATGAATAAAACACCCGTTAAAAACAGTCGCAACGCCCCCAATTTTTATATAAGCATATACATGTAATGCCATGCGATCTGGATCCATTTGATTGATTGAGAGAGTCTTCATTAATTAGAACTTGTTACTAACACTAACCTGGTCATGTGACTAAATCAATGCTCGATTTTAGGGTTTGACAACATTTTGTCAACTGAAATCATCAAGTGGTGATTCGAATAGAACACATTGACAGACAACTTTTCCAACTAACGCAATAGTTGTCCTGATTCGAATACGACCAAAGACTTGTCTGGTTTGTCAAAATCTGCACCAAAGGGAAGTAACTTAATACAATGTATAGCTTTATATTCTTTAAATTTGTATGATTTACTCCCCTTGAATGAAAAACATATAAAAACATTTTTATGCCCCCCCCCCCCCCCCCCCCCCCCTTCTTTCCCAGAGGTATATTATTTTTAGCTCACCTGGCACAAAGTGCCAAGGTGAGGTATTTTGATCGTCTGTAGCGGCCCTATATGTAACTAGGCCCCAAATGTAACTACGCGGCCCTACTTGTAACTAAACGGCCCTAAATGTAACTAAACGTCGAAATGACGTCGAAAAAAAAGTGGCCCTACTTGTAACAAAAAACGGCCCTATATGTAACTCCTGCCCTATATGTAACTATGCGGCCCTAAATGTAACTAGGACCAATGACTGCAAGTACCAAATATTTAAGATGATATTTTTGTTGGTATAATCATCATCACCACCATCATCATAATCAACACCATCTTTATTTAATGTCCTTGCGTCCACCTGTCCGTCTGTCTGTCCGTCAAAACTTTTGATATGTCACGATAACTCAAGTTCTTTACATATTAACTATTAAGTATATGTATATGCATACTATTGACTTCACACTTCATATATTGATTGATCTCATTGACTAGGAGTGCAGTGCACAAGAACCATAACTCTGTCATCAGTACATTTGGAGTTATTGCCCTTTGTTTTTATATTTTTACCCAATTTAGACTTTTCCGGAGCATAACTTCAAAAATATAAGAGCTATTGACTTCAAACTTCATTTATACAGATAAATCTCATTGACTAGGAGTGCAGTTCATAAGAACCATAACTCTGTCATCAGTAATTTTTGAGTCATTTTCCTTTGTTGTTATACATGTATTTTTACCGAATTTAGGCTTGTCCGGAGCATAACTTCCAAAGTATAAGCGCTATTGACCTTAAACTTCATATACAAATAGATCCCATTGACCAAGAGTGCAGTGCACAAGAACCGTTACCCTATCATCAGTATTTTTGGAGTTACTTCCCTTTTTGTTATAGTTTTACCCATTTTAGGCTTGTCCGGAGCATAACTTCCAAAGTATAAAAGCTATTGACTTCAAACTTCATATACAGATAGATCTCATTGACTAGGAGTGCAGTGCATAAGAACCATAACTATATCATCAGTATTTTTGGAGTTATTACCCTTTTTGTTATATTTTTATCCAATTTAGACTTGTCCGGAGCATAACTTCCAAAGTATAAGAGCTAATGACTTCAAACTTCATATACGGATAGATCATATTGCTAAGGGGTGCAGTGCACAAGAACCATAACACTGTCATCAGTATTTTGGAGTTATTGCCCTTTGTTGTTATATTTTTACCCAATTTAGGCTTGTCAGGAGCATAACTTCAAATGAATAAGAGCTATTGATTTCATTGTTCATATATAGTTAGATCTCATTGACAATGAGTGCAATGCGCAAGAACATTAACTCTGTCATCAGTATATTTGGAGTTATTTCCCTTTTTGTTATATTTTTATTCAATTTAGGCTTGTCCTGAGCATAACTTCCAAAGTATAAGAGCTATTGAATTTAAACTTCATATACAGATAGATCTTTTTCACTAGGAATGCACTGCGCAAAAACATTCACTCTGTCATCAGTATTTTTGGAGTTATTGCCCTTTGTTGTTATATTTTTATCCAATTTAGGCTTATCCGGAGCATAACTTCAAATGAATAGCAGCTATTGATTTTCTTGTTCATATATAGTTAGATCTCATTGACAAGGAATGCATTGCGCAAGAACATTCACTCTGTCATCAGTATTTTGGAGTTATTGCCCTTTGTTGTTATATTTTTATACAATTTAGGCTTGTCCGGAGCATAACTTCAAATTGATAAGACCTTTTGATTTCAAACTTCATATACAGATAGATCTCATTGTCTAGGAGTGCAGTGCGCAAGAACCATAACTCTATCATCAGTATTTTTGGAGATATTACCCTTTGTTGATATAGTCTTACCCAATTTAGGCTTATCCGGAGCATAACTTCGAAAAAATAAGAGCTATTGACTTCAAACTTCACAATGTATATATAGATAGATGTATTTATTTTTTACACAAGACACTAATTTTGGTATGAATCACCATTTGTGATAGGTCTAATTTTGCTTATGAAAGAAAACGACATGAATTTTCAAACATTATGAAAGTTTTCTTGATCTGAATTGCTTCAATTATAGCCTGATTTGATTTAACAAAATGTGTTTCACTCTTGAACATAACAGGATAGTTATTTTTATGATATTTTCAGTACGAGTTAAAAACTAGATATATTTTTGTCACTCTATAAAATGATATATTCTTAAACTGCGTAGTATGTGCATAATTATCTGATTTTATTTGACCGAAAGTTTCATAAAATTATTTCTATATAGGAATGATAGTATCAATATTAGTTCGATAATTTACCTCATTAATAAACCAAAATGGTCCAGTGCCCTTGACTTGGGGTCAGTTAGTTTGTGTGGCGACTTATCTAGTTATGTTATGTTACCGTGCATTATACCATGGTGTATGCAATGAATTGTTCTTTCTAATGATTTGTCAAACATGCGTTTTGCGCTTATATTATTAAATTTTTTGATCAAGTTGCATTTATTATGAAACACTCCTTGTATGACTAGCAAGTGGCCAAATAGAGTCTGATGATAGAAGTGCATAGTGTTTGAAATTTTTTAGTAAGTTCAATAAAATATGAAAATGACATTAAGGTTTTGTGTCTTTTATTTGCATCTAAACCTAAGTACCTACCGATGCTGATAATGATGATGATGATTGTGAAAATGATTATGATTGTGATGCTGATTTGCATAACAAAAATAACAATGATGATGATTGCGATTATTATTACAGACATAGAGACAGAGACAGACATTTGGAGACACAGAGACATACAGAAAGACAGACAGAGACACAGAAACAAATACAGACAGTAGACAGACATAGAGACATAGGACAACGAGACATAGAATGAGACAGATAGAGATACTGACAGGTAGAGAGCGAGAGAGCCAGCGAGAGATATATGGAGACAGAGAGAGACATAGATACAGACACACATACAGACAGACAGATAGAGACAGAGAAAGAGAGAAAGATACACACAGATAAACAGAGATAGAAACATAGAGACAGAGACATAAAAAGAGACAGACAGAGAGAGAGAGACAGACAGACAAGGAGACAAGAACAGGATATATATTATTATAGAGAGAGACAGATAGACAGATAAAGATATATATATATATATATATATAGAGAGAGAGAGAGAGAGAGAGATAAAGAGAGAATGCAGTTGACACCTTTTAGGTACATTGTAACCCGTGGACCTCCCTAACACTGGATGTATTTACAGAATGTAACAGGTTTGAGCAGGATGAGAAGCTTTGTAATTCGGTATCTAATCAGGATACGAGCCATTGACACGAAGTCAGTTTTATCCATATTTGCCTTTAACCCCATAGTCTAATTTTAGTTTTTAAGGAAAGTGATCACTTAAAGCAGATTGGAAATAAAGCAGAATGCGTCTTAAGGTGAATTCTGCTTTATTTCAGCCTGCTTTAAGTTTCCTTCTTCTACGCTGTAGAAAATATGTCTCATAGTTCATATTCATAACTGTATCAAGTGGAACGATTTCCTTAAGTGGAGGAATAAATTTAAGGCGTAAACGAGTATATTTATGTGGTAATGGGTTAATATAAGGTCATTTAAGAAACAATTGTTGATACATTCAGCTTCTTAAGATGATCAGGGCCTAGATATAATCACCTGATAAGTATGTGCATACTCATCCAACAGTATTGATCCGTCTACATAGCAAATATCAAATTCAGTCGCTATAATACAGAACAGAACAGAAGAGAACAGTATTTTATTTCACGTAAACTTTACAGTTTCTAGTGGTTACAAAACTCTATATATACATATAACACTTTTGACAATAAATCCTAGTGGTAAGTTTGTGTCCGATTGATGGACCTATCAAGCTAAAATAAGCTAGACCGTTCCCGTTTCGATAATATAATATTGTGGATTAATCCCAGTCTGGGCATTCGGGTTTTTAATTTGGGGAAGCCTTTGGTGTAGCTTGCTGAAGGTCGGTGGTTCTACAATGTACTCTGCTGCCGATTTGTGCCTGAAACACATCTATAATTAGCTGGGCGTCACGATATGATTAAAAAACAAATCCAATCAAATAAAAACCAATAAGTATCTAGAGATAGAGTGTAATTATCTGTCAGCCAATATAAGTTCAGAGCCAATTAATTGATCATCAATTAATAATTAATTTCTTCAGTATTCGAGCTAAAACGCGTCTTGTCAATATTAATCAACCTAAAATACATGTATAACCAAAGACATGAGAATAAAGCATTTTATTACAAATTAGGGGCAATAACTCTTTATGGTCTATTCTGAGTTTACCCATTACCAAACTATACTTTCTATCAAAATATAAAGACGATTTATGAACAAATCAGGTTACTAGGATTACCATGGTTACGTTTTGCATTTTTTTTTTATAAATCTAGGCAAGTAACTGTTGACCTAATGATCAGATTCAATCCCAACGCTTTAAGTTTGTTTCACTCAATATACCAAGTGTACATACTTAATATGTAAAGAACTTGATTTATCGTGACATATCAAAAGTTTTGACAGACAGGTGGACGCAAGGACTTTAAATAAAGATGTTGATTATGATGGTGGTGGTGATGATGGTGGTGATGATGATTATACTAACAAAAATATCATCTTAAATATTTGGTACTTGCAGTCATTGGTCCTAGTTACATTTAGGGCCGCGTAGTTACATATAGGGCAGGAGTTACATATAGGGCCGTTTTTTGTTACAAGTAGGGCCACTTTTTTTTCGACGTCATTTCGACGTTTAGTTACATTTAGGGCCGTTTAGTTACAAGTAGGGCCGCGTAGTTACATTTGGGGCCTAGTTACATATAGGGCCGCTACAATTATCGTCCTGTGTCCGTTTGTTCTCCTTCTATAGTCAACAATTTCTTTAAAACGATATCTCCTCCTAAACTACTGGATGGATTTTAACCAAATTTGGCAGGAATGATCCTTATATAGTTCTCTTTGAAATTTGTTCAAATATTTCCGATCAATTGCATATCTAGGTCACAGGAGCTAAAAATAGATCGTTTCAATAAAAACTTAAAAAATCTTCTCTGAAACCACAGTACCCTGAGCTTTGATATTTTGTACAAAAAGCATCATCTACAGACCTGTCCTCTATCAAGATTGTTCAAATTATGTCCCTGGGGTCAACAATGACCCCGCCCCGGGGGTCCAAATTTACATAGAGTTATTTAGTGAAATCTTCAAACCTCTTTTTCTCTGAAACTCATATGGCTAGAGCTTTGATATTTGGCATGGAGTTACTTCTAGAGCTACTTTACCATTTTTTAAATGTTTCCGGTGGGTTGCATATCTAGGTCACAGGAGCTGAAAATAGATATTTTCAATAAAAACTTAAAAAATCTTCTCTGAAACCACAGTACCCTGAGCTTAGCTATTTGGCACTCAGTATCATATAATCTGCAATTGGCACAATCATATTGTCATGATTTCTCAGCTTTCCAAGATATGTTACATCAACGGTTCCAGGTGAGCGATTGAGGGCTGTATACGGTTCTTATTGGTATGTCTGTTTGTCTGTCTTTTTGTCTGTAAACAACTTTAACCTTGGCCATAACTTAAAGGGACTCGCAACCGGATGGTGTACTTGTCAAAATAAAATAAAATACTCAAATAAAAGCAAATTTGTGGCATTATTTGGCTTCTGACATTAAAAAAATATAATCAGTCCAAAAAAGTCTCAAGAATCGTCACCGAATCTTAGGTTTTGTTTTAGATATTTTCCATCGTTTTTCTATAGCGTCAGTTGCAGGTATAGTTGTTGTTGTTGCTTCTCTTCACGGGCTCAGACATAAACCCGAGCCGAATAAAGTACTATCAATCGCTACCAGTGAAGTACGTTAATTCGCTACCATATATATAGAGAGCACTGGTAGCCGAGGGGGTAAAGGCGTTTCCTCATTTTTCATGTTTGTCTCCGCATGGAGGGTCACAGGTTCGAATTCCACCAGAGCTTTTTTTTTTTGAAATGCATTTTAACAGAATTTATTATCCTAAACTAAATCTTACCCATTTATATAAGCATTTGACATATATTTACAAATTACTATTTTTAATGCTAAATCCGGTTGCGAGCCTCTTTAAAAACTACATGTGATAGAGTAGCCAAGGATAATTGCATTGTAGATACTGCCTTAAAGAGGTGCTAAATGTGTCAATGCTCTACCACAAAGGTGATAGACTGTAATAAGTCCTGATTATGCCTTGATTTTACTTTGGGATAGGGGGTCACCTGGCTTCAAAACCACCTGAGATTACAACCTCAAAAAGATCTACAATGGTCAGTTTCTTGTTGATAGTTGACACAATTTTTGCTTAAAATTTATTTTCATTTACGTGCTGTTCTCAGCAATATCAGTGTTGATGGCCAGCAATTGGTTTTTAGGTAGGTTTTGATTGATTACTGCCATAGTAAACTTTCTAAACTAAAAATTTCATAAAACCCAAAAAAACCAGCGGGTTGGGCAATAAGATAAAACTCGTGTTTTATGCCAACCCTGGATAGAGATTTCATATTTGGCATGTGTACTCAACTCAAGGTGGTCTCGAGTTTGGTAAAAGCTGAGTCATGCCTGGCAAAGGTCAAGGTCATTTAAAGCTAAAATAGACTGAATTAGTATAGTGGCCATAATTTTGGAACACATGTGATACAGACTTCATATACATGTATTTGGCATGTGTACTCAACTCAAGGACTTCTTTAGCTCAGTACAAGTTCAACAAATGTCAAGGTCATTTAAGACCTGGTCAAGTAGACTGAACTTTACATTCAATGGTCATAATGTTTGAAAAACATGTAATAGATATTTTGTATTTATACCCAATTCAAACAGCTTTTGAGCTCAGTACAGATTTGGTCATATCTTAGGTAAAGTTCATTTAGAGGTCAAATAGGCTGAATGAATACATTTCATTGACAAAACACTCAGTGGGCGTTTGTCACTTGACACTGTTCTTGTTTTTCCATTATTTAAGCTAATCAATTCACCTTTTATAAGCTTTATTTGATTATAAAATAAGGAATAAAGATTATATTAGTTCAGTTTAACCATATTTTTATAGTGTTCCATAATTCAGAGGAAATTGGAAGCTGTATGCATTTGGTGTACCATAGTTTCTTTCATAAATAGTGTTTATCATCAATTATTTTTAGACAGACTTAAAATCTAACTGAGTTAGATGATATTACTGTTAGGGTATATGTTTTGGCAAAATTTCTGTTATTTTTATTGTAAAAATATTATTGAAATTGTGTCTCTTTCTTCTTCTACAGCCAGGAAGAGTGGTCACTCTGGTTCCAGCTACACAAGAAGTAAGTTTCTTTATTTCTTTATCATAATATATAACTACTCAATTATTAAGCAACGTGAAATGTGCTTGTAAATCATGGATGCAGCATGCTCAGTAGTATGCACTGCAATTAATGATAAACCTACCAGTATTGCCAAATATAACAGTCGGGCAAAAAACCACCAAAGGACTTTCATGTCATGTAGTATAAAGTCAGACACCTTTTAAAGTGTCTGAACACTTACTTAGAGTACAGAAAAAATTCAACTTTGTAAAAGAAAATCAATATTTCTGAACAGTTGTACTAAAAAGCAAACATAATTATGCAGAAATGAGGTGTGTTTTGAAACACTATGCCTCTTATGTCACAATGACCTCTTAATGACCTTGAACCTTGTCTTACGTGACCCATCTTGTACTGAACCCGAGAACTTTTTTAGTACACATGCCAAATACAAAGTCTCTGTGCACTTTTAGTTCCAAATTTTTTACCAGTTTAAATTAAGCCTATTTTACCACCAAATGACCTCTAGTTTCTAAATGACCTTGACCATCATAGGACATGACCCAAGTTGTATTTTGCTCAAGAGTTTCATGAGTTGAGTACAGATGCCAAATATGACGTCTCAATCACTTGTAGTACTGACCAACTTCAAGGTTAATTTTGTGGAACAGACAGACAAACGTACAGAGCAAAAAACAGTATGCCCGACCGAGTCGTGCAGAGCCTTTAGCATATTTCAGAGCTTCAGATAAGGGGAGTACATGTATTTAAAAAACTAAAATCTTTGTTTCTGCATTAAACCCTATGGTGTTACTTCTCATTAGAAATTCTAATGAGTAGTGACACCATAGAATTTGGTGCTAAAATGGATGAGAAAATGTTGTATTTTTTCAGGTTACCCCCTAGCTCTTATCTGGATCCCTGTATTTGAATGTTTCATTCATTTTATTCTTAAGGACAAAGTTTGGGGCGTGGCTTTTGAAATTCCCGAAGATCAGGAAGAAGAAGTGAGGAAGCACCTTGACCACAGAGAGAAAGGTGGCTACACAGCTACTGACGTGACCTTCTATCCTGAGAACAAGTCAGAACCAGAATTCACCCTACAGTTATATATAGGCACAGACACAAACCCAAACTACCTGGGCCCTGCAGAACCTGATGCTATAGCCAGACAGATATATAGGTCAGTCGGGCCAAGTGGTAAGAATATAGACTACCTGCTCAATCTCGCCAAGGCTCTAAGGACATTGCTTCCACATGTGGAGGATCCCCATGTGTTTGATCTTGAAAAACGAGTGTTAGAATTACAACAAAACCCTAATGACAGTTACCATATATGAGTGTCAAAAGTATGTGTAGTTAAGTGATAAAGACACTTTCCAAGATAGTTTTTTAACACATTTAACCCTGGAGACGAGAATTGTCCATTAAAAGTTTCAGGGGTGAATGAGTTAAACAGAATATTTATATGCAGCTGCCAAAGAAGTATTAGCCCATAACCCCTTAAATATGCCCTGTTACACCTTTTATTTATTCCTCCACAGAAGAAAACAGTTCCACTTTATAAAGTCATGAATGTGCATCAGAAGAAAGATTTTCTATAACCTAGCGAACAGAAGCTTAAAGCAGGCTAAAAGTAAAGCTGAATGGACATTAAAATACATTGTGCTTTATTTTCAACCTTCTAGCAAATGCTGAAAATGTAAAAATAATAGAAAATACTGAAATTAAAGCAAATGTGTAGCAGTATCATGCATTTTGGCATTTAAAAAAATATCAGTCTAAAAAAGTCCTCAAGAAAAGTGAACAAATCTTAATATTTTAGATATTTTCCATCCCTTTTTCAATTGAGTCTACAAGACTCAATTGAAATTGTTCAAATCAGTTTGCATCTTTAGCTCATGCACCTACATAAAGAGTCCGAATCCCAACAGAGTCTTCAAAACTAGAAACATGCTATGGAGGAAAGGGTTAACGAGAGCTACATTTGTTCTTTAATTCTTCACAGTTTTGTATTTAATCATATTCAAATATATTTGACCATATTGACTAAGCTAAAAAAAGATTTGGCTATTAAACCTTTACTGAAAGTTTATTCCATAGCCTGTTTCTATTATTAAAGATATGTACCATTGAACACAGGTTGAAAGTAAAGCAGAATGCACCTTAAATATCATTCTGTTTTACTTGCAGTCTGCTTTAAGATACCATTTGATAGAATATAGAAAATAATTAGGATACATATTAATGGGAACTATTTTTGTCAGTGGAATGCTAAAAATGCATTATAATATGTACATGTATCTATAAAGTAAACGGTTAAACTATTCCCATGAAATAGTTTGGGTATTGGTATTAAGTTTGTAGAAATACAAGTCTTAACTAGCAACATACCAGTTAAACACATTGCATCTACTTATTTGCCTAACACTACTGTAGAACTATCTGTTATGACTGTTAATCAAACTTGAATCATGCTCATTAGTTTAGGCCATTAAAAACATATTTTTGATAAGCATGGTAGTATCATGTGTTAATCAATTAAAATTCGATCAATTTCATTAAAATTAATTAATTACATTGTTTCATTACCATTTAAGTTAGCACAAAAAAATGTGCATGACATTAAGTAAAAATGATTAAGTGGGGCCTTTATTAACTGGCATTTGTATACATGAAGGAAACTTATTAATGCTGTAACATCAAACTACAATACTGGTCATTAAATGTAACATTTTTAATGGGTCACTAACAATATTTTTAGTGTACCTTAATGACATTCAACAAATTTAAAGGCAATTAAAGGGAGCATTATTAAGGCCCTTAATTCTTGGCCATTATGGCAGTTATAGTAGATATCTTGACCATAAATTGAATGGTATTTCATGGCCATGAATAAATGTGAATGACCTTTATCATGTTGAAAATGTTCATGTGATAAACAATGGTTGTGTATGATTTCCATGGCCATAATTTAATCCGAGGTTTATGCATGCCCATTTTTGTTTTATTCTAATGACCATGAACATTTATAAATAGAAACCTTGCATTAATGGTATTGATTTAAGAGGTGGTTTATAACTCCTTGTGAGTCACTGGAATACACCAGTACTTTGGCTTTCTCACAATCTCAGCTGGTTATGTCACATAAGTAGCTTCTAGCACATAAACTTGCAAATGATTACCATTGAATCTATCAAGTTCAGATACTGGTTTATATTTTGTAAAATCTTCCTCCAACTTCCTCAGAATTGTTTTCTTGGATTTTTTTCTACCATTGTAATACCTGAATCTGTTAGCTGTTAGTCACATGATATATATGTACCCTTAGTTGCAGCCAGCCAGAAACTAATGTCTATACATGTAATGCATTTTTATTTCACTTTTTTACCACAGGAATTAACTGTTTTCTGCATAGCACAGCTATCATCTGGGCCAGACTTAAAGCCTCTGAAAAAAATCCATTCTGTCATTTCATGAACAATTGTTGTTTTTATGTTTTAAAACTTTCCCTTGGTTTAATGTTTGGAGTTTTCACAGTTCTACAGTTTTGCTCATCAAGAGTTTTACCAGTATCAATTCTTTGCTAAATTTTCTTCTGATCTTCTGATTCTGGATCAATGTTTGGACCACTAGCTTCAATTTTCTTAACCCTTTACCCCATAGAAGCGACTTTTAGCGTATTTAATTTATTCCTCCGCTGAAGAAAATAGTTCCAATTTAATCAGTCATGATTATATAGTATAGGGAAAATTTTCAATATTCTAACACATGGAAGCTTAAAGCAGGCTGAAAGTAAAGCAGGGCGCATTCTGCTTTACTTTCAACCTGCTTTAAGTAGTCATCTATTTTCAATACTAGAAATAGGCTATCAGGTAAAGGGTTAATGAGATGTTCACTTTTTTATTTCTAATATTCATTTTAGCCCGTCTCTTTACTGGTTTCTTGTTCATGTAAAGCTGCAGTCCTACACCTTTTTCCTTTTGATAGCCTTTTCTTTTGTGATATATTTTGTCAAAAACGCCCCACTCCAGTGGGATTAGTGGTTTAGGATATAATACACCCGCTACCCGAAGTGGCAGAGTGGTAAGACTCCACCAAAAGTGACACCAGTACATTCAAACACATGCATGTACATTGGTACTATATGACCATTAAATGTGTCATGACTCATGGTGCCGTAAGACTTAACTCAATAAATCAATGGTGCCGTAAGACTTAACTCAATAAATCAATAAATTCTCCAGAACGTCATCACAGTTCTGATATTCAGCTGTTTAAAGACGCTAATACCATCACCTGTTGTTTTATCTGAAAGTATTACTGTGTCGGATAAATGTTCTTGATGAACACTTCGAAGTGCATTTCATTAATTTGCATAACAGATATGGCTTTGCCGTTCTTCTGACCACATTTGTCGTTTAGCGTCACAGTATCTTCTTGGTTGAAAACATTTGTTTTGTATAAGCATTTTTATAAATCATAAAATGCTCTGTCTTAATACTTTGTCCTTTCAAAACCCTCTTACTACTTTCCTTGTCTTTCAAATATTCCCGGTGGTTCTGAAGGTGTTATTTTAACGTTTGTCAAATTTAAATTTTCTTTACGGCTAATAACCTCAGTACTGGGATTATGCCAAAAGCATATCTGTTTTACTTTTTTTGTATTCGATCCAGGTAAGAGTAGGACTTTTAGATAACCTAGCACAAAGTGCCAATATAAGCTATTGTGATGGTTCTGTGTCCGTTATCGTCTGTCCTGTATCATGCATCATCAACTCTTTCTTGCAAACTTCTGGACAAATTTCATCAATTTCATCTGATATTTTCGGTTCCGTATTTCAACAGTCTCTACACCATACTTGCTATATTTTCTGTCATTTTGACATAATCTAGAGAAATTACTCGTCTTTGTTTTTGTCAATAACAATAAGTGTCATGTATTCAAGGGTTTTAGGAAGGCATAGTACAACAAACTCTTTCAACGCTTTATTTCAATTAGGGAGAACGAGTTAACACTATTGTATTACATCCTTTTAATATGAAAATCATATTTGGTTTTCCTAGCAACCAGTCACTTATAATCCAATATGGTCAACAAAAGAATATATAGACATTACACAAAACAGTACATAAGAAATATATACATGCACTAAATCACTAGTTTGTTTTAATTAATATATTACACTTGACATAGTTGACCCATTTAGATGTCATTTCAAACTAAACTGTTCTGTGCATATAGCTTCATCTGTTCTTTTTAGTCCGCTGCTTCACCACATCTTCTTTACTAGATTTTCTATCATTTTGACATGAACAATAACTCATTGTTTGTTGCTGAGACAGTAAAACCTTTTTTATTTCAGTTCCTGGGGCCCGTTTCATAAAACTTCTTACGACAAAAACGGTCGTAAGTCAGATGATAAAAATCTCAATTTTTATTTATTTCTCCATCTAATCCTGTCTTGTGAAATCTCTTTGGAATCGTCTTGAAAAGACGATTCCAAAGAAATGTCACAAGACATGATTCGATGGGGAAATCAGAAATTAAATGTATTTTAAAGTTTTGACTTACGACCTTTTTTGTCGTACGAAGTTTTATGAAACAGACCCCTGAAGGGCAGCTGTCACTTTTCCCCGAGATGAACACAGGTTACTTCATAATTGTCAAGTACCGTTTGCAAGGCTTTTTTCTGACTTGCCACCCACCTAACTTGCTGTATCCCTCCATGGTGTTTGACATCCTTGTCAAGGACAGAATCAATGTCATAAAGTTACCTTCGCCTTTTTGGCGACGCCGAGTAGTAGTGGAATTTGAAAATTCCTTTCAATGTTTCCTCAAACTTGTTTAAGTACGGGCATCCCTTTTTACTGTCAGACACGGCGAGTTCTAGATTTTGGGCAATACTATGCACAACCATCATGTATTATTCACATGTACCTTCTCGTATCTCATTAATATCGTCCTTTAACAGTCTAAATGCACCCCCTTTCTTACCCATGTTGGCTGATGCCCAGTCCGTTATTATGCCTACATGTTTTTCAGACATATTTTCTAAGGAAACACCTATTGCATCAAGTGCACAAAGAATGCTAGATTTTACAACTTCAGCGTGACCATGATCTAAATGAACAATATATGCTTACTTTGTGCATAATTAACATACATGTTACTAATATACATGTACACGAATTTCTTGGTCTGTAATGGCTTTAACAACACTAATAAATCTTGTTTCCTCAACACTGGCTGATGTTTTGGCCCTGATAGTATCTCCGATGCTAGATATGAACTTTGAACATTCCAGTCTGTTTCGGTAATTTTGCCAAACATTTATACGTTTTTTTTCTAAAAAGGTCTAACAGCCCAGAGCATTTTGAGAATGCTTCTGTGCGATACTCACTACTCCATAGCCCCTCATTTGCAATATCGACACATATCTTTGTAGGATTTCGCCGGTATTCCAGAATAACGTTGACCTGTAAAGGATTTTGCACCTGTTCCCGGAGAATATCTTTGACCAGTATAGAGTGCTTCAGTCGAAGTTCTCGGCTTTGTATTTCTTGTTTGTTTCCTCTGGTGCCCAATTCTTTCGGTTTAACATGCAAACCCTTGTCACCAGAAGATTGTTCTGCCCTTTCATTGGAATTGATCCAACAATGCAATAAAACTTTTTCACACTCCATTTATTGTGCGTCCCCTTTTGAAATCCCAATTGTGTTTACGTTTCGGTTGTTTGGGTGTTAACATAGAAACGAACACTGCATGGTTATTTTGGCCTAACATTCCACATTACGCAGGTTTGTTTCAAACTTGTTATAAAATGCACACAATGACTCTGTTTTGTTTGTCACATGTTGCATACCTATGGGTTCTGTATAGAACGCGTCTTTGACATTTCTTGTTGTTCGACACACCCATCCCTGAAGAGCGGTATTACAACATCATAGTTGTCGTGAGTTAACGTTAAGCCTGTCGCAACACGTTTTGCATCACGGGGCAAAACACTTGATAAATAGTTAAATTTCTCAACAATTGACAACCACTTGCTGCAATGCACAGTGAATTCAAACTGACAAAAACAATATATCTTCTCTCGTCTCCCATTGATGTCTGTAACTCTCTAGTTGTGCGATCATGGCGATCAGAAGGTGTTTCATCTGTTGCAAATTCTGTCAATTCAAGATCAAGCCTCGACACTTTCGATATCAAGTCAAAATCTTGCTTGCCATTGTGTCATATTCCTCTTTTCCCATCAACACTTTTTCAAACTAGTTGGAAAGTACTTTGTACTTTTCATTTAGGCCCTTAAATCGTGATATTCATCATTGATGAGTTCAGTAAAGAAATCGATGGCCGTAGATGGCCATCGATTGCGAGTTGGCTACCGGTCTGAAATACAGTGGAGAAAACGTAATTCTTTCGTTCAAACGCAAACGCATTGCAATGAAATATAGAAAATGACAATATTTGACAATTCAGACTACCAGTTTTAATCTGAGTGGCAAACAGTTTTGAGCCTGATCAGACGCCGGGTAATCCGGCGTCTGATCTGGCTCCAAACTGTTTGCAATGAAAATAATAGTAAGCATAACCGCGGTTATTTGGAAAGAAAACGCGTTTTCTCTACTGTACTCTTCACGCTGCACACGGGGCACAAACTGCCAACCTCAACAGCAAACAATGATAATTGAACGCGCTACTGGTTTCTCTTGCAAAATACCGTTGACACTTGTTTTGTCTCGGTCATTGATGCCACGGTAGCGTGTCCGAACGTCTTTTACCGACTTGGCAGACAGTCTGTCTATTTGTCTTACGATCAAAATAAGAAACAAATATCACTGAAATCAACACACTGTTTTCTCAGTTCTAACAAAGACATTATTTCAATTGCTTTATAAATGACCTGCTTTTTCAATCCTTGTCTACACAAAAGGATTTTAAAAATATCTTTATACTATGTGTATCTCAAATTCATCTTTTTGCCACTTTTTGTATACATTGTATACATGCATTTTTAAAAATGCAGGTGAAATTCTATGATCCTAGATGCATTTCTGAATAGTCCACTGATATTCATTTGTGGAGGCGTATAAAAGTGTAGTTTCAATTGATAGAGACTTTGAAAATTAGTCAAAATTTGCAGATTTTAAAATCCAAATATCTGCAGAACAAACAATCAAGTTTGTTTGTATAATTATGCTTTCCACGGCGTAAGGGAGACAGGGTCTAAACATCGCATATTTTAAAGTCTGAATTTAGAAAATACAACCAAGTGTATCTTATCATTCAACATGGCTGGTTTCGAGTTCAATATGCTTTTTGAAAAACTTCGCCTAACCATCAACTGGTGTCAAATCAAACCCCATGATGATATTTTTCTGAACCAAACACATATTGTTCTAGTTCATGTTGATATTGAAGTGAATCCTGACCTAGCTGTTGTAGATCAGATGCACGGCATCTTCATGTTTTGGGTATTGCAAGTCTTATTCAATAAATTTCAGACACTATCTTAAATATAGTCAAACGGGAATAGCCTCTACCCTGATGCTATGTCACATTGTCCAGGTGAATAACCTATACAGTAAAACCTCTCTATAACAGCCACTAATTTGTGTTAGTTATTAGGTGTTTATGACAGGTGATTGCTTAAAGCAAGGTGACAGAAAAACAGAAATCTCCTTTAGGAGATTTCTGTTTTACTGTCACCTTGCTTTAAGCTATCACCTGTTTTTTATACAACTTATTAGCCTTCTTTTAGTGGCTGTTATAGAGAGGTTTTACTGTACCATTAAAGATGTTACCATAGTATGTCAGTACCTTGTTCTTGGTCAAATGTGATTTTGAGTCGACAGACAATATTAAGTCTATGACTCCTAAGGAAATACATTTTTCCAAACCTAAAATAGGACATGTGCTATGTGAATCTACGATAAACATGTAGTATTCTGCGCGTTTGATGTCTTTTATTTGTGTGTACATGTGAGTGTTCTGTACCCTACTACAGACAGGGTTTGTCTCCATAGTATATGAGACGCTTGTTCGTGCGTTAAAATGGTCCCTTTATGCCTTTAGATGAGAAATACTTTTTCGGAATGACATTGACATTTACCCCTTTGTCAAATTTCATGCGTAGAGATGTGTTGCCAATACCAATTTCGACAAATACTTGATTAGCAGATCACTTTTCTTAACTATGAAACTGTTAACAAGTATCACATTGTTTCTATTCTGTTCTTGGTTAGTCTGTCTTGACATCTGCTTGTGTGGATGTCTGGACCTGGTTCCGTTGATTTCGACTCCATGGTTTCTTCACTGCATTCACCAAAGCCGATGAATCCATCGTTTGACACAGCTCTGTACTTAGATTATGTGTTGGGGAAACGTCTATACAGTTTGCCTGTGTCAAGTCCGATCCCTCTAGAATTAGCTTCTCCCTTATTGTGGTGGACTTAATCCCGAAAACAAAGTGGTACCGAACGAGTTTATCTTGCAACTTAGGTGGGTATCCACAATCTTCGATGAGCAATTTGAGCTCTGTCACAAATTGCTCGAACGTCTCCCTCAAACTGTACAGGATTTGAACCTGTACCTGTGGGTTTCATATACGTTGTAAGCTTCTTTAGTTGGCTACCGTAACGTCCCACGTTGATATAATTGTTTTGCCCTTTTCGCCAATCCTTATCATAAAAAAGTTACATTTCTGTTCTTCGGACGTTCTGTCCAAATGGCGGCCAAACATAAATGCGGCATGTTCTTTGAGATCTTTTGTGTTCCATTTCATTCTATGTGATCTATTAGTGAATTCCATCTTTTGACAATAGAACTTTATCACTTAAAACACACAATTGTCTGCAGAATGTTTACTGAATTTGAATAAATCAGTTAAACTTCCCCTTTAATTCCAATTATTGACTAAAGCACCACATCTGACACCATAAATAATAGTTGGTATATGGATGCAGGAGTTGTCCTTCTTGGATACTGTAACACAGGAGATTATGGCTTTTTCTTCGTCGTCTAAACGTTTTTTGTCTGATCCTGCATGGTCTGTTTCAAAGGCAGACTCTTTATACAAAACTGGTGATCGCTACTCGAAGCATATCTGGTCAAAGTGCTCGTCCAAAAGTTTATACAGCCGTTAACGAAAATATTCTTCCGATTGTGCTCTTTCCATAGTTCACATTCATGTACATCAAATTCTTACCGATGTCGTAGCGTATCCATGTGAATTTACCCAGCCAACTTCGCTGATCGCGTTCATTTGTTCTTTTCGACATGTAACTTTCCAACCAACATTTCATACTTAATTGCTGACACATTTCCAAAGTTCTTCTTCTTCAAAGATTATTTTGAACAAACTCCTCTTTTGCCCTCTTTCTTTTCATTATCAATCCAAAGCTACTGGCAGTCAGTCTCTTTTCTCGCTCCTTAAAGCGCTGACTGCAGCTTGGCTGGTCTCTTGTCTCTGTCTCAAGGCAATTAGCATGCAGCGTGTCAATAGCGATGTCAAGTTTTCTGATGGTCACTTCATCAACACTGTCTGGCACATGACTGTCGGACATCCCCAACTGTCCCAATCTGACGGTCCTTTAAGGCCACTACTGCACTGACATCAGCTGGGTCCATGCAGTAGCCCGATTCCGACACTAGATTCCCTAGATACCTTACCTGTTTCTTAAAGAACTCACATTTTTTTAACTTCAACTTTATACCCTTTTCTTTAAGGCGTTGCAACACAGCTCTAACATCACATACATGTTGGTCAAAGTCCCTACTAAAAACAAGAATATCGTCCAGGTACGGAATACAGATTTCATCTCGAAGACCTTCCAAACAACTCTCCATAAAGGCCTGAAAACATCCGGGGGCCCCTGAGAGCCCGAATGGGATTCGTACCCATTCATACAAGCCCCATGGTGTTGTAAATGCTGTTACTGGACGACAGTCTTCTTTCACAAAGCCCTGGTGATAAGCTTTACCCTGATCTAAAACTGTAAACCATCTGTGACCTCCAAGGCTGTCAAGAGTATCCTGAATCCTAGGAAGTGGTATCTGACTCTGCACTGTTTTGTTGTTGACTGCACGGTAGTCTATGCAAAGTCTTAGAGTACCATCTTTTTTCCGGACACACACAATAGCACTTGAATAGGGAGATTTTGACTTTCTAATCCAGCCTCGGTTAACCAAGTCTATCAGGTAATCTTTGACCTCTTTCTGGAGTGGTTTAGGTACAGAATTGTAGGTCTTTCTCACTGGGACTTCATCTGTCAGATTGATTTCCATTTGAAGATCAGGAGCGCAACCAACATCATACTCACCCATAGAGAATGCATTCCTCTCTTCCTGAAGCATGCTTTTAATTTTACTTACCTGTTCTTCAGTAAGATCATCTCTGCCTAGTTCAACATCAAACTCTGTAACCCCTGGTAGATCATCGTTCTTATCTGATACTTCACTAGCTACTTTATTACTGCTTACCTTTACATCCATGTGGTCTCTCTTGTCCGCCAAAGCAATAACTGACTGTATACCTTGAACTAACCCAATTTCAGTCCTTTTCTGCAAAACAATATCATGATTTGTAGGATTCTGAACAGGTACACGAACATGAAAAGTAGAACCTTTAGGAACTGATACAACTGTTTCTTGAAATGTGAGCCCTGCATTCTCTTCATTTAAAATTTTTGGTTCAAAAATAGCACTGCATTTATCTAAAACAGCTTCCGAATGAACAATTCCCTTTACAAAGTTTGTTTAGCTGGAATGCAGAAGTCATGTTTCCCTGTCTTAACAACACCAAACATCTCTTCACAGGCTAACAGCTTGCAAATCTCGCTGACAGTTGTCTCTTCTACATTTTTCAAAGCACCTTTTAGCATTTTGAAAGCAATCTCCGAACCCGAATTGGAAATCAAATGAGAAATTACATTGAACCCAATTATAGGTCTGGAGATTGACGAACTATCTGTAACCAAAAATGGCACTGTCAGCGGATTGGCATTTTGGTAACCTAGTGAAAGTTCCACTTGACCCAACCCTTAAATGGTATGATGTCACCACTTGCTGAGGCTACAGTCATATTTGAAATCTCTGACAAGTCCCTTAAACATTTTGCCCCTAACATTCTCGAAGGAATTAATGAAACTTGTGCCCCTGTGTCCCATATACACTTGGTTTTTAAATTGTCTAGTTTGCAGTCAATGAGACATTCTTCACCTACTAGTTTAACGATATGATTTTTATTTCTGGAACAAACTTTCCCTTTGATATTGTGCACATTTGAATTTTCTAATTTACTAATTTTAATGTTCAAGTCTCTGAGATTGCTTGCAATGAGTGCAGGGGTGGCTAACGGTCTGGTCACTAGTTCCCCTGCTTCAGTGACCCTTGCCTGTTTAAATGCTTTGGAGCTTTGCACCCCTTGGCAAAATGTTCGCTTGATCCACATCTGAAACAGTGTTCACACCTTGAATCTGTACCCTTGCATTTGTCACATTTGTTTCTGTTTCTGTCGTTTTGCTTTCTGAAATTTCTGGTACTTAGTTCTTGTAATTGAACTTTCAGCTCTTTGATTTCTGACTGAAGATTATTCACAGTTTCACTACACATGTTTACAGTTGTTTTGCTTTTAACTTTTGAGTTGTGTTCCGCTTCACTAAGCGTGAGTTGGTTAACTCTACTAAGGATTTCCACATCATCAACTCCTGGTTTCAGAACTGTTTCCAATAGATGTCGAACATTGTCGTCTCTCAAGCCAGTCGCTAAAGCATGGAGAAACATTTTCTCTACCATGGCCTTATCATACGGAACTTCTTCATATTCATCTGACGCTGTCAGCACACGTTGCTTCAGGTCTAGCGTACGCATAACGAAGTCAAAAGCACTTTCCGTGGCACTTTGTGTCGAATTACACAACTTGTTATACAGTTCCGTTGCCGTTTGTTCACGGAAATGTGACTGCAGGATGCCCTTCAGCTCTTCCAAGGACAGTGAAACCTTGCCTTCCAGGTAACTACGTAATCTTGCGCCCGGTGTTATCGCCCTTATTATACCCTCAATTATCTCGTTGTGAGTGTGTCCCTTCTCTACCCCAGCCGCTATCTGTCGATTAAGGCTAATATAGCTAAGCCCTCCTGACTGTTCCGTAATCGTTCCGAATACTTTAAAGTCTTTTCTCCATAGAGCTGGAGGATCAGCATGCTTTGTCTTTGTGACTGGGCTTGGTTTGCCTGTAGGTGCCTCGAAATTCATGGCGAGAGCAACCATGGCGGTTTTCCCTTTATCCGTCCCGCCCAATTCTTTTTTAAACCATGCCTCTACCACGGCTACTGCTTTGGGCTGGTCGAGTGCCTTGACCGGTCCATCGTCCAGTTCCTGTTCATCTATGATTTCCGCCAGAACATCTAAACTTGCGCTATAAATCTTCCCTTTCAGCATAAGGATATCGTCGTCAGCCATGTTGAGGATCCCGGACGAGCCCCCAAAAATGTAACCCGGGATTGTTTTACTCTGGATATGGCTCTGTAACAAACAAATAAACGAAAATCAATTGATTGATTTTAACCACGCTTTATTGTTGTCTCGGGCGGAAATGGCACTGACTTCCCTCCCCTTGTAAGGTGCACAATAGTTGAAACTAATGAAAAGGTAATGAAACTTCCGAAATGAACCTGCATAAATTGAAAAAATGGGTGTCCCCTATTACCGTCACACTATTACGCCAAGGGAACTTGAGCACTGTTCATCTCATCAATTACCACTGGATCCCTTTGTAGGTTTTCTACAACACAGAAATCTCCCTCTGTTGGTGCCAACTGGGATGATAGAACAGACCCAGCTGGTTCTTGAAATCCTATATGCTTGTTGGATTTAGCACTAGTGCTTTAGAATTAATAGTCAGACATAGTCCAATTAATGGATTTATTTCCAGCAGCAGGTTCACACCTTGATTTATGTCCAAGAGGCACTTTGCACTTCCTGTACGGGCATCATACAGTGATAACTTCACCCCAGAGGATGTCGAGCCATACCGAGGTTTAACAATCCTTGTCATTATGGGGTCAGCCCGAAGTGTTTTCTGGTATTGGATGTTTATCGCACAGCTGTGTACGTTTTCCTTCCTCAAAACTTGATGCAATCAGCTGTTGAAGAAATTTGACAATTTCCTGTGAAACTAATAGATCCTTCTTATCACCATCGAAAATGAGACTCTCTTTAGAGGCATCTCTTGCTCTAAGGACGCCACTGCGTTGACTGTTTTAGCTAGCAAAGTCGCTGCCTTAACCACCGAAGTTTAAATATTCTGCAACTTCCAGTCAGTAATTCTACCTTGTGCGATACTGCATCCGATATGAGACGATTAGTCTTGACTACTGTTAGTCCCGCACAATTTCATGGCCTTGCATGTTTGGGATCCTTGACCAGTCCATCATATATATCGTCAGCAATGCCATTGTGAAAAAGATCATTAATGTTCTCTGCCAGTCTGTGATCAATGTCATTATCCACTTGATCAAAAGTTCTGAACTACTTTGCCATAGATTCAAAGCGGTTCGACTCTACTGCCAGTCGTTCGGGTGGCATTGAACTAGGCTGCACAACCTCTCTGTAATCATCACACAATCTCCCAGTACAGTCTAACTTCGATCTCTAGAACTCTATTAACTCAAACTATCCGATAATTCGACATATGAAATTTATTGATTTGTTCGGTTAAGTCGAACATACCCATATTTCAAAGTCAAAACGTGGCGTAGCCGAGTTCGATTTATCGTCCTTCTTAGATAGATGAGCAAATCTACTCAATGTAGGTTGAGTTGGTGGGGTATTATTATCCATGTCTTCCTCTCGACTTCTCCTAGGCGACCGGGTCCAAATTCATAAGAATCATCATACTCCTGGTACTCCGGATTCTCATATTGACACTCAAAGTCCTCCATGCGTTTTGTCAATGAACACTGCAACTGCTGAATGTTTTTCAAACATTCCATTTCCTTTGCTGTCTTAGACACATCATCACCAAATAACTGATCCGTAAATGGAATGGAGTGGGTACACAGGAAGTTTGCATGTCCCAGAAGCAATATAGTTGCGTCATTACATCAATCAATAATATGACCAATATCATATGCTGCCTTGTCCACAGTTTTGGCAAGAATACTTGCGGACTTCACGAGAGAAGTCTCTACAGCTTGTAGCTTTCCATGTCGGGACCGGGCTGTAGGGGATACTATATCCCACACTAATTGGTTTTAATTCACGGTAACCAGCCCCTGAGTATTTTGTGATCCGACGTTTTGATTATCTTTGATCATTGTTTCATATTTTTTCATTTTGAATGCCCTCTTTGAATAATGTGTCTACATTCTCGGCTAACACCGTGTCCACATCTCTATCACACACCTCTTGCAGTTTGAACTTTTTTGCCATACTTGAGAATCTTGAGTTCTGATCCTTATTATTGTTATTATCATCCAGTTTCCTTTTACCAAGCACAGACTCTGCCGATCCTTGAACTAACATTTCAGAGTCATCCTCTACATTACTCTTCCCAACCATACTGTTCATGAGTTATAGACTAAGCGTTTCATGAACTAAGTGTACCGGGTCTAAGTGTGCCATTTCAGGACTAAGTGTGCCACATATAAATTATATAGAGGAATATTTAATACTGTACCATATATTATGTTATTATATACATTATATTTTTATGCTCCCCTTTAGAGGGGGGGAGCATATACTCGCCGCTTCGTCTGTCCGTCCGTCACGCTTTTTTGTCCGGAGCATATCTCTTGAATGGTACACCGTAGGTTGATGAAACTTGATACAGTGATATAGAATGACAGGAGGAGGTGCAGTACACAAGAACCGTAACTCTCTCATCTCCCAATTTTGAATTATCTCCCTTTTTCTCATAAAAAAATCAATTTTGTCCGGAGCATATCTCTGGACCGTTACACTGAAAGTTGATGAAACTTGTAACAGTGATAGAAGTTGACTAAAGGAAGTGCAGTACACAAGAACGGTAACTCTGTCATCTCCCAATATTGAATTATCTCCCTTTTTCTAAAAATACAAAACAATTTTGTCCGGAGTATATCTCTTGACTGCTACACCGTAAGTTAATGGAACTTGATACAGTGATAGGTGATGACATAAGGAGATGCAGTACATAAGAACAATGACTCTGTCATCTCCCAATATTTAATTATCTCCCCTTTTCTATTTAAAAAAACAACTTTTTTCTGGAGCATATCTCCTGAGCATTGCATTGTAAGTTGATGAAACTTGATACAGTGATAAGAGATGACAGAAAGAGTGCTGTACTCAAGAACCATAACTCGGCCATCTCCCAATATTGAATTATCTCCCTTTTTCTACATAATTTTTTTAAAAAATCAAATTTTCTGCCGCACTGTAACTTGAACCTTGATACTGTGTTAGCGATGACAAAAAGAAGTGTAGTACACAAGAATTATAACTCTGTCATCTCCAAATATTGAATTGCCTCCCTTTTTCATAATAAATTCATTTTTGTCTGAAGCATATCTCCTGAATATTACATCGTAAGTTGATGAAACTTGTTACTGTGTTCACCTACTAAACATGCTATACCTTCGGCTTTTTCTTTGTGGGGAGCATCCATCGTTGGGAACAATATTCTTGTTCATAATAATGTATTAAAGGGGAGCTAGTCATTTCGTAGCCGGTAAAATGAGTCATTTCGTAGCCGAATTTCGAGTCATTTCGTAGCCGCCGCAAACCTAAAAGTCATTTCGTTAAAAACATGAAGTTCAATGTACAAACGTGGAAATGAAATGTTCCATTTATCACAATTATCCTCTTTTCTCCTTGAAAGAATATAATATACCCAACACTATAGATATAATCCATTTAGTACAAACAGCACACAAAATGAAAGTGAAAGTAGTTTAGCATTTATTTCGCACCTATATGTGTTTAATGTCATTAGGATCGAAACTTGGTCGCAGTTTCGATGCCTGTTAAAACCACACTAGCTAACAATTAACTATTAAATACATCATTGTTGACCACCCAACAGATCTACCCTATATAATTTCATAGGTGGCACGCTTAGTCTAGAAATGGTACACTTAGGCAGCGGGACACTTGGGCAGTGGCACGCTTAGTCTGTCACCCCTGTTCATCATACCGGTATTGATCATACTGCGTATGCCTTTTAGCGAATATGATTTATTCCTCCACTGAAGAAAATAGTTTTTACCCTCATGAACAATTACCATTACAAATATTGTATATAGCCTAGCAGATTTTAGCTTAAAGCAGGCTGAAAGTAAAGCAGAATGCGCCTTAGGGCGCATTCTGCTTTACTTTCAACCTGCTTTACGTAGTCACATATCTTCAATACTAGAAACAGGCTATGAGGTAAAGGGTTAAACTGTTTCAACACTAAGTAACTCTTGTGGGTTATTTGATTCCCTTGTGGATATTTTAGTTACCAAAACACAAACCAGTCTACTTGGAAATAATGGGTAGTTTAATAAGTACAACTTAGCAAACAGGGTAGACACTGATCAGAGGGCTCCTATAGGATAGGAGCCCTCTGATCTAGGTATACACTGTTTGCAAATGTAATGGGTATATTTTAAAATGGTGTTAAAAGAGCTAATGGTTGATAAACCTCTAAGCAGAAAACATACCTAATCATTTGTGTCAGTCCGGTAGGATCTAGTTTTCTAAGGTTTTATTATATACATGAACACTTAGAAAACTCATTTCATGCATTCATAGAGTTATGTCATTGGTGATAATTTTTGTTTTAGATTTAAGAATCTCAAGTCTGTTATAAATATCTATTAAAGGGTTTAGAAAATACAAAAGCATTGTACATGTACTGTTTTCATTTTTATTTCATAAACTTGTTGTATTTATCCAACATGGGTAAACTGTTAAAAAATAAATAGTCAAAAGCATTGTTGTTTTGTTATAATTGTGCACTCATTCTATACAGTCAAAAGTGGGTAAACCCACTACTCAATTATTGCACCTTTAGTTTATTCCTCCACTGAAGAAAACAGTTCCATTTTATAGACATGAATATGACACAAAAGAATATATTTCCTTCCTTCTAAATGAAACCAGAATTAAGTAGGTAGGTAAATATCCTAGCAGATGATAGCATAAAGCAGGCTTAAGGCACATACTGCTTTACTTTCAACCTGCTATAAGTGGTCACCTATCTTCATAACTACAGGCTATGGGTTTAAGCAACCACTAATAATGCAAAAATAATGTAGAATGTTGGTAATGGGGCTTTCTGCATTATTTTAGTCATGCATTAAGAGGTCACCTGTCATTACAGGTCTTTACAGAAAAGCAAAAAAGTAAAACGTCCTGTATTACGACCACTAGAATGAAGGATAATTGATGTGACTGCTTAAAGCAAGATGACAATAAAACAGAAAGCTGTGAAAGGAGCTTTGTTTTTTCACCTTGCTTTAACCCTTTCCCCCATAGAAGCGCCTTTTAGCGAATATGATTTATTCCTCCGCTGAAGAAAATAATTCCAATTTAATCAATCATCAATATAATTATATTATAGGGAATATTTTCTATATTCTAGCACATTATAGCTTAAAACAGGCTGAAAGTAAAACAGAATGCGCCTTAAGGCGCATTCTGCTTTACTTTCAACCTGCTTTAAGTAGTCACCTATCTTCAATACTAGAAACAGGCTATCAGGTAAAGGGTTAAGCAGCTACCTGTCCTAAACACCTAATAATTAACACAGTTTAGTGATCGTAATAGAGGGGTTTTACTGTACCTCAGTTTCATCAATGTTTCTTCATCACTGTGTGGCAACAATGCAATGGTACCAACTACATAATTCCCTCATTATTACAAAAATCTTCTCATGATGAGTGAATATCTGAAAGTTTTCAGAATGTTTTCCTGAGCATGACAATCTGAACACATAAGAGTTTTTGGGATGGATTAACCCATTACCCAATAAATACACCTTTACTTTATTTAATCACTGAAGTAAATAATTCCGTCATAAACATGTTTTATAAGTAGTTTTCTATATTCTCACGGATGATAGCTTAAAGCAGGCTGAAAGTAAAGCAGAATGCACCTTATGACACATTCTACTTTACTTTCAACCTGCTTTAAGTGGCCATCTGTCTTCAAAACTAGAAACAAGCTATGGAGTAATGGGTTAATGAACAATTCCTTCCACTTAACCCGTAAAACATAATCTCATTGGTGCTTGCCAACAGTTTGGCTCTTACGAAATGTCGTATGACAAAACGGCCATAAGTCAAAACTTTAAAATACATCAAATTATTATTTCTCAATCTAACCCTGTCTTGTGAGATCTCTTTGGAATTGTCTTGCCAAGACAATTACAAAGAGATGTCACAAGACAAGATTAGATTAAGAAATAAATAACAATTTAGAATTTAAGAATCTGTCTTACAACAAAATGTGTCGTACGACTTTTCTTTAGACCCAGATCAGATGCTTCTGATCTACAGTACTCCCTCTCTTGAACATCATACCAGTAGATAAGAATGACGATTTTTGAAAGGCAGATGATTGCTTTCTGCATTACTGTTGTTCTACAATAAGCTGTCACTTGTATTAAACAAACATGATAAGACTTAATCTGGATGTCATTTCAGAGAGGTTTTGCTGCAGACATTTTTTTTCATATAAAAAATACAAGGGTGTTTAACCCCTTCACTGCCTTACCACAAGTGCACTAGTAATTTGAAAACAGTTTGGATCCTGATCAGACGCCGCGTAACACGGTGTCTGATCAGGATACAAACTGTTTTATAGTCTATTACACTCATTTCAATATTTCCTAAGTCAAAATAACTAAATATTTAATTTTAGAAATAAAAGCAGACACCAATTGTTTAAAATTGAGGATGTCATGGCAGTGAAGGGAATGGCTGAATCAGGAAGTTAGAGTCTTTTTCATCCATGATACTTTAGCTGGATCCCATCGTTCAACAGTATCTTTTCCTTTAACTTTCTTGGAACCAGCTGATACCGGCGGTGGTGGTGGTGGAGGGGGCAAAGGGGCCGGTGGAGAAGCAGCTGGAGGGTTTTTAACCGGAAGTTCCTTTTCATTTAAAGAGTCTGTTTCAGTCAATACTTTCAGATTAGCACCAGATTTAACATTCATTTCGGGTTTGTTTTTGGAGACATCCTTCACATCTTCGTTGTTATTGATATTCAGATTTCCAATCAGCTTTTGAGCCTGCAGTGAAAGATTAAAATAAACACTGATTATATATGTCAATTGTATAACAAGGATTAACTGCTACAGATATAAGTACACACTGAACCCAATGAGCCCTCTGGTCAGGGTCTACACTGTTTGCATGGGACAAGTGTAATCCTACCAGGAACACTGTTTGTAAATGACGAGTTTACTCTTCCCTTGGGTTGAATGTGTTAAGTGTGGAAAAACGAAAATAACCTGGACTTCAATATGATGTCTACAACAATATCAGATCAAATACATACAAAATACAGTAATAAAATATTGCTTTTGCATGCAACCCTGTGCCTAACAAATTGCACAACAAGTGGCAATGTAGGTGATACATGAATTATTATAATATACAAATACATGTACATGTGGTAATTCCAGTTCGACTGATATGTGCATTGTTGTATGTATAATTTACATCCTTTTAACAGTATTTCAGTCATATCGTGATGTCCAGGTGGAGGAAGACCCCAGAAGCCCTTTATACACTGTTTCAGGCACAAATCAGCAACTGGGTAGAACCACCGACCTTCCGCAAGCCAGCTGGAAGGCTTCCCTACATGAAAAATCTGAAGTGCCAAGACCGTGACTGAAACCAACAGCTGTGAGGAGCTAAGTGATGTAAGTCACAGTCAAGAAGCTATAACCACTAGGCCATGGAGGCCCAAAATATGCGCATTGGTGAAAAGTTGCATTAAAATATTTTTCTTAGAGAAATGCCTTTTCAGGTTTCTATCCTTTCCTGATAAATACAGTATGTCTATATCTTGCAATAAGGTTATTTAAAGTAAGCTTGGAGGAGCTGTTTGCTTCACTATCAGTCTGCATTAGCAGTTCCTTGTCTTAAACACTGCAAACAGGGCTGCCATAAGTTGACATGAAAAATCCTAAGATTTCAAAATTTGCATTTTTCAAGTGCGATTTTACAAATCATACCTTCATCCCATCGCCTGTTTCTAGTTTTGTTGACACGTGACTACTTAAATCAGGCTGGAAGTAAAGCATTCTGCTTTACTTTCAGCCTGCTTTAAGCTACCATGTACTAGAAAAAAAATCCGAAGATTTAGGAAAAATCCGGAGAAATGGCAGCCCTGTGCAAACAAGCTGAAGAAATTATTTCCCCCATAGAAGCAGCTTTTAGTGCATTGAATTTATTCCTCCTCTGACAAGAACAGTTCCCATTTATAAAGTCATAAGGATGTACCAAAAGAAATATTTTCTATATAGGTAGCTTAAAGAAGGTTGAAAGTTATGAAGAATGCACCTTAAGGCCCATTCTGCTGTACTTTCAACCTGCTTTAAAGGGTCATCTGTTTTCAAAATGAGAAACAAGCTATGTGGTAAAGGGTTATATATACCATGAAAGGAACCACTTTGACAGAGACTTACTAGTTGTTCTGGGAGTATGTCAGATCCAAAGGAGACAATAGGCTGGCAGTATTCATAGCCAAGATGCTCATAGAAATGCTGCTTGTCATGAGTAGTGAGATACATCATCTGATAGCCTTTCCTACAATCATGAAAAAATGATAGTCCAATACAGCTCCTGTATGAGATACCGATATCAGGGCCTACTTGTTGACATTCTAATTGGTGTCTTGTCAAAGAAAATCTTGTCTATATATGTAACATGGTGAAAAATTTGTGACCCAACTGGGACTCGAACCCAGGACCTCTGGCTTACCATGCCAACGCTCTAACCACTGAGCTACCGAGTCACCCAGAAAAGCCAATCAACCATTTCACCATATTCTCTACCCAGCTACACACACCCCCTCTACACAAGAATTTGTCCCGAATTCTTATTAAAGAACACTCCACGAGTTTCTTATTATTATTTCTCCACGAGTTACATATTATTCTACGGGTTATTTACGTTGGGCGCCAAATGTAACATGGTGAAAAAGTTGTGACCCAACTGGGACTCTAACCCAGGACCTCTGGCTTACCATGCCAACGCTCTAACCACTGAGCTACCGAGTTATCCAGAAAAGCCAATCAACCATTTCACCATATTCTCTACCTGGCTACATATAATACAGTGGAGAAGACATTTCGTTTATGCTAATATTATTGTTTCAAATGCAAACAATTTGGTAACCCTGCATCTGATCAAGCTCCAAACTGTTTGCCACTCAGGTTAAACTTAGATGTAAAATCTTTCAAATGTTGTCATTTTCCCCATTTTAATCAACTGCCTTTGTGCTTTGTTTGAATTTAAACAGGAAACAATTAACTAGGTAAAGAGGTAAGGACAGTAGTACAAACACAACTGAGGCAATCTGGTGTTTACCGTATTTTATTTGATTCTGATATTTCAACCCTCAACGGGTCTTCATCAGGGATACATATAACCACAAACATCATACTGAAGGTATTAAAATCATGTGATCTGATTCTAAAAAAAGAAAGTACCCATCCCCACACCCTCCTAGGCAAACTGCCATGGGATAAACTTCTGGGCTCCTAAATGCTACATTATATGGGCCATGGTGGCAAGTAGATTTTTCAATCCAAAACCTTTTCAAATACTTTACACAGATTAAGCAGATGGCATTTTTACAAAGACAGCTATAAATGGAGAAAAGTGTTCAGCATACAAAGGGATACCACAAAGTGATGTTTTAGCTATATTATACCAACCCTGCAGCATATTCCTGTGTTTTCTCCATTATCACCCTTCCATAGCCTTTTCCTCGATGAGATTTCTTAACAACAACTGAAATATAAATCTCATTTTTTATTAACTCGTTGACCTGTAACACTTTTAACCCATTTACCCATTATATGCCTTTTTATGCCTTTCAATTTATTCCTTCACCATCTGGTTGTGAGTCGCTTTAAAGCAAGCTGAAAGTAAAGCAGAATGTGCCTTTTAAAAGGCACATTCTACTTTACTTTCAACCTCCTTTAAGCTTTCACAAGTTTTCAAAACTAGAAACAGGCTATGGGGAAATAGGTTAATACACACTCCAGTTCCCAGTAAATTTGTAGTATGCTATTGACTATTTAACATTCTATTTTTACAATTGCGTTTTGTATATCGCAAAATGACAAACAGTGCAGACCCTGATCAAAGAGGTTCCTCTTGGGTATGCACTGTTTGCTTAGGACCACTTTACTTCTCACAGGTACACTGTTAGTAAAGTCAAACACTTGTTGCTAGGTGTTGAATGTGTTAACACAATAATGTTATTGACATTATTTTGAAAATAGTTACGATATAACTTGGTATATGATCCATATTGTTTTGCCATTGCCATTTACTGAGCCTCAAGTTTGACTCTTTATCTCACTGCATATAAGCAATTTTTCATTAGAGCTCTTACTTCATACCTGCTTTAACCACAGGGGACCGTCACAATATAAGTCTGAACCTCAAAAGAAAAAAATGTATAAACAGTAGATATATAGACTAGAACTTTAAGAGATATCAACATAAGAAATAGTTTCTTTATTCTAGCAGTTGGGTGGCTTATAGCAGGCTGAAAGTAAAGCAGACTCACTGTGCCTGGCTTCAAAACTAGAAACAGGCTAGGGTAAATTGTTAAAAGTCAGAAGAGAGAATTTATAAGGAACTTTTTTTTAAAAGCTTATTTTAGCTTATCAATGTAGAATTTCTATGCATGGGGATAGGAGCTTTCTATATATGCTTCAGGCCATTTCTATGAGGAAAATGAACTGATGTCTGAATTTTAAGGCAATATCCTGGAATAGCCCCAGCAGTCACGTGATGTGGTTCATTTCGTATATACGGAATGAGCCACAGTGGTGTCCTGCTGGGGCTATTCCAGGATATTGCCAATTTTAATTTTAACATGGACAAAACATGATCCATAGTCCTATATGATAAATCTGACCAGTTTCACCTGATTCAACTAGACAGGCTTTAGTAGGCTGTCCTCTGATATCTGACAATCTGCTGTGGCCAACAACCTGTGTCTCTCCAGATTCTTCCTTCATCAACAGCACAAGGCAAAGTGGAAAGTTGTCTCGTGACTTTTCTAAACTATGAAGCCTGAAAAATATTATTGAAAATAAGAACCACTTAAAATTTCTGGATATTTAGCATACCCGGCACTAGTTTACAAGTAGTTAATGTAAATTTTTGACACCTTTCTTTAATTGGGAACTTGGTTTGGATCTCTAACATGCCCGAAAAGAACGGTTACAATATTTCTTTAGTTTTGGGTTGAAACGTAGTTATATTTTCAAGTTTAACTTTATGTGATTGTCAGACTGACGGGAATTCAACAAATCCTGTCCTGCGGATAAGAATTTCTCCCTCCATTGTTTCTTGTTTAATTGTTCTAGTGATTTTAAGAGAGTAGAGATACTACAAGCTTTAATGTGTTGAAAGTATAGTTAATTATTCAAACAACAAGTTACATTTTAGTTTTTTGTTTTGTTTTTCAAAGTCACATTTTAGATTACTAGGCCAACATGAAAATAAACATTGATTTATTAAATCGACAAGTGGATGCTAAATGTATCTTAAATGATCCTTTAATAGTAATTTTGTGTGTATTTCTTTACTTTGCCCGCATCTGTCAAATTTTAATTGCCGCGAAAACTAGTGAAAAATTACCTTGCGGTCAAACTCCGGCTCCATTCCTCATTTAGAACCTCGGCACATTCCTTCATATATTCAGGCACGTCATGCAGTGGATGAATTTTAAGCATTGCTTATTCAAATGTGCTTTAAACAACAGAAATTGGGTACAAGTCAATATTTGTACGGGAAGCTGCAACTTATCCCATACCCAGATGAATATCCCGGGGATGTAGACGCTTTGTATGCTTCAGGATCAGGAGAGGCTTGAAATGGCTGCTGTAGTGCCGGATTCGCTGTCAGCAAAATATAAAGAGTAATTTCTATTGTTTCAATCTTAATTAGTGTTATTTGTACATGTTTTAATGTTCAGTGAATTGTTATAACCACGTTTGATTGCAAATATAAACCGAATGCCTCATCACATCAACAGAGAATTGGAATCAAAGGAGGCACACGCCCCTACGCATGCTAGTTCCAGGTTGTTTCGGCCCCAGGCACTCGAGATCTCTGACAGTGAATATGGATTTGAATGTATACGTCTCAGGAACAACTTCTGGCTTTAGAAAGACGGTGGGAGGGGCGTGATTTGTCTAAAACCCTGTGTAACGTGCAAAACGAGGGACCTAATAAGCAATTGCTTTCGTTCTAATCCTAATGATCTATGTATGACTTAAACATGTGTTTGTATTACGAAATAAAATATGTTTAAACTAACAAACTCCGTCGGTGCAAAGCTTAAGCTCACTACTGGCGGTAGTGGCCCAATGGTTAACACCTTGGACTACTGTACCAGGGGTCGTGAGTTCGATCTCCCGCCGGACCAGCGGTCTGACTAGGAGATTTTTCTGAATCCCCGATGATGTACAGGAATGTTCTTGAGCAAGACATGTACCGCGAATGGCTCCTCTCCACCCAGGGGTTAAAATGGGTACCTGTGAAGGGTCTGAGTCGGTACTGCGGCTGCATTTGACTGCGCCATATGTTAGCAGTGCTCATAGGCAAGATGGCTCGATGATCAGGGGAGTATATGTACAGTCGGCTGAGCGGTCATTCGGACTGAAAGTAGACTTTAACTTGGTATATTACTTTATTACATCAAGAGATGTTTATTGCACAGCCGCTATATAATTGACTCACTTCCCAACACACAACGGTTTGGGAAGCCTCATTTGCATATACCAACGTACTACGTACGTTACATAACTCTCCCCTCCGAGAAGTCTCGTCCCGAGACTTAGACCTTGGGAGAACCGTGGGTAAGGCAACTCCGGTCTGGCAGTTGTCTTTATCCCACCGCTGCCACCATTTGTAACGTGCAAACTGAGGGACCCAGCAACAACAAACTCCGTCGGTGCAAAGCTTAAGCTCACATCAAGAGATGTTTATTGCACTATATAATTGACTCACTTCCCAACACACAACGGTTTGGGAAGCCTCATTTGCATATACCAACGTACTACGTACGTTACATAACTCTCCCCTCCGAGAAGTCTCGTCCCGAGACTTGGACCTTGGGAGAACCGTGGGTAAGGCAACTCCGGTCTGGCAGTTGTCTTTATCCCACCGCTGCCACCATTTGTAACGTGCAAACCGAGGGACCCAGCAACAACAAACTCCGTCGGTGCAAAGCTTAAGCTCACATCAAGAGATGTTTATTGCGCTATATAATTGACTCACTAATCCCAACACACAACGGTTTGGGAAGCCTCATTTGCATATACCAATGTTACAACTACGTATGTTACACCTGTTACGAATGTACTTGAAAACTGTTTATATTATATTAATATGTTTTCCTCAAATTTATTCCAGTCTAGTATATATCCCAGTACAACCATTATTCGAACACCTAAGCATTTTCTAATCAATTTCAAATTGTTATCTGAATAAAAGTTATTTTTTACATGAATACTGGATCATACTGGTCATTTTCAACTTAAAATACGATGGATAAGTAAAGTTGTTGCGACTGTAATCGGTTCTCTAACAATGTAAACAAAGCAGGGTGGTCCACTTACTTCATTCCCAGTGGGTACCCAACCTAAATTCGAACAGTAGGTTTGATACCACAAAATAGTCACTATATATAGTCTAGGGTAAGTGTTTGTTCATTAAATGTCAGAAAAACATAAAACAAGAGTCTGTGGTCTCATAAAAGGTAAAAGTCAACTTTTTTTCGTATAATTTACAGTAGTTTTGACATAAACTATCAATTGTTAATGGCAACAGGCAGGGCAGTAAAAGGGGTCTCCCCTTGCAAGTACCCTGACAGAGCTGCACAATTTAATGTACATCCAACCATCAAGAAGAAATTTCTAAAAGTTGTTAAATAGATTTTTCTGAAAATTTAGTAAACTCAAACCTGTCAAAATATTTTTTTATTAATTTCTTGTTACTTCTTATATGAAACACTGTTTAGAATATAAAAAAATGAAAATGATAAGGACCCCTAGTTTGAGATTTGATTAAATTTAGTGGCCTGAACCCTAAATATAATTTGTTCGGACCACTAGGAATGATGTAAGTGTATAAGTTATGCAGCCGACACACCACTGATCATTTTTGTTCTCAGAAAATGTATTCTATGACATATTCATACATTGGGAAATTTGGGATTAGGTGTAAATGCAATATTTATAGTCAGTGAAGTTCAACAAATGCCCGTTAACTTGTTTACTGATAATTTTGCCGATCTTGTGTTCTTGACGTTTCTACCCGTGTTGCTGTCCAAATGTCAGTCACGTGCGGTTATGCAAAATTGTGTGTAACCATAGATATCACGTGAAATAATTTAGGTGTTCGATTATTGGCTGTGTTCGAATAATGGTTGTAAAGGGATAGAGAATATATATTGGTCACTTTCTGCACGGATTTGTTTGAGGCAATAAGAGTTACCGGTATTATTTACGTAGTTTTCAACAATATAAGATTGAACACAGTCTGTATATGATCTAGCCCTGAGCGTTGCGTGGGTTAGGCTATCGTTAGTCAGTCGTTTAACACTCTAGCGTTACTTGGTTGTTACTAATCGTTTCAATTTGTTTGCTTCGTTTGCAGCGAACAACTCACTGGCGACCTGTCAACCTCCGCTGAACGGTCCCCTAACACAGGCAGCGTGTGACAAAAGTCAAACAAACGTCCAAATGCTATTCTGTCGTTATTCACACGTTATCACATGCTTATTGTTTTCAGTGATATCTTTCTTGGTCAATGTTACAAGCTTCTTGTGCGTTAGACAGTCACACAGGCTATTAGTGCGTTAGGAACAGGTTAATCACATGCCAGATGTGTCATTCTCATTCTAGAACACTAAAAAATTAAACGATTGAAGCATTCAGAAAACGTTGACCAGAATGTTATGGTGTGACGGGCTTATTGCTGGTAGTTTTCTTTCTTTTGTATTGTCCGTATAAATGGGCAATACTCAGGCTGGTTTTCCTTTATTCTTACATATGGCTGTTTGATGCAGACAGAGAGGGTAACAGAAATCTCCTAACTGGAGTATTTCAGCATGCTTGATGCAGCCAAGCTAATGCTCTAACTCATTCACCCCTGAAACTTTTAATGGACAATTCCAATTTCAAAATAAGTCTTAGTCCATATTTAACCAATTAGGGTTGATTTTAACAATATATTTCAAAATGACAAACAGTGTAGACCCTTAAGGAGCCCTTTGATCAGCAGTCTACACTGTTTGCATTAAGGACAAGACTTAGTGTCATCCTCACAGGTACATTGTTTGTAAATGACGAATATACTCGTCGCTAGGGTGACAGGGTTGAATGTGTTAATTATTAACAATAGTTACTGTAAAAAAGCATACAGGGTTCCATGCAGATAAGAGGGAGTAAACTGAACAAATCTCACATTTGTCCACTTATTTCAGTACCAAATCCTATGGTGTAACTACTCATTAAAATTGCCTCGAAGAGATGATTTTAATGAGTAGTAACACCATAGGGTTTAATAAAGATTTTAGTTGTTGAAATACTCTCCTTATCTGGTGCTCTGAGCATTGTGGGAAAGGGTGGATCAGCATAAGTTTGTATTTCATGAAAGTAAAACACCAAAAACATTTTTTTCAGATCCTTTGCATATGGAACCATCCGAGACAGGCTGCCTGTTATACTATCAAAAATAGCAGATACAGTCTACAGAAGCAAATCTTTTATCAAAGAAAAATATGGACAGGTAAAATGCATGAGAAATAGTAAAACAAAGTTGTCAATAGACATGAAAGTTGCAAAATATTTGTAGGGGGGCTGAGAGTTTGGAGAGAAGTAACAACTAAGAACAGGTTAAAAGTTTAGCATAATGCACCCCATAGTTTCTTTCTAGTTTTAAAAACAGGTGAACCACTTAAAGCAGATTGAAAGTAAAGCAGAATGCGCCTTAAGGCAATTTTTGCTTTACTTTCAACCTGCTTTAAGCTATCATCTGCTAGGGTGAAGAAAAAAATTCTAACAGTACATATTCATGACTTAATAAATTGGAACTATTTCTTCCATGGAGGAATAAATAAAGAGATGTAAAAAGATGTATTTATGGGGCAACAGCCTTACAGGTTAAAGGGCATTATGCTTTACTTTCCGTCTGCTTTGAACCTAATTCTGCTATATTTCTTTTGTTCTTGAACAAAATATGCACCACGAATTGCTTCTCTCTGAAGAGTCTGAGCCTGTACTCTGGATAGTCATACCTATGCGCCATATGTTAGCAGTGTTCAGTATTGACTTGTCTAAGCAAGATGGCTCAATGATCAGGGGAGTGAATGTCTGAATGTACAGTAGACTGAACGGTCATTCAGACTGAAAGTAGACAATAACTTGGTACTTCACTTTTTTCACTTTATAAACTATTTTCCTCATTAGAGGAGTAAATTAAATGCATAAAAAATGTGTATCTATTATCTAACTATCTATGGAGTAAAGGGTAGAACTTAAATTCTTGTAAGAAGGGATCACTCTTTCATCAGAGCTCCAGATAAGGGTGGTATTTCAAAAACTAAAATCTTTATTTCTGCTTTAAACCCTATGGGTCACTACTCATTAGAATCCTCTCGAAGAGACGATTCTAATGAGAAGTAACACCATAGGAGTTGATGCTAAGATAAGTGAGAAAATGTTGGGTTTGTGTAGTTTATAATAATAATAAAATACCTACTCTGCCGGAGTTTCTGCAAGAAGCAAACTATCTTTTTGACCTTTTGAATAATAAAATAGTTCACTCCCTCTTATGTGGAGCCCTGTTTCAGTCTTGTATAACTCATATCATCTGTCTGTACGCAGTCTGAAATAAACAAAACTCTAACCAATTTCTTTTTCTTTCTAGAATGCACAGGAGGACCTTAAGTTCATTGTAGGTTGTGTTTCTAAGCTGAGAAATGAGGTACAAACCAACAAGCCAGTTATCCCCATACAAGACAACAGGGGTGATTCTAAGGTAGGATTTGGAATGGAATTATTTTACATCTGGCATTCTGGGTCCAAGGTTATGAAGCATTTGAGTTGATTCTGAGATTGTCCTCAAGCATTTGAAATATATTGTTAAAATCAGCCCTAAATTGTCAAAAATGAACTATACTTATTTTGAAATTGGAATTGTCCCTTAAAAGTTTCAGGGGCGATGAGTTAAACAAGAAAAGATAATGTGTTTGTCACTGTGTTTGCAGGTGTGGAATGAGTATCTTACAAAGGTAACAGAAACAAATGGTGAGGCACCCAGCTGGTTTGTCTCCCCGTGGTTGTATGTTGAATGCTACATGTACAGGAGAATACAGGAGGCAGTAGAGAGGAGGTAGGGCTTGTACGTGTTGTAGTGCTTAATAATAAACCTTAACACCAAAATCTGCTTTAACCCAATTTACCCCATAAATAGGCCTTATTGCACCCATGTTTTATTTCTTCACTAAAGAAATTGGTCCAATTTATACAGTAAAGAATATGTATCATGAGAAAAACTTTCTATATTCTAGAAGATGATAGCTTCAAGCAGGCTGAAAGTAAAGCAGCATGCGCCTTGAGGCACATTCTGTTTTACTTTCAACCTGCTTTAAATGGTCTCCTGTCTTCAAAACTAGAAAGAGGCTATGGGGTACACAGTTTACCTACCTTCTGGAGCGGTTCTGGAAATTCATTCTGTGTTTTTTTCTCTGAACTTCCTATATGTGAGAACTACTTTCCTTAGAAATAATTAGAAGCTTAAAATGCTGTTTTTGTAGAATAATGGGATAAAAACTTTGTTCGAGTGATCGTTCTAGCAAAAATATCTCCCCTTTTTCTGTTGGGTATTGATAATTTGTAAGCTATTGAGGAAAAGTTAACACATTTACCCCTGAAACTTTAAAGGAACTATTTCAATTACAAATCTAGTTCATTTTTAGCTTGCCTGTTTAGCGGAGAGAGAAAAAGAGCTATTGACTTCACATCCTTGTCATTGTCCTCATCCAAAATCTTAATGCTAGTCATAACTTCTTTAATTTTTCATCTACAACCTTAATTGATGGTATGCATATTCATCTTGACAAGTCCTATTTAGAAATACCAAAATTTATATTAAGTTTTGTCCTAGACCTAATTTTGATGTATTTTTAACTGATCTTCAAAAACAGACGAGCATTGGCACCCACATGCGTTGCACTTGCTGAATATTTAGGGTTGATTTTAACAAAATATTGCAAAATGACAAACAGTGCAGACCCTAATCACTGGGCTCCTATAGGAGCCCTTTGATCAGGGTCTTCACTGTTTACATAGGACAAGTATACTGTTCAGAGCCATTAGTTACACTGTCGGTGGTGAGTATACTCGTCACTAGGGTTGAATGTTTTAATGATGAGAGATCTCCTTTCCACAGCTCATGCCTCCAGATGTTTGACGTGTTTGCAGAACAGAAGGAGAAAGCTCTTCAAGACTCCTCTGAGGCAATCCTTAGACTACTAAACTACATGATGACAGTAGTGGAAGACTTGAGTGAAGGCAAATCAGTGGATGCACACAAACTCTTCATACAAATAGTACAAGTAAGTGAATTAACCCATTACCCTATAGCCTGTTTTTAATTTTGAAGACAGGTGATCACTTAAAGCAGGTTGAAAGTAGAGCAGAATGCGCCTTTGGGCGCATTCTGCTTTACTTTCAGCCTTCTTTAAAGGGACTCGCAACCGGATGGTGTTCTTGTCAAAATAAAATAAAATACTCAAATAAAAGCAAATTTGTGGCATTATTTGGCTTTTGACATTAAAAAAATATGATCAGTCCAAAAAACGTCTCAAGACTCGTCACCGAATCTTAGTTTTTTAGATATTTTCCATCGTTTTTCCATAGCGCAGCTAACGGTATAGTTGTTGTTGTTGCTTCTCTACACGGGGTCAGACATAAACCCGAGCCGAATAATGTTCTATTAATAGCTATCATTGAAGTACGTTAATTCGCTACCATATATATGGTCACGGGTTCGAATTCCACCAGAGCCTCTTCTTTATTTTTTTTGAAATGCATTTTTTAACAGAATTTATTATCCTAAACTAAATTTTACCCATTTATATAAGCATTTGACATATATTTACAAATTACTATTTTTAATGCTTGATCCGGTTGCGAGCCTCTTTAAGCTCTCATCTGCTAGAATATAGAAAATATTTCTTAATATAAATTTTCAGGACTGTATAAATTGGAACTGTTTTCTTTAGTGGATGGATAAACTAAAGGCGTGAAGTTGGTATTTATGGGGACATGGGTTAATCCACTCAACAGGGAGCATGAACTACTCCATCGATATTAGTTCCACAGATGAATAATTATGTTGATGCTGTTGAATATATGTGCCTATAGGAACACTCTGATCTGGGTCTACACTGTTTGCAAATGTAATGAGTATATTTTTAAAAAAGGTCCATGGTGTTGAAAGAGTTAATTTATTCCTCCACTAAAGAAATAGATGATCCCCTTGTCCCAGTGCCTTCCAGTTTTTCTTGGGAGAACCCTGAGATCCAATTTATATAGTCAATAATCATTAGAAATAGTTTCTATATATTCTAGCTGTTGGTAGCTTAAAGCAGGCTTAAATAAAGCAGAATGTGCCTGAATTTGTCATTTGTCTTTAAAATTAAAAATAGGCTGTGGGGTTATGGGTTAAATAAGCAACCTGCATTGTCTTCCAATGGTAATAGGTGATTTACACTTACTGCTATACATGTATGAAATCGCTGACCTCCTCTACAGAAACCCTTATTGGTGTCTTTATCTAGACTTGCATTTTCAATGAAAAAATTCAGATTTTTAAATTCTGATCAGCAAATAAGTTTGTGAGCATTAGATCTGGATCCTAATTGATTGTAAATATAGTGGCCTTTTGCAGTATATCCTACACCGGTATTTAGTAATTGTGAACCTCTTCTTTATGGCTCCAGTTAAGGAGAGTATTTCAAAAACTAAATCATTTTGTCTGCACCAAAGCATATGGTGTCACTACTAATTAGAACTGTCTTGAAGATTTTTTTACAGACATGAAGGAGAAACAGTTGGAAAAACTTGTCTTGTCTGGAGCCCTGTGACTTCTTGTATGTTTCAGGTATCTTTGTGGGGTAACAAGTGTGATTTATCAATATCTGCTGGTATGGATAATGCCCAAACGTCCTGTCCTCTAGATCAGGTGAACACTCTCAGAGAATACATACTAGTAGACGATCTGGAACAGGCTTGGTCAAAGCTAAGGTAAGTTAAAGTAAAATTTATATTTCAAAATATGAAAAAATTTAGTCCTCCAAATGGAGTAGTTTGATATCAAATTAGAAATACAATGCATAGTTGATAATGTACCATTAGATCAACAGTAATTTCAGCTAAAAAAAATGCAGTCTCTGGTCAGTGTTTTCCAAAAGTATTTTTGATATGTAAACCTTTTGATTCAGATATGTCTTAACCCTTTCCCCTATAGAAGCGCCTTTTAGTGCATTTAATTAATTCCTCAGCTAAAGAAAATGGTTTCAATTTATACAGTCATGGACATGGTCCATAAGAAATATTTCTAAATCCTAGCAGATGATAGCTGCAAAGAATTCTAAAGTAAAGCAGAATGTGCCTTAAGGTAAAAATGTACATTCTGCTTTATTTCCCACCTGCTTTAAGTGGTCATGTGTTCAAAGCTAGAAACTAGCTTTGGAGTTAAGATGTCATTTCCTGGTAAATGCATCATAGGGTCATTGGAGCAGAAAGGTTTTACACTGTGAAGGAAATGTTTAACCCATTATCCCATAAATACGCATTTGATTTATTCCTCCACTGAAGAAAATAAATCTAAAATTATATAGTTATGAATATGTATCATAAGAAATATTTTCTATACTCTAGCAGATGATAGCTTAAAGCAGGCTGAAAGTAAAGCAGAATGCGCCTTAAGGCACGTTTTGCTTTACTTTCAACCTGCTTTAAGTGGTCACCTGTAATGAAAACTAGAAACAGGCTATGGGGTAATGGGTTAAAGAACTAAATGCTAATTTAAAACTTTTTTCTTTGCAGAGAGAAAGAACCATCTAGAGTGGACATAGTTCTTGACAACGCCGGCTTTGAGTTTGTAACTGATCTTTGTCTCGCTGAATTCCTGATCTCAGCAAAACTTGCAAACTGTGTGCATTTCCATGCCAAGTCGTTTCCCTGGTTTGTATCAGATGTTACAAAGACGGACCTTGATCACACCTTCCAACTATTCCAACAGTCTAACAGTATGGCAATGAATAGATTTACCAGTAAGTGGAAAGAAAGGTTTGAGGAGGGATCGTGGACGTTCAAAGCCCATGACTTCTGGACAATGCCCTTTGACTATAGTGACATGAAAGAATATGCTTCAGATCTATATGAAGACCTGGAAAAGTCTAGTCTAATATTCTTTAAAGGTGACTTGAACTACAGAAAGCTTGTGGGTGATAGAAGGTGGCCTACAACCACACCCTTTACTGACAGTCTAAGGGGTTTCTGCCCAGCCCCGTTGTTGTCTTTAAGGACCCTGAAGGCAGATGTGGTTACAGGGCTGGAAGAGGGGCAAGCGGAGGAGGTCAAACAGAAAGATGACAACTGGTTGATATGTGGCAATTGGGCAGTTATGGCATTTTCTAATATAGTAAAATAATTCCATTACTTTTTGCTCAAATTACATAATTTATTTCTTTCTCCTTACTTTGGAGACTAGTATATATATTACACATTTTATAGTCATGCATATATGCCTCATTTGCAAACAGTGTACATGTGAGGAGTACACATGTTCTATGCAAACAGTGTTGACCCTGATCAGAGGGCTCCTTAAGGAGCCCTCTGATCAGGGTCTACACTGTTTGTCATTTTGACATTTATTGTAAAATTCAACCATAAAAATTAAAAATGGACTGTACTAAATTGAAAACTAGACTTGTCCATTTGGGGTTTCAGGGAGGAAAGGGTTAATGCCCACATGAAGTGGTGGGGGGCATAGTGTTATCCATGTTTCAGTCAGCTGATATTTAGCTTACAAGACAAAAGTCAAGAAGAGCTTATGTTGTCACCAAGTCATCGTGATTTGGTATTCTCGTTAGCAATATCAAAAAAGAGTTCACAATGTTTGTACCCTTTGATCGACAGCTTTCAAATTTAAATCACACATACCTTAGGACAGGACCTTTCTATCCATTTGAAAAGTTTGACACCTTGACCTCAGCCTCTGCGTTTAAGTGTTTAAAGTTTCTAACACACTTCGTGCATCCCCTATATAAACAAAGAAGGGACATCTGTGTTTGAATTCTCAATAAAACACTCACATGTCTTAATGTGACGTCATATGGCATTGAAAACGCGTACGCCAAGAAATGTAGCGCCATTGCTTCGGTGAAAATTGTGGTTAAATTATGTGTTAGATCCAAAATAATAAATTCATACCAGTGTTTTATCATTGCAATAAAACACAGGTAGGAGTTGAGATGCGTAGTATTTAAATCAGGCCGCCTTAATATAAGTTTTGAAAAGTGTTAAGAACTTCTATACCCTAAGGACAGGCGACCGCTTAAACAGTTTGAAAGTAAAGCAAAATGTTCTTTAAGTTTGAAAGTAAAGCAAAATGTTCTTTAAGTTGCATTCTGCTTTACCTTCTACTTGCTATAATCCACTATCTGCCAGGATGCAGACAATATAAAGATTCGTTGCTGTATAATGGAAGTATTTTTTTCAGTGGAGGAATAAAATAGCCGTAAAAAGGCGTAATTATTGTATAATGGGTTAAGCTGCTCATCTTGTTACAGGAGTTACATGTTGGATCCTTGGCTCATTCAGCCTTTCTAAGGAAAAGGTACCTGTCCTGTAATGACATTGTCGTTTTATAGATATAAATCCTATCCATCTGACAACACATTTACAATAGGTTGTATTACTGAAATTATGTTTTAAAGAGTCAGGGCTCCAGATAAAAGAGGGAAAACTCAACTTTTTCAGCATTTTCTCCATCATGTCTGCACCAAACCATATGGTGTGACTATTCATTAGAATCGACGCTTCTAATAAGTAGTCACACCATATGGTTTGGTCAATTTGGTGCAGATATGAACATTTTAGTTTTTGAAATACAGTATTGAACCTTATTAGATTAAAATGATAATCGCAAGCGAATTGCCATCAAATTGCCGTCGAATCACGCGCTTCAAGAAACAAATCCTACGTTTGAATATTTTAACACGAATTTTCCGAAGTGGTTGTGACAAAAATTGAATCGAAAAAAAATAACGAATGCATATTTGCGAACATTTGTGAGATACACCATTCAAGAGAACTTTAAAACCGAGGGTAAAGTTAGTACCCAATGGTTAACACCTTGGACTACGGTACCAGGGGTCGTGAGTTCGATCCCCCGCCGGACCAGCGGTCTGACTAGGGGATTTTTTCCGAATCCCTTATGATGTACAGGAATGTCCTTGAGCAAGACATGTACCGCGAATTGCTCATCTCCACCCAGGGGTTAAAATGGGTACCTGTGAGGGTCTGAGCCGGTACTGCGGCTGCTTTAGCGCCATATGTTAGCAGTGCTCAATATAATTGTAGGCAATATGGCTCAATGATCAGGGGGTAAATGTACAGTCGGCTGAGCGGTCATTCGGACTGAAAGTAGACTTTAACTGGTACTTTACTTTAGTACTTTGAATCGCAAGCGAATTGCCATCGAATTGCAAGCGAATCGCACAAATTGTTAATTTAATAAAATTCAGTACTGTATTCCCCTTATCTGGAGCCCTGGCTCCGAGGTTATAAAGATTTTGTCTTGAGTCCAAACTCGATCCCAAGCATTTGATTGGTCAGATTTGAGCCTAGGCTCAAATCTGACCAATCAAATGATTGGGAACACACTCAGACTCAATTGAAACGCTTTATAACCTCGGAGCCAGGGAGTATGTATATTTTGTGGCTGGATTTATTTACGCTTTCTCTCCAGGAAACTCATTTTCATACAATAATTCCTCATAGAAATAATATGATCTGGCCATGTCTGTAAAAAGACTCACAGCGAAATCAAATTTGTCCTACATCCTGACAGGTTACTGCTTAAAGCAGAATGATAGTACACCCAAGGGCTACTTGAGGAAGATTTCTGCTTTAATTCCAGACTGATTTATTAAGTAGCCACTTGTCTATAATAATGGAACTGCGCGACTACAGAAAGGGTAAAAATAATTAAAATATGCTATAATTTTATTTTATTGATTTTCTTAGATCCACTTCTAATTATGTACACATTTTTATTATATTTCTTGATGAAATAAAATTTACTATTGAAAGACTAGCAGTTTTATATTCATGATAAATTAAAAAAACACACCGGTAAGGTACACCCTCCCCTGTGCAAAGCCGTTGTTTTAGCATACTCGCATATGGAAAGGGCTCTGGGGTATTGCTAACAATGTAGACTCCAATGAATTGTTCAGGCCCGTAATTTTGCCAAGTATAGTGACCAAGCAAATTTTATTTTATTTTTTTATTTGTACTTAATAAACGCTAGAAAACGCTTATCAGACGTTGTTTTTACGCAAATTTTAGTGCACAACCAAAAAAAACCAAAAAACGTTGTTTGCTTCCTACGGGCTTGATCTGACAGACCCTAACTGTCACTCAGATACTGATTTTGGCCTGATAAAGCGCATACCAGTTTCAGATACTTTGCCCTCTTTATTGGCAGACAATGGTTACTTAATGGTGTAAGACATTGCTTTATTCCGATTGAATACTAAAAAAAGATAAATGCTATAGTAAATCACGGAATTATAAACTACTTCTGTGAGTAAATAAATGTTAATACAGAATACTTTCAGGAATATCTGGTGAAACTTGAAACCATTAACCCATTTGTGCCCACGATCCCATATATGGGACATAGGCAATCAGTGTCGACTCTAATTAGACGCCGCATAATGCGGCGTCTGATAAGAGTCTACACTGTTTGTTGATAGGGATTTCGATATAAATGAAAATGAAAATATTGACCAGGCATCCCTTTGATTAAAAATGGCCTAATCCAATGCATGTATATATGTAACCATGGAATAATCCACTGGGTATAAATGGGTTAAAGATTTTGCTGGTTTAGTAAATACAGAAGCTTCTTACAATTGAAATAAATGAAAAACTGCAAGGTTCGAAATTTACAAAGTTAACGGCGTATCAATTTAAAACGTACGTGCCGATCATAAACTGGTCTGAATTTCTACATAAAACGGTAAGATTTACTTCCCTTACTCCAGATTGCCTTCAATTTTTCAATTATTTTCACATAGAGCCCAGTTATTGATATTCCTATAAAATCATACTTAGTTCACCATAGTAATGAACGTACAGTAAAAACCTCTCTACAACGACAACTAAACTGTTTTAATTATCAGATATTCAAGGCAGATGACTGCTTAAAGCAAGGTGAAATTAAAACGAAGCTTTCTGTTTTTCGTTCACAGTGTTTCAAACATATACTGACCAGCAAAAGAAACTATACATGATGCATAATGTGTATTTATTATAACGTGTGTTTAAATTCAATTTCAATTCATTTCATGAAATTTAAAAAAAATCTATCATGGAAGTATAACGTTACGGCGTCGCTCTAAAAACTCTTAGTGTCAAAAGTAAAAATCCACAAATGCGATATGTTTGTACCACTATTTCAATGAAACAATTCAAGTTGATATCCACTTATGTGTCGCTAAAATCCACTCTTGTATGCAAGTCTAGTATGGAATATGTCCTCCGTTTGCTCTGATGTCTGCCACTAGACGTCTGCGCATAAAATGAATCTTCTGTGCAGCGAATGGATAGTTGCCCGTGTACATTCAAATGTCCGTGCAATCTCTTTTATGCGTATATTGCACATAATGATGCCAATGACGCGTTCGCGCTGTATTTGGTTTAGTCTAGCCATCAGATTAACTCTTTAATTTTAATAAAATGCTATTGTTCCTTTAACTGTTTCATCAGTAACCTCAATGACCAAACAATTCAACACGTGGACATTTTATGAAACGTGCACGTGCAATTCGTGCAAAACGGCTTAACGATACACTGTGGCTAAATTTACCGATTTCAAAATTGCACGTGCTAAAAATGTCAGGCGTTATTCAAATATAGCAAATAAAGACCAAATTTACGCCCTTGTATACCGAGTGTAATTATTCATTAACTTTAAATATGTATAGTTTCTTTTGCTGTTCAGTATATAAGACACATGTAGGATAGGATTGCAATATTTGTAGATTGCAGTCCAAGTATGTTTTCTGATATGTGAGTAATTGCAAACAATTAAAAAAACCAAAACTGTTTCCTCCAAGAAAGCGCTTTTACCAATATTATTGTGAACTCCATTTTATTTCCGCTTTGTTAGATCTCGCTTTAAACTGTTATAGCTACGTACACTCAGAGATAATTAGCCAAGATTAAAAGATGTCATTTTCAGCTAAGTTTATATTTCTTTTGTGTTTCGTTTTGGGAAAACACTACTGGAACAGTATATATAGGCACCTTCAAGCTGGATGAAAGTAAAGCAAACATAGAGGTGCAAATTTCCTGGCGCCCTTCTAACGAAACGTCATACAACAAAATCGTCAAAACTTTAAAATACATATAATTTCTGATTTCTCCATCAGTTTAAACATATTTTATTTCCAAAATTTCAACATGGAAATGGGGTTGGGCCACAAGTTCCAAAAACATTAGTTACGGCCCTTCCCCTAGTTACGGCCCTTTCCCATTCTCCATCTTATCCTATATTATGACATCTCTTTGAAATCGTCTTTTCAAGACGATTTCAAAGAGATATCACAAGACAAAATGAGACGGAAAATAAATAAAAAATAATATAGAATTTTACAACCTGACTTACGACAACATTTGTCGTACGACGTTTCGTAAGACAGTGCCTTTCTTATGAAACGTCGTACGACAAATAGTGTCGTAAGTCCGGTTCTAAATTCTAAATAACAGGTGAGCGATTAAGGGCCATGGTGGCCCTTGTCATTTAGTCCAGTTCATTGTTGACTATAAAGGTATGCTTTTATAAAATATGTTTCAAAATGAAAAGCAGTGCAGACCCTGATCAAAAGGCTCCTTTAGGATCCATCTGATGAGGATATACACTGTTTGTATTGGGCAATTTAAGTGTAATCTTCATATACACAGCTTAATTTACTCGCCGCAAATGTCCAGGGTCTGCAATGCTTTCGGCAGTTATAAAAATAAAGTGTTGACTCTGGAGTGTCAATCAGTAGTTTCACTGATCAGAAACCAGGTTTGGTCTCAAATGCGACACCTTGTCTGGATCTACACTGTTTATAATGACCAAATGTCAATGTTTAGCAACACGGCTCCTGTTTCTTTGTTTAACATGGATCACTGTGATGCAGCACTTTTCACTGGAGACTGAAGGATTTAGCAAATCGACACACTGTGGCAGATTTTGTTGAGACTTCACGGGTTACGAACCACTTGAGTTGATGGGAAAGGGCAGTAAATGTACCTTTCGGCGATACCCCTAATGGGGCCAATTTATAACTCGACATATGGTGTCAAAGCTTGGCAATTATGTTAATAGCTTGCTATAAAACACTGCCCTTTTAAATTCTCCTCGTGAATATTTCGGCCTGTCAAGTATATGCAAGTAGTGTAGATCCCGACCAAACGCTTATAAAGCCTTTTAGCTGAGCCTGAGTTCGTTCTCAATCATTTGATTTGTTAGATTTGAGCCTAGGCTCAAATCTGACCAATCAAATGATTGAGAATGATTCAAGACTCAACTCAAACACTTTTTAAGCATGGACCCAGATAAGATACCACTGTGACCCGGTGTCTAACATAAATCTAAAATGCTCGAACTCGTATTCAATTGTTAAGGAGCTATCTTGGAGAAAATGAAAAAGAGTATTTCTCAAGACGGCATAATGGCATCTAAAAGGGCTGCCATTCTGCCTTCTACACGTGTCATGGTCTTCCAACCGTTTTAACACTTTACTCCATACATACGCATTTTACGCCTTTTATTCATTCTGCTTTACTTTTACAAAATGTATATTGTTTTAAGTAATCACCTATCTTCAATACTAGACTCACGCTATTGGGTAGCGGTTAAAAAGTCTAAATATTTTATGTTGGAGAAACTGTAAACGACCTTTTTTGACACGAAGACATACATGTTACCATTCTGCCGCCTACTTGTTCAATGTCTTCCAACCGTTTCAACAGCAAAATGAAATAACTAGGACCAAGCATAGACTATTTTGCGCTGATGCACATAATTCATGATCGGAAGTTCCACAATTTTATCGTCGTTTTATATGTATCTCCTTTCTTCATTCATTTTACATGAAACATATTCCAACAATTTCCTCGATACAAGCACATTGTACATATAGAGTCTTTACTTTTTCCTCAGGGACATGCCTTTCCATATTGTTGACCAGGAAACTTTTTCTACATCTTGGCAGGCAGATATTTGAAAAGGGCTGGAGCTAAAGCAGGAAACTCCTGCAGGCGTTTTCTACTTAAAGTTCAGCATTCTCTAAACGACCACCTGTCTGAAATGCCAAAAACAAAAGATACGGGGAAATGTTAAGGTTTAAAAAAATCAACCCTAATACCAAGTATACTCGTCATTTACAAACAGTATTCCTGTGAATATTACGTTTGACCTATGTACATACACAATCCAGAATCGACGCTGCTTGTCATTTCGCAATATGTTGTAAAGAACGACTCTAAAAATAGTAAAATCAAAGCTATGAGAATACTGATGTTGGTTTCAAACTGAAATGTAGAGGTATGGAAATAAACAAAAACACCACAGGAAAACTCTCAAAACAATGCTTCTTTTTACATGTCTTTGACAGTAGAATTTGAAACTGTTTTGTAACTGAGATTCTCTAATATTGAATAATGCTGTACATAGCCTGAAAACTCGGATTTGGCCTAAAACCATTTGTGTAAATGGTTTAAACACTTGAATATTATTTCAGGCATGTGTGGAGTTTATCTATACATTTGGTCTTTGAATTTAATCAAACAATCCAAAAGAAGCATTTTCAAAAGCCGTGGAAAATTAAGCCGTACGGAAATTAATCATATACAACAAAAAGTGATAGTAGATTATCATGTTTACTTCAAAATGTAGTATTTATTCACTGAAAGCTATATATTTTCAAACAATTTTCATCGTTTCGTTTCTCGTTGATGATATCAGGTATTGAGTGTTGTTTTCTTGGGCGGATGACGACTGTGGCAAAGTCTTGGGAACTTGACTCTGACTACAGGGGTTTAAAGGATTGAAGCATTAAAATGACTATACTTAGTTGGGCACTGGAATTGTCCATAGAAGTTTCAGCAGTGAATTAGTTAAATGAGTCGCTGGCGTTTTAGCAGAATGTTTGTATAAAATATGTGCAATTCGTCAAACTGATTGAACTTGCTATATATCATTTGTAGTGAAACTTCTCAGAGAAACTGGTTGATATACATGTATTTCAATCAAACTAGTTATGGTTTGAAAAATCCGAAATGGATAAAATTTGACTAGGTATGACGTTTTCCCAAAGAGCTGGTAGTTTCCACATGGAGATTTAAACGATGGTTTCAATAAGTAGCCTGACAATCAACGTCCCTTGATCATTTGGCTTAGCCAAATGATCAAGGGACGTTGATTGTCAGATGTTGGCTGAACGACGGCCTACCCGCGTTGAAAAAAGACTGCAAAACTGGACCTGTATCCAAAGCATGTATTAGACAAATCGTCAATTATACTGAAACAGACATCAAAGCTAAACTTTACATTCAGTCTACAGACATATGTAACAATGGTATGGTGAAGATGTATAACTTTCGCAATTAACGTGTTTATCCTAAAACGATGATTTCCATTGCAAACAGTTTGGAGCTAGACCTAGCTCCTCACTGTTTGTCACTCAGACTGAAATACAATCAATAATCCGAAAATAATTACTTTTCTTTAAAAACACCCTCCCATTTTCTATATTTGATTATGCACATAGTCATTGTGTTTATGTTTAGTTTCTTTTGAAAGGGGAAAACACGTCTTTTCTGCAATGTGATAATTTTACCCTTTAATCCATTGCCTGTGTCTAGGTTTGAAGACAGTTGAATACATGTACTTAAAGTAAGTTGAAAATATAGTGGAATGCACCTTAAGGCGCATTCTATCATTAATAATGTGTGGCGAGGTATATGAGAACGGGACTCTGGTGATTGTTGGTGTTGGATCCATTACTGTCATAATCGGGTGCCTCTCTTTCGTGGTGTAGATTTTCTGATATTAGTTTAAAATAAGTTTATTGATAGAAAACGCGTGACGCGATATTGAAATAGTAAAAACATACAGATGTATATGTAAATATGTTTTGGTTTTTTCTTTGTGTAATAAATGTATGTAAATGTGTTATATGATGATGTACTGATGTACAAGTCAATAAAAGTATGTTCTGTTCTGTTCTGTTCATAACTTTCAACCTTCTTTAAGCTACAATTTGCCAGGATATAGAAACTATTTCTTATGGTACATTTTCTTGTGTGTGAATAGATCTATATTATATAAAGTGAAACTACTTTCTTCGACGGAGGAATAAATTGATTGCGTAAATGTGTATATATGAAGTCATCGGGTTAAAGAGAAACACTGAATCCATTGTGAACCTCCTGCTACAACTTTGTTGCAGATTGTATGAAACAACTTGTCTGATCTCAGAATCTAGTGTTTATGGTATTAATTTAGAAGAGAGCAATTTGTACACCGACATATTCGATTTCTAGAAAGGATGTTACTTACGCATAATTTCCTGGATCCTTCGTTGGCATTGTTATTTAGTCTAGTGCACTTACACTTTACTCTCGTCTGTACCCGAACTCACCCTCTAATCTGTTAAAAATCGTCTAACCATGTGCAGTTAGATCGACTGCACATGGTTTCAAATTTCGATTTCATGTGGTATTATCATAATGAAATATGAATAAGATCGCCAAATAGTTTAGATCTAGATCAGACGCCGAGTTACTCGGCGTCTGGTCTGGATCTAAACTATTTGCAAATGCAAATCGAGCCGGGCTTGTTTGGGTTAGGGCTAATTTAGCAGCTGTTTGCTTTTAGATTATATTGATCATAAGTATAACAGCCTTCAAATTGTCGCATTTCCGTCGGACAACATCAGTGTTTGAAATTATAAGGTCACCACTCTTTCGCCAGACGCCTCGTGCAAAATCGAAAGTTTGAAATGGTATAATTATCGAAATATAGTAACAAAGATGCATTTTTAGCGGAATCGTAGATATTGTAAATAGAACTTCATTGTACACGTATCGTTGTAAAGCCTTTGTTGAAAAAAGTGCATTTGGGATGTATTGATCCGCTCTTTGTTCTAATAGAGATATAGGAAGCAAAGGCGGATTTAGTATTTTTAACTTCTTTTCTCGTGGCCTCGTCCACCTAGCTACGGTACCGTATCTCTAATTCTAAACCAAGGTCATATTCGCAATACAGTTTCGATAGCGCAACTATCATCCACCGCTTTTGTCTGCTAAACTGTCTCGCTACAGGCAATCCACACGTATTTGATAAATATTATGAACTGTACGAATAAGACTGAGTAACACGGCGTCTCATCTAGGTTCATATTGATTTATGTTTTGATAATGTTTCCTGAAAGAAAAAACAATGTCATCAACCATTTTCAAACAATATAGACCCCTGCCAATATTATCCACATGAGCCCTCTGATTTGCACTATCTATCGTCTTGCAACGTTGTTTTGTTTGTTTTTATTTAAGTTCGTTTCTGACAATTTTTGGACTGATTAAACGCAACAGAGAGCGAGACGCAGATGTACCAGGGCGCTGCCCGACTATCTTTTCATAGAGCCCACTGGTTTATGGCACTAAGTCTAATACACAGGAACTCCGATTGAAGTACCGTTAGTGATTTTAAAACTGAATTAGAACTAATATTAATTGGAAACTTGGCATTAACCGTTTGATGAGACGCCGCGTTATGCGGCGTCTCATCATGGTCTGCACTGTTTGCTATTGCATATGACATTTTCTGCTCCTTCGAAAAATATTGCAATGTTCTTTGATCACCATTGTTTATCTATAATGAAATATTTCAGCAAGTATATAGAGACAGTAATAATAATGTGCATAATCAAATATAGAAAATGGAAGGTTCTTTTTAAGATAATAATAAAAATAAAAAACTTTTGATTATTGATTATATTCTATTGCCCAATTGTATTTAGTATTTCAAATTTAATAATGTAACCTTATATTCCTGTTTTATAGGTCACTTGCACTTATATATTGATATTTCACATATTATAGTGTGTCAGTCGGTCACGATGAACAGGAACCCCCGTTTTTACGTCCACACAACAAAAGACCCATCGGTGATGTTATAAACAATTTGACACTTACAAAAAATGACACTAAACAGAAATATTATTTTGGAAACGTCCGTATAACGTTTATCTCACTTTAAGTAGCTATTTTTTCTGGTAACAAGCATTCTAAAAAGCGGTAACAAGTAAAATGGAGGTTTTATGTTCCAATATGATATCATGTAACGTTATACTAGTATTCGATCAGTGCGTTTGTCTATCGGTCGGCTGAATCTTGCATTTTCTCTCTAACAATTCAACTTATTCGCCGTTAAGCTTGACTACAATGGAATTTTTCAAACAGTTTGGATCAAAATCAGGTGCCGATCCGGACCCCAATTGTTGAATGCTTTCAGAATGCTTCTTTATTCAAACTACATGAAATATAACATTAACATATAAAAAATACTAAAACTGTGAAGCAGATGTTAATTTTAATAATGAAAAGGGTTAAAAGTCTCGAATACTATGGTGACCTTATAATTGCTCGACTCAGTGACTCAGTGTTGTCCATAGGAAATTAGACAATATTAGAGTCATTGTGCATTTGATCGATTATGATTGTTGGCAAACATGTGGATATTTTAGTGTGCATACAAGCTGTAGCGAGTAGAACTACATGTACAGTGGAAAATACGTTATTCCATTCCCCATTAAAACGTAAACGAAACGCAAAATCACTGCAATAAAATGTAAAAACTTACTAAAAAGACAACGTATTGACAATTCTAACTTTATATTTTTGTTTGAATGGCAAACTGCTTGGAGCCTGATCAGATGCCGGGTTAGCCGGCGTCTTATCTGGCTCCAAACTGTATGAAGTGAACATGAGGTTTTACGCATCACCATGTTTGTTGGGAAATAATATAGTCTTCTCCACTGTACTTGCAATTTAAACTTGACATTATTGCTCAATAGAATTTCGAGTAAAAGTAAACATTTAACATGCATTAAAACACTCTATCTATTTGTATGCTTTGTTTTTATCTTCACCTTGCAGTTGAGCCTCAATAACCTCAAACTCGCTAAAACACATTACTACATTAACCCTTCCCTCACTGAAACACTCAAATGGACTATTCTATTTTTCAATTTAGTCTAGTCCATTTTTTACTTTTATGGGTTCTGGTTTTTACCATAGGTGGTTCTCTCGAAAAAAAAAAAATAAAAAAAATAAAAAATAAAAATAAAATAAAAATATGATACATTTATTATCAAAATGACAAACAGTGTCGACCCTGATCAGAGGGCTCCTTAAGGAACCATCTGGTCAGGGTCTACACTGTTTGCATAGGACAAGTGTACTTCTCACAGGGGCGATGTTTGCAAATTACGCATATATGCGTGATTAGGGTCCAATTGTTAATGCGTCTTTACACCTCTAATATATTCCTCCACTGAAGAAAGTACATATAGTTTCAAATTATACAGCCGTAAAAATGCTCCATACGCGTATCGAAATATTTTCAATATTCTAGCAGATGGTAGCTTAACTCTTTGAACCCTAGTGCGGCATATAGGCGTCCTTTTCAAACAGTGTACATGTGAATAGTACACTTGTCTTATGCAAACAATGAAGACCTAGATCAGAGGGCTCCGAAAGGAGCCCTCTGATCAGGGTCTTCACTGTTTGTCATAATGCCAACATTGACAAAAACAACCCTTAAAAGTCAGAAATGGACTAGACTATGATGGAAACTGGAATTGTCCATTTAAAGTTTTAGGGAGGAAAGAGTTAAAGCAGGATGACAGCAAAGCAGAGAATGTGCAACAAGTAAATCACCTCTCACACAGTTCTTATTTAGTATAAAACTAACGTCTGTATTATTTTTCTCAGATTATGCAGAGTAATGAAAGTGTGAAACAGAAAGTTAAAATATTACAGTTTGCAGGTCTCTTCCAAAAGTCTCAAGCATGTGGTTTAAGTTTTCCTTCGTCACGGCGGGGCAAAATAAGTATAAGAGTATGCACAATTTAGTCAAGCCAGCGATAATAAAGACGCAGTATTGCAGTAAGCTCAGACATTGCTTAATGGACAGGGTCAGGACACTGCATTTACAGTTCGTCGCCATTCACTGACCCCATAATCGTCAATCAGCCGGGATTAAAATGTCACTGCAATATTTCGACGTGTAACTCCGCGACAACAAATAATCATTTAATTTGCACACAGAGACATGTTTGATTTTGCGCATCTTGACTCGTTATTAAACGGTATCGAATTGATTTTAATCGGCAATATTCGCCTCCCGCTCGTATTTGCATACAGTTATTGTTATACCCTCTGATCTCGGTCGTAACGGGTCGTACGGGCGAGGGACGAAACGGGAGAGACGTGTCAAAGGTCATGATGGGTGATGAAATTCGGAATGCCTCGCGAAAAGTCTTATTCTCCTCCGCCTGTGATTGTCATTAAACTGACTAATACAATACAGGACTAAATGCGATGAAAAATAATCATTCCATAGCGCTGTGGGTCAGTGTGCAAATAGGCAGAAAACATTTTTGTACGTGTTTGGCTTTTATTGATTTTAGTTTAATTCGACTGGACGCTCAATAAATTTCGTTGTTTGGTGATATTTGTCACCGTGACACATGTCATGACTTAAAATGCATTGTCGCGTCACTCAATCATCTAATGAACTGACAGGGTGACATACACCATATTCCCTAAAATCATTATTGGGAAACAATAAACAAATATTGCACGCACGGCGACAAAGCGCGCGTTGGAGTCAGTTTGTCACGTTTGATATTGATACAGTGCAGAGACCCGTTTCATAAAACTTCGTACGACAAATGTTGTAGTAAGTCAGAATATAAAAGTCTCAATATTTGTTTATTTCTCTATCTAATCCTGCATTGTGATATCTTTTTGGAATCGTCTTGAAAAGACGATTCCAAAAAGATGTCACAAAACAAGATTAGATAGAGAAATGAGGGAGTTAATGTATTCTAAAGTTTTGACTAACGATATATTTTGTAAAACGGGTTCCTGAAGACGTTATTCTCTCCCATAAACCGTACTAAAGCAATTATATCCATGTTGCAAACAGTTTGGAACCAATTCATACACCGGGTATCCCGGCGTTTGACCAGGCTCCGAACCGTTTGCCACTCAGATTGGTTCAAACATATTTAGTTCGTTACATTGTAATATTTACAAACCAACATATTAATTTGAAAATACATACAAACAATGTTAGGGATTAGGTCGAAAGCTTAACACATTCGACCCTAGCGACGAGTATACTCGTCATTTACAAGACGAGATCTATTACAAGACATGATTAAATAATAATTGAGACTTTTATAATCTGACTTACGACAATATTTGTCGTACAAAGTTTTATGAAACGTCCCCAGGTACGTATACGCACTGTGGAGCTGTAAGTGAAATACTTGTGACCTTGTGAATAGAATAAACTCATCATTAATGAGCTGTGACCTTGTGTAGAGAGAGAATGTGTGTCTTATGCAAACACTCTAGAGCCTGATCAGAATGCTCCTGAAGGAACCCTCTGATCAGGGTCTGTACTGTTTATCATTTTGTACTAAATTGTAAAAACAGCAACGCTCAGTTAAAAGGAAACAGGACAAGTATTTATTTGAAAGTTGCAGTGCTCCCTCCTTATGTACAGTGGAGAATCTGTTATTCTTTCCCGTTTAAACGCAAACGTACGCAAACGCAAAACACTAAAACGTAGAAAAGTACAACTTTTTGACAATTCTGATAATTCATGTTTATCTTGGTGGCAAACAGTTTGGAGCCTGATCAGACGCCGGGTTACCCGGTGTCTGATCTGGCTCCAAACTGTTTGTAAAAGAAAAAAAATAGTTTTTAGCGTAAACGCGTTTATCGGGAAAGAATAACGTTTTCTCCACTGTACAACGGCCCTACCAACAACGAATCCCTCATTACAACGACCCTTGCCACTGTTCCCTAAACAGGACAATTATGTCCAACCTATTCACGACTGCAATATCGTGTGCTTAGCATTGTCGTCTGCTGTTTTCTCAGACGCGGCGTCTGATCTGGATTAAAGCTGTTTGCAAATGTATGCCAATTTTCATCCCTATAACGACACCTTTCAAACAACGCACACTCTTTGCATCCCATTGGCTGTTGTTGTAGAGAGGAAACGCTGTGCATTGGTCCGTTTGACGGTTCAGGGACGAAATGAGCCTATAATGGTATCACAATCGTCTCAAATATTCTTATCTTGAAATTAATATGTAAGATATGAACATTCGCAACGGCTGTCACATGATTAATATAGCCGTTGCTGATATTCCTATCTTACACATTTAATTATATGGTAAACATGAACGTTGCTGCCCTTCTAACCAATTTGTGCTTTTTTGGATCATTTTATTATAGATATACAATTGTGATGTTAAAGACACTGTAGTTTTTGTCAATACCACAATTAGTTTTATGTGAAAAAGCAAACGGTGCATACCTTAGATCTTTCACCGCAATCGGCACCACAAGGCGTCTGATTAGAATCCAAACTGTTTGACTCTCGTATCGACATTTCTTCAATCCAAACAGCCCTAAAGCTGACTTTTAAACATTGCAGATGACACTTCCATTGAAGACGATCTTTTGGCGGTAATAGGATTAAGCCTAAAATTTGACAGTGAAATAGTTAATGAGACACGCAAATCACCTGGGGCCCGTTTTACTAAACTGCTTACGCAAAATTTTTGCGTAAGTCAAAATTTTAAATTTTAATATATATATTTTTTTATTATCACTTGCTACAAACAGCAACTAGCCAGATCAGAGGACGCGCTTTTAGCGCGTCCTCTGATCTGGCTACTTGCTGTTTGCAAACGTTTATGATCGAAAAATAAGAGTTAAACGATTTTGACTTACGCAAAGTTTTTGCGTAATTTGTTTAGTAAAACGGGCCCCAGGGTCTATACTGTTTGCCAACGTCTACTCTTGTGGATGATATGCATTAACCCGTTTATGATCAAATTATTTGGGAGAATTTTACCCCTTCGCCGCTTTATTGTCGTCTGCTTTAGTATTGTTGTCTGCAAGGTACGTTTCAAATTTTATTTAAGATTGTATGACTTGATAACTATCGATAAAAGTGTCAAATAGTTTGGGTCCTGATCAGACGCCGCGTAACGCGGCGTCTGATCAGCACCCAAACTATCTGCAAACGCGCTTTAAGGCGTCAATGAGAGTAAAAGGGTTAATGTGTTAATATTGTATGCAATTAGTTGATTTATATGTGCCACTTTCAGATCTATGGCACTCATAACTGTGGTCTATAATTTACAGATTAAGTGGAGTTATCCTTTAGGAGTGTACCCGACAATGTAACAATGTTCAATACTTGTCAGAAAACATTACACAATCTAGAAAATACTTTATATACAACTCTTAGTAGCGCATTTGTCTTAGTATCGAAATATATGTTTAAATTATTTTTTAATTTTGGCATATTATCTGGGTCTTAAAGGTTCGCAAAAACGCAAACTCTACGGCATGCTAGAGAAAGGCCATGGATGTATTTGCAGCAGGGTGTTCGGTTGCTAAGGTTCCATGTTTACTGACAACAGATGGAGGTTGCGGGTCTTATCTATCCCACACCACAGCGCCATCTGTCGAGCTATTTGTAATCGGGGAAGGGTGGGCATGTTTTCCTATAGGTAATAAAATATTGTCAGGAATTTCTGTATAAGGAACTATGTGTGTACAGTCAAACTTATATCAAGGAAGTCCTAAGATACGTTTGTATTCTCCAGAACATGCGGTAGATTAAACCATTTACATGTATGACAGGTGTATTCGTCCAAGCTTAAGCGAAATATATTGGATCAATTAATTTTCATTCAAGTGGTGCTTGGTCAAGTTTGTTATTTTCATCTTTTATTTAAATTCCTGTAAGTAAACAGTGCAGACTAAGATCAGATGCCGCATTATGCGGCGTCTGATCTGAGTCTGCACTGTATACCTATAACCCATTTATGGTGACTTAGGCACAGACGGGTCAATAGATTAACTCCTTAACATTCAAATGAATTTTTTCAGTTTCAATTGCTTTTGCTAAACGGTATATTGTAAAATGACAATACAGTGTTCTTTCTCTCTACAACGACTCCCTCATTACAACAATAGTTGCCGCTGTTCCCCAAAACAAGATACAGTGGAGAAAACGTTATTCTTTCCCAATAAACGCGTTTACGCTAAAACTATTATTTGCAGTGCAAACAGTTTGGAGTCAGATCAGACGCCGGATAACCCGGCGTCTGATCAGGCTCCAAACTGTTTGCCACCAAGATAAACATGAATTATCAGAATTGTCCAAAAGTTGTACTTTTCTACGTTTTAGTGTTTTGCGTTTGCGTACGTTTGCGTTTAAACGGCAAAGAATAATAGATTCTCCACTGTAACAGTATTTCTCATATTTTCACTTCTGAAACATCGCCTGCTAAAAACTGTCTTCTGCTGTTTTCCCAAAGTCACATTGGGTATTATGACAGACAAAAGCATAATAACGAGTGACAAACAGGTTGAATCGAGATCAGACGCCGCTTGACGCGACGCCAATCTGGACTCAAGCACTTTGCAAGTGTAAGTTAATTCCCCTCCCTATAACGACTCCCTCCGAAAAACGCACATACTTTTGGTCTCCCATTTGGTTTCGTTGTAGGGAGGGAGCGCTGTACAATACAATGTCTTTATTTCCTCCTTCATAGGAGATTTGCATTGGTTATCATCAATGTTCAGATTTAACAATCGATCATAGTCACTAAAGGTACACAATATATATAGTATATACTATTTTACATGATTTAAAAAAAAATAGATGATGTATTATAGGCTTTTAAAAAAACAATTTTATTTCTTCAAACAATGCGCGACGCGTTTCACTATATCTTCGGGCGCCCGGTGATATAGTGAAACGCGTCGCGCATTGTTTGAAGAAATAAAATTGTTTTTTAAAAGCCTATAATACATCATCTATTTTTTTTAAATCATATATACAGCTTTTCCCGGTAGTTTCCGGCATCACGCCGACATTATTTATTATACTATTTTACATATATGTAGATCTAGATCTATACACAGCAAAGTCTCCATGAAAACTACTGTAGTGTACGTATTCGATATTGCGGACGTTGAAGGAGTTTAAGCAGGAAATAATATGGCAAGGAAGGCGTTTAACGGGGCAATATTAAGGCAATTAAAGGGTTGTCGACATGCACTAAGAATGGATGCAAAAATCTCCCTCCCCAAACACGACATCCTCCCCAAATGCTGCCATTATGTCCAACCTTTTTACGGCTGCAACATAGTAGGCTTAAAATTGATGTTTGATGTTTTTCTCAAAGTCACATATTTGACAGTTTGAAGGAAAACAAACCATGATGACTAGTGACAAACAGCTTGAATCCAGATCAAACGCCGTGTAACGCGGCGTCTGATCAGGATCCAAATTGTTTGCAAATAACCATTGTACTCGCGGTAGGGCAGGGAAGGGTTAAAGACCGTGTTTATTTTCGTATTAGCTTCATATCGTGAAATCCATGTACTCTGGTGACTGTCAGCAAATTGCCACATTCCCTCCTCCATTTCTACAGCAATATTTCTTTGAGCTCTAATTGAACTGGTTGAAAAGCTTTCACCATTAATTTAAAGAATGGCAATCACATAGAGTCCGGATGTATGCAGTGCGCAAAACCGGAAACTCAAATTATTCCGATGACGATCTCGTTAGAGGCTCCTTAAGGTTTTATTCCATGGCCATACAGATTCCGATTTTTGCCCTGATATTTCCTCGGTGAATCCTTATTTAGAGATAGTTGTTGCTATTTATTGTCAATATAAATGTGTTTTACAGGAGAATATGTCGTGACATCTTTGTTCCGCTTATACAACAACTTCCGGTCTCAATGGGTTAAAGATTCGTCTAATTCGGAACCCATTTGTCTTTGTTAAAAACGGACCTCGTGGCACTCTTAATCAATTTGGTTTGATTGAAATAATGCGTTTCCAGACTGAATGTAAAACTCTCGTCGTTTAATTAAGAAAATATATCAACTGATACATTTGAAGTAGGAAATTTGGCTTTCAAAGACAATTTCATTAAGGAGACCACAGTGAATAAATATTACCCTTCTGTTATATATTTGTCGTAAGTAACAGTTCAAAAAGTTGATTTATCTAAAAAATGATATTGTCTGCTTTAAAAATGTCGTCTGTACTATTGTTTACCCCTTTCCCCACAGAAACGCCTTTTTGCGCATGAAATTGATTCCTCTTCCACCGAAAAAATAGTTCATATTTATACCGTCATAAACATATGAATGTACCAAATATATTTCCTAATGTCTATACCCTTGCATATGCTAGCTTAAAGCAGGCTGAAAGTAAAATAGGATGCGTCTTAATGCGCATTCTGCTTTACTATTAGTCTGCTTTACGTGGTCACCTGTCTTCAAACCTAGAAACAGGCTATAAGGCAAAAAGCTAGATTTAAAGCAAAATGATCGAAGAAATATATAAATGGTTGTTAAACAGTTTGGAACTTTATTAGACACCGTGTTACATGGCGTCAGATCAGAATCCAAACTGTGTACTAGGTAGAATCTAATTGTCTACGTCGGTGAGATGTTTTAGCAAACGCAAAGTGATACCGTGACCGGTGCAGCAGCACCAAACACCACAACTATTTCAACAAGAAAACAACAATAACAATTACAACAACAATAATGACTATTAATATTTTGTTTTAATCATTTCACTGTCATGACGTCATCATCTTTAAAAAACCTTTTCGTCTGCTTTTTTTTCTAGCATTTGAAGTGTAGATAATTTTACTTAAATACTATTGAAGTGAGTGTCAACTGTGACAGTTTGAATCCTGATCAGACGCCGCGTAACTAATCGTCTAATCAGAATCCAAACTGTTTTCAAATAACCATTGTATTTGGGATAAGGCAGTGAAGGGGTTAACCCCCTTAGTTGTCATTGTTTGTCCTGTCTTAACCCTTTACCCAATAACCCGTTTATAACATCACATACAGGTTATCACTTAAAGCAGGTTGAAAGTAAAGCAGAATGTGCACATTCTGCTTTACTTTCAAACTGCTTTAAACTACCATCTACTAGGCTGTATAAAAATATTTGGTATGGTAATTGTTCATGAGGGTATAAACTGGAACTATTTTCTTCAGCGGAGGAATAAATTAAATACGCTAAAAGGCGCTTCTATGAGGAAAAGGGTTAATACGGCTTGTACTCGTATTATGCATTTATATCAAGAAATGAACCACAACAAGATTATATTGATTACTAATAATAACACAGTCCTACACTTTACTGTAAGTTTGCCAACGTTTCCCTAGTGTTAGGCCTTGACAGTGGAGCATGAATCTCATGCTCTTACGAGTACATACAGTAAAGGATAGGACTGAACAACAGTTTTAATCCTAATCAGTACTCTTCTATCTCACGCTCGTATTTCTATGTTAACATTAAAACCTTCTCTGTAAATGGTTATTATTAAAACTTACATGTCCTACCTTTTGAATGTATAGCATCTGTACTGGCTACAATTATTCCCTACTTGCAGTGTGTGTACATGCGGAAGATAATTCATGATGGCATATGTATAGCAAACAGTGCAAATCCTGATGCTACACTGTCTACCAATATATTCTGTTGTAGACTATAGACATGAAGGAGTTACTACTTTTACCCTTTGTCAGTTTCTAGTTTTGAAGACAGGGTACCACGTAAACAGGTTAAAGGTAAAGCAGAATTACTTTCGACCTGTTTAAATAATGTACCATCAGCTAGAAAATGTATAATGTTTCTTATTATACATATACATGTATTAACCCTTTAACCCATAGGCTGTTTCTAGTATTTAAGATATGTGACCTATTAAAGCAGGCTGAAAGTAAAGCAGAATGCGCCCTAGGGCGCATTCTGCTTTACTTTCAGCCTGCTTTAAGTTACTATCTGCTAGGATATAGAAAATATTTCTTATGGTACATATTCATGACAGTATAAAATGGAACTATTTTCTTTGGCGGATGAATAAAATGAATGCGCTAAAAGTCGCTTATATAAGGGAAAGGGTTAAAGGCGTAAAAACGGCGTGTCTATGGAGTAATGGGATAAGCTATCGACATCATAGCCCTGTAGGGATAATTTCTAAATTCTAAAGAAACCTCATTCGAACACTAAGAGCTTGTTCCACGATAACAGTTCATTAAATACAAACTGCCCTGTCACCGTTATTTACAGGAACGTTAGAGAAGTCAGGTCTCCGAACCCCGTGTCAGCCGGTATGTTTGCTTGTCGTAAATTGTGTTGTCAAACCGAAACCCCTCCAATAAATCGAACTCGTGATAACCATGGTAACGTAATCAGGGCTTAAAGGGGCTTCGGCGGTCCTTTTAATCTAATAGCAAGCAAGATAAACATATTTTACCAATGTTTAAAGGGCCCGTAAAATATACAATATTTGCATATTAGTAGGGTATCATAAAACACTGTAAATCACTCGTTATCGACAGCAGACATGTTCGCCTAAAACCAACAGCGTTGTAAGTCGAGATGAGTCCCCAACCAAAGGTCTAGATAAAGACAACGGTATTTATATATTCACGATGTACCCGTTGCAGTTATTTGACTAAAAGCGTGTCTTTAAATGTTGAAATCTCTCGCCAACAACTTGACTTTAGCGGACATTTTTGGAGCGTGTATTTTTGACATTGTTGGAAGTGACGTGATAGTTTGTGCTGTTTGAGAAGTGTTTCTATCAACATAGTATAAAGAAGGATACTAATTAATGCATGCATAATAATTATGACAATTGTTTGATATCTGATTTAGATCAACAAGTCAATATCGATTACCAAGGGATGGGTATAAACATAACCATTGTAATACAAGTTAAACCATAAAACCTTCCGTATCTACATGGTAGTTTGCCTTAAACTGTACCTTTAAGGGGCACACATGAGTTTTATTGGAAAATATCAGTGAGAAAGCGACCCAGTGTGACGTCACCAACCAATGGAACTTGTGGCTGATCTGAAATCCACAACGGATGCCATTGCGGAAGCTTGGTCCGCGGTAAGTGTACCCGATACAAAAATACAAGTAAACTAGCTATATGAGCAATGAGAAAAAATATCGTTAATTGTTCCCCACCCGACACTTTTATTGGATGACTCCAATTTCTAAATTAAGTATAGTCCATTTTGACTACCGTTATTTAGGGTATATTTTAACAATATATTACACAATAATAAACAGTGCATATCTTTCTGATCAGGTTCTACGCTGTCTGCACAGGACAAATATATTGTTTACATGCACACTGTTTGTTAATGATGAGTATACTCGTCGCTAGGGTTAAATATGTTAACTCATTCACTCTTGAAATGTCAAATGGACAATCTATTCCAATTATTAATGTGTGTGACATTGCCCACTTAGTCTTACATGTGTGTAAGATCCACACTGCACCGTTATCACTTGTATGGAAAATAGAAGACATATATACGTAATGTATGTTTGTTAATGGGCATTTTAGTTAAAACGCCATAAACTTATAATCAATGTTAAAGAAAGTAAATATCTAAATTCCATATCCATGTGACCCGACAACCGTCAAAAGGGCAATCTGTTCCAATTATTAAATTATGTTTCGTCCATTGTTGAATATATAGCGATGTATTTTACAATATACCGGTATTGTAAAAAAAAAATTACCAGTCCAGACCCAGAACTAAGTGCTCATGTTTGAGCCATCTGATCAGGATATTCACTATTTGCGCAGGGTCATTGTACTATTCACAGGTGCACAGTTTGTTAATTAAGGCTAATTATATTTCATCCTCGCTAACATACAATAACCTAAACACAGGGCTGCTATACGTTGATCATGGAAAATCCTAAAATTTCTAAAGTTTCGTTTTTTAAAGCGCGATTACTTAAAGCAGATTTAAAGTAAAGCAGAAGGCGCCTTAAGGCGCATTCCGCTTTACTTTCAGTCTGCTTTAAGATATCATCTGCTACGATAAAAATCTGGAGAAATGTAAGCTCTGTAAAGAAGTTGGACGTGAAATGTAAAGCAAGGTGATTGTAAACCAGTAACATGACAGCCTTACCGAAAACAAAGTGTTAAATGGTCTTTATAGCTGGGGTTAACCCTATCAATTCTAAATAAAGCTGCATTGATAGTGTAGTCTGCAGTATTTGTTCAAATCAGATTTAGGGAGTTTTTGATTAGAAGACATACATGTACTGATAAGGGTATCGAATAGTTCGGGTCAGGATCCTAATTGTTTGCAAAGTCGCCTTTCGGTGCCATTGGCTGTAATTAAGTTAAACGTTTTCGTTGCAACTTAATTACCCTTGTTTCAACTACATGTATCGGGTGTCCAGTGTCTGCACTTTCTGCTTAATCCAACCCCATAGCTTGTTTCAGTATTGGAGAATGGTGGAGAATGGTGGATGCTTAAAACAGGCTGAAAGTGAAGCAGACAGAATGCCCATGTTGTAAGCTACAATCTGCTAGAATGTAGAAAATTAATTATGTCTTATGGTGCATATTTATTACTGTATAAGAAGGTACTTTTTCTTCAATTGAAGACTGAATTAAAGGTGCGACATGGCATATGTATGTTATATAGCATTAACCATCTTGAACAATTTTAAAGATGTACAAAAGAAAACATTCTGATATGATTTATTCATTCTCCATTAATTAATAAATTATTAGGAATACATGTCACTTATTATCAGATAGGCCACAACTTAATCACATGCACATATATATAGTTTGGATTCATATCAATCGGCGAGTAATCATCCGCCCGATATTAGGATAGACACACTGTTTGACACCATCTTATAACCTGCATCTATCGTGACTGGCTACGTAGTCTATTAACTTGATAAAACAAAGCTCAAGATTTAAAATAATATTCAGCTTATATTCGTTTGTAGGATTCAATTGGTAACTGTAAGATGAAAGTAAACACTACAGTGGAGAATCTGTTAGTCTTTCCCGTTTAAACGCAAACGTACGCAAACGCAAAGCGCTCAGTAAAACGTAGAAAAGAACAACTTTTGGACAATTCTGATATTTCATGTTTATCTTGGTGGCAAACAGTTTGGAGCCTGATCAGACGCCGGGTTACCCGGCATCTGATCTGGTTCCAATCTGTTTGCACTGCAAATAATAGTTTTAGCGTAAACGCATTTATTGGGAAAGAATAACAGATTCTCCACTGTAACATCTAAAACCATTTAGTGGTGGTAACGGACAGGTTTTATGGTACAGTAAAACCTCTATATTACGGCCACAAAATGAAAGCTAATTGCTTGTACTAAAGACAGATGACAGCTTAAAGCAAGGTGACAGTAAAACAGAAAGCTCCTAATGAAGCTTCCTGTTTACTTTTACCTTGCTTAAAGCAGTCCCCTTTCTCTCATGAAACCAACTACCATTCTTTTATTTGTCATAAAAGAGAGATTTTACTGTATATGTTCTTAACATGAATTATATAAATCTGAGGATTGTCGTTCATATTTTTACTATGTTGCTCATAAAACAACTCATTTATAGTCACATATCTGATAAAAATGACAAATGAGTAACTATTTGCACCGTCGAAATGCCTTTATTATGCAATCCGTCGATTTTAATATCCCAGCACAATATCTCACTGGCTTGCATGATAAACTGTCGAGTGTCTATATTAATATGATTTAAAATAGTCTCTTAAGTCTTCCCTCCCTGAAACCTCTAATAGATAATTAAGTTTCCAATTTATTCTATACCATATGTGACTATTATGGTTAGATCTTTTCAATGTATTGCAGTATAACAAACAGTACAGACCTACAGACCCTGATCAGAGGGCTCCTTTACTGTTTACTCCTTCATGGGTCTTCACTGTTTTCAAAACAAGTGTATATTCACAGGTGCAATGTTTTCAAATGACTCATATATGCTTGACTTGTGCTCAAATGGTTAAGATATGTGGTATGGCATCAAACACCAAGTATCATAACACCCAATTCCTTACACTGCGGAGACGGACTATATACATCTTTTACAAGAGCGTAGACTCCGATTTGATTACTCTTGAAGGGTTTCTCTGATCAGAATATGCACCCTTTGCCATACTTTCAAATATATTTTGGGAAAAACACGTCAAGGATCAATACAATTTGGACATTATTTTGAAAATAGAAGCATCCTATTGGAAAGACAACAGTGTACGGGTTAAGATCACGGCGCACATCGATTTGTATTCCCTGTCACCTTCTCAATAGAAACAAGTATTTAAATGACCCCTCACTAGATTATGTTCACAGCTAACTCTTGTGATATTTGAGGTAATACAGATAAAGGGATTAAAAATACTTCGAGAATTCTGTTACTATCGACCCGACTTCTTCTATCCCCTCCAGAAAGATTGACAGTTGCAACAGAATTATGTGTTTGGTAAACAATGACATACATGTGTAGCTATACTATCTTGGTCGCACAGGTATGCGATTGATACAGCCTTCCATTAGCTGTCAAGTCGCCTACCCATGAGCCATTCTTACTGTAAATGAGCAAGCGTTCGGTCTGCTTCTAATATGTATTCCACTAGATATGCACGATTTTCGATGTCAAGTTTTTGAAACATTTTCGAACAAATTATGTAACATGGGAATGTACATGTACATTTATTGCGTGACAGAAAGGGAGACTTAGAGCAGAGAATGAAGAATAAGAAATAGAGGAATTACCGCAAAGACATGCCTTTTTACGTCTTAAATTTATTCCACTGAAGAAAAAAGTTCCACTCTATACAGTCATGACCATAATAAACACTTCCTTTATCTTTGCAAATGGTAGCAAATGGTTGTTTAAAGCAGGCTAAAAGTAAAGCAGAATGCGCCTGAAGGCGCATTCTGCTTTACTTTCAACCTGCTTTAAGTGGTCAATCTGTCTTCCAAACTAGAAACAGTGTATGGAGTAAATGAACACTATCTTGGTCGCAAAGGTATGCGATTCATGCAGCCTTCTATTAGCTGTCAAGTTGCTCGGACACTCAGCTCGCCATCCTTGTCATGAATGAGCAAGCGTGCGGTGTGCTTCAAATACAGTCGAAATGCGATACTTCGAATTCGCTTAAATCGACATAACCAGTATTTCATACGTTTAATTTCGATAAATCGACCTCGTGCAAGTCAAACATACCCGTATTTCAAAGTTAAAATTCGAAGTTTCGAGGTTTGCTAGGTACATGTAAGCACGACTCTCTATATTAAGTTCTCAAAACATTTTCGAAAAAAAGATTGTTACATTGGAATATACATTTATTGACATGGCAGAAAGCCAAACATAGACCAGTGAGAGAGAGAATAATAAATAAGAGATAAATTATCTGGGAAAATGTCGATTGAGCCCATTGCCCCGTAGAGGTAGCCAATCACTCGATAGACACGCCTTTTTACACCTTATATTTATTCCTCTGCTAAAGAAAATAGTTCCAGTTTATACTATCATGACTATGCACCATAATTAAATATCTCCTATACCCTAGCAAATGGTATCTTAAAGCAGGCTGAAAGTAAAGCAGAGCGCGCATGAAGCGTGCGGTCTGCTTCAAATATATGCCGCCTGCTACATGTAGATAAACTCAATTTACGAGCCTTTTAATAAATTTTTAGACCTCTTTTATGGCATTAACATGCACATTTATAGACCATATGTAGCCGCGTTCCGGCGTCTGATTTGGCTTCAAACTGTTTTGAATAGAACTAACCGTTTGAGCACTTGCGCATTTATTGCGACAGAAAAACGTCTTCTTTCATTATACACGTGGTAGGTATGTCATATAAAGTTAAACACAAAAATAATGCAGGTGAAAAAGAACTATGGACACCGTTTCATGATATCCCGTACCCTAATTTCCTACTTTACTAGGACCGATAACCTCGTTTGCAATTGTATACGAAATCAATATTGTAAAACGTACATTGTATCTTATACAGTAGAGAAGACGTTATTTTGTCTCACTGCACGCGCTTGCTCTAAAACAATTATTTCCATTTCAAAACGTTTGGAGCCAGACCAGAAGCCGGATAACACAAACTGTTTGCCATTCAAACTTAAACAGATTAATCAATATTTTCACTATATTTTCATTTTCTACGTATTGAATTGATTGCGTTTAGTTTCGTTTTAACAGGAGATACTAGCGTCTTATCCATTGTATGAAAGTGTTATGTGTGTGTCACACATGAAACTTTCTCTCTATTGGCATGGTGGTCTTTCTTTCTGCATTATCATTCCTGCATTCACTAAATGACCTCATTCAATTATACCCGTCACAGGTTTTCTTCACTGTATGGTTGCAAGAAGATATCGAACTATATTATTTTCAACATAAACATTAAAGCCTCTCCATTACGACCACTAGAAGGCTAATTAACTTTATGAAAGACATGTGACGGCTTAAAGCAAGTTGACATTAAAACAGAAAGATCCTAAGTGATAACATCATCTTCACTCTTTTTACATTTGGAATACAGCGCAACCTGTCTTGACCGACATCCAAATAAGAAAAAAAGGTTCTTTAAAAGCAAATGGCTGCTTGTTACAGGAAATCATGCATACAACTTTATATACCAGTTTCATCCTGAATCTAATAGTTCGTCCTTCGATTTCGAAGAAGACCATAACTTCATCTCCGTGAACTTCTGTGTTGAGCAATATTGTGGGTTCGAAGGTGGCTGACCAATCCAATTCTTGCACTGAACGTCCTACCAAACTCTGGACATGACGGTCCTGATGGAACAGTCACTGAAGCTTCTCTCACTTTACGCTGAGCTCTCTTCTGTTTCGCCAAGACAATGCGTTCTTCCTTATAGAGTTTTGCCCCCTTCTTAATACTGGAGCGCCAGGAGCTTCTCTCGTTTGCTAGGTCTTCCCAGTTGTCAGGTCCGATTCTAAACAGCTTCGTGGATACTTTCAGCAAATCCTTGTACCTCTTTTTCTGACCACCATGCGATCGTGAGCCTTTTTCTAGCACGCCATACAGAAGCTGTTTTGGAATTCGGGTGTCGGCCATTCTTCTGACCTGACCAGCCCAACGAAGTTGACCTAAACGTAGCATGGTGTCAACGCTGTACAGATGGGCACGGCCTAGCACCTCAGTGTCTGGGATCTTGTCTTGCCATTTGATGCCTAATAACTTCCGAAGGCACACTGTGTGGAAATGGTTTAACTTCTTGGCATGTCTTTGGTAAACTGTCCAAGTCTCACTTGCATATAGTAGGGTTGTAAGTACAACTGCTCGGTAGACATTGATCTTTGTCTCAGTGGTAATGCACTAACAGCACTAGGCGCTATATTAAGCCCTATGCAAAGCAGAAGCAAGCACCACACCACATCCTGAATCTATAAGCTACATGTATCATATGTTTTAGAACAACTTATTTTGATTATAAGTGTGTTGTTGACGACATGGCGTGTGATCAGCACCCAAACTGTTTGCAACGCGCTGTAAGGCGCCATTGAGAGGGAAAGGACTAATGCATACATGTATCAAACCTCATCTTTGTAATGCCTAAAAAAAACTTATGTTGTAACTATTCATTAGAATCATCTAAAAAGACGATTTCAATGAGTAGTAACAAATTCGGTTTCGACGAACACCTAAGTGTTTTAGTACTAGTATTTGAAATGCCCTACCTTATCTCGACTTATGGGGATAAGTATTACAGTTTTATTGCTCAAGATTTACTACTTTACCCGCGTTATCAAGTTCTTATTGCAACCTCTACTTGAATTTCATTTGATGTGACCATATTTAAAGAAATATTTCATGCATAAACAATATATTAAGCCTCTTCATCTTAAGCTCGACTCTTCAGATGTGATATGGAAGTGTTCTATCGGAAACTAAAAGTAAAATAAAACCAGTAACATAGCATTGTTGTCGAGAAAATTTACTCGAACAACAGGTTGTACCAAATTAATGCAGCAATTGTCAAACTATTTTTTGAAAGGCATTCGGTTCATATATTTTCCGTATTGTATATTTTGCTTTTTGCAAGACTAATACATTCTCAAAGAGCCAAGATACAGTGACGAAAAATTTATTCTTTCCCAATAAACGCGTTTACGCTAAATCTATTATTTCCATTTCAAACAGTTTGGAGCCAGATCAGACACCGGGTAACCCGGTGTCTGATCAGGATCCAAACTGTTTGCCACTTACATTAAAATAAATAGGTGTAAATATCCAAAAAATGTCATTTTTTACATTTTAGTGTACTGCGTTTGCGTTTCGTTTGCGTTTAAACGGGAAAAACAATAACGTTTTCTCCACTGTATATCTCTCACCGCATTTTTATCTGAATCCAGTGGAGAACGGGGTCCAAACATTTTCAAATTGTGTGAAAGTTTTGCAGGTTTCTCGAATGTTTTATAAACAAACGCAATAACATGTCCATTTCCCCGCTCCACTCTAGACCACCAACGTACCATTCAGGTAGAATCTCGTTTGTTCTCGTGAGAGTACACGGGATGATAGATGACGGGAGGCCATGGCCACGCGGTTGTGGAAATCGCCTCCAGTTCTACATAAACGATGAAAAATTGCCTTGTTATTGCAACAAGCACCTTGAAATCAAAGTCTTAGGAAACGGAGATCTCGGCAAGCAGGTGCGAAATATCGTGTGTCCACATTTCGTCTGCTGTTTGTCAATTAGTTCTGATTTTGCAATGCAGTAAAACTGTTTAATATACCTGCTTAATATTGAAGAACCGTATAGATTTTGAGACAAGTTACATGTACCGCTTAAATATAGGACAAAAGTAAAGCAGAAACATATGAGTTCTCTACCGTAGTTCGATCTGCATTAACCCGTTCACTGCCTTACCCCGAATATAATGATTATCTGCAAACAGTTTAGAACCTGATCAGACGCCGCGTAACGCGGCGTCTGATCAGGTTCTAAACTGTTTGACACTCAATTATACAATTTTGCAGTCAAAATACCTGAAATTTAAATTTGAGAAACAAAAACAGTTGTTTAAATTTGATGACGCCATAGCAGTTAAGAAATTAAACGTTTGTCTGTATAGAATATTGCATTTTTTAACCTTTGAGTTAATTTTATCGTTAGTTTTCCTGTACATATATTTGCAATTAAACATTGTAACATTTGCAATATTTTTCAATGTCTTATTCTACTAAAAACAATCTGCACCTAACCGTCTGTTAGTTTGTCTCTTGGTTCATGTCCGCAACAAACGATAACAAAATAAAAACCACACCAACAGATATGCGGTTGGTCCAAAGGCACGCAGGAAACGATAAAAGTCTTCGGTTCGTGCAATCCGTTTATAAACAAATCAAATAAGAAAGCAGACAAACTTCTTTACATTAGATATTAAGATTAGCAAACATTGAACGGAGATATGCATACTTAATATATCTTGAAGAAACAAATTAATTTGCGTAGTAAACAGAGTAAAACGTTTTAAACAGAACCTGCGGTCTGTGCCGTGTTTAATGACCAAGCAGATCTATTTTGCTAAACAGGGGGATCACGGAAGAAAGCAAACACTCCAGGGGAAACGGTTTGGTAAGCCCGTGTGCGGGGTTGTATATAAGGAACTGTGACAGGGAGGTTTGGGGAGGAAATTGATTTGCACAGTAACGCCTCACTATTTCAAGCACTCAAACAGATACTAGTCAATAAGTTGAAGAGAGATGGTAGCTTCATGTAAAGAGAAAGTAAAGCAGAATGCCCCTGAAGGCTGAAGGAGCTTTCTACTGTACTTTGAGCCATTATGCTTTAAGAATATCCTGCCTAAATACACGTGCCATGTTTTTTCCTTACATTTGAAGGTGTCGAAATCGCGGGAGTTTATTGTATTTCTTGTATTTTATGGTATGGCGGTGGTTCTTAGACAAAAATAAAATTAAATAACATTCCATAGACTGTCAAATTGTTATAGACAGACGATGTTTTATTTTTTTTAAATTCTCAATGACGCGTTTGCAAACATTTTGGATCATGATCAGACCCCGCGGATCCAAACTGTTTGACACTCGTTTTGAAATTTCTTCAGTCATACTGCCTTATTATTTAACTTTTAAACGACATTGCACAGCAAAATTGAAGTAGAGGCCAATGAAACGGTGTAGGGGTAAAACTCTCATGAAAATGTTTGCAGTGGAAGGGTTAAAGAACCTTTATTTACCACAAAAAACCGCAAGGCTAAAAAATTAATAAAAAAGTAGGATAATACATTTATTTTGTGATAGGTGAAACCTTCTAGATTTATATTCATTTCTTATACTGTATGTTATCATTGTACTAAAATTGCTCTATGTTGTAATTTTACTAATGCTCCTGTGAGGAAATGCTTATCTAGACCTTCATTCTATTTTAAGTAAATTGCTGCTTTTATAAACCAAATATATTAGTTAGTATGACAAGATTAGAAGTCAGTTCTCATAGGCTATATTGTCTTTTATCGTTATTTTTTGTAACTGATTTGCATTTCTTTACAAACATTTGTTATACGGTTGGTTATAAAATTCAGAGCTTATGTTTACTTGTACATGTATAAGTCTTGCTGACTCTAAATAAATCTAATCGTATCTTATCTTAGAAAACTTCTATATAATTATTCTGTTTACCTATGCGTTATATTAAGCTGTCACACTGAGGCGCATTCTGCTTTAAATTAAGCTTGCTTTAAGCTACCATCTAGAATATGGAAAATATCTCTTATCAAACATATTCATTTCTGTATACATTGGAACTTATTTCTTCAGTGGAGGAATAAATTAAAGGCTTTTTAAATGCGTATCTATGGAGTAAAGGGATACTCCGGTTAACAAATACATTGCGTTTTATCAGGCTTCTCTGTCACGACACAGACAAAATTTGTTCCAAGTAACATTAACCCTTAGCCTGACACTCACGACTATAGCTCCATGTGCAAACAGCTTGGATCCGGATGAGACGCCGAGTAACTCGGCGTCTCATCCGGATCCAAGCTGTTTGACACTCGGACAACATTTTCAGCAATTTTGAGCAACTTTAAAGCACTTTGAAACTTGAAGCAGACGAGAAATATAGCAGACGACAATTTATTTGGCGGGCTAAGGGTTAAATTGCAACAAGAATGGAAAGTATTCCATGCTAATCTTGTATTCCAGTGTATTCTGTTGCACATGTAAACCCTTACTTATGCAGATGCTGGCGTTATTCTTTCTTATAAACAGTTGTAGAAATAGAAAAATGCAGGGATAAATAAAGGATTTGTTGCTTTAGAAATCTTGACAATAAAGTAACGGTTGAGATAACATTCCGTTCAAATCGTGAAAATAGTAAAACAAAGTAATACCGCCCGTAAAACCCTATCGAAAATAATGAATCTGCAAAGCTAGTTTTGCATTGGGTGGACTCGAGATCTCAATGAGTCGTTGTATCAACAACAGAATTTCCCGCCCTACTTCCACGGTGAAAAATGCATGCAAAGCATCCGCATGCATTCAAAACACTCACAACAATTATTTAGGAGCTGGCGTGCAGTGGAGAAAACGTTATTGTTTCCAAGCAAACGTTTTTACGCTAAAGACTATTATTTCTATTGCAAACAATTTTGGGCCAGATCAGACGCCGGATAACCCAGATTTAAATGAAAAGTCAGAATTGTCAAAAGGTTGTTATTTTCTACATTTTCTTGCAATGCGTTTGCGTTTCGTTTGTGTTTAAACAGGATTAATGTCTTCTCCACTGTATATTTGTACAGTGGAGAAAACGTTATTCTTTCCCAATAAACGCGTTTACGCTAAAACTGTTATTTGCAGTGCAAACAGTTTGGAGCAAGATCAGACGCCGGGTAACCCGGCGTCTGATCAGGCTCCAAACTGTTTGCCACCAAGATAAACATGAAATATCAGAATTGTCCAAAAGTTGTACTTTTCTACGTTTTAGCGCTTTGAGTTTGCGTACGTTTGCGTTTAAACGGGAAAGAATAACAGATTCTCCACTGTATCTCAAAATAATGTTTTAGACATTTGAACTTGAGAAATGTTCAACATGATGGTCAAACAATTAGGAACTAGGGGCCCGTTTCATAAACTTGACTTCATACGACAAATTTTGTCGTAAGTCAGATTATAAATGCTTCAATTATCATGTGTTTCTCTATCTAATTCTAGGAATGTCTTGAAAAAACGATTCCAAAGAGATGTTACAAGACAGGATTAGATACAGAAATCAGGAATTAAATCTATTTTAAAGTTTTGACCTACGACCGTTTTTGTCGTACGAAGTTCTATGAAACGGCCCCCTGATCAGAAATCGTAAAACTTGGCGTCTGATTAGCATTAATATTGTTTTTTGAATTCCAATGTACTCGAGCAATGGTAGTGAATGGGTTTATTAGGCGATGGTTCTTCCTATTTAAAGATAAAGGCCAAGATTAATGTATGTTTCCATCTCATTTGCAAATGGCACATACATGTCTATTTTAGTCTGCCTGAACTGTTCTGAAACACTGAAAGAAAAATGATGATTACTCATCTACCCCATAAATTGTTTTCAGTATTAAAGACAGACAGTTGTTCCTTAAAGCAGGTTGAAAGTAAAGCAGAATGCTCCTTGTATGAATTTGGAGTACAAGGATATGACGGATATATGCAGCTGACAATATCATGCAGTTAATTATTTAACTTTTTCTGAAGTGTCCAACAGAATAAGCATTTCAATCTTTTAACTATTTACAGTAAAGGATTCCATTCACTTTACCAATTTATGCCTCGATATTGCAACGAACTCTCCCTATGTGCTTGCAGGAAGATTCCATTATAGATATACAAGGGTTACAGTGGAGAATCTGTTATTCTTTCCCGTGTAAACGCAAACGTACGCAAACGCAAAGTACTAAAACGTAGAAAAGAACAACTTTTGGACAATTCTGATATTTCATGTTTATCTTGGTGGCAAACAGTTTGGAGCCTGATCAGACGCCGGGTTACCCGGCGTCTGATCTGGCTCCAAACTGTTTGCACAGCAAATGATAGTTTTAGCGTAAACGCGTTTATTGGGAAAGAATAACAGATTCTCCACTGTATCTAAGGACATTGCAATGATTTCCCATACAACAGAACATTTCATATGTAATAGCAAACAGTGTCGATTCTGATGAGACGCCGCGCAATGCCAAGGTCCCCTCTAATAGACACTATGCTTAAATTGGCTAAGGTTGAACGTTTCTAATGAGATCGGGTTGACTCTTTCACTTCCAAGTTTTATCATCTGCTTGAACCATATTACCGCCAAAATGTCGTCTGTAATCAGTTCAAGGTCAGCTTTACAGCTGTTTTGACTGAATAAATGTCGATACGAGTGTAAAACAGATTGGATCCTGATCAGACTCCGCGTGACGCGGTGTCTGATCAGGGTCCAAACTGTTTTCAGAGTTGACTTTTGGCGACGTTGGCAGTGAAAGAGTTAATTTCGTTTAATATAGTTTTTCTGCGCAAAGCGATCGGTCATTCTCATTTATTGACGCGTCGATCATGCTCTGGCTCCGAGGTTATAAAGCGTTTGAGCTGAGTCTGAGTGTGTTCCCAAGCATTTGGTTGGTCAGATTTGAGCCTAGGCTCAAATCTGACCAATCAAATGCTTGGGAATGAGTTTAGACTCTAGACAAAAGCTTTATAACCTCGGAGCTCAGGCATCGTTCTGTACAGACGGTCGGTTGCTGTGGCCATATGCAGCGTACCGATATCAACAGACCTTCGCCCGATCCTATTAGGGATGCTCTTCTTTAACCCTTTCCCCTATAGCCTCTCTCTAGTACAGTGGAGAATCTGTTATTCTTTCCCGTTTAAACGCAAACGTACGCAAACGCAAAGCACTAAAATGTAGAAAAGTACAACTTTTGGATAAGTCTGATAATTCATGTTTATGTTGGTGGCAAACAGTTTGGAGCCTGATCAGACGCCGGGTTACCCGGCGTCTGATCTGGCTCCAAACTGTTTGCACTGCAAATAATAGTTTTAGCGTAAACGCGTTTATTGGGAATGAATAACAGATTCTCCACTGTATTTAAGATAGGTGACAACTTAAAGCAGGTTGAAAGTATAGCAGAATGCGCCTTCAGTCTGTTTTAAGCTACCGTCTGCTAGAATATAGCAAATATTTCTTATAAAACATATTCATGACTGTATAAATGGGGACTATTTTCCTCAGTGGAGGAATAAATTTAATGCGCTAAAAGGCGCTTAACTATGGGAGAAAGAGTTGAAACAAAGTTTGTAATTGTTAAAATTACGACATCAGCGCCCACCCTTTTACTTCCAAAATTTATCATCTTTCTTTACCTCAATTTCACTGACTATGATAATGAAAGCGGCATAAAACATTTCTTACATGCACTTAGACATTGTAACATGCCTTCTGAAGTGGTGGATTTTGTAGTGACTTTACTTGTATACCATTTGTCTGCCGCAATAAGCTTGCCTTGTTACGAAATCAACAATATTTTACATGTATAGTTTCATATCTCTCTTTTCCACACGTCCATGGGAAACTATTCCAAAATCTTGGTGGGTGGGGCAATTTAGCAAACTGCGTTTTTTTTAATTCGGTAAGCTTATGCGCTGAGAAGGAGGTAACGACAGGTTTAAAACGTCCGCTTACGTGTTTACCCAGTGTCGTCTGACACGACTATATCCGAAGTTTATACATGTTTATAATGAATTGCAAACTCTCGTCTGCTTTGTGCAAACACGACATTATTTCGATCTCGTGCGATATTTTTCAGCTTTATTCCAATGAAGCCCTGATACACACATGGCTTTGGTGTAATCGTGTTTGCGAATAGAAAACAGAAACGTTGCGACACTGATTGTTTGAAAAGGAGCGATCTGTTAGCCCTTCCCCACCCACAAAATCACCTCTTTTCAAATTTTAAATCTATATTTATTATTCTGTCAGCATTGATGCTTTTTTGTCTAAAATCGCAATATGAGTGCCAAAGTTTTGGTCCTGATCAGACGCCGAATTACTCGGCGTCTGATCTGGATCCAATATGTTTACATATGTCAATCACGAGTCAGTAAGCATGCACAAGGGTAAACTTTCTTGGTATAGGATGACGGGTTTCCGTTTAACTAGCGGGACATACAATTGGATTTAAGGATTTTATTGGGCATCCCTTGGCGCCAGATAAACGGTCGTCCGTTACTGGACCTCGCTTGTCTACGGAGGACACCGGACATTGGTGTTTACATGAATCGACCTTGATCAACAGTTAAAACTGAAAATAAAACCCTGCCCCTATTCTGCTATACGCGTGTAGACTTGAATTTGCATACAGTTTGTATCCAGATAAGACGCCGATTGACCCGGTGTCTGATATTGGGTCCAAAACTTTTGACGTTTTGTTAACAAAAAACTTTAAATTTAGTTTGAATTTTGAAGAACGAAACTAAAAGACAGATGGCAATACTGGGTAAATAGTACGCTATCTGACCATGTTGCCATAGTTACGCAACTTTTATATTGGTGTTAACCATCCCTATTTTTATAACAGATCCCGCTTTAAAATTTTCGAATGCTTAACTCTTTCACTTCTAAATTCTATCGCCTGCTTTAACCCTCTCACCGCCGAATTATATCATCTGTATCAATAGTATAATCGGCACTATTTTTTTTCTGAATGTAGATTACTATTATCATTAGATTTAATAATAATAATGATAATAATAATAAATGAATAATGCAAAAATAAATAAAAAAATATAATAATAATTATTATAATGATTATAATTATAATAATTTTAATAATCGTAATAATAGTAATGACAACCAGAATAATAATGATTATCGTCACCATTATCACCATCATCACAATCACTAGCATTATTATAATAATTATTAGTGTTATAATTAAATACAATTTATTATTATTATTGTTATTCAATACTGATAACAGTAGTTTTTTTTTTATACATTAATGCGACCAATGTTTTAGGAACTACTGTTTTATGAAGTGCCATAGACATTGTAGTAAATAAAAAGCACACTTAAATATTAAAATACGGATATGTTCGCCGAAAGCGACTTTGAGATATAGAAATTCCTCTGCAAAAACATAATTTTTCGACTGAAAAGAGGTCGAGTTTTCGATGTCTGGCTGTACATTGCCAACCCTCTACTATCGATGCCATTTGCATAAAAGTTTGATAGTGTAAGATGTCCTTCTAACATTGATTTGAGCCCTTTTGGACAATGCAAGGACCAACGGTTATACGGCGTTTGAGATAGATCGTTTCCAAACCGTTTTCGGTCTGACTTTAACCTGACCATTCAGGAGATTGGGGCGACCTCAGACACATCTCAAACGCCATATCTCTGAACCATTATAGTCAGCTACACCTCTATTGAGTACGGCGAAAGCCTCAATCTCAGTAGAGTCGTTAGTTAAGTCTTTCACCGCCATTGGTGCCAAAAGACGACTTTGCAAACTGTTTGGACCCTGATCAGACGTTGCGTTATCATGATCCAAACTGTTTGAGACTCGTATCGACATTTCTTCAATCAAAACAGCCCTAAATCTGACTTTTAAAATATTGCAGACGACACTACAAATACAGACGATATTTTAGCGGTAAGAGGGTTAAAGCAGACGGAAAAACGTGGTGATTAAAGAGTTATTAAACTACAACTTAAACGAAAAACGGACATTATACTGTCAATCAATATCATATGCAGCGTTGCCAAAACGATGATTGATTAGGATTCACTATGTCGATTGTCTCATTAAACACTTTGATTTCGTTATAAATATTATGGAGATGGATTAGACATTTTAGGCGAATCGGAATTGTCCAGGCCCATGTTGATTGGTTATGTTTTCCTTTGGAACTCCGTGGCAATTGGTTAAAGATTCAATTAAAAAAAGGCGATATGATAAATATTACATCCCCAAATATCCAGACAAAGGTTTTCGCATATGTCATACAGTAGGTGGTCAAATATTTATACATGTATTCAATAATAAATAGTTCTATAGTTTGAACTTTGATATAAAAATGACATTGCTAATGCTATTCCGAATATTTGACAACAAACAACTATTAATCTGCCTTCCTTCCAAATGTAGAAGTCATGTTAAACAAGCTGTCAGTTTGTGCGTGTGGCAGGGACATATTCCCGAGCCAACTGACACCTACACGGTGAGTGGTCCGCACAGCTGGTAGTGAATTACCCTGATCCGTGCGCCCAAGATAACCCGGCTTGTATGTTGATCTAGACCACTCGAACACACTTATATCGCATTAATTGTTAATTACAGTTTACTGTTCTTCGATGAGGCATAAGAGGGTACTGGATTTCAGGGGCCATTACCACCGTGTAAGCACGGATAACAAGCACTACACCAGCAAAAGCCATAATGTAAAACCTCTCAGACAAACTGAAGGACACCGACAAACAAGAAAAATAACGCTGCCTCATTGTTTAAGCACGGATAAAAGTACTTCACGGGTATGAGTACCATTTGGGTCTATCCACAATCAGCTACCTTAAATGGAATGTATAGATACAGGTTTGGGGGATACCATATACTGCTTTATGCAATCATGTCCAGCGCTGGTACACCGGATTAGCAATTGGCACAAATACAACCATTTAATTAGTAAAGGTCAAGTGAATTTGTGATAAAAACCACTGCAGCAACAATTATGCAATTTTGTCATGATGGCTAAGTGGTAAACATACATGTAGCATATGTTGAACAAGAGCGGACCCAGAACTTCAGCTAAGGGCACAGCATGGGGGGAGGGGTGAAAAGAAAACTGTGCCGGACGTTATGAGGAAAAGAACTTTTGGATATTGTAAATAGTATTGATCAAACTAACGTGTGACGTTTTAATTCCAGTAACAACCGGAATATATGCTTTATAAAGCGTTTGCCATGAAATTGAAATCGTTCATAAGATCGATTTGTTGGTTCGTCAGATTTGAGCATGCTGCTTATACCAATCATTCGTTGAAAACGATCTTAGAAACATCTCAAAACTCCGCGATTGATCTCAAGCTTGTGATTGATCATATGTGAGCATTGAAAAGCTTGAGAACGATACCAGACACATCTCGAACGTTTAATAAGGTTGTAGTTATGTTTGAATACGCCCATGAGTGCGTGCATGTTGTCTATTTCACGCACACATATATATAGGCCGCTGCGCTAGTGAGTGGGCTGTTGAGGACGGGTTTATTTTCTTAAACATTTTTAAAGTAAACGATCCACTATATTGAGGAGGATTTTAATACGACTGCTGAATATTACGAATTCAATATGTGTTATCTTCATAGAGTTCCATGGTTTGACGGTGCCTTGAGCACATTGCCAGAGGCTTTCTGTTTAACTTTCAAATTAGTATCTAAGAAAGAAACACGCTGTGATACATCACGCTACAGAAACAATGGTGAACTCGTTAGTTTTCCAGGAAGAAAATATAGAACAACATAATAATTCACATTTCTAAAACATAAATTTCTTCAAAATACTCTGATGTGACTCAAAAAGCTTGCATTGGTCATCCGATAGCAATCGTGCTTGACCGTAAAGGAGACTCCCTGTTTTACCTTCTCAAATCGATTTTTTTTATCAGTTTGTCTAATTCATGAACTCACCCTTCCATTGACTATTTTTATATACATACTAAAATTGTATTCTTCATTTTTAATTATGTACATTATCTAATATTATTCTTTAAGAAAACATGTTTTGTGAACGTTATCCTAATTTCAAGATTTAGACAACATCAACATTATAGTTTTGTTATAATCATATTCTATATGCTATATCATTTACATTCAAGATCAATTTCTATATAGAACTCTTTCAAATGAGTGCATAGATAGATATTTAGATAGTAAATGCAAACAATATATCATACAAATAGCGGGTAAAACATTTGGGAAATCATTTGGCAAGTGTTAATTACATTTATCAAATATAACGTGTTTTAATTAGCCTTTAGCTTATGCATCTATACTCGTTTCGACAAATAGTGTGCAAGCTTTGTGGTGAGGGGGTAGCCATGTCCCGAGGAGTAATAGCATGTGTCCGTTTTGTAAAGCTAATTTACAGAGGGTAACGGTATTGTTTAATTTCAAACGCATTTTTACTCCAGTAACTGCTGTCATTTTAGATAGATTGGAGTATACTAAGAAACCGAGCACGGTCTTTGAAAACAGTAATGTAGTGTAACTTCAATTAGAAGTTGAACATATTTTTAAACCATCAGTGATTATCAACACGCCAATCGTTTGACTAAAGATACCTGTAACAAAAGAATCACACATACTATTTAACGATCCCCTTTCTGTTTTATAACCACAGAAACGGTTTTCCTAAGATTTGTCGTTGAACATATTGTAGAACTATCTGAATCTGCTATGAAACTCTTATCTGTAATCGTTCAATGTATTGCTATAAACCATTTCAAATAGATGACAAGGGTCTTAAAATTAGACAAACATACTGAAGTTAGTTCAATTAAACAATGTTTTATATATATAGTTACACACATATATCATATCATCAGTATGGAACTGAATTGAAACTTTTACAAACTAGTAAGTTAATTTGACCAAATAGTTATGACCAATTGTTCAAACTTTAAGACAATTTATACGAATTTACTACGAACCGAATTCAATTAACTATTCCCCGTAGTTTTATTCAGCATTGAAGGCAGGCGTTTTCTTAATGCATGCTCAAAGCAAAACAGACTACTAATTCTGTTTTAATTTCAGTTTGTTTTAAGTTAGAATGTGCTACGATACAGAAAATATTTCTTAGGATACATGTTCATGACTGTAAATTGGAAACATTTTCTTCAGTTAAGAAATAATTCAAAAATGCGTATCTGTGGAGTAATAGGTTGTTTATTTCTTCTTCGAATTGGCTATGTACATTAAGATGAGCATAGATACTTTATGATTTATTCAATGAAGTACTTTTGAAACATATGTTTGATTTTAAAACCCATATAACCAATATAACTAAATAATAATAAATATAGTAACATATACTATAACAAGACGCATTTTAAAATGTGTCACTTTATTGCTAAACTGTCAATTGTTTATAAGATGTGGTTATTTTAATTTAAAATAGATATTTCGTCCTTTTTTCTTTAATCAGGTGAAATTTGTGAATTTTGTGTTGCAAATATAATTTCCCTCTGCATTACAGACTAACGTTTATACTTACGTTGATTTGACGTCAATGGAATGGGCAGTTCTACTTTTGGTATACCTTGTTGTCTAATGGTTTTGCAATATCTTTCAAAACAGTGTAAGTTGTTGTTCATTTGTATATGCTGTAGAAACTATTTATGGAGACAATACATGTACTCAAAGAACTTCAATACCATCTGATTAAACTTCCATATATTCATTCTTATGCAACAAGTTGGTATCGATGATAAACATCTTAAAAGTCAAAAACAAACATTAGTTAGATCACTTTTGGTTGAAATCGTTTTTATATATAAAATATCAAATGGTCTGTTTGACAGTGTTTATGTTTTGAAGCCATTTGTTGTTTTCTTTATTGTAAAACATTATATTTCCTCGACAGGAAAAGAACGGGCACTATAAGATAATTACGATTCGTATAAATAAACTCAATTTTGCTGTAAAGGGTAGAATCAGACTATAAAATTTAGCAGAGAAAATATTTAAATGCAAGTATTCCACTGTTGCTAAGAAAATAGAAGTTTCGAAATATATTTTGATATTGACTAATTTCTAACAAGTGTTTTATAGACGATATTTTTATCAATATTTTCTCTTTTTTGGGTGTCCGTGACCAATAGGTTATAGTCACTATGACAACCACAAAGCTACTCACAGCTGTATGTTCGAATCCCGAACCATTTTTCATGTGCAGAATCCTTCCTGCTGGCTTTCAGAAGGTCGGTGGTTCTTCCCAGTTGTCGATTTGTGCCTGTAATTGAGTATAAACTCCTTCACCCCTGAACCTTTTAATGGACAATTCCAATTTCAAAATAAGTCTAGTTCATGTTTTCCTTTTACGGTTGATTTTAACTATATATTTCAAAATGACAAATAGTGTAGAGCCTGATCAGAGTGATCCTTAATTAGTCCTCTGATCAGGGTCGACACTGTTTGCATAGGACAAGTGTAACCCTTACAGGTACACTGTTTGTAAATGACGACTATAATCGTCGCTAGGGTTGAATTTGTTAAGGGCATCTTTTGTAAATTAGCTGGACTTCATAATGTGACTAAAATCTTAACAACTTCAAAACCCTTTAACTAACTGCATTGTACATTTGATCTACCATCTGATGAAAATCATGCAATTGACTGAGCTGAGTCAGCTAAACAAGGTGAAACTGAATGCATAGTAAAATTCAAATATTATGGCCTCTCAAAAGACACTCTTTTACGCTAAAACTTTGTCAAAAAGAGGGTGATGTTTTAGACAGGGTGAAAGTAAATCAGAAAGTTTCTATTGGAACTCACTGCTTTACTTTTAGTCTGCTTCTAATTCCAACTAATTTCTATGTATTTAATAATCGTTTTGTCCATTGCAAGTATGGAAATAGCATGCCACACTATCTGCATTTGTTTATTATCACAGCAATTATACGTTTTGATACTGCTAGAAAAACACAATGACAATCGGCGATCGAGTGGCTATATATGGGAATGGGTGGGAATGTTTGCTACCCAGTTATATTCTGAATAAATCGGAATGAACCTTGGAACAACTTTTTGCATGTTTACACACGTGTGTAGTCCATTCACGCGTCATACATCGACTTATAAGGAAGCTTATTAGCTAAAAATACGTATCGAGATGGTAAAACAACATTGCCAGGTTATGTAATAAATAGAATATAACAAAGGTGTTTATAATTTATTGGATTAATTAAACTCGTCTTTTAGAAAACGATTAGAACTCGGCAAGCCTCGTTTTTATTATTTTCTGTAAGACTCGTTTTGTAATTCCAGTAAATTATGAACACTCGTGTAATATCCTATCTACCTTTTGTACATGTATATCACTTGACGGCAGTCTATGTCTCTTATCAATGCGCTCATTCATATGCCAGCATATATGCTTTAAACATATAAGCTCATTTCATTTATACGAAATATTTTTCAAAGATATTATAGTTCATGTAATGCTTGTATTTTACTAATTCTTAAAGATGCACATTCCTGAAGACTTTAAACGGCCCCAATATCCATTCTAAAACTTTCATAAAGTACGTAAATAAAAAATTATCTTGTGGTATTTCCTTTGATGTAGCATCCAAACTATGTTATCTTTTAATATAGTTTTTGGCTTTGCAATATATGTAAACTCATGGATTAACTAGTAATTATATGTTTGGTGTATTTATAGTTTGGTCCACATCAGGTACAATCAGAAATGAAAATAAAAAAATGAGACAAATAAATGGAAAAACAAGGGTATAATTTTCAAAACAGCGAGATTATGTACAATCCGTGAAGGTCTTCTTTTAAATCTTAAGTTGTTTATGGAAGCTTTGAAATAAAAGAGAAAGGTGGAAAACGAATGTGTCATCTAGATACAAATACATTAACCATTTTCATATGACTATAAAAATAATACAGGTTTTCACAAATACTTTGGACCAAGATCAGACTCCAGGAAACTCACAGCCCAGTCAGGATTTAAACTGTTTCACTTACGTTTTGATGTGTCTGTACTTAGAACACGATATACATTTCAGAAATTTTCTCATGATATGGGTAAATCAATTCTAACACTCTAAAGAATTAAAGATTCCCCCGTAATGAGACACAAACTGATCTGCTGATGCATTTAAAGTCAAAACTGCACGAATACAGCCAGATTATAGCAAGGCTTATTTGCACATTTTACTCTACAGTCTAGACAAACAACATATGCATATGTTTGCTACCTCATTCGCCCCTGATACTTTCAATAGACTATTTAAGTTTCCATCGGAGTCTAGTCCATATTACGAATTGATAATAGTGTAGACTCTAACCAGGGATCTTCTTTAGGAGTCCTCAGATGTTGATCTACACTGTTTGAAAAAGACGATTAATCTATTCTCATTTACATTGCGTTTATAAGTTGCATTTATTCATTGTTTGGGTTGTAGACTATATGCATTTCGAGTGAAATTGTCTCTATTCTTCACTGTGTTTAGCTATTAAACATTCCTTGTCCAAAGGTTATAAAGCATTTGAGTTGATTCTGATATCGATCTTAAGTGTTTGGTTTGTCAGCTTTGAGCAAACATTTTATAAATTTGGACCGTGAGGTTTGGTATGAATTTAGACATCTTCAATGCAACTTTTCATTTTCTTTCGAATGTTGATTGTTTCCTTCTGTTCAACATACGAATGAATATCTGAACCAAGTTCTTTTTCTACCGTTACAGTAGATTTGATTTCATCATTTCAATTTTAACTGCCAACCCTTTATCTGAAACGCATAAAACAATAGACATGCAAGTTTCGGTTTTTATCTTAACTTACGACAATAAAACATAATGATACAAAGACTCTAACTACCCAACGTTGTTATATATTTGATCCAGTCATGGATTACGTGACAATTGTGCATATTGTTTATTTAGTATTATTGATGATATACTGTTTTTATAAGACAAATAAAATGTGTTCTGTTCTGAAATGCAGTGTACAATTTGGTAAAATTCATTCATTCAAGCGATTCCAGCTTTTACGACGATTTTAACTCATTACCCCACCAAAACACCGTTTTACGCCTTCAATTTATCCCTCAACTGAAGAAAAAAGTTCCAATTTGTATTGTCAAGAACAAGAAAAATAAGAAATATGTTCAGTATTCTAGTAGATAATAGCTTAAAGCAGGCTGAGAGTAAAGCAGAATGTGCCTTATGGCGCATTCTGCTTTACTTTCAGCCTGCTTTAAGGGATATTTTTTCTTTAAAACTAGAAACAGGCTATTGGGTAATGGGTTAAAGAAGGCGCATTGTAATTGTTTAACCCTTTCACTGCATAACGACGCAATAACCCGTCTCACGTAAGTATTCTCTGCACATTGCATTTGTTTGAAAAAAAAAAGTTGTCTGCTTTTATATCTAAATTTTAGAATTTCAGATATTTTGATTTAAACTATTTATGCGAGTGTCAAACAATAAGTATGCAGATCAGACGCCTTGACGTTATACGTGGTGTGCTGAACTGGACTGAATCTGTTTGCATTTTGTTCGTGTTGTCGAGTTTGGCAATGAAGGGGTTAAGGCGGGAAACCACTTATGGCTGAATCAATGTAAAGTAGACAACTCTTTCGAAAGATGCCTTTTCGCTCCTCTTCGTTTAAACGGACATCTGTCTTTAGCACCACCAGTAAGTCAGGGTGTGTTTTCTGTATACGATATCTGATCGTACTATTAATTACATGTAGTTAACGTATTATCCAACCTCTTTGTTCGACACTATTTTCTTTCTATGAATATGTTATAGTACGCACATTTGATGCATACGCGGATTAATTTTAATGACATGATATAGTGCGATCAGTTTATGTTTGATTTACAATGTAATCAGTGTAATCCTACCATCGTTCATATTTGGGCGTCCCTTAACCCTTTCACTGATATGACGTCATTTCCTTAAAACAGTTGTCGTCTGCTGTTAACTTTCAAATATAAGTTTGAGGTAAATTTGGAAAGAGGAATATTGAAACGAGTGTCAAACAATTTGGATCCTGATCAGACGCCGCGTGACGCGGCGTCTGATCAGGATCAAATTTGTTTGCAAATAATAATTGTACTCGGGGTAAGGCGATGAAGGGGTTAAACAGAGTTATGTAAATGCTGGATGTTCATTCCGCGCTTAACAAACATGTTGTACAAACAGTTCGACGCTTGCACAGTAAACTTTCCGAGTTGCGGCCATGTTTATTCACTGCCAACTACGTACTTGTCAGTTGACCTTTAAACGTCATATAATAAACGGATTGGTATATTAGAATATTAGAACTTGGATCAGGCGCCGAGGGTATCCGAATCTAGTTTGCAGGACGTGCCAACTGCTACAAAATCCTAACTTATGTCAATTTGAATATGCCTTGGCTTGAAGTAAAGCAATTTTTTTTCTCTTTCTCGTTCCAATATGCAATAAAATATTAGACAAAAATTAGCAAGTATATTTACAAGGCTCAAGGTTTTACATAAAGTTGTGGATCAATTTCATGTAAATTGCATTTGTCTGCCTGTTAGAAGTAAATGCTAAGTTATGTTCACCAAAGTTCTTACTATCTTAACCTTTCTTCACTAAATTTAGTCTTATGTTTAACCCTTTATCAGACAAAATATCGTCTGCTAACATTTGCAGTCTGCAATTGTCTGAAATAAATCCAATTCTTAAATTTTGACTGAAACATTATTGATACGAGTGCCAAACAGTTTGGACATTTTCCAATCAAAATAATTATCTAAAATATAAATTAAAACAAATGATAATTATTATGCTGCGATTAGACTAGTCTAATTTAGTCTAATGGTTTATTTTGTTCTATGGTAAACTGGAAGTTTTGGTGCACAAAAGCTGGTATTGTAATTGACTTGATGTTGACTCTTTGCCTGCTACAATTACTTTTTTTAATAGTTCAAAGATTTCAGGCACAAAACACAACATTTATTATCCCCAGCCAAAAGGCTAAGGGATACTGTTTTATGGTTGTACACTCTATCAACTGTAGTTTTTAATGGAATTAATCTTTACTCGGCACACATTGTATAAAAGTCCTTGACGGGATGCAATTATTGGCAAAATAGAATACTTAGGGGGTAGAGTTATATGCCCTTGATGTACTAAGAACTGCCAGAAAGTGCCTTATTTTAGTAGTGTTTACACCCTAGTGTGCACAACTGTGAATTAATTTTGATAAAGAAATTAGTAAACTATATATGGCTATTACTTTTAGAATGAGTTCAATTCTTGTCAAAAATTTGCAAATTAGTCGAGATTTATTTGCCTTTTATTAGTTAAAAATTGCCATATTATTCAGCTTTTATACTCTAGCAAATCATATTTCAGCGGATTTTAGTTATATTTGGATACGATGTATATAAGTATAAGTTCTTGAAAGGGCGTAATTATATATAGAAAAGGATAATTGTGGCAATAGTTATCTGTCATTGATGTACTTTGAAATGTTAGAAAAGGCTTATTTTGGTATTGCTACACACTCGTGTAAACAAATATTAATGAAGCTTGATACAACCTTTATCGAACAATAAAAATATGGCTATTATTTTTCCAATTAGTTCATGTATTGTTGAAAATGGGCAACTACAGTTCTGAATTTATTTTGATAATATCACAATGTGTATAAATATAAGTTTATGAAGGTGTACACATACTGTTGAAATTGAATCAAGAGTTATCTGTCCCTGATATACACAGATATGCTAAAAAATATTTTAGTACTGTTTAGGCTTAGTGTGTACAGAATTTAATGGATTTTGATAAAAATTTGTAAAACTTTTTGAATGTTGACCTTTAAAGACAAATAACCACCTTTTGCCCCTCCCTCAATAAAGCTTTATTGAGGGAGGGGTAAAAGGTGGCCATGTGCCTTTAAAGATCAACACTTTTTTCTCTTCAATTGCTGCGGCAGAGGGTATCAATTCCTCGTTTCACTTATTATTTCAGTCAACTTGTAAAATTATGTTTTAGAGCTTGATAGCTGTAAATATAAAAAGTGATGTTTAAAAAATGGCAAAATTAGTAATATTGTAGTGAGATAACGGCGGGTTAATCTTTGATCCTTTAAAAATATCATTGTATATCGTCATAAATTGTACCATTAAAGGGCTATGTGGAAAATCATTTTACAGACCGACTAGTCATTTCTTGAAATTAGTGATTACACAGATTGACTGTTAATTATATATTTACATATGTTTATTTAAGTATTTATAAGACATAATATGTCGATATAAGTACGTTATATGTTTTACTTTTATTTGTGGATAGACATACTAACAACCACTTATAGTTTTCTTAAACACTATTCCATTTGTTTCTTAAAGAGACTAGTTTATTTTGGATTTGTAGGGTTATTCTAGACAACAGACGTAAGCGATTGAACCAGACGGTAAAAAGGAATTTAATATGGTTAAACAGTGTACAGTGGAGAATGTGTTATTCTTTCCCAATAAACGCGTTTACGCTAAAACTATTATTTGCAGTGCTAACAGTTTGGAGCCAGATCAGACGCCGGGTAACCCGGCGTCTGATCAGGCTCCAAACTGTTTGCCCCCAAGATAAACATGAACTATCAGAATTGTCCAAAAGTTGTTCTTTTCTACGTTTTAGCGCTTTGCGTTTGCGTACGTTTGCGTTTAAACGGGAAAGAATAACAGATTCTCCACTGTAGGTCGTTGAGATGATACAATGCTCCTACTCTACAGCAACACCAAATGGGAGACAAAATGTGTGTGTTTTTCGGAGGTAGAATCTAGTTGTAAATTATAGGGAGGGACTTGCAAACATATTAAATCAAGATCAGACGCCGCGTCACGCGGCGTCCGATCTCTATTCAAGCTTTTTTGTCATTCGTCTTTATGTTTCTTATGTCCAATACGTAACTTTGAAAAACAACAGCAGACGACAATTTCAAGAAGACGATATTGCAGCCGTGAAAAGGTTGGACATAATTGTCTTGTTTGTGGAACAGCAGCAATCATTGTTGAAAGGAGGGACTCGTTGTTCAGAGGGCCGTTGTAGGGAGGAAGCTCTGTATTGCTTTACGAACACAGCTTTGTAGTCAGTTGGTTCCCCAGATTGCATGCGACAGGTTGGTAACCGGTCTTTGGAATCCAAACATAATTACGGCGATAATGAGTCAATATCACCACATGTCACACAATATCGCCTACTCCCCTTGTCCTGCAAATAAAGCCCAGTATGGTCATTTGGAAACAGTTTGGATCAAGATCAGACGCCGACTAACTCGGCATCTGATCTGGATCCAAACTGTTTGACACACAGTTTGTTGTTGCTTTGAATAAAACTAATATGAAAACTTACTTTAAAATGGAAATTTGCAGACGACAAATATGAAGGCAGACGATTTAAGGGTAGTAAATGGTTAACCACAAAAGGCGTTACCAGACGTGCCAAACGTATAGGAACATCAGTGTATACCATGACCTGCTATTACAACCTGTTTGGTGTAAAAGGCGGATGGCAGCTTAAGACATGGACCTAAGGAATATAATTTAACATGGACTTTCTCGTCAAATCTTTTCATCTTGCTTATAATTTAGGCACTTGCTCTACTCACAACCCAAACAAGCTTACTTACTTCGGTCGTTACAGAGATACTTTGTAACTGAAACGATTAGAATTGGGTGGGTGGAACGTAGACACGTTCTCAATATGCAGGACAAAGAATGTATGCCCGTTTATAAATCGAGCCATGATTATGGCGGTTCAATTGGCAAATATTACGGGGATCAGGGTTTCAGGTTATAAAGCGTTTTGAATTGAGACTGAGATGGTTTTCGAGCATTGTATTGGTCAGATCTGAGCTTTGCCAACATCTAAACAATCAAATGCTTGAGAACGACACCAGACTCAATATAAACGCTTTGTAACCTTTGGGCCAGTATGATTCCGTATATTGGATATAAGCACATATCATGAACCCAAATCAGATAGCGGGGTCATTTAATCATGGTATACACCGTGTGGAATTTTCAATTATGTCTACGAGTATAAATCAGCTTTATCAAGTCCTTTATACCTTACCTACGTACGCTCCTTCTTTATCTTTGTAGAAGCTAGCGGTCACTATTATACGATAGTGCCCGGTAATAGTGACCGCTAAGAAATGTTGACGTCATATGATGCTGCTGCTGAGGAACCGCTCGTTGCTTGCTTGTTTACTTTTAGTGTCTCACCCGAATTAATCTATCAAGACTTGCGCCATGTTGGGGGATCTTTGGGGAGCACTTATGTCTCTCTAAAATTTATTATAATTTTTTAAAAATTTACAACGGAATAAACTTAATTTTTTGCATTTTTGTAAAATATAGTATTTTCGGTTTTTAACAGACAGTGTACATGTTTTTAATTTCAAATAATAAGAATAGAATAAAAAAGTACAATGTTTGATTAAAATAAATAAATAATGCTAAATTTGAGTTAAAGGGAGGAAAACAAAAAAAAACCAAAAACCAGCATATTTTCTTGTCTGAGATTGTATGAAAAGAGGCTTCCCAGAATTTTGTACAGTTTCAGATAACGAGTTTAATTTCAAAATTGATTAACCACTATCTAGATCTAATGTTAGATAGTATTTACCTCACTATACCCACATACAAATGTTTTTCAATAGATCTATTGAACAGCCGCTTCTGGTTCAGTACTGGTAGGCTAGTTAAAAGCAGTACTGGTAGTTAAAAGCAGTGCGTAATTAGCCTAAGAAGATAAAAAAAAAAAAAGACAGGCCATGCTGTGATCATTATGAGTAACTGTTGTTGTTTTCTGTTAGAATTAAATCTAGATCTAGAGTTCTACATTTGATTGTTTTAACTGTAATGATTTGTTCTATGAACATGTTGAATAAAATTGCAGTAGAATCTAGTTAAATTATCCCGATTTTGTTGATGTTGACAATACAATATTTCGAATACATGTATGGTGCGCCTATCCCTTTCATAAACAAGATCTAGGTCTTTATTAATTTTCAAACAAAACTTAACTCAAAACTCTTTAAATATTTTTAGAAAAATTAAATATTATTTACTTTTGATAGATACAATTGTTCTATTAGAAGTTGTTTTGTCATTTTTATAGCATTATCTCCAAAATTAATTAAGAAAAGTGAAAATATCTAGAATCTAGTAAGAGTGAATTAAAGGGAGGTAATAGCGGAACGTCATTAGATACTGCTGAAAACAGTTTTGATCCAAATCAGAGGTGCGGTATACTATAAGAAATAGTACAGCCCACTTCGGGCCTCCTTGCATTATAGTGACCTCCCAGTCAGTCCCAAAATAGTTTACGGCCCTCAGCCTTCGGCTTCGGGCCGTAAACTATTTTGGGGCTGACTGGTCGGTCACTATAATGCAAGAAGGCCCTCAGCGGGCTGTACTATTTCTTATATAGTTATGTTCTGGCATACACCAATCTGTCATTTTGACATAAGTGAGGTAGATTAGTTATTGTTTAAAGTTTTATAGAACAATTGCACTATGAACTATGTCGCAAAACAACAACAACACAAATAACATATTGTAGCAATATTCTGACTATGAAAGAAATCTAAAGAAGTGCTTTTATATCTAAATCCTTAGATTCATGATATCACGCTAGGCACGCTTTGTCGCCAAAACTTGTCTTTATCAATAATTCTAAAAAATACATATCTTCATTTCTGATGAGAAAAGCATCTTAGTGGTAAATAGTTAAATTTCCGATATGAAGTCGAATTAGTTGATTTCGTTTCTGCAACTGCCATATTACATCAGACACCTCAAGGCCAAGCTGCTGGATACGTTTGGTTCTTATATACCAGGGTTTCCGAACAATGAAATGATCACATACATCACCCTTTGAGCCACCAACAGTGATTTGTTTACGTTGTAAGTTGTTAGAACTTGTTCCAAAATAGATGTAAAGTAAATGGATTTGATATTGCAGAGCACATGCATTAGACCTTTTCGTGATCATTATTATGGTTTATGTGTAATATATAGGACTTAATATTTAGATAGAATGTATATAAATTGTCTAGAGCATACATAGAGATTACGTCTAAGGATTTGTCAAATATTTCTTCGTCTGTGTGCTGTCATTTATCATTTATTTTTAATACGTTTTGCCATTTTTATAGATGAAAATAAACTATGTTTGGTCTACTTTTGCATGGTTAGCCCTGAACGTAAAAAATATAAGATGTTGTCAAAATGCATATCCTCCTTGATTGAGTTTTCCTACAGTTTACCTATACATATGAGCCGTGTCACGACAAAACCTGCCTTATTGCATTGCAACATTGTACAGGCCAAGCACCGTTGTCATCCCAGGCTCTGTATTGTTTGGTCTAAACAGCCAAAATTCGTATATGATAAAGATACATAAAATGCTTTAGACGCATGTCGGTGTCAAACAGTGTAGAACAAGGCCAGTCGCCGAGTCTTTGACGTGGCGGCTGGCCTTGATCTACTCTGTTTGCAATGCAATATAAAGACAGGTTTTGTCATGGCACCGATAATATGTATGCATTGTATCACAAACCGTTCCTGCCTTTGACTTGTTTCTATGGTTATTGCTTTTGACTAATATCTATTGTATTGGGCATATTTCCTTTCTTTAAACTTCTCCAAAAGCTAATTGATTATTGATATGCCAATAAATATTTTTTTTCAATTTAATGTTGTGTTCAATTTCCTATAAGGTATTAAATAGCAACCTTAACCCAGCTATAAAAATCAAATGTCTTTTTCAAAAGTTTTGTCTGCAAACATATTCGAATTCAGTACCTATGTTATTTCAAAGGAACAAACATCGTGTGTCAAACAGTTTTTGATCCTGATCAAACGTCGAGTTTCCCGGCCTCTGATCGGGATCCAAACGTTTTGCAAACATTGATAAAATCGCACGTGACATGACAATGGTTAAGCACTTCCTCCCGTATATTTCGGCTATCAAAAATTTATCAATCTAGTGCACGTGTTCCGTGACATGGGATAGTTGTATTGACTTTTGTGGTTGCCCAGCCTTCAAGAGGGTGTATTTTACATCTCTTTCTTGTCGTTTGCTCCAATTGTCGTTTGCAACTTTCTAATATAGATTTGATTGGTTAGCTTTCGTTTGATGTGGGACGCCGGCCCACTAGTCTTCGTAATACATGCTCATAAAACGCCTCTATTGTTAAGTCTTTGTTCAGTAGTTTTAAACTTATTACTAAATGATCCCCCTAGAACATTGTTTAGACCCTGAATGAATTTTCAAGTTTTAGAGAAACAAACGGAGCATATGTGCTAAACATATCGTCAAGTTAAGTAAAATATATCTCTAAAACGAAGGTGATCGTTTCCTTCATTAAATTCGGTTGAAATTGATTTTCACGGACGACAAGCTTGTCATCGATATTTAAGGCTCGAAACCGGCACAAAACATGAGAAAAGAAAGAAAGCTCCCTTTGGACCTTTCCACTTTAATTCCAGTATGCTTTCATGCAGTACGCTGTCACCTGTTTAATCTAAACAATTACTATGTCTATTATTGTTACGGAATATCTGGTAATCCAGCACAGGGCTGCCATAAGTTTGGCATGAAAAATCCTAAGATTTCCAAATTTGTATTTTTCAAGTGCGATTTTACGAATCGTACCTTTAACTAAAAAGCCTGTTTCTAGCTTTGTTGACATGTGACAACTTAAAGCAGGCTGGAAGTAACGCAGAATGCGCCTTAAAGGCGCATTCTGCGTTACTTTCAGCACGCTTTAAGCTACCATGTACCAGAAAAATATCCGAAGATTAAGGAAAAATCCGGAGAAATGGCAGCCCTGCCAGCATCGTGTTGTGTGTTATCAATCTGTCAAGTCACTCTGTCAAGTCAATGTGACACTGGAGTGTATAGTTCGAAACTATTGTTGGTTATCCCTTTACCCCGTTTTGAAGATTGGTTACAACTTCAAATGCAGCTTGAAAGTAAAGCGCCTTAATGTGTATTCTGCTTTACCTTCAGTCTGTTTTAAGCAACTATCAGTTAGAATATACAACTGCGATGCATACTCAGGGCGGTATAAACTGAACGCGTTTCTTCAATGGAGGAATAAATTAAATGTGTAAAGTGCTATAAGCAAGTTGTAAATTATGGTATGCACATGTACGTTCAGGTATGTAGCGGTAATCCTTTACCATTTACACAAATCTGAATTGAAAGTTGTTTTAAAGATCATTTAATGATTTATTTTTAGTCCCTGTGTTACCAAGCAAAAGTTACATTTTTAGTCAAGGTACCCTAGGTTTATGGATCGAAATTAGAATACATGTATACAACATTCAGTCAAGGATCGTATTGTAAACAATTCAAATAATATGCTTGTTCCCAAGTAGTGACCTCCCTATTTGTCTACATGTTGTACTTGTACAGAAGAGAAAACGTTATTTGTTATTGCAAACAGTTTGGTAACCCGGCGTCTGATCAGGCTCCAAACTGTTTGCCACCATCTTTAAATGAATAGGTGTAAATATCCAAAAGTTGTCATATTTTACATTTTAGTGAACTGCGTTTGCGTTTCGTTTGCGTTTAAACGGGAAAGAATAACGTTTTCTCCATGTATATTGTTAATGCTGTCAACGGTAGTGGGTGGTGGGCCCGTCTTACTAAACGTCGTACGACACAAACGGTAGTAATTCAAAACTTTAAAATACATATTAATTTCGATTCCTCGATCTAACCCTGTCTTGTGACATCTCTTTGAGATTGTCTTTTCAATACGATAACATCCAATAGCCACAGGACAGGATAAGGTAGTGAAATGAATTATAATAAGTTTTGATAATCTACACTACGACAATATTTGTGGCACGACGTTTCGCAAGACGGACCCAAACTATAAGTAGTTATGATCAATAAAGTTTCCGTGCCGAACTTTCAAATTTCCAATTTTGTTTCGATTGTCAAATGCAAGTCTCAATGGCATGGAGGCAGTTTGGCAGTGAAACCCCATACTGAGAAACGCAACAAAATACATGTAAGCAACTATGTGCAAAATAAACAATAGACATGCTGATCAGCTGCTGCGTTGGAAAAGCAACGGCTGACACGAATAAATCTGTATTAACCCCGTTGTGCTCAATGGATTCTTCCATGTTTATATATTGGATTAGTGCATTATTTATCAAAGGGATGCCTGGTCAAAATTTTAATTTTTAATTTGTTTTATATTGAAATTCCTATCAGCAACCAGTGCAGACTCTGATCAGACACCGCACAGTGCGGCGTCTGATCAGAGTCTACACTGTTTGCCTATGTCCCATATATGGGATCATGGGCACAAATGGGTTAAAGTACGACATTTTGAAACTGATGACTGCCAATCAATGCAGAAACAATGTTTGATACGCGGTGACTGGGCTGGATCTAAATTGTTCGCAATGTCAGAGACCTGGCTCACTTCTCACCATATGAAAATATTAAAAAAGATGGCTTATCTTTATATAGTGAGAGACATTTATTTCTAGATTTTAATTTGGCGCCGAACTGTTTGCAATGGAAATAATTGTTCTTGCCTAAAGGTCTTATTTTCGGAAAGAATAACGTCTTCTCCTTTACAGCAGTAAAAGCGTTTCCTATAAACGGTTTGGATGCTAATGAAAATGATGGATTAATTATTATAATGATTGTAACAAAAAGGAAAAAGGCCCACTTTCGCAATAACATAAATCAATAACGATGTTGAAGACAGTTTGAAGCAGGGTGATTTTTTTATATCACTATTATTATTATTATTACTTTACTTTATTTATTATTGTTCTTCCTCTACTTCTTTTATTGTTATTATCATTATAGATATTTATTATAATAATTATTTTTATTATTTACCCATCACTTTATAGGTGTATACTTGTTCCCCCAACTTAAGGTAATAGTACCACTTTATACATGCATAAATATGGACCATAGGAAGTATTTTCTGAATCTTAGCAAATGGTAGCTTAAGGCAGGGTGAACTTAAAAATGAAGAATGCTTGTAAATAAGCACTCTGCTTTACATTCGGCGTGTTTTAAGCAACTATCTAACAACAAGATATGGAGTCAATGGTTAAATTCGTAAAAAGGTGACTCTATGAAGGAATAGTTATGCATATGCGGCTAATTCAAATCATTAAAGTCTGCTTAACTTAGATGCACAATAAACACGACGTTATTCTTTCTCGTTTCAACGCAAACGAAATGCAATCATAATGCAATAAAATGGTCTAAACTGTTTTCAAACTACAAGTGCACTGTTATAGTAAAGATACACTATACTAGTAAATGACGAGTATACTCGTCGCTAGGATTGAAGGTGTTACAATCTTACTATTGAAAAGTTATTACTATTAATCACCAATGCTATAACCGTAAAAGTCCGCTTTTAATATCACTCAAACGAAGAATAATCAAGTGTGTTAAAGAGAAGGGAAAGAGCTTAAAGCAGTAACATTACAACAGAAAGTCTCGCAATTTAAAACTCTGTAACGCTTGTTCCTTTACTTTCATTCTGCTTAAGAGATAATGTGCATTAACATCGAAAAGAATCGAAATAATCAAAAATTGTTTTAGTATACATCGATTAAGATAGAAAAGGATTTTTTTCTCTTTTCTATCAAACACGTATTTTTCCTCTAATCGAAGTCGAGCTATTAAAACATTATGTGTATTTTATTTTGCACTCAATGCAGGGCTGCCATTTCTCCGGATTTTTCCTAAATCTCCGGATTTTTTCCCAGTACATGGTAGCTTAAAGCAGGCTGAAAGTAAAGCAGAATGCGCCCTAAGGCGCATTCTGCTTTACTTACAGCCTGCTTTAAGAAGTCGCATGTCAACAAAACAAGAAAAAGGCTATGGGGTAAAAGGTACGATTCGTAAAATCGCACTTGAAAAATGCAAATTTGGAAATCTTAGGATTTTTCAGGTCAACTAATGGAAGCCCTGTCAATGTCTTAACCCTTTCATTCTCATTGTCGTCATAAAGTGCATTTGCAAACGCGGCGCCTGATCAGGATCAAAACTGTTTGCCACTTGTTTTGAAATAACGTCAGTTATCTAAATGATATTGCAGACAACAATATTGAATCAGACGACAATATGGCGGTGAAGAAGTAAAAATCTCACGACAAATTTGATTATGAAGTGTTAAAATATCTGAAACTTTCTGAATCCGCCCCAGTCGTACTGATGAAGTTTCGCCCTGTTGATTTATTACTGTCTTGACAGTTTCTAGTGTCCGAACGGCCGCCACATGGAGCGAAGATGGACATTGCGTAACAAGACTCATCGTAATATCGTTTTATGTCAGACAGCTTAACAGCGAAATCTGCTAAACCGTTTTCTAATGCCACTCCGAACACTCGACAACAATTAATGACAAGAAGTTTCATCATCTCTTGTAATGGAATGGCACAGAAGTAGACATTTAAAACACCCTAATTGGTAACTTTTTGGTTTCAATTTAACGCCAAGCTTTTGTCTGGCAATCGGTCAATTATCAGTGGCAATAAACACGTTAAACCAGCTCTCTAAATGGAATAAAGCTTTTAATTCCGGCCGCGTACTACGCTGTTTACGATGTTCGCCGCAAATGTCCACATTAAAACGAGCTCCTCATTGCGGGGAATGAAAAGGAACAACCCTCTCTGCATCGCATTAAGTTTCCATACATGGTCACCAATAACGGAGCCTTTATCGTACAACAGTGACATATTCTACTACCCGATTGGTTGCGTATTTAGATAAGTCCCGCCTCCTGAATATAAACCCCGCCAAGTGCTATTGAGATCTCGCAATGTCAACACTGCTGAAGTAAAATATAGCTCTCGTCTTAAACTCCTTCATATTGGCATGTGCTTAATGACTTTTCGATTTTCTTCTCTTGATTCAAGAGCACAGCGGGTGCAGATTTAGTGTGATAAGTGTAAAGTCAAAAATCTTGACAAACCGTTGACTTTATCGTCGATCTATATCTACGGTTACTCAATAACTGAGTAAGTCATAAACGTTATTTTCTGTTTAATTATTTGATTGACAAGGTTATACATTTATTCGCACAGATGGATGGCAACCTTATTATGAAGTCGAGCAGTTTCAATGTGAAGGACATTCTGGATCTTCCCGAGGGTAAACTGGCGTGCAGCCCAGTCTCTACAGAAACTACAACTACGGGCTCACTACGGACGATTCCAAATATTCCTGATATACCGCCCGTGGACTATAGTTATGAAAACAGTGATAACCCCTACACAAGATGGTTGCATGGAACTAATTCTGACGTCATGCAGTATACACGTAAGTTTGGGACAAGCTGGTTAAATTGTAAAACCAAACTATAAGTCGACACTGAGTCATTTCAAACTACTTTCAATATACAGTGGAGAATCTGTTATTCTTTCCCGTTTAAACGCAAACGTACGCAAACGCAAAACACTAAAACGTAGAAAAGAACAACTTTTGGACAGTTCTGATAACTCATGTTTATCTTGGTGGCAAAAAGTTTGAAGCCTGATCAGACGCCGGGTTACCCGGCGTCTGATCTGGCTCCAAACTGTTTGCACTGGAAATAATAGTTTTAGCGTAAACGCGTTTATTGGGAAAGAATAACAGATTCTCCACTGTACATGTACATATGCATTGTGAAAATCTAGTAAAATGTTTTGCTGTCTTCTATAATTCTTGATCTATGATGAAATTCTCGATGATCAATCGAAAGACCTTAAAACCCGGTCCGTATCCATAATATTCTTATAAGAAAAAGCTTAAGTTGCTATAAAACCCCGATATTAAAGAATACACAAGAAATACAAAGTGTTAGTGTTAAACATAGGTGCTTTCTTGCATCTAGAAAACAAAAGTTATGCAGAAAGCGCTGTAGGTTATTTTATCCCCACTGTAGTCTTGCTTTTATTCCCTGAAACAAATGAACACTTCCAATTTCTAATTTAGCGTAGACCATTTGTACATGTAACTATTAAAGGTTGTTTCTTGTCATTGTATTGCAAATTGTCAAACAGTGCAAATGCTGGTAGGAGGATTCCCTTTGAACTTGGTCTTTACTGTTTGCATATTTCTTCTGGGTCTTCTCTGTTTGCAAACTTACAATGTACACTGATAGCAAAGTCCGCGCATATGCACTTTTTTGCATGTAGAGTAAATATTTGGTTTAAGATAAGTTTCCAGATCATATGATGGTGATAGCAGAAAAGCTTCACTTATGATACATTGATAAAGATAATAGTAATGGTTTAACTCATTGAGGCCTAGTGACGCATATATGCATCCTTTACCAAAAGTTTACCTGTGAAAAGTACACTTGTCTAATGCAAACAGTGAAGTCTCTGATAGGCTCCTGCAAGAGCCCTCTAATCAGGGACTTCACCGTTTGTCACTTTGCAACGTATTATAAAAAAACCTAAATAGTCTAAATCGGACTAGCCTTTATTGTAAATTGGAATTATCCTTTATAAGTTTCAGGGAATAATGAGTTAACATATAAGATATATGCATTCTTGGAAAATACTAATTACAGTGCAATCTGATCATTCTGATGAATATACTCGAGCAGTCTAAGACTGGCGATTGCTAAATGCTGGACAACAGTAATGCCGAACACTCCCAAAAAGGAAACGTTCTGCCTAGTTTATTTTAAACATATTTATTCAGCAAATATACCAATTACATAGAAACATACAACAAATAGAAGGGATTGAAACAAAAGACATTAAAGTCTGATAGGGTTTCTCTGCCTCGACGTATGTAAGTAATGTGTTGCAGTAAGCTGCCCAATGTCACTAAATACCACTGGGCTTTCGCAGTGAATATAAGTTTTAACATTTTCCTCCCTGAAAGCTCAAATGAACAATTCTAGTTTTCAATTAAGTTTAGTCCATTTTTGACATTTAATTGTTGATTTTCACAATATATGTCAAAATGACAAACAGGGTAGACCCTGATCAGAGGGCTCATTAAGGATGATCAAGCATTTCCATTTACTGTAAACGAGAGCTTTGCATTTGTAATCGTTCTAATTCATCGCATTTCCGTAACCCTCATACTTAGTTGGTGTCACAAATATTCTCAAACAGGTAAAATAATGCATTTTACAAGTTGAAGATTTTCTACAACTGTATATCATCCCGCTTTAAATCGCGCCCGGATTTAAATTGCTCTCGTATTTAACACTTAAAACTCTGAAAAACTCAGCTTATCAAGTAAAGACAGTTGCTCTCTGAGTCATGTCTGTATGTTCATTTTCACACACACTCCGAAAACATTAGTTAAACTGAATGTGTCAAAGAACGATTTTTATCAAAATAAACATTCATTGTGGGATGTCGTATTTCAAACAGATAAAACCCCCATACATCTCAAAACGCTGACTCACCATTTAAAACAACGCAAAAGTTCCTCATAATTTAAAAAAATGTGCTAACAGACTTAATCTACAGTGGAGAAAAACGTTATTCTTTTCCGATAATCGCATTAACGCTATAACTATTATTCCCATTGCAAACAGTTTGGTGCCAGTTCAGACGCCGGGTAACCCGGCGTCTGATCAGGTTTCAAACTGTTTGCCGCCAAGATTAATATGAATTGTCAGAGTTGTCGAAAAACTGTAATTGTCTTTATTTAAGTGCTTTGCGTTTGCGTTTTGTTTGCGTTTGAATGGGAAAGAATTAAGTTTTCTCCACTGTACATGACTTGTTCAGTATCACGGTGCCGTAAAACCACATTCACTTACTCCATCAGCGGAAAAAGTACAGACTGGCTTTGGTACAGCGTGTAATCAACACGGTGGCTGATCTGGTTCTCCGCTGTTTGCAATGTATTAAGTTTCTATTTCTCACGATGTAATTCATCACTGTTTATGATCTACATCTGATATCAAGTAGCTATAAAACGAACATCTCGCCTTTGCTCGCTCATTGCTAATCCTTATGTTTGTAAAAACATTGCATTTATACATATAAAGAATACCAATCTAATATCCCACCACACACAGAAATGCCACCCGCTTATTGCCATCACATATTTTACTACCTAATCACCGCCTAAGACATCACTTAAACTAACATAAAAAGACAAGAGAAATTATTGCACTTCGCAAACAGCAATATGCTGCAACAGTAAATGCATTTTAATGCTTAAACAAATTGACCGAGTTCGGAATGCTGTAAAAAGTAATACTACTGCTCCTTTACGGTCCTTCCGAAAGGGGCTTAAAATCTTAATCTAATTTCTCCCCAGGTGTTACAGCTTGTTGTCTGTCGCAATCCCCTTATCTGTTGATTTTATTTACCTTTACTACTTCAAAAGCAATTCAAATACATTCAAAAAGCGGGTACGAATGTGTCATACAGTACTATCCAGATATTTAGACCAAACTATAGAAGCATTGGTTTCCGAATTCACGGTAGATCAGTGCTTAAAGCAGGACGAAAGTAAAGCAGAAAGCTCCTGAAGGAGCGTTCTGCTTTACTTTCGTCTTGCTTTATGCTGTCACATGTTTTTAACACTATCAATGGGTCTTGGATTGAATGGACGATTTATCGGGACTTTTTTTGTACATCAGTTGCACAAACAAATCTTAGTTGACTCTTACTTATTAAACAGCTTGAATCAATATTAGCTGCTAAATTGTCTTTTTTATGTTTTATCCAATTCCAAGTACTTAATGATCGCACTGTAACTTCGGTAGAAATATCCAACAAAATAATGATTTTCAACAATAAAGTATATCCGTTTAAGTAACAATATTATATCAGTCCTTCGAAGGATAGTTTTTGTTTGAATACCACATATAACAGGTTGTCGTCCGTTCAGCCAGTTCCGTATGCTTACACAACCTTAAGATGAATGACATCTACCCCGTCACCGCAACCCTCTAAACAGAGTACTATAAATTTGTTAATTTCATCCGAAACTCATTACCAACCGGGCCAAAAAGCCTGCTTCATCCGCAGGTACTGCAAATGAAGCAATTAGCGAAGCCACTGCAAGCTTTGTTCTGACCACCTACTATGTAAATTTGCCCTTTCAATTACAATCTTGTTATCTACCCGGTATGAGTTAAGTAGTAGGTAAACTTGAGTATGGAAATCAAGGTTTTAAGTTTTAAGGGGACTACCAACTCAAAGTTTACATCGCAAACGAAAACAAGTATTTTTTTTTATCTATCCCATTACACCATTAATACGCATTAGATTTATTCTTCTACTGCAGAAAATAGTTCCACTTTATACTGTCATGTATTTGCACCATACTAAATAAGCTCTATATCCGAGTAGGTGGTAGCTTACAGCAGATTGAAAGTAAAACAGAATTTGCCTTACATGTAAGATGTATTTTGTCTTACTTTAGATCGACTTTAAGTGGCAATTTGTTTGTAAAACTCGAAATAGGCTACGGGATAGGGGATAAGGGGTAAGATGTTTTTAACAGGATTGAAGTAAAGCAGAAATCCTCTACCGGAACTTTTTCCCTCAGCTTTTTACTTCATTAAGCTACAGCTGCCTTTACCACTTTCAATATACAGTAGAACCTCTCTATAACGGCCATCAAACTATGTTAATAATTAGATGTTTACTGCAGGTGGACTGCTTAAAGCAAGGGGACAGTAAAACAGAAAGCTCCTATAGGAGCTTTCTGTTTTACTGTCACCTTGCTTTAAGCTACAATCTGTCATTTAGAAATCAATAAGCCTTCATTTTAGTGGTTGTTATAGAGAGGTTTTACTGTACAGTGGAGAAAACGTTATTCTTTCCCGTTTAAACGCAAACGAAACGCATCGCAGAGCAATGGAGAAAACTTTTCGACAATTCTGACCACATGTAACTAGTTTAATCTAAGTGGCATTGGAAATACTACTTTAAGCTTCTTTCGGGTAGTTGTACTCCGTGATTGTAGTATACTATTGTTTAGTGGTAGTTTGTCGACGGTAAGCTATCTTATTGCTTTAGTTGACAAATGTGTTACTCTAATAGTTTATATTAAATAAACAACATCATTTCACCATAAATTGGGCGGACACGGTTCAACTATCGAGTTTTAAAACGTGGCTGCTACTCTAATCATGGTTCTACCCTAATTGCTTTGTCAGAATGCTGTTTATTAGTTTATGCAGTTAGTAGTTTATTACATACTTTCAAAACATACTTTTATTTTCATGTCACCACCAGTAGAATCTCTTTATTACGACCTCATATTGATAGGGGTCATCTTCACTCGTTTTGAAATTTGTTCAGTCAAACTGCCTTATTTTCTAAACTTTGAAAAGACATTGAGGACAACAAAATTGAAGCAGACGACAATGAATAGGTGAAGGGGTAAAAACCTCACGAACTATTTGGCAGTAACAGGGTTGAGCGATCATACATTGAAAAAGCATGGATACAATGTATATGTCTGCTTTTGGTATTATAAGAACAGTGCAACAACTTGCAACACGTATAGGAGCTTTCTGAATTGAAAAAATCAACATTTAGTAACCATCATTATAAATACTACCATTCGGGTTTCCGCTAGAATTAACGATTAATACTATGGAGAAGACGGACGTTATTCTTTACCAACAAACGCGTTTTTGCTAAAACTATTATTTTCATTGCAAACAGTTTGGAGCTAAATAGACGCCAGATAGCCCGGCGTCTGGTCATAAAGCCTACAAACAGTTTGCCACACACATTAAAAAAGGGGTCGAAATTGTCGATAAATGGTCATATCTACGCTTTAATTCAATGCGTTTGCGTTTCGTTTGCGTTTAAACAGGAATAACTGATGTCTACTCCACTGCACCATATTTACTGCACACATTTCGCCATGCCTTGTTCAGTGCATTGTCGTGTATAATAACGAATCACAGTTGAACCTACCCTGCAATAAAACAAATACAAACATTCATTTTGTCTTAATAATTTGTGAACGGATTACTTGTGTCGCCGACATGATTAACTGTAGCCTCATTGAAGCTTTAAAAACAGTTTATTTTGGTCATTTACTCCGGGTTTCAGATAAGAGTGAGTAATCTGAATAGTTTCAATATATCTCATCGCTTCTACAAAACCTTATGCTCTGATCACTAACAATATTGTTAGACTCGTTTCGAATTGACATTTCTAATGAATAGTCACCAAATAATGTTTGTTTGAGATATATAAAAGGAAGTTAATGTGCGAAATACTCACGTTGGGCGCACTTCTGATATTGTTCTTATTTAAATTTATATTGTTTTTAATTTTATATTTAAAACTTACCTAACCCTAATATCCTATGATACGATGTCAAACCTGCATTTCTACAGGTTTATATGTATAAAACGTTTATCATTTAGATAAGCGACGAATCAACCTCCCCGATTTTGAAAACAATTCGAAAACAATAAGACAGTATAGCATATATGTAGCTTATGAAATTATGTGTAGATTCTACATCATTACATTAAACTGTGTCCACGTGTGTCACTCTCTAAATAAGTACTCTCCCCTTTAAATGGAATCAAAAGCAAACGCAAGCAGTGCAATGTAGAAAATGACATGTTTTGAAACTGTTGATCACTAATTAACAAAGTACCCCATAGCCTGTAACTGTATGACTTATATATATATTGTTTAATGGATGAATAAGTTCAACGCGTAAAAAGGTATATTTATATGGCAATGGTTAAAATTCTGAGTTGCTTACAGTCCCCATGTCACTCGGCTTTAAATGGTTTGCAAGAGCAATCATAATGCTAGGGTACATACCCGTTTATATGGCAATAATAGCGTTTTACCAGCTGCACATTAAGCTAGGATGATCTCACAAAAAGAAGTTTCATCGGTATTGTTAACGAATATGTGGCCGTTTCAGCAAGATGACGTGCAGTGGAGAATCTGTTATTCTTTCCCGTTTAAACGCAAACGTATGCAAACGCAAAGCACTAAAACGTAGAAAAGAACAACTTTTGGACAATTCTGATAATTCTTGTTTATCTTGGTGGCACACAGTTTGGAGCCTGATCAGACGCCGGGATACCCGGCGTCTGATCTGGCTCCAAACTGTTTGCACTGCAAATAATAGTTTTAGCGTAAACGCGTTTATTGGGAAAGAATAACAGATTCTCCACTGTATCTAAACGTTAAGTCAATTCAGACTATGTATTTAATAGAGAAAATATATCACCTAGCTACAAGCGTATTAGATGGGATTGTTTAACCCATTACCCAACGCCTGTTTCTAGTAATTAAGATTAGTGTTTACTTAAAGTATGTTGAAAGTAAATCAGAATGCACCCTCAGTCGCATTCAGCCTTACTTTCAGCCATCTTTAAGCCACCATCTGGGGAAATATAAAAATGTATTTCTTACGGTACATAAAGTGGATTTTATTTCTTCAGTGGCAGTGAAATAATGCACTAAAAACGTTAATATCTTAAGTTTGCTAGGGTATTGCACGAGTGTTCATGTATCACACAACATCGCTGGTGAATTGTTTTATATTTTAAAACTCTATTTTGTAGGTAGCTATGTTTTCGGCAGTTGATAGACTATTAATGTTCTTATAGGATAGTTCACTTAAAGATTGGTAATCTTGGTTAAAACATAAAAAAGAACAACACATTTAAATCATTTCTCCACTGAACAAAATTGGTTACTTTATACAGTCATGAATATGCACCATAAGAAATGTTTGCTACATCCTAGTAGATTGTAACTTAATAAAGTCTTATAGTCAAACGGAATATATCTACGCCTTAAGGTGAGCAGCTGTCTTCAAAACGACAAACAGGCTATGGAGTAAAGGGTTAATGTGTATTTAAAGGTGGTAATTTGGTAACTGATGATTATTGTTCTTATTATTTTAGAACTACACCACATCAACTCACCGGAGAGTAACTCCAGTCATTCTGCGGGCGATATATCTCAAGATAACACCAGTGGGCAGTCAATACATTCTACAAAATCTGAACATGGTGAAAACTCCGACATTGAAGCGGAGGGAGAGACCGGCAGTGAGGACGAAGACTCCAAGAAAGATGGCAATAGCTCAGAACCACAGAAAAAACGCAAGCGCCGTGTTCTGTTCTCAAAGGCGCAAACATATGAACTAGAGAGGCGCTTTCGGCAGCAGAGATATCTATCCGCCCCAGAAAGAGAACATTTAGCAAGCATAATACGTTTAACACCCGTGCAGGTGAAAATATGGTTTCAAAATCATAGGTATAAATTAAAAAGGGCTAGACAAGAGAAGGGACTTGATCTTCATCCGCTGCCTTCTCCGAGAAGAGTAGCGGTCCCTGTGTTAGTGCGGGACGGAAAGCCTTGTCAGCCATCAATGAACGGAGGACTTGTGAAAAATGATCAACATAGCATGCAGCAGAATCTCTCTAACGTCGCACATATGGGCAATCCAATGGGTAACGTTAACGTTATGAACTCTTTACCGTCGATGGGCGACGGTTTACAAGGAATGAACTCTCTAAATACGTCGCTTTCGTCCCCTATGAACATGAGTTGTGCTTACAATATGAACTCCATGAGCTCTATGAATGGAATGAATCTTTCAAACATGAACACATACACGAACAATATGAATGTGTTACCGGGCTATAGTCATCCTTTAATGCAGGCGCAAACACGATGGTGGTAGCAATAGTTGTGACGTCATTAAAACATATTCCTGCCATAATATCGTCTGCTACAAATTTATCGTCTGCATTTACATTTTTCACTTAACCATTATGGTGTATTTTTATTTGAAGACAAATATATTAGTACCAAATAGCTTGACACCTGATCAGACGCCGAGTTAATCGGCGTCTGATCAGGATTCAAACTATTTGCACAAGCAAATCAAGTAGCCACTGGCAGGAAATAATTTATTCCACAATGTGCTCTTGTTCAACCGATTAGCAGTTTTTTCAGTGTTAGTGCTATTTTATTTTTCTATTTATACGCAACCACAATCCTTTATTCTTCTTGCTAAGGAAGAGCTTAATATCTCAAACAATAATGTGTGTGGACACAAAAACAGTTTCGGCGATACACCATTATGATTCAGAGGTCTACAATTGTGCTGCAATAAATATATTTGTGGTAAAGGATTAAACGAAATTGATATCAGTGAATGTGTGTATGCGTATTTTGACGGCAATATTTGAAATCGAGCATGCCGTTGGCTTAGTGACGAGGGATAAATATGCGAGAAGAAAAAGGTATTTGAGTTCACTAATTTACAACAATGTCGGATTTCACATTAAAACATGTGAAAGTAAATTGTTCAGAACTGTCATAACTACTTGAATATGAACCAATATAGTACTTTTTACATTTTTTAATTTGATGGGAAGCAAAGTTGTTTCCCACCTTGACAGCGTTCAAACATTATGTTTTACTGTTTTCTACATAACGCTGCTCTTGCAATATTTTGCACAACAGTACATTTTAGTAATCTCTGTATGCGGCATTTTATGCATAAATCTCTTTCGACGCTTTTAATTATTTTTCTATTATTCTTGAAATTGCTCTTTACCTTTTAAAATTCAATGACTGTCCGTTCTGGGGTGTTTCTACATGTTCTATACTATATTATCCTTTCATGGTCAAATTCACTGTGAAGGTTTTACCCATTCACTGGCATTGTGTCGTCCGCTTCAATATTGATGTCTGCAATATTGTTTCAAAGTTAGATTAAAGGCAAGATGACTTCGAAATGAGTGTAACGCGGCGTCTTATCAGGATTCAAACTGTTTACAAATGAGCATTTTTGTGCATTGGCAGTGAAAGGTTTAGAGGTCTTTTAAAATGGATCTTTTTAATCTTACAATTTTAACAAGTCATCTTCTACATTTTACAGAATTTCGTTTGCAATTAATTTGCTTTTAAACGGGAAAGAATAACACCTTCTCCAGAGTACAACGTGTGGAATAAGTTGGAGATCAGAATTCTTCCCTTACATGTACCGTGGAGTATACACGATTCTTTCCCGTTTAAGTCTTGCACTGCCAATGGCGACTATGCAAACAGTTTGGACCCTGATCAGATGCCGCGTTACGCGGCGTCTGATCAGAATCCAAACTATTTGGCACTTATATTAACATTTCTGTAGTCAAAACAGCCCTAAAGCCGACTTGAAAAATATTGCAGACGGCACTACCAATACATGTACAAACCATATTTTGGCGGTAAGATGGTTTAAGCAGACAATAAAATTTGGCAGTGAAAAAGAGTTAAACAAACGAAACTACAATGCAATCAAACTTTGTTTTGTTTCATTGTGAGTGGCAAGCAGTTTTGAGGCTTACAAGACGCCGTGTTAAGCGTCCGTTCTGGCTCCAAACTGTTCGCGATGTAAGCAATCGTTTTAGAACAAAAGCTTATATTTTGTCATTGCAATCATTCAAACGACACTGTGTTTCAGTATGACACGTACTTGTTTTACAGTGGATAATATGTTATTCTTTCCCGTTTAAACGCAAACGTACGCAAACGCAAAGCGCTAAAACGTATAAAAGAACAACTTTTGGACAATTCTGATATTTCATGTTTATCTTGGTGGCAAACAGTTTGGAGCCTGATCAGACGCCGGGTTACCCGGCGTCTGATCTGGCTCCAAACTATTTGCACTGCAAATAATAGTTTTAGCGTAAACGCGTTTATTGGGAAAGAATAACAGATTCTCCACTGTAAGCTTGCTGCATAAGTTTGATCTCATCCTGCTTTAATTTTCATCGGTCTTATACACTACTAATAAATCTAGTTTTAATGGTTTTTGAAGAATTATTTATAGTATTATACAAATAACGTTTTCAATATAACAGTTGGTTTATGTTGATATGCATTTATTTTTATTGCTCAGTATTTCATTGGCTGTTTTTTATTAATTTTTTACTATGTTTGCAAAAATGGCGTTTTCGATAGTCCCCTCTACTTGTACACATTCAATCATATTCACAAATAAAACAATGTTTCTTACTGCCGTCGTCCGTCCATTCTGTTTCCATGATTCATATCTGCTACTAATGAGCCGTTTGGAGCGTTAAAATGTACGTTTATACTCTTTAAAGTAGGTGTCAATATATCTATAAACATTTAGTGACTGTACAGAAAAGAGTAACCCGGCGTCTGATCAGGCTCTAATGCTAAAATTGTTCTCCCTCAGGTTTAACATATTACTTCATATATATGCCGTTTTACGTTGTTTATCTATTCATCTATTTAAGAAAATAGTTCCAAAGCAGGCTGAATGTAAAGCAGAATTTGTCTTCAGATTTGCTTACATTCAACCTTCTTTAAGTAGTCATCTGTCTTCAAAACTGTCTTCAAAAAACTGGAAACATGTTACGGGTAATGTATCGAAAAGATCGTCAACAGTTTTCAAAAGTACAACTTTCTATAGTTTACTACACACATTGTTTTACGTTTCATTCGTAGAGAACACAATTTCCCTCAACTATCTCAGCAAAGATCAATTTGTCCAATAAGAGTTTTAGCACACCTCTTTATAGCAATGGGAGGCGTTCTTGCAAACATCATTAATATTTATAACAATAGGGCACAGATGATCTCTTATATCGACGGCTGGTTCTTTTGCTATCTGATCTTGATATAATTATACATGTACTATTTTCCCTGTCAATTCATTGTTCAGTTTTTAAGTGGTTATTTTTTCAAGGTTTAGTATCAACAAATCCGAATTTATATACAGTGGAGAATCTGTTATTCTTTCCCGTTTAAACGCAAACGTACGCAAACGCAAAACGCTAAAACGTAGAAAAGAACAACTTTTAGACAATTCTGATATTTCATGTTTATCTTGGTGGCAAACAGTTTAGAGCCTGATCAGACGCCGGGTTACCCGGCGTCTGATCTGGCTCCAAACTGTTTGCACTGCAAATAACAGTTTTAGCGTAAACGCGTTTATTGGGAAAGAATAACACATTCTCCACTGTACACTGTGGCAGGCTGATGTGAACTATTGTTTTTGGTCAAATTATTAACCTACATGTAGCTTACATTTTGTCAATAAAAATAAAATTGTCCAAGCTTTCGTATATGATTTTAAAACATAAGAACTGTTGTTAATGGCGAAACCCTACCATGATGAAATTTTATTATTTTCAGAGGTGTTAAACAGTTCTTGTTTTAAGAAAATATATGACCGATTAGGTAACTACACGCATGTTGGCCAAAACAGTGCAAAACAAGATCATGATATTAATACACTGTAAAGAAGTAGCGACACAAGATTTCGTTTACTAATATACTATCACACACACGTTCTTTTAAAGATACAGTAAAGACGTCATTCTTTCCCAATAAACATGTATACGCTATAACTATAATTCATATTGCAAACAGCTTGAGCCAGGTCAATTTCAAAGCTGTTTGCCACTGAGATTTAAATAAGTTGTCAGAATTGTCAAAACTTTTGTTATTTTCTTCATTTAATAGTAATGCGTTTGCGTTTCGTTTTTGTTTAAGCGAAGAAGAATAATGTCTTCTCCACTGTGTGCTGACTTTGGTTATCCTTTTATTTCTGCCAACTTTAGTATTCGAATTGCCGTTCTCTAAGTCAACATTATTCGTTAACGTTTGATGTGTATTACAATGGAGAATATGTTATTCTTTCCCAATAAACGCGTTTACGCTAAAACTATGATTTGCAGTGCAAACAGTTTGGAGCCAGATCAGACGCCGGGTAACCCGGCGTCTGATCAGGCTTCAAACTGTTTGCCACCAAGATAAACAAGATTTATCAGAATTGTCCAAAAGTTGTACTTTTCTACGTTTTAGTGCTTTGCGTACGTTTGCGTTTAAACGGGAAAGAATAACAGATTCTCCACTGTACGTATGAGATAACAAACTAAGTCGTAATTCAGAATGTTTACTTTGTCATAAAAATATCCGATTGTGCGTTAGAAATGTATGCGCATATAGTCTGTTTCTGTTAACCCGTAACTGCCTTTATGATGAATCGTTTTCCTAACAGCTCAGTTAAAAGTGAAAGTAAGAACGTTCGTATTTTTGTGTCAATTGGTGTTTATGTGATAAATCGAATATTATATACGTGTGTTTTCAGAATTGAAGGCTTGCAACACATTATTTTATTCAACTCATTAAATAAATTCAATACGGAAAACACATTTATTCAGTATCCTCTATTTAACACACTCTTTCACCTCCTATAGGTAGATTAAGTCTGCATTGCAACAATTTGGAACAATTTCTTTCATTTATTTGTCGTATGTTTGACAATTCACTTCTTTTATTGTAAAAAGAATCTCGAAAGTTATTTTTCTGACAATGTTTATATCCATACACATTTAAATTTACAATTAATGGTCTGAAGCATAAAAGGTAAAAGCATATCCCGCCCTTTTTGCAGCATTCACAGATTTTCACATTTCCCCCAATATTTATAACATTCATCAAAGTACTTTTTCTCATTTCTCTCTCTCAAAATAAACATAAAAATTATATATAATCAAAATACAAATATTAGAATTAACCCGTTAATTGCGAGAAATGCCTTTCCTAAAAATTTGCAATATGTTTAAATCTAGATGAGATGCTGAGTATTTCGAAGTATTATCAAGATCTACACTGTTTGCCATTCGGGTAGTATATCTGCAGATCAAGAAACAGATCAATTACATAATAAAACAAATGTTGTTTCAAGCAAGCTTTTTAATAAGCACTTAATGTGTTAATCAATGAATCATGGGTCAATCAAAACTTTATCTCAAGATTTGTTATGTCATGTATGATATACAGTGGAGAAAACGTTATTCTTTCCCGTTTAAACGCAAACGTACGCAAACGCAAAGCGCTAAAACGTAGAAAAGAACAACTTTTGGACAATTCTGATATTTCATGTTTATCTTGGTGGCAAACAGTTTGGAGCCTGATCAGACGCCGGGTTACCCGGCGTCTGATCTGGCTCCAAACTGTTTGCACTGCAAATAACAGTTTTAGCGTAAACGCGTTTATTGGGAAAGAATAACACATTCTCCACTGTAGATTGGTTAAAAAAGCGACGGTGGAGAAGACTTGATTCTTTCCCTATATGTGTCTATGCTAAAATTAATTATGACAGTTTAACCAATTTGTGCCCATGGTCCTATATATATTACATAGACAAACAGTGTAGACTCAAATCAGATGCCGCAAATTGCGGCATCTGGTCAGACGCTACACTGTTTGCTGATATAAATTTCAATATAAAACAGAACGAAAATTTATACCAGGCTCCCCTTTTATCAAGTAATAGACTAATCTAATATACTGTATAAAGCATGGAAGAACTCATTTGGCTAAAATTGGTTAACATACTTTGAAGCCAGATCAGACACCGGCTTAAACTGCGTCTGATCAAGCTCCAAAGTGTTTGCCGCTCATTAGATTAAATAGTAAATACAGATACAAAAGGTAATTTTCTACATTTGATTGCATTGCTTTTGCATTTAACTTGGTTGACTCGGGAAAGAAAGGCGTCTTCTCCACAGCAATATGAAGCCGTTATTATGCATTACCTTTACCATGCAATGTTATCGCCTCTTTTTTGATGATTGTCATCTGTAAATGTTTTAAGATTAATAGAGTCAAACCGCTCTATTACAGTGGAAAATCTGTTATTCTTTCCCGTTTAAACGCAAACGTACGCAAACGCAAAGCACTAAAACGTAGAAAAGAACAACTTTTGGACAATTCTGATAATTCTTGTTTATCTTGGTGGCAAACAGTTTGGAGCCTGATCAGACGCCGGGTTACCCGGCGTCTGATCTGGCTCCAAACTGTTTGCACTGCAAATGATAGTTTTAGCGTAAACGCGTTTATTGGGAAAGAATAACAGATTCTCCACTGTACGACCACTAAAAAAAGGCTAATTGATTGTATAAAATACAGGTGACAGCTTTCTGTTTTATTGTCGCATTGCTTTAAGAAGTCAACTTGTCTTAAACACCTAATAATCAACATCATTTAGTGGTCACAATAGAGAGGTTTTACTGTATTTCATATCTTTTTCTATTTGATGAATTCTAAAATCAATTTTCAAATAGTATCGATCCTGGTCAGACGCCGAGTTACTCGACGTTTTTTTATGGATCCACACTATATGCAAATAGCAAAAACCAGCAAAGTCGATGGTAGCAGATAGACGAATTGTAAACCATATACATGTACGTTTGTGTCAAAGCACATATTATTTAAATGTGTGTGCAGCCAATTGCAGCCGTGTATTAGTGAACACCACAATCATGATACGTGTTAAATTTCATTTTCTTGTTGAGAAATTGTAAATAAATGACAATAAAAAATGAAGAACTCCGATGCCTCCTTTTGTATACTGGTCTCGAGATAAGCGAATTCAATTTATTTGAATCCATATCTCCTCCGCAGTCTTATACCGTGGAAAAGACATTATTCTTTTCCAATAAACGCGCTTTTGTTAAGATAATTATTCACACTGCAAACAGTTTGGAGCCAGATCAGACACCGGGTAACCCGGCATCTGATCAGGCTCCAAACTGTTCGCTATTCATATTAAAACGAAACGTTACCGTTTTCAAAATGTTTTTATTTCCCGCCACTGTGTTTTATGTTTAGCTCCGTTTAAACGGACAATATTAATGTTTTCTCCTCTGTAACATGATCGATAAAGTAAAAGCCGATAAAGGTAATGATCTTTATGCCGTGTCAATCGTGTGTGCAAGATAAATCAGAGATAAAATTGAAATCAATTTCACTTTGCAGCTTCCACAATATTATTGGTGTTTCCATCAAGTTCAATTAGGTTGCACGGGGCCAATATTTTTTATTTACAATTAACGATACTGGTGCATTTACAGCGTTAATTGATAGGACTCATTTACACGTGCAAAATATAATTAAACCTCGATACTACTACTACTAATAAGACGGTTAATTAATGATGATAAAGACAGGTGGCGGCTTAACCCATTACTCTATAAATTTTACTATTACGCTTTTGATTTATTCATCCACTGAAGAAATAGTGCCGCATTATACTGTCATGAATATGCATCATAAGGAACAGTTTCTATATCAAAGCAGAACGTGGCGTTTGACAGTCTGACAGTAAAGCAGAAAGCGCCTAAATGTGCATTCTGCTTTACTTTCAACCTGCCATAAGTGGTCACATGTCTTCGAAATCAAGCTATAGGATAAACGGCAAACCCTTACACTGCCAACGTTTTCGTGAGATGATAACCCCTTCACCGTTTTTTTGTCGTCTGCTTCAGTTGTGTTGTCTGCAACTTCGTTTCGAAGTTAAAAATGAGGCAGTATAACTGAAGAAATTTTAAAAAGCTAGTGTCAAACAGTTTGGATCCTGATCAGACGCCGCGTTCCGCGGTGTCTGATCAGGATTCAAACTAATTACAAAAGCTCTTTTAAGCGTCATTGAGAGAGAAAGGGTTAAGGTAGGGTGATAACAAAACAAGAGTTTTCTGCTTTAGTTTTGTATTGCTTTAAGTGGCAACTTAAGAAGTAACGCCGAAGTGATCTTTCGTTTTTAGCGGTCTTAACATGAGTTAGTTTTTTCAATTAATGGAACGGGTAATTTACGATTATTACATGTATAAGGGATATTTGTTGGAACTGTATTACCATTGAGACGTTGGAGCAACGTGCACAAAAACTTAGTCAACGTGGAGGATACATATAGACTAGAGGACATATAATTTGCGTGATCTCTCAGTCTCTATACAAGATGTATTTATGATTTGAAGACAAACTGCAATTAAGGGTGTATGAAACTCATGAATTTGGGAAAATTTCAAAGTATATGAAAACACTGATGGTTTTGTATTGAAGAGCTATTTAAGATGAATGAAAAAATAGAAAAAGTGTATAATTATGTTGGTGAACAACATTTGGCTCTACGGTCATGTAAAATTTACCCAACTCACTTTTTCTTATTTTGTCCTTTTCAAACAGCCCGCTTCAATAAAATGCATTTCAAATGAAAACAAATATGATGATTTGGTTTTGTGTTATTAATTTCCTGTCTATGGTAGTATTTCTGCATACACAAACTAATTTAAGAGTAAACAGGCACCAAATGTGAAATTTATAAAGCTCTGAATATCATCGATATGGTATTTTTTGTAAATGATTGTAAAGGGAGATAACTCTTTTTACTTTAATAACTCAAATTTTTCAACACTGACCTTTCAATTTCTTTTCATAATTTGAACTGCCTTAGCATGAGCTTTCATCTGGTAAAATATAAGAACAAGTTTAATACTAGAACTATTTCATTTTCAAACGTTTTTACTTTTTTTCATAAAATAAAAAATCTAATAAAATCATGCCCTATAAAAAGCATATTTTTGATATTCAAGGATCCATATTGTTCAAACCTGGTGCATGCTTTGTCTAAATTTGGTTTCTTTATGTGAAAATACCACCATAGACATGAAATAAATCATGAAAAACCCAAATAACCATGTTTGTTTTGTTTGGAAATAGATTTTACTGAAGCTTGTACTCTGAATGGGTAAAATTTGAGAAAAAAAATCCAAATTTGACATACCTTTTTGAAATCGCTGTAGCTAACAAAACAATGATAGAAAAAAGTTTAATACTTTAAAAAATTCGCTTATGGGTTTGATACACCCTTAAGTGTAATTGAGGTAAAAGAGAAGAAACAGTTGTTTAAGATAAGTGGATACTTCAGCCTTCACACCATAGTCGTTTTCAACTTATTCCTCCACTGAAGAAAAGGGTTCCAATTTATACAGTTATGAATATACCATAAATATATATTTCATATACAATGTACTACAAGAAGGCTGAAATAAAGCAGAAAGCGCCATAAGACGCACTCTGTTTTATTTTCAAACTGCTTTATGTGATCTCTTGTCATCAAAACCAGAAACATGCAATGTATATGTATTATGGTTTAAAACAGGCTGAAAGTAAAGTAAAAAGCTACTTCACTAGTCTTCTGCTTTATTTTGAAATTGCTTAAAATACATATCCAGCTGAGCAGGAAGTCAGAAAACTGATCTTAGTCTCAGAATATGAAAGTTTCATAGAAACAGACTTTAAATGATGAAAAATAAGATTCGTCAGAAAGCGCTTATATGCACGAGGAAAGGAGCGTCTTATTGAATAGTTACAGTGGAGAATGTGTTATTCTTTCCCAATAAACGCGTTTACGCTAAAACTATTATTTGCAGTGCAAACAGTTTGGAGCCAGATCAGACGCCTGGTAACCCGGCGTCTGTTCAGGCTCCAAACTGTTTGCCACCAAGATAAACATGAAATATCAGAATTGTCCAAAAGTTGTTCTTTTCTACGTTTTAGCGGTTTGCGTTTGCGTACGTTTGCGTTTAAACGGGAAAGAATAACAGATTCTCCACTGTAATATATCGAAGTTTATTGACAACACACACAAATCATCATAATAGGTCATGTTCAATGTTATAAAAGGTATTCGAAATAAATCGTATGTTTTGTACTTACTTCACCCATTTATGCCTGCAATGAATCCTCTCCTTTTGCTCTGGGATATTTTAATATGGATTTGAAACGGTGATCTAAAACACTAGAGCGTTTATCCAGATCGTTTCATGAAATAGAAAACGGTGTAAATTAACAAATACACCGTGTCTGATATTAATATTGAAACAACTGTCAATGCTTAAGAGAAGACAACAACAACAACAACACATTCAAAGCGAAACGCCATATTGTCAAATAGATTAGATCGAGTTAAGACGCTGAGCTTTTCGGCTTTTCATCTAGATCTACACTGTTTGCGATTCTGGTCATCAACCAGCTTTTTTCGTGCCGAAGTGAAAACCAATACAGAATTATGAACGTTTTGTTTTAAATCTTACAAGCGGAGAGCATATCTGTACTAGGACGGCAAAATTATTGTTGGCTGTTAATTTTTATGAATATAGGTGTACATTAGTCTTTACCCATTAAACCCTAAATACATAGGCAAACAGTGCAGAATTTGGTCAGATGCCGCATTATGTGGCATCTGATCAGAGTCTACACTGTTTGCTGATAGGAATTTTGACCAGGCATACCTTTGATAAAAAATGGACAAATCCAATATTAAACATGGAAGAATCCATTGGGTTAATTGAACATTGAAGTTTCAGGGGCCAATGAGTTGATCGCATGTGCAGAGTCGCCAAGATAAATGTAGTTGTTATAAATTATAAGCAAACTGCAGGTATGCGAGATGTTCCCCCTTCAGATCGCTAAATTCCTAAGATCCTCTTTGTTGGGTGTCCATGCTATCCTGGTTTTCCCTTTGATGTGAAAATTTACACAATGTTTACAGGTTCTAGGGTATCTGGGAGATTGAATCTTTTTCAGGGATTTATATCGACTGTCTGTGAACTTTGGGCGCTTTATTTATTTCAAATTACTCCATACAGGAAAACCTCTAACAAATATATCAACCTCGAGTTCAGAGTAACAACACATTGTCGAAAATGAGCACTGCATTTGGTACATGTAATGTAGAACAAACTCAGATTTAGAGTCCGGTATGACAGCAGTGCTTGGTCTGTACAATGCTGCAATGCAATAAGGCAGATTTTGTCATGGCACGGATCATATATAAGGCACTTTTACGAAAGAAATGTCTATTTAAGTACACATTTGAGCCATGTCAATCCGGGCTCTGTATCTGCGTTTGGTCTACACTACCCAATGCTTCACAAGTTGTTTTCTATAGGATGTTTGCGGGTGTCAAACTGTTTGCACTGCAATAAGGCAGGTTTTGTCATGGAACGGTTCAAAAGTAGTGTAGATTCATCCTAACTTATTGATCAATAGTCCAACGTTTTTGGCATCTTTTGCAAACAATGCACATGTGAAGATTACACTAAAAGTATTGTCCTTTACAAACTGTATATGCCCTGACCAGAGGGCTACAGTTGGTAGTTTTGAAATATAGTTTAGAAACAACCCTAAATAGTTAAATATGGTCAGACTTAATTGAAAAATGGCATTGTCCATTAAAAGTTTCAGGGATGAATGAGTTAAAACAGTGAAACAGGAATCAAATATTGAGACCCAAATTTAACCAAAAGACATATAGCCAGAAAAATCGGACAAAATACTTATGTTTGTTTCTAAAATTAAGGATATTCGTGAATATATTGGCATCAAAGTTTCACGGTACAAATCTTATTCAGTCGTGAAATGTGTGTTTCCGACAATGTCTGGCTGGTCTAAGACATAAACGGATTGTATTTTACTTTCGCACAAATACTCAAATAACCACGTGGCCACATTCAAGAGAGAAGTAGAGAAATATACACGACGCCATATATTCAAAAGTAAGATGGTCCGGTAACAAACAACACGTTCATTTAACTATAACTTGATATTTAATGTGTTCATACAAATTAGTTAGGCATTAAAATATTTAGCCCCCACCCCTCCATTGCAGAAACAATGCTGATCTATATCTTGAAATATCTTAACCCTTTCACTGTCAATGATGCAAAAAGGCGCATTTGCAACAGAATTTTAATCCAAACTGTTTGACACTCGTTTTGAAATGTCTTAACCCTTTACCTGATAGCCTATTTCTAGTATTGAAAATAGGTGACTACTTAAAGCAGGTTGAAAGTAAAGCAGAATGCGCCCTAAGGCGCATTCTGCTTTACTTTCAGCCTGCTTTAAGCTTCCATGTGTTAGAATATTGAAAATTTTCCCTATACTATATAATCATGACTGATTAAATTGGAACTATTTTCTTCAGCGGAGGAATAAATTAAATACGCTAAAAGTCGCTTCTATGGGGTAAAGGGTTAAGTCACACTGTCTTAAATCAAACGTTGAAACGTTATTGCAGACATCAATATTGAAACAAACGACGCTAAGGCGGCGAAGGGGTAAAAAGCTCACGATAAATTTGATCATAATAAGATTAATGCCTAACTTCAGTATTCGACTGTTCAATGTGCCACTGCCTCAATCATAATTTGATTATGCTTTGTTTCCCATCTTATCACAAAACGTATGTTTTGATCTATGTGACTGAATAAAAGGATTCCTTAGTTCTGTTCTGATTTTGTTTTAACCCCATCACTGCCATGACGCCATACATTTTAAACAATGTGGTAGTGCAGTGCAACCATCAGACGAGCATTGAAGAGAAGATCTTGAAGCTCGGGACTATCTTTAGAAAACAGGTTTATAGGTTAGTGTCGTGTAAATATAATGCGGAAAACTCCTAAAGGATCATTCTCTTTTACCTTCGTCCTACATTAACCCTTTACCTGATAGCATTGTTTATAGTATTGAAGATATGTGACTACTTAAAGCAGGTTTAAAGTAAAGCAGAATGCGCCCTAAGGCGCATTCTGCTTTACTTTCAGCCTGCTTTAAGCTATTAACTGCTAGAATAAGGAAAGTAGTAAATATGACACATATTCATTACGGTATAATTTGGAACTATTTTCTTCAGCGGATGAATAAAATGAATGTGCTAAAAGTCGCTTCTATAAGGGAAAGGGTTAAGCAGTAATCTACATTAAGAGGAGCAACGTTTTTTTTATTAATTGACCTCACTACATATGATACAGGTTTCGTATAATTATACAAGGTACATGTATATATATATAGCACCCCTTCTGGTGTCGACAGCAAAGTCATTGTCAAACAGTGTAGACCCTGATGAGACGCCGCGTATGTGTTATCTGGACAAGTCTCTTAATACCATCCATGTATATCAATAATGAATTTGTCCAGCCAGCACTTTGGGAGATGTCATTACAAAATGGGTTAAAAATCATATTTTATTATATGGCCCTAAAACGTTCACTAGTTTCTTAATATCATCCATGTAAATTAATGAAATCGTCCAGCCATCACTTTGGGGTGTCATTACAAAATTCAGACACGAACGGGTTACAAGCCATATATATTATTTCTTGGCCCTAAAACGTTCGCAAGTAATATGAAATCTATATTATTGTCTATGATAGTGTCTTAAGATAATGGGTGAAAGGACTTTATAATGTTTAAATTGGGCTTAACCCCAGTTTACTTTCCTGGGCTGACACCCTTGAACATCACAGGTACCAGATTATCTAAGATTAGTTCACGTTCGGTCAACCAGTTATACTTAAACCTTACTTGGCCATGCTTCGGAGTGTTCTGACACCGGTGTCCACTTAATAAAAACACCATGTTAAGCACTTAACCTTGTAAACAGGTTGACAAACTACTAAGAAAGATTAGGTAGTATTTAAAGTCTAACATTTAGCATGATTTGGGCGAAATTGTGCCATGTTTTGTAAACAGTTCGGATCTAGATGAGAAGGTCAGTACCTCGGACTCTCAAACGGATCTACAATGTTAAACATTTCACTGATATTGCCTGATAATTGGTGTCATATCGATCTACTCTGGGAAGTTTGGCAGGCGGGAAATATTGCAGCGGAAACTTGATTAACGTACTTAAGGTTAAAGCATCCTGTTGAAGTTTCAGATCTAAACATTTACATTGTCTAGTACGAAAAGTGTTGTTTTAGTATGCGTCAAAGCTATACATGTTTAAAGTTGCATTGTAGATAAGCTTGACATTTTAGATAATTATGGAAAGACACGGATGTATTATTTCTATCAGTAAATGATACTGATGGAAACAAATTTTCTAAACAAATGCGCTAGTACTATAATAGCGATTACAATTACAAATTGCGATCCGGCGTCTGATCAGGTTCCAAACAGGTTGAATGACACTAAAATCAAATCAAATCGTCAACAATTACAAGAAATGCCATTTTCTTCATTATGTTTGTGTTAAGAATCGTTCACACGTCTTCTTCACTGTAAGAGGACACAGTACCTGCTACATGTACAATACAGCGTTAGTTTGGTATACTTAACCCTTTGAACCCTAGTCCCGCATATAGACGTTATTTTCAAACAATGCACATGCGAATAGTAAAATTGTCCTGTGCAAACAGTGAATACCCAGATCAGAGGGCTCCGAAAGGAGCCCTCTGATCAGGGTCTTCACTGTTTGTCATAATGCCAAACATTGACAAAAACAATCCTTAAAAGTCAGAAATGGACTAGACTATAATGGAAACTGGAATTGTCCATTTAAAGTTTCAGGGAGGAAAGAGTTAATGAACTCATTCACTCCTAAAACTTTAAATTGACACTATCAGTTTCAACTGAGGTGTATCCTTTTTAGGTTTTTTGGGGTCGTTTGTGCAATGACTTGCAACTAACAAACAGTACAGACCCTGAACTGTCTGCATAGGATATATGTACTCTTTGTATGTAAATGTATTTTGTTTGTAAAGGAAGAGTATGCTCGTCGCTAGGGCTCAGGGTGTTAAGGCTTTATGGTGTGTTGTAATGCTGGTAAGTTTGACTGAGGTTATCATTTAACAACATTTGCTTTAAAGACAACCACTATTGATAGATGGTATGCCTGCACACGTTTAAGATGAGATGTATTATATTGACACCACGTGTTTAATTTTAAAAGTATGTCCTGCAATCGCCAGAACTTTACATGTATATAACTTATGGATATGATAAAAAATGTAACTTCATTGTTTACTTCTTTCAATTTCTATGAAAGGTAATATTACTATGTTATAATAACCAAGCTTAAGGCTGTCAAACCATTTGGTTGGTTAAATAAAGGAGGTTTTTTAATTTTAATTTACAGTAAAACCTCTCTATAACGGCCACTAAAACGAGGACTAATTGGTTGTTTAAATGACAGGTGACAGCTTAAAGCAAGGTGACAGTAAAACAGAAAGCTCCTACAGGAGCTTTCTGTTTTACTGTCACCATGCTTTAAGCAGTCACCTGTCAAAAACAACTAATAAATTAGCACACTTTAGTGGCCGTTATAGAGAGGTTTTGCCATGTACTATGTTAACTCGTTATCCCAAATACATGTATACGTTTTTTACGCCTTTTAATTCATATCTCATCTGAAGAAAATAGTTAAGTCAAGTACAGTCAGGAATATGGACCAAGGCAAATGCATACTATATCCTAGCAGATGCAAGCTTAAAGCAGGATACAATGCAAAAGTAAAGCAGAACGCGCCTTTAGGTGCATTCTGTTTTACTTTCAACCAGCTGTCTTCGAAATTTAAAACAGGCTATGTTGTAATGGACTAGGATTACACACCAGCTCATCTAGAAAACCCGTTGCATTCTCGTAAAACAACTTCAGATTATCGTCTGCTTTTTTCTGTCGTTCACGCATGTCAACTGGTACCGGATATACCTTTCTGAGAACCTGCTCAGATAAAACATGCTAATTCCAGGAAAACATTCTCGATAATCTCTCCAAACACTTGTTTTCCTGGGAAAGTCTGGTGACACTATCTAACTAATACCCAGATCTACAGTGGAGAATCTGTTATTCTTTCCCAATAAACGCGTTTACGCTAAAACTATTATTTGCAGTGCAAACAGTTTGGAGCCAGATCAGACGCCGTGTAACCCGGCGTCTGATCAGGCTCCAAACTGTTTGCCACCAAGATAAACAATAATTATCAGAATTGTCCAAAAGTTGTTCTTTTCTACGTTTTAGTGCTTTGCGTTTGCGTACGTTTGCGTTTAAACGGGAAAGAATAACAGATTCTCCACTGTACCACTCAGCCCCGGTAGTGATGGAGAAATCCACGAGAGTTTCCACAGGTAATACGATGATGACATCTCTCATCTCTACCAATCATCGACCCGGAGACAATCAATTGTCTACGTGAAGTCTTTGAAGATCACCGCTAGCTAATAATCGAAGGCGAAGAGCGATAAGAGAGACGCTCGATGGAGCGGTTTTATGATTTAATTTCAAGACTTAATTGGACTATTTGTTAGTCGCTGTTGACAATGGGTAATGATAGATAAGGGGGGACGATAATGTTTGTTGATAGGTTTCCTCATCAATGAGATAAACGTGATTTACCGGCGTGACTCGCTGCTGCGTAACGAAGATAACTACGACGGCAATAATTGACGACTGCTCTACGAAACAGAACAGAACATAATTATTACAGAATCAAATCATGGTACATTTAAAAAAGAAAAACATCTATTTAGAGATACTTTACTCTTTCACTCTCAATGACGTCATAAAGCGCATTTGCAAACAGTGTTGTTCCTGATCAGACGCCGCGTCAAAGCTTTTTGCCACTTGTTTTAAAATTACATCTCTTATACTGCCTTTAATCTAACTTTGAAAATATATATCAGACAATGATATTAAAGCAGACGACAATATGGCGATGAAGGGGTTAAAAGCTTCACGATAAATTTGATCATGAAATACTTAATTTTAGACAAATGGCAACTTAATGCAGAACGAAAGTAAAGGATCACGAAAGAAATTCATCAGGATAGCTTATGTTAACTTATACAATAATTTTCTACTCGCATATCCAAAAAGTTTTTACTTACAATGACAGTTTCGGCACTCCATTGGTGTTGCCGAAACTGTCATTGTAAGTAAAAACTTTTTGGATATGCGAGTAGAAAATTATTGTAAAAGAAAGTAAAGGAGCTTACTGCATTACGTTTGCCTTGCAGGAAGCAACGATCTACCTTGATATATCCACATTTCTTCGAAATTGTATGTCGCTTTACACATTGAACCCTAGCGACGAGTAAACTCGTCCTTTGCAATTAATGTACTTGATATGGATCAATTTGTTTGCAAATGTAAGCCAAGTCTTAAATTCCCCTCCCTATATCAACTCAACAACAGAACAGAACAGAACATAATTTTATTTCAACTTGTACATAAACGTACCTCGTTGATACATACATTCTATATAATAGAATAACGGTCACCTAACATGCAAAATTTCACATTCGTCCAAACAACACTCAACTTTTGATCTCCCATTGGGTGTTGTTGTGGAGAAGGAGCATGGTTTAAAAAATGGCTTTTAATGCGGTAAAGTAATCTAGAGCTGAGTGTCAAACGATTGGAATGATCCGACGACAAGGTACATGTATTCGCATTCTTAACAGGACTACCATAATTTGCTAGAGTAAAAATCCTAAGATTTCCGAATTTTTAAGCACGATTTTAGGAATGGTACCTTTAATCCTTTCGTTTAAAGTCTCTATGCCATTAACAATAGTATGCAAACAGTTAAGATCCAGATCAGACGCCGCGTAAAGCGGCGTCTGATCTAGATCTAAACTATTTGGCACCCATATAAATGTTTCCTATGTAAAAACAGGTATAAAATTCAAAATTTAAAAGTAAAATCAGAAATCCGAAGATTGTGGAAAAATCCGTAGATCCGTAAAAATGATGAAATATCCGAAGATTTCGGAAAATGCGGGAGAAATGGCAGTCCTGTCGTAACTGGTTTCAGAGCAAAATATATCAGGTTTTGAAGCACACACACGTTTGAGGGAAAAGATTTGTGTTCAACACTCTTTGTAAATGCTAGCTTGAATCAAACTCCTCGTCTGCACTATTCATTCTAACAATATAAAATTTCAGTAGAAAACTTATATATAATTACAATTATATGTTTTTAACCGCCACATTAATTCTGTGAAACTTGGCTTAGCAGTATAAGGGATAAATAATCGTTGACATGTTTTCATCGGAATATGGGAAATTCTTCCAGTTGGCTTACAGAAGGTCAGTGATTCTACCCAGTTGTTGAGTTGTACCTGAAACTGCGTATCAATGACATCATGAGTCTTTCTCCGCCTGTAATTAGGTGGACGTCGCAATATGACAGAAATACTGTTACATTGTAAAATGAAAAATAAATCAAATTCATCTGCATACTTTATCTTTTAACATATATTCTCAAAATTGATTTAACCGTCATTTCATTTAGAAAATATCATTAGATTATCAATAGTTTCGGTTCAGAGGACACGAAGAGTTACCCGGTGTCTTATCGATATCCAAATTGCTTTATAGTGGTGAAGACAATACATTGTTCTAAAAAACGTGTTTATGCTGACATAATGATGTCAATTGCATAACAGCTTGGTGCCTGATCTTACGCCGAGTAACTTGAACGCTGTCGGACCAGGTTCCAAACTGTTTGCCATATAATGGGTATCATTTAAAAAATTGTCAACACTTTCACTAAACTACCAGTTTCTACGTTTTATTAAATTTCGTTTCCTTTTCGCTTCTTTTCAACGGTGAGAGTAACGTCTTCTCAACTGAAACAGGTACATATATTGAAGACTCACATCCAGCCTGTAATGTATGGAGGGAAAACGATAACGAAATACAGTCTACGCAATTACTTGTAATTTAACGTTTATAACTATTCGTGGTTGTTTGTCATAAAAAATATGTTAAGTCTGGTACAGGTAAAAAGAAAGAAACAATTTGAAATAAACGAATAGAAAACTAGCGTTTCTTTCTGTAGTGTTTGCAATGAAATATATGTGATTGCTGGGAAATGTCATTAGAGATAAACAGTAAAACCTCTCTATTACGATCACAAAAACGACGGCTGATTTATTGTATAAAATAGATGACAGCTAAAAGCAAAGTGACAGTACTGTCACCTTTATTTAAGCAGTGACGTGTCGTAAAACGTAGTATTTAACACAACTTAGTGGTCGTAATAAATATAGGATATTACATGAGTGTTCATAATTTATTGGATTTATTAAACGAGTATTTTAGAAAACGATAAAAACGAGGCTTTGCCGAGTTTTTATCGTTTTCTAAAACGACGAGTTTGATAAATCCATTAAATTATTAACACGAATGTTTTATTCTTTTTATAACATAACCTAGAAATGTTATTTATCGAAGCCTTTGAGGTCATGTGAATGCTAAGCGCGATATGAGTAGATCTATACAGGAAACAAATTGTTCCAAATTAACCCCGTTCACTAGCATAATGTTTATGTTATTATGTGTATTAAAATATTAATAAACCATTTTAATCTAATATTGATTATTGACACCAAAAATCTATAAATTGAATCTACATGAAGGAATGAAGGCGTTGGAAATTAAACGCATAGAACGCTTTTTAATGACGTCACAAGTTAAGCGACGTCGTGTTGTACCTCATTTGCATAGTTATATAACTAGTTATATATGACATTTAAACAACGGGTGTTATTCAACGCTCACGCCGTCTATTATGTTATAAAGATGTTTACTGTAAAAGGGTGATGTAATGACAATGCAGTATGTTCGCATATACACGTCATTTCATATGAAATAGCAAACAGTACAGGTCCTGACGAGACGCCACGAATTGCGACGTCTCATGAGGGTATTCACCGTATCCTAATGTTTCTTTTAGCGCCAATAGGCATTCATGGACTTTATATACAGAGCTGTATTACTGTATTACAGTGCTCCCTCGCTACAACGACATCCAGCGGGAGACACAGATTGTGTGTGTTGTTCGGAGGGAGTCGTTATAGAGAGGGAAATCAACAATTGGCTTACATTTGCAAACAGGTTGAAACCAGATCAGACGCCGCGTAACGCGGCGTCTGATCTTGGATCAACCTGTTTGTCACTCATAATTATATTTATTCTTTTAAAATATCCACTTATATGTAATTTTAAGAAAAACAGCAGACGAAAATTTTAAGCAGACGACATTGCAGCAGTTACCGCGTTAGACATACTTGTTCGGTTTAGGGAATTGAGACAAGGGTCGTTGTAAGGATGGATTCGTTGTTGGGAGGGCCGTTGTAGAGAGGGAACGCTGTACTTAGTTGTTGTTATCGTTCCTAAGAAGGTTTAACGTCCACTCGAAGACATATATTGATGCATCCTCCCATGTCTTGCGGCCCTGGTCAGCATCGGCACACCATCGCTGAAACGTCTTGAGGTATTACTTATTGATGCAATAAAAGCAAACAAATAATTAAAATCGCAAACAAAGTACATGTAGATTCATATACATGTATAATAGCTCCTTTGTTGGCTAATAAAGCAAAACATCGTATCGCCATAACAAATGAACAGGACATAAAACAATAATTTAGGAAAATGAAATGGTTCACAATATCTGTGACATACATATTTGAGTTATGGGCTGTCAAATATGTCGCTTACGATTACTCAGTATCTCATCAGGATCGAAACAGTTGAACACAGTTTAAATGCTTAATTTTCAGCATGTTTTAAGCAGTCATCTTCAAGAGGTAGGAAACATTTTCCCATGGCCCTTTTACTAGTATCAGGACAAGGTTTAAGTACGGCAAGGCATTCCTATGGGATATTGTTGAAAGACGTGAAAGTGCTTGCTATGAGGAATTGTTAACGGCGTGAAAAGGCGTTTCTTTTGGGGAAGGAGTTAAAGGTCTGGTTAACCCCTGCATCATTTGATCTTGTCTGTATTTGACAACTTTCAGAATGTTGATTGTTATACCTTAATTCTCAATTAACGTAACCATTTCATTCGCATTAGCGACGCATGTCGTCTTAAAAATGTCACCCCTTCTTTCTCATACATACCACGAATCAATATTAGTTTATATGTTTAATATGTATTATGAACAGTGGAGAAGACGTGATTCCTTACAAAACCTGTTTGCAAACGCGCTTTAAGGCGTCATTTAGAGTGAAAGGATTAAACGGTTTCAATTTCAAAATACAAGAAATAGTTTCACGTTTTGTTTTTAACAGTTTTTTTCTTTGCAACTGAAAACTACTAAATTTGACAATCTTTAATTAATTTTGATTTGAATCGGAAGGTTAAATTGCTTACGTATTGTACGAGAAATGTTATGTCGAGAATCTTCACATTTGGAGCTGTAGCCTGTGACAGAGATGTATGTTGGCGAACGAATAGGTACTCTCTGTGAAGGAGATTGAAGCAGCATTGTTACAGTGGAGAAAACGTTATTCTTTCCTGAATCACAAACGCATTGCAATAAAATGTACAAAATAACAACTTTTGACAATGCTGACTATTCATTTGAATCTGAGCGGCAAACAGCTTGGAGCTTGATCAGACGCCGGGTTACCCGGCGTCGGATCTGGCTCCAAACTGTTTGCAATGGAACTAATAGTTTTAGCGTAAACGCGTTTATCTGGAAAGAATAACTTTTTTAATACGCCAGAACTATTGACCAGCACTGCATGATGCAGCATTTTGTACGTCATACTTTAACAAGGCATTATTTATACACGCCTTTTCAATTTCTTTGTAAATTCGCATCGGTTTAAAACTCATTTGAACAGTTAAGTCTATCACCCCTATTTCAAAAGGACAACTTAATCATTTCGTTTATATAACATTTCGCTTTTAATCGAATCATCTCAATAAACGATACATACCAGCGAAATAGGATGCACTTTTTCTTTCCACCTTGTTAAAATTTGAATGAAGCTTCGGTCAAAAGCATTGACACAGAAAAAGCAACGGGCAGCTAAACCAGGTGTGCTTTTCAGCTAAATTATAGAAAGTATGAATATGTCCGTTCACATGATTAAATGAAAGGGAAACTACAATTTATTTGGTTTACAAAAGGTTGTATGGGGTCTTTTTGTCGACCGGGCGTTTATGATAGGGAAACCAGTCGAGTCAAATTAACACCAGAACCCGTCGTACAATATAGGTGGTCTCGTTCATAGCGGGTAGCAGCACACTGGATTAAAGACATGATCTTTGATTACTTTATTTCGATTTATCCCTTTCACAGTCAAATTTTATAACCTATTTTAACCCCTTTCTTCTCACTAAGATTGTCAGTTTCAACAAAATGTTGCCTTAAATATTATTTCAAAGTTGAATTTAAAGGAGTTGTACTGACAAAATATCATCATCCGGCGTACGAACAGGATCACAACTGTTTTCAAATTTGATTCCATTTGCCTTAAACTGCGAAAGGGTTTTGTAAAACATCTCTACCACAACCGCTAAATTATGTTAATTATTTAGATTTTCATACTAGTAGCTGCTTAAAGCAAGGTGACAGTAAAATAGAAAGCTCCTTTAGGAGCTTTCTGTTTTACTGTCACTTTGCTTTAAGCAGTCACCTGCATTTTATACAATCAATTAGTCATCGTTTAAGTGGTCGTAAAAGAAAGGTTTTACTGTAGTTTAGTACGCTGTTTAACCGTCGTCTGCAATTATTATCATCTGCAGCCCTTCTCAAAGATTATAAGATCATTATTTTCTTCGAGAAAATATAAACAAGAGTGTCAAACAGCTTGGGTTCTGATGAGATGCCGAGTTCCTCGGGGTCTCATCTGAATCCAAACTGGTGGACACAGTAATTACAAAATTACATATAGAAAAAGCTCTAGCATGAAAACGGTTAAAATAGTTCAATTTTGTCCTTAATAATAGAAACTGTGGAACAAATCACGACATTGTTGTATATTGAATAGCATATTCAGCTGAAAGGTCGTTCAAATTACAAACAAAATTGCAACACGTAAAATTGAAGTTTTTTGCAATTGTGTTCAACAGGTATCCTGTATACTGTACTTAAGGTGGACTTGAAGAGTCCCTCGTGCGTGTTTTCAAGTTCGGTGTTGTAATAAAATGTTTCATCTGCTTTGACATCTGTCAAACATCTGTTATCTGCCAAACAGTTTGGATCCTGATCAGACGCCGCGTGGTTTAGTTGCTTAGTGTGTTTTTAAAATACTTGGGTGTAATTTACCTCTAGACAACGCTAAGTGTACTTACCTGATTGTGGCGGTAAATCCTGTGCATCTATCTACATTAGGAGATGCACTGGCACATGTTAAATCCTAGTAAAGCATTTTTCACCATTGTTTTCTTAGCACTAACGGTTTGTTTGCATTTATTTAACACGGCAAAGTCCAACTATGACTGTATTTATCGCATATTATCTATGCTACAATGTCTCATGAAGCAACTATCCATTCAGAATAAAGTGACCTGACAAATCGACAAGGCATTTAACACATTCAACCCTAGCGACGAGTAAAGTCGTCATGTATAAATCATTTACTGTGAAGTTTATGTTTGTCCTGTGAAGTCAGTGTATATCCTGATCAGAAGGCTCATGTGGGAGCCCTCTGATCAGGATCTGCATTATTTCCAATTTTACAATATATTGTTAAAATCAACCCTAAATAGTCAAAATGGACTAGACTTAAAAAATCGGTTGTTTGTGCTGTACATTAAAAGTTTCATGGGTGAATTGGTTAACTGACTAACATCGGTCGCACGAGTAACTCGTGCTTTTTAGTACGGTACACCAGAGCTCCAGATAAGGGGAGTATCTCAAAAACTAAAATCTTTATTTCTGCATTAAACCCTGTGGTGTTACTACTCATCAGAATGGTCTCATTATGACCACTATGATGAGTATTAGCACCGTTGAATTTGGTTTTGAAATTAGTAAATACATGTTGGATTTTTTCGGTTTACTCTATCCTGTCTGGAGCCCTGGCAAAAGCTATTGAATGTGAAACGTAATGCTGTAGATAAATCCGTATTAGTTGTCGAATTGAATACATTCTGTTTACCTGCAACTGATCAGTAATATGACACCGAAGTCCAGATATAGTTATTGTCTGGCATGTTATTTCTTCTTCCTTCTTTCTTTTCTTTCTATCTATGCTTTGTTAGACGTTCAAGTGATGTACAACGGGTTGAAGGCTTTGGAGAGTTACGATAATATTTTTTCAGTGGACACTTTTGGCAGTTTTGTGAGGTCTAATTTTGATAATGGTTAATGTGTGATCTAATAACATCACATAGGATTGCCATTGGTGTCTTTCACTGTAAGCGTTATTGTCGTCTAATCAGGAGATGTAATAATATATATTTTGATATAAATCTTAAAGATGAATTTTGTGCCTTTGCAAAACAAATTCAGATTTACCTCATGAATATTTACTTCTGCATGTTGTTCATATCATGTAAAACGTATTTACAAAATAATGATTTTCAGCTAATTTTGTTAATTTTACTCAAACTATCGATGGATGTTGAACTTAATCCTGGTCCGTTTTCTGAATTGTCTATTTTTAATTGGAACGCTCGTAGTATAAGAACTAAATTAGATGTTTTATTAGATGTTGCATCAGATTACAACATATTGTGCTTAACAGAAACCCACCTTGATAACAATATTCCTATGTCTGACTTGTTAATAGAAAATTTCTCAGAACCGTTTAGGATGGATAGAAATTTCGCGGGAGGGGGTATATTAGTTTATTGTTCTGAATCACTATTTTGTAAAAGAAGGTTTGATATAGAATCAGCACCTTATGAATCAGTATGGATTGAAATAAAAATAAACAACCAATCAATAATGTTAGGGACAATTTATCGGCCACCAAATTCAAACAATAGATTTTGGGAATATTTAGAATTTGCTATAGATAAGGCTTACGAAACGTCAACTAATTTGATTTTAACTGGTGATATAAATGTAGATATGCTTTCAAACATAAACAGATATCCACTATACGATATAATTACTAGATTTAATCTTACAAATACTATAACAGAACCAACCCGAATAGGACCCACGTGTAGCACTCTTTTAGATCCAATACTAATAAGTGATCCCGTCTCCTTTAACAACTCTTCTGTAATTGATATTGATAGATTAATAAGTGACCATAATGCATGTGTAACATATATAAACATAGTGGGAAAATTAAATAGTTCGTACAAAAGAGAAATATGGATGTACAAAAAAGGTGATTATGAAAAATTTAATAACTTAGTTGATGAATTTGATTGGGCTGGCTTATTTGTCGGTGCATCGTCAGTTGACGATGCATGTGACAGATTCACCGCCCAATATTTATCAATGGCTAAACAGTGTATACCATCTAAAAAGATTACACTAAGACCTTCAGATAAACCTTGGATGACATCTGAATTAAGACGTGAAATAAAAATCAGAGAAAAACTGCATCACAAATACAGGCACAACAAAACAACATTAAACTTAAGTAACTTTAAACGACAACGAAATAAAGTAAACAACATGAAAAAATTTGCTCGGGTTTCATTTTATGAAAATGCCAATATACTTATTGATCGTTTATATACATGTGATTCAAGATCCTATTGGAAACTTATTAATAGATTAACAAAACAAGTAGGTTCTTCTTCCCTTATCCCCCCTCTATTTGATAACCAGAATAATGCAATTGTCTCTGACGACCAAGAAAAGGCCGAATTGTTAAATAAATACTTTTGCTCTATTTCGACTATTGATGATAGTGAAACTGAAGTACCAAATTTTGACAGTCGAACAAACTCATCTTTTAATTTGCATAATATAACTGAAAATGAAATTTCTGATATTCTTCGCATTCTCAAATTTGGGAAAGCATCTGGTTGTGATTTAATTAGTCATCAAATGCTTAAATACACATCCAATTCAGTCAATAAACCGTTATGTATTTTATTTAACATGTCTCTAAATACACAGCGCTTCCCCGCTTTGTGGAAAAAAGCAACTGTTATTCCTCTTTTTAAAAAAGGCGACCGTCATGAAGTAATGAATTATAGACCAGTGTCTCTAATTTCATGTGTTGGTAAAGTTTTTGAGAGGGTTGTCTTTAAACATATGTATAATTATCTACTTGACAATGATTTATTTTATAATCTACAATCAGGCTTTCTACCCGGCCATACAACTGTTTACCAATTGATAGAAATGTATGAAAGTATTTGTCAATCGCTAGAGGACAAGAAACATGTGTGTTTAATATTTTGCGATATCTCTAAAGCGTTTGATAGAATATGGCACAAAGGTCTTATTAAAAAGTTACATTGTTATGGGTTTAATGGTCAATTTTTAAAATGGTTAGTGAGTTATCTCTCCAACAGACATCAGTCAGTCTTATTAAACAGCAATATTTCACATTATGGCAATACTAATGCTGGTGTCCCACAGGGGTCTGTGTTAGGCCCTTTATTATTTTTATTGTATATTAATGACATAGCTGATAACTTAGAAAGTCTAACTCGCTTGTTTGCAGACGATACATCCCTTTCATATTCTTCCTTTAACACATTAGACATTGAAACTTTTATGAATAGAGATTTAACTGTATTAAATGAATGGTCAAAGTCATGGCTTACTCGATTTAATCCTTCGAAAACAGAAATTTTGTTCATCTCCAATACATTAGATAATGAAGATATATCCTTAATATTTGACAATACTACATTGAATCCTGTAGATACACATCGCCATCTAGGAGTAACTCTATCAAAAGATGCAAAATGGACAGTTCACATTAACACTATATATGAATCTGGTATGAAGAAAGTAAACACCTTAAGAAAACTTAAATACATTTTAAATAAAAAGACCCTTATCAGAATTTATAAATGTTTCATACTTCCTATTCTTGAATACGCGTGTGAGTTATGGGACGGTTGCTCAGCTATCGATAGACAAAGGTTAGAAAATGTACAGTTAGAAGCTGCTAGAATAGCATGTGGCCTTCCCATATTTTGCAAAAGGGAACTTATATACTTTGAATCAGGCCTTGAACCACTTTACGAACGAAGGGAAAGACGAAAATTACTATTGTTCTATAAAATACATAATAATATGGTACCACACTATCTTAATGACCTATTACCACCTTTAGTATCAACTATGTCTTCGTATCCTTTAAGAAATAGTGATAACTATACTATGCCAAGCAATAGATTAACGCTCAGTGACAAATCTTATATACCAACGTCAGTAAGGCTATGGAACAATTTAGACAATGGTATTCGTACTAAAGAAACTATTTCTGCATTTAAATCGTCCTTAACCATAGTAACACCAAAATCCCCTTTTCACTATTTTTTCGGCAATAGACGGTTAGATATTGTTCACACCAGAATTAGGTATAACTGTAGCTTACTAAATTACGATCTATTCAGGTGTAATTTAATAAACGACCCAGCATGTATATGTGGATATCAATGTGAAAATGCGTTCCATTACTTCTTAGATTGTCCAAACTATGTACATATGCGGGATATTCTATTCCATGATATAATACCTATAACAACTGTCAATTTAGACATTTTACTATTTGGAAACCCAAACTGTTCTCCTGATTGCAACAAAGTTATTTTTAATGCAGTTCATCGTTACATCCGAGCCTCCAACCGTTTTTGAATTCAAGAATTTGATCTTAGCACTTTTCTTCCTTCCTCTCTTTCTCTACTCTTTATGATGATATTAACATGGTAATTTGTTTTCAAATTGCTATGCTATTTATACTGAAAATAGTAATGTTACCTCTATTATTGTCATGTCACTGTTTTGTTAATATCTGGGGAGCGGGCATTATATAATGTTGTAAAAACTTGTAGCCCAATCCCCTGCATGTATATTATATGCAATAAATATGTTTAAACTAAACTAGTTTGCAAGGTCGTCTTTATTCGCCCCGTACCGGGAGAAAATTAATATTTTAGTGCGTTTTGTTCATGTAATTGTCATCTGCAGTAACTGTTGTAGTTGATTTATAAGTACAGCACTCCCTCTCTACAACGGCCCTCCCAACAACGATTCTCTCCTTACAACGACGCTTTCCGCTCTTCCCCCAAACAAGACAATTTTGTCCAACCTTTTCACGGCTGCAATAAAGTCTACATAAAATTGTCGTCTGCTGTGTTTCTCAAACTTACATATAAGACATTTGACAAAAAACCACAATGACGAGTGGCAAACAACTTGAATCTAGATCAGACGCCGCGTTACGTGGCGTCTGATCTGGGTTCAAGCTGTTTGCAAATGTAGACCAAATTCCCTCTCTACAACGACTCCCTCCGGACAACGCACATATTTTTGTCTCACATTGGGTGCCGCTGTACAGTGGAGAATGTGTTATTCTTTCCCAATAAACGCGTTTACGGTAAAACTATTATTTGCAGTGCAAACAGTTTGGAGCCAGATCAGACGGCGGATAACCCGGCGTCTGATCAGGCTCCAAACTGTTTGCCACCAAGATAAACAAGAATTATCAGAATTGTCCAAAAGTTGTTCTTTTCTACGTTTTAGTGCTTTGCGTTTGCGTATGTTTGCGTTTAAACTGGAAAGAATAACAGATTCTCCACTGTAAAGAGAGCGGACTGTATTTCCTTAAAGAAAATATGATCTGAGTGTCAAACAGTTTGGGTTCTGGGGCCCGTCTTACGAAACGTCGTACCACCAAATATTAATATTGTCGAAAGTCAAATTTAGGTTTTCTCAATTATTATTTATTTATCCATCGTATGCTGTATAATGACATCTCTTTGGAATCGTCTTGAAAGAGATATCAAAAGACAATATTAGATTGAGCAATCAGAAATTATATCAGGGCTGCCATTTCTCCGGATTTTTCCTAAATCTTCGGATTTTTTTCTAGTACATGGTAGCTTAAAGCAGGCTGACAGTAAAGCAGAATGCGCCTTAAGGCGCATTCTGCTTTACTTCCAGCCTGCTTTTTGCAGTGACATGCCAACAAAACTAGAAATAGGGTATGGAGTAAAGGTTCGATTCGTAAAATCGCACTTGAAAAATGCAAATTTGGAAATCTTAGGATTTTTCATGTCAACTTATGGCAGCCCTGTTATATGTATTCTAAATTTTTGACTTACGACTGGTTTGTCGTGCGACGTTTTGTAAGACGGGCTCTGGATCCGAAGGGTTAGCAAGAACTTTTACAATTTTTCCATCAACGTACGTAGGGTCTACATTATTCAGTATTGTCAGGAAGAATAGAAACCTTATGCCTAGGTAACACATTCACGGATGAGCCTCCCGGACGGCTACGGATTCAATCCGGCAGCATCCGTAATGGTCCGTAAAAGCTCGTACAGGCCCGTGCCTGAACCTTGACCATCCGTAGGTGTGGTTCCACACCGTACTGGTTTTTTGAACATGTTCAAAAAACCAGTACGGATAAAACTCCGTACTGGTCCGTGCTAAACCGTATCGATCCCGTATTAATCCGTACCAAAACGTAGCTAAACCGTTCTAACCCGTACTGGTCCGTAGACACCTGGCCGAGCGTCCCAGTACGGATTTGTACGGACCTGTACGGGTTAAGTACGGTTCAATACGGCATTCTACGGATGTGTACGGGGAGACTAAGTACACGAAAACGGACTGATACGGTTCAAACAGGACGTCTACGGTCCGCTACGTTTCAACACGGATAGTGCCGGATTTATACGTGTTGATACGGGCTGACACGGTCACATAAGTTCTAGATCGGAGTAGTACGGTTCAGTACGGGTTTTATTTTAATTTCAGGCGAAAAATTAAATTGAAATACATCGAAATATACTTGTGTGAAAACACATTTCCATTTTCTCAGTGTTAATGGTCTTGTTTAATAACTTCTTTGGTTGTGTACGCAATAATGAGCGATAGAAGACAGGAACTAAATAAAGGAAAGAGAGGAGATGGTGGATGAAAGTCTGGTTTCATAGAAGACAGCTTCGTGGCCAATACATGTATTATACATTAATGAGTGAAATAAGGTTAGAAAACCGAGAGGCTTTCAGAAATTTTGTAAGTGTAGATGCACAGTTGTTCGCGGAGCTTCTTGAAAAGCTTCGCACGAGGATAGCAAAGGAATATCCTTGTTATAGGAAAGCCGTCAGCCCTAGGATAATACTTGCAATAACTTTGAGGCAGCACACTACACCATAAGTGCCATTATGAAAGAAGTATGCAAGGTTAATATCGAGGAATACATGGAAGATGTTGTAACCACTCTTTCCACTCCTGAAAAATGGCTGGAAGAGGCGCGCCAATTCTAGGACTTCCCACATGTTCTAGGTGCACTAGATAGAAAACACGTGGACATCAAACAGTCGAAGGATAGTGGATCGCTGTACTTTAACTATGAAGGTTAAAAAATTCAATAGTTCTGATTGCCGTTGTGGACGCTGACTGTAAATTCCTCTTGGTATATGTGGGTGCAGAAAGCGGGTGTCCGGATGCACAGAGTTAATCGACGTCTCACTTGGATCAAAATTGTGGGCAAAGGTTTTTTTAAGAAATCGCTCATAAATCGGGGACCGCAATGGAAATAAGGGGAAAATACCTTTCTATCCTTGGTTTTGGTGAGCATATCATGTGCATTTTTATATGTAGGCATTATTAGTCACACTTTGCATTATATGTGTATGCATTTGTATTGCCATGTTATGCCACTGTTGCCAAAATAAAAATCAATCAATCCGAACAGTACACACGTTAGTTCGGTAGAACAATTTAGATCATTAATACATGTTAACATCTTCACTGCAAAAAAATATTGTCTCATCAGGATCCAAACTATTTGCATATGGAATAATGTTTGATTTTGGCAGCGAATGAGTTATGCCTTAGAATAAAGTGAGCTTTTCGACTTTCAACTGTTTCATACTCTTGAAGGTTTTAATTATGGTTAAAGGCACATTAGGGAATAGTACACTTCTTTGTGTTTTTTAAAATTAAAAAACAAAACAAATAGTAAAACCTCTCAGTTACGACAACAAAATTGTGTTCATTAAAATGGTAATGTATCTAAAACAGGTGCCTGCTTAAAGAACATTGAAAGCACAACAGAAAACCCGCGCCATGGCTTTCTAATCTACCTTCACCTTGCCTTGATCTGTCAACTGTCCTTTTGCAATCAGTAAGCCTTCTTTTTAGTGGTCATGTCTGTGTAAAATGAACTTCCGCCAAACAATAATAAAAATAAGTGTTTGTGTAGTTCTGTGTGTGTGTACATCCGTATGTACCCGTAAGTCTCCGCCGCAAACTGTAGTAGCCCGTACGAAATCGTATTTCGCCGTAGCAAACCGTATTACTCCGTGTTTATCGAGTGCGGCGCTACGTATTATTCCGTACAAATCCGTAAAAGTCCGTTAGAAACCGTACCAATCCGTTCTGTTCCCCGACAATTAAAAGCTAATCCGCGATACTCTCCGTAACTAAACCGTAGAAACCCTTTCTGACCCGTTCTAATACCGTAGAAACTCACGGATCTATCACAGTCCGTAGCATTTTCGTCCGTACCCATCCTTGACTATCATCCGTGAATGTGTGACCCAGGCATTAGCTAAAACATGGCATTGGTGTACGTTGAGTAGCATAAACTGAAAGGCCGTCCAAATTATATTTTGCTAAAGGTAAAAGAGAAGTTTGTTTTGCAGTTTTGTTCAATAACATTGGCTGTTCATGTATAATGTACTTTAGGCGGACTTGAAGAGTCCCCGCCCCTATAAGTGGTAGAAGTAAAAATACACATTGAATTAGAATTTAGATTATCATTAAAGGAGTTTGTGTTTTTATTATTTTGGTGTGTAGTTTTAAGAGAAGTATTTTTCATTGTTTGTTTGTCTTTGTGTTTTGTTTGATGATGGGTATTTTTGTTAATTGTTACTAGTCACGGTTTTTTAATTCAATATTATCATGACATCGATGGAAGAAACGGAGAAATTGATTTTAAACAAAGATTATTAGCTTGGTTGGAACCTCCGATCTACAACAAGCAGCTCTTACCAGGATTCATACCAACGTCGGCGAGTGTCTGCGTGATTACAGCATTCCCTCTCTACAACGACCCTCCAATCAAATACTCCCTTCTTATATTGACCCTTGTTGGAGTTCCCTAAACAGGACAGTTATGTTTAACGCTTAAACTGCTGCAATATCGTCTGCTTAAAATTGTCGTCTGCTGTTTTTCTCAAAGTAACATAATTGACAGAAAATAAATTAATGACGAGTGACAAACAGCTTGAATCCAGATCAGACGCCGCGTCACGCGGCGTCTGATCTGGGTTCAAGCTGTATGCAAATGTAATCCAATTTCCTTCCCTTTAACGACTCCCTCCTAACAAATGTACACAATCTTTGTATCCCATTGGCTTTCGTTGTAGAGAGAGAGAGCACCGTGCTGGCGCAAAACTACTACATAACGTCCCAGACTTGGTAGGTAGGTACTAGGTAGTATGAATGACCTTTTTGCACATCATGGTGGGGATACCCCCAAGAGACGTTAGTCAATTTAGGGTTCTGGAGATGAGCAACAATACAGATCGAATCCCTTTGTTTGAGAAACCTACTGGTTATTTTGCATGCTCGGTGTATAGAACAGATACTTGGGAACTCGGTTTAACCTTTTTCACTGCCAAATCTTTCGTGATATTTTTACCCCTTCACCGTTTCATCGTCGTCTACTTCAACTGTGTTGTCGGCAATGTCGTTTCAAAGTTAAAAAATAAGGCAGTATGACAGAAGAAACTAAAAAACGAGTGTCAAACTGTTTTACCCTGATCAGACGCCGCTTTACGCGTCGTCTGATCAGGATCCAAATTGTTTGCAAACGCGCTTTTAAGCGTCATTGATAGCGAAAGGGTAAAAGTATCATATATCGCTTTTAAAGTGTTAATCTATATTTATTTGCTTATATTAAACTGTTTAAACCATTGTGCAATCATTTAACCCTTTACCCAATAACCTATTTATAATATTAAAGACAGGTGATCACTTAAAGCAGGTTGAAAGTCAAGCAGAATGTGCCTTAGGGCACATTCTGCTTTACTTTCAGCCTGCTTTAAACTACCATCTATTTGGCTATATAAAAATATTTGTTATGGTAATTGTTCATGAGGGTATAAACTGGAACTATTTTCTTCGGCGGAGGAGTAAATTAAATACGCTAAAAGTCGCTTCTATTGGGGAAAGGGTTAATAGTTTACACTGTTTTGAATATGTATTTATTAATATTACATGTATATTCCCTTCCAAAATACGCTGACTTGATATGCCAAGAGAGGTTCTGGCGAGGATCCGCAAAAAGCGATATTGACCCACAAAAATGATAATCGCTCATATATTTTTTCACGAACGTTAAATAAGGTTTGCTGTTATATTTTGTTACTTTGTGACTCACAATAGCTTACATGTATTACCTTCAATGAAGGAAATTATCTGGCTGATTTCACTTACTTATATTTTTATAAATTTTGTTTAATCACATGAGTCCAATTGTGAATGGTATATGCAATGATAATTATTTACTAATATTCACTTATGATGTCAATTGTGTTTATTTATTTAGGTCAATGTGTGTTTTTACGGACCTGTAAACTTATATTGACCTCAGTCTGCATGCTCGGTCACTATCATTTTACATGTCCGTATAAACATATATTGACCTTAACATAAGTAAGAAATTGTATAATAATTATATTTTATACTGCTTTCAATACTTATCAATTCACATATGTTATACTGCTTTAAATTTCATATTCATCTATCAATATACATTTAATCTGCCTTCAATACATACGCATTCACTAAATTATAATGCATCATGATATCAACATTTATCTATTCACATACATGTATGTTATAATTCTTTATAATTGATATTTATCTATAAATATACATTTAATCTGCCTTTAATATATACGCATTCACATACAATTTATCTTGATTTCAATGTACCATCTATTCATATACACTCCATCCGGTCCATTCAACTCTTAATCAGACTCTAACTGATAAAAACATCTTTTGTTCCTGACATTCTTTGAACCATTAAAAGAATTCATGATAAAATTATTCGGGAACTATTTACCCCTACACCGCTTTAATGTCGGCTGCATCTTTATTGCTGTCTGCCAGACACGTTTCAAAGTTAGATTTAAGATTGTATGACTTACTAAATATCGATAAGAATGTCAAACTGTTTGGGTCCTGATCAGACGCCGCGTTACGCGGCGTCTGATCAGGACCCAAACTGTTTGCAAACGCGCTTTAAAGCATCATTGAGAGTTAAAGGGTTAAAGACCACTAAATTACCCTGACTTCGGTAAAGCCGAAAAGGCGATCATTACACTTTCTCAGACAATTTCCACACACTTAAATGCTTTCTTACAAATAAAACACCCTGTCTTAGTTCGACCCGCGCTTTTTAGTTCCATCTGAAACCGGGACTCACAGGATCTAAACGCCATTCATTGTCTGTAATTGAATCCTTAATATTGACGTTTCGTTTACCAGCGGAGGTGTTTATGCAAATATCCGCGATGTAAATGGGACTCATTTCCTTGAACACAACTGTAAAACTGTTTACTAATGATCCCGGCTAATTTAAGCACGCGACGTCGGATCACGAGCGCACGAGAGTGAAACTGCTATAATAATCACTGTCAAGCCGATATTGGAAATTATAAGAGAGAGAAAATAAACGTCTCTATCAGCTTGTATCATGTCTTCGTATCGTCTGCTGCAGTTTTTCTTCTGTATATGTAGATATATGTTTACAAATAAAGTGTTCATATTGTATTTTATAAACAAACACAATTCGAATGTTAAATAGTTCGCATCCTGATCCAATTGTCTAAAATGCAAATCAAGTTGTGCTTTAAAGCACAAGGGTTAACCCATCCAGTGTTTTTAAGTCTTGATTGATTTACCTAAATATATGCATTACTGACGCGCAATTATGTTGGGTATGATCAGGTTGAAAACTATTTGTAAGTGCCAGTTTTCGTAAAGATTAACAATTTCTCGGCAAGTTGCAAAATGGCTTTTCAAACAGTTTTGATCCAGACAAGACGTTAAAAAAAGTTAATTCTGATCAGAATCCAAACGATATGCCACTCAAACCAGTACATTTGTATTAAAAAACGCCAAATATCTAAATAAGGAGAAAGCACATACATTGTACGACACAATTAAGCAAAACGATACTATCACAATGGATGTGTTAAATCCGTTGCTACGGTGTTATGTGGTAATATCAAAGAAAAACGTTTCGAAATTGATAAATTGGTTTTCTAACATGCGTAAAGAGCTTAGGCAATAGGCGTAATACTGGAGTGACTTAAAGCATATGCAAGCTTAAGCTCCACCAGGATCTCGGAGTCGCCTCTGATTGGATTAGCTCCTTCGCTGCTGCGGTGACGTATGCTCAAACAATTGTCGTCTGCATTTATTTGTAAATATTAGAATTGCGACGTATCTGGCTACAGAAAATTCGAACTGAGTGTCAAACAGTTTTCATCCGGATCAGGCGCCGCGTTTCGCGGCGTCTGATCCGGATCCAAACTGTTTGCAAATATCAGTGACGTAGGGATTTTGCATTTAAGGCGTTGAGATGCGAGGCTGCCATAGCACGGAGGGAAATAAATGGAAACATTTAAAATCTACTCCAGGCGTAATTACAGAAGAGGGAATAAATCCAGTCACACTCAAAGATAGAAAGGGAGACACTTTTATGCTCTCGACGTCGAAAGCGAAATTATACTCCGTAGATGGACACTGATGGCCTATTGAGTTGATGAAAAGTTGATAGTTTCATGCAAACTGCTACCAAATAGTGTGTGAAGGAGGTTGGCAATTGTGTTTCTTGCAATGGTTGACATTGGTAATAATTATTTCTCACTGCATTTTTAAAATTGTTCAGGCATATCTTTTTTTGCCAAAATTATATCAAACGTAGTATACAATGCATATGACAGACAATGCGACTATCAAAAGTATTATTATTTTATATGACCGAAAGGACGAGTACACAGGTAACCTAACATTTATGCCAATCATTACTTGTCTACGTAGCCAGACATAATTTGCTACATAACTATAGTTACCTTACATCGCCCAAATTTAGATTGAAAATTTCAACCAAACTTTATTGTTGGTGTATGAAGGGGATCGTTGTTCGGAGGTCGATTGTTGTTAAATACATGCACTTCTAATTTCTGATTTCTCCGTCAAATCCCGTCGTTCTAATCCTGTCTTGTGACATCTCTTTAGAATTGTCTTTCAAGACGATTCCAAAGAGATGTCACAAGACAGGATTAGATAGAGAAATAAATAATAGTTGGACATTTTAGATTCTGACTTACGACACTATTTGTTGTACGACGTTTCGTAAGACGGTCCCCCGGAGAGTTAATTGTAATATACAAGCATTAACCCTTAGCCCGCCACATAAATTGTCGTCTGCTATATTTCTCGTCTGCTTCAAGTTTCAAAGTGCTTCAAAGTTGCTCAAAATTGCTGAAAATGTTATCCGAGTGTCAAACAGCTTGGATCCGGATGAGAAGCCGAGTTACTCGGCGTCTCATCCGGATCCAAGCTGTTTGCATATGGAGCTATAGTCGTGAGTGGCAGGCTAAGGGTTAATGGGTTACTGAAGTTTAAAGTAAAAATGTCTGTACTTTCCATTGAATAGCCTACTAGCGATGGATATCAATGTATTACTGGAACAGTAATTCGTTACAATACTGAGGAATTGATAGTAAACAATTGCATATACATGTAGAATTGAGTACAAAATGTATTTCCTCGCTGTTTGCTAAACTGCAATTTGGATAACAGTAAATGGGTAACCCTACTTCATGACACACTATTTGAAACAATTACTATAATTTGTACTGAATTGTGTCTAAATTGCGATTTCTGATACGGAGTTCTGGGGTCCAAATGCATTTACAATGGAGTCAATATGGTATGAAGTCATCTATACGAGCAATAAAAGACGCGATGGATTTGTCTATTTACCGGAGTACCGCCAAGTAAAAGATAGTTATACACGTTCAATATGCAATCACCTATTTGATGCCTTAAAGTGTTCACTATGCTAAAAGAACACAAAGTATTAACAAAGAACGCTGTAAAGCTACATTTAATCTAAATGGTCCCTAAAGCTTAAAGCAGATTTAATCCTTACAGGCATGGAGATTTTTATGCCCAAAACAGTCTGTTAAGTATAATAAAACCTTCATGTTTCACAAACCCTTATATTCAGACCACTCAATGTTATTGTCCCAAGAAGATTCTTCTGAGTAGTAAACGTATAGAATTTAGAAGTGAAATACATGTAACTGAGGAAAATGTGGAAGTTCCTTGGTTTACGTCTTCTTATATTTAAAATGTTTTGGAAGAAATAAATAGTCTGGTAAATTGTTTACAAGATTCATTTAAAGGAAATTGTATGCAAACCATATTTAATTGATTTATAAACGGGTTATAGCCAAAATAACATGCATATCTGAAAAAGATGGTTCTTTATTTTGCATTTTTGGACATACTCGTACAAGACAAATGAATAACTAGTTTTTTTCTGTGCATTCGTTCGTTATTGCATTCATTTATTTAATTTAGAATAGGCAGTAGTTACGCGGCATTTGATCTGGATTCAAGCTCTTTGCAAATGCAAGCCACTAAACCTCCCTATAATACCTCTGTCCGAACAATTCTGTGTTTCCCATTTTATGCTGTGGTAAAGAGGGAGCACGTAGTTTCGATTAATGCAAATTTCAGTTCTTGAGAATAAACTGTACAGTGAAGCTAGCTTATAACGAACTTGGATATAACGAAATATTGGATGTAACAAAATGAAAGTTATTCTCCATCTCTAATGAACGTATAGTAAAAAATGAACATGATAGAGCGCTCCCTCTCTACAACGACACCCAATGGGAGACAAAAAGTGTGTGCGTTGCTCGGAGGGAGTCGTTAGAAAGAGGAAAATTGGCTTAAATTTGCAAACAGCTTAAATCCAGATCAGACGCCGCGTAACGCGGCGTTTGATCTGGATTTAAGTTATTTGCCGTTCGTCATTATAGTTATGCTATCAAAATGTCCAGTTAAGAAAGCACAGCTGGCGACAATTTCAAGCAGTAAATGCGTTTTACATAATTGTCATGTTTAGGGAAGGAACTGCGACAATAGCCGTTGTAAGGAGGGAGTCGTTGTTTGGAGGGCCGTTGTAGGGAGGAAACACTGTATAACGATATTTGGTTATAACGAATGAAATCAGACGGTCCACTGGACTTCGTTATAAGTAAGCTTATTCTTTTATTGTCACTGATTTGTGCGCATGGAACTTATTTATCCAATGGCCATTGGTACATGTCAGGATACAGGAATTTGTTCAGCAAATTGAAAGTAGAAGAAAGGGATATTTACACATTATACTTTCAGCATTTATATCAAATTTTAAACCGTTTGACACTAGTCGGATTAGGTTGTTCTGCATATGAACCTGAAACGGTGCGTGAACAACGATAATAGTAGATATGCAAACAGCAATAACGATAAGCCCATGCCCTGCCAAGTGACACTTTAACCTTTAACCCTATATACTGTTTTTTTTTTATTTGAAGACAGTTGTCCACTTAAAGCAGGTTGAAAGTAAAACAGAATGCGCCTAAAGACGAATTCTGCTTTACATTCATCCTGTTTTAAGCCACCACCTGCAAGTAATTTAGAAAATATATTTGGTACATGGTCATGACTGTATAAATTTAAACTATTTTCTTCAGTTGAATAATAAATCAAAGGCGGCAAAAGGTGTATTTCCGCGGTAGTGAGTAACATTTGCATACAGTTTGGGTCCAGATCAGACGCCGGGTAGATTCAAACTTGATGTATGTTAATGGTCCAATCTATTTGACATTGTTTTTCAAATTTTTGGATATAAATTATTACTTATTTGGATTTTTTAAGACACGTAGAGAAAGCTTCGGGCAACACTAATGAAGCTGAAACTATAAAAGCAGGTTTAGGATTATCTGTGAGTCACCATTATATACCCGCATCTTGCAATGATATCATCTGCTTAAAAATTGTTAATAGCAAAATTCTTTTAAATAATCTGTTCATGCATATTCAACTTAATATTGAACTGATTCAGACAATGCAAGTGTATTCGATGTTTTAGGATAAGAATTCAAAAACTGACAAAATCTTGCAGACACAACGTGTTTTCTGATTATAACATGCGTATGTACAATTCTATTGTTTTCCCATGTTTTCATGGTTATAAAAACCTTCCTCCAAAGAAGCACCCTTTGACGTTTTTACCATTTTATCACAGAAACAACCTTATTGTTTCAACCCTGTCACGAAACAAGCATAGAAAAATGCTAGGTTGGCTTAAGCAGGCTTAAATGTAAAATAGAAGTAAAGCGTTCAACTATACTTCAATCCTTAATGCAGTACTAAGTTATGTCGGAAATAGTTAAGATAGTATTTACAAAGTCTGAACTCAGCAAAATATTTCATAACTAAAATCAGTTTCTGAGAAACCTTTTACATTTTGTATTAAAAGTGTATGTTTTGTTTGAGAAAAAATGTTGCTATACAATGGTTTCCGTGCCTTGGTCGTTTCGTCTTTTATCTCAGATAACTGTCAAGACACCAGTTAAGAGTTTAACATTAAAACCTTTCAACATGCACAGAGAACTTCGTTTCCTTTTAAATCCAAATATAATCATTTGCACACTCTTCCCATACAAGTATTAACACCAACTTAATCTCTTTCCTGTTGTCGAATATTCACCTAAATTTGTAGTCCTCAACATATTTGAATTTCATTAATCCTATCTTTTTCAAAATGAAAATAACCCTTTTTAAAATAATCAGACAGTTTATATCCTGATCAGACGCAGAGTTTCTCTACGTCTGATCAGCATCCAAACTGTTTGTAAATGGTTTAGAAATTGCGTTTAATAGGACAAGGGTTAAGCTCTGTCAAGATTTGTCATGATTTTTACATTTACATAACAATTTATGGAAACTGGTGACATTTAAACTAGGATGACAATAGAATAATCCTCTTGAATGGGTCGAACCACCCATCATCGGGGACCAATTGTGGTTTTTCTTTTAGAGATCCGAGCTAATCCGAACTGTCGCATGTTGACAATTTGATTTAAGAGTTATAGCGATATGTTCTGATTTGGGAAATGAAATCTACGGACATTGAAGAATAAGAGAAAGTTTGTATAGTAAGAATAACGTGGCAAATATTGTTTATTGCTGAATTTTGTCCATTGGAGACAGAGGTTTCAGTGTAGATAAGCAATTATGATATGAAGATATCGTATTCTCTTCGTAACGCGATGTCTCATTAGGGTCTATACATGTACCATTTGTTAATGTCTTTTCTCTCTAGGGGACACTAGACTTTTAAAGTTGGTTAAAATGTCCTATTTAAAAATATGATTATTAAACCCACACCAGTCCCTTTTTGACACCAGGTAAACCCGTCTAGCACCGCCCTATAATGCCGATAGAAAATAGCGGATCGTCCAGTGATAAAAGTATTTTGTATGGGATAAATGTTTATAAAAACTCAAGACATCCCGCTCTTTCAGTGCCCTACCGACCGAGCTATCGGGGCAGTCGGTTAGATATCAGACACTTTCTAACATCGGTATATTAGAATATAATATCATTATTACGTACACTTATAAGACGATGGGAGTGACCCTGCTCTATAATCTACACTTGTTTTATCATCAATAAGACGTTAGTTGTCGGATTAACGGGACTCTGCAGTGTAGTTGTGCAATACAATGTTCTTAAATGAACTACAGTGGAGAATCTGTTATTCTTTCCCAATAAACGCGTTTACGCTAAAACTATTATTTGCAGTACAAACAGTTTGGAGCCAGATCAGACGCCGGATAACCCGGCGTCTGATCAGGCTCCAAACTGTTTGCCACCAAGATAAACATGAACTATCAGAATTGTCCAAAAGTTGTTCTTTTCTACGTTTTAGCGCTTTGCGTTTGCGTACGTTTGCGTTTAAACGGGAAAGAATAACAGATTCTCCACTGTATGATAATCAAGAGATTGCAAGCAATGAAGAAGCAACGGTAAGCAACGGTCGGACTCGCAGTGCAAGCCCAGCCAGAACATACTTAATAATATAATGCTAAAAAGAGGTGTACCTGGGTACATCACTGATGGTGTTCAATACAGGAGACAGCTTAACGCAATATGAAAGGAAAACAGAAAACCCCAAATGGAGTTAAATACTTTAAGTAAACTTAAAGTGCATATACCTGTTCAAGGCCAAATATTATGCTATGCTTTAACTCTTTCATCGTCATGGTATCGCCAGATTCTATATTGTTGTCAGAATATTTGCTTCAAGAAGAAATTCTAAAAGCTGCAGAAATGGACATATGAGTATTAAACAGTTCGGATCCTGATAAGACGACACGTAACGGGGCGTCCGATCAGGATCTAAACTGTTTAAAGTCGATTGTAGTCGCCCATGAAAATGGAAGATGTTAACATCCTAGTTCACATTAACTTTATCAAGGACAAATTGTTGCTGCTAAGATCAGATAGCAGCTTCAATCAAGTTGAAAGTGAAGCAGAAATGTCATATAGGAGCTTTCTGCTTTACACTCTTGATTCGACCCTAGCGACGAGTGCAGTCGTCATTTACAAACAGTGTACCCGTAAAGAGGACATTGTCCTATGCAAACAGTATAGGCTAATATAAGATTGCCTCTGAAAGAAAACACCCTTAAACGTCATAGATAGACTAGATTTAAATGGACACTGGCATTGTCAATTGATAGTTTTAGGGAAAACTAGTTAAATGCATTAGCTAAGCCTTCGATCATACTAACAGGACGTTCAAAGCAGAAATGCTGCAATATATCCCAACGAGAGGTAAGAACAACTAGCCATTCTTTCCTAATGACGATGACTTTTTGTCATTCACTGTTGAAACGTCAAATAAACAGAATTACACTTTTCAGTAATGTATAGTCTTTTTATGAATATTTAGGTTTTTTTGTTAACAGACAAAGTTTCACAAAGTTATAAACAATACAAATATAAGAGCTCATTTAGGAGTCCTCTCATCGGAGTACTCTTTACCAATGTAGCTTTTGTCGCGAAGTTGACATTATACTTTCTTACAGTTTTGATCGAGATAATAATGCTTATACCACCAATTTCCACATAGCCTGTTTCTCAGTTTTGATGAAACTTGTTGTCGTAAGTAAGATTATGATAGTCTCAATTATCATTTATTTCTCCATCTCATCCTGTCTTGTGACATCTCTTTGGCTTTGGCTTGAAAAGACGATTCGAAAGAGATGTCACAAGATAGGATTAGATAGAGAAATCAGAAATTAAATGTACTTTAAAGTTTTGACTTATGAGCGTTATATGTCGTATGAAGTTCTACTTTACTTTCAGTCTGCTTTAAATCATCCTCTACAAGGATACAGAATACATGTCTTAAGTTGCATATTCATGACTTTAAAAGTTGGAACTTTTATCTTCAGCGGACCATCGGGTGTAAAAAAGTGTATGTATTGAGTAATGAGATATTTCAAATTAAGTGTAACTTTACAACGACAATATGCCTTGCGCAATCAGACAGGCTGAATTTGCATCAGATGCTCTAGATAATGCTTATACAGTAGACAAGATGTTATTTTTTCACAATAAACGCGTTTAGGCTAAAACTATTATTTCTAGTGCAAACAGACGGCGTCTGATCAGGCTCTAAACTGTTTGCCACTCTGATTAAAATAATGTGTCAGAATTGTCATTTTCTTCATTTTATTGCACTGTGTTTGCGAATCGTTTGCGTTTAAACGGGAAAGAATTGTAACATTGGTTACGACTGATGGGTACATGCAAATCATTTTCTTGTATAATTAAGCGAAGGTGTTTTGGAAATAAATCATTTTATGTAGTCCTCATTTGTCTTCAAACAGTTTCCTTTATTCAATGTCTAACTCCACTCTCAGTGTTTACAATGTTTTAACGAATCAATAGGTCTCATAATGAATCGTTTGTTTGTTAGATATCTTTATCAAGGGCTTGAAATTATATAGTCTGTGATTAAACAGCATTACTTGATGTCGTATTGACAAAAAGGGGTGTTCAAAATGGTTACATTGTATTAATGTAAACCTTAGAAATAAATTGAAAAGTTAATTCTGGTTTAACCTTTTCCCCTCATAGAAGCCTTTAAGCTCATTTGATTTATTCCTCCACTGAAGAAAATGATTCTAATTTATACAGCCATAAATATGTGTTATACAAATGTTTATTATATTTCAGCAGATTACAGCTTAAAGCAGGGTGAAAGCAAAGCAGAATGCGACTTAAGGCGCATTCTGCTATACATTCACCCTACTTTAAGTGGCCTATTATCTTACCTACTAGAAAAAGGCCATATAGTAAAGGGTTAAAGCGGGGCATATGAACGCAGAATAAAAGTTGCATAATTGTTAAATACGTTGACTGCAGCTCTGTCCTCTTTATTCATATTAAAGGGCATGTACGTTGTTACTGCCATAATATTCAATCTCCTCTATAGCTTACCGAACTTACCAGATTTTTTTCAATTTAATCTCGATAACTCATTAACGTGATCTTTTCCAGAGCTCACCACTTTATCGCGTATTTAGTAACCTTAACTTGAATAATATCTTACCCTTCTGATACGATCACCAAATATTCTTTATTACTTGGTGTAAAGGCAGGTGATCTTTTAAAACAAGGTGAAAGTAAAACCGATTGCTCATTTAGGAGCTTTCGATTTTACTTACATATTGTTTTAAGCTGCCACCGGTCTAACCTTTTTGCAGTGGTTGTAATAGAGCGTTTTAACCGTGTGTCAGTTTTGAAATGTAGATAAAAAATACGTTTTATCATCAGAAATTCATATTATAAATTATGTCGACTAATAGGTATTCGAGGTATTGAGACTCGACTATACAGTAAAACCTCTCTGTTACGACAAGTATATATGAGCCTAATTTGTTGTATGAAAAACATGCTGTAGCTTAAAGCAAGGTGGAAGTAAAACAGTGAGCCCCAAAAGGAGCTTTCTATTTTACTTTCATATAGCTTTGAGCTACCACTTGCTTTAAAACAAAATAATTAAACTAATTTAGTGTTCGTTACAGCGAAGTTTTAGATTAGTTGATTTCGAATATTATTACATACGTGTTTTTTCGTAACATATGTGTGTAAGAACGAGGATTTTATGATACTATATACAGCTCACGAACACATCGCAATACGAGCTCGGAAATGTTCCCGATTATTATGTCCTTCTTTCTTAAGTTAAGTATTTAAATTTTTAATGTCCCTCCAGGTCAATATCGACCTACCGGTATTATTGTGGGGACGTCCAAATGGTGGAGGAAGACTCCAGAAGCCCTTTATTCATTGTTTCAGGCAGAAATCGGCAACTGGGTAGCCTGAAACATCGACCTTCCGCAAACCAGCTGATAGGCTTTCCAACATCAACAATCCGACGTGCCTAAACCGGGTTCCGCAACATGGTTACATCGGTAGATATGTATCTTAGACCTTGATTTGATTGTTTGGTAATAGATCTAGATCTATGTGTCAAGTACCTGTTATTTGTACTTTACTCCGAACTCGTTTTCGATAAACGTGACGTGACGTCATGTATACGTACACGTTCCGTGTTATTATTTATGGCATTAAAATAATCATTGTTCTATTTCAAATATTAAATGTTTCTGGATATAAAATGATTAAAACTAATTTAGTTGTTGTTGGTTTATATTAAATGCATATCATAAACACATCACCAGTTGGCGATGCGCTGCAGGGCGTTGTATTCAGCTCTTGGCGTTTTTGGCGAAAACAACCGATCTGATCGTCAGATCGGATGTCTCCGCCGAAAATGTCTCAAGCTAAATACATCGCACGGTATTGCACCACTACTGGTAATGTGTATAATCATACATTCTTTGTTTTATACATTCTCCTAAATCCTCGCATTAACTGATTTGCCTGTGTTCCCAATCGCCCAGTCTGAACACCTGAATCTAAAACAAATGCTTTATCGATCGACCCTCTCCAAACATGATGGCGAATATGCTTAAGTCAATATAGCAGGAAGCTTGACACACACTGCATTGTAAAATGTTTACTCGCCTAAATTGACAGTAATTTACACATGTAACACAGTGTCACTCTGCTAATAACCTTGATAAATGTAATAAAATACTATATTTATGAGTATCACGAGCTTTTTGTTTGCAGTGTAGCGGCTACAATATTAATAAATGGAACCACGTTTGCTGTAAATCCTCTAGTGTAGGTGCCACCTAATAAAGCCGTTAGCCAGCGACTTTTTAACCTTCACCACGTGACACAATTGTCGTCTGCAATTATTTATCGTCTGCAACAATCCACAATATATTATATATCTGCATATCTTTTCAGAACATATAATCAGAATGTCAAACAGTTTGAGTCCAGATGAGACGCCGAGTAACTCGGCGTCTCATCTGGACTCAAACTGTTTGCAAAGAATATAATAAAAAACGTTGCTAGCATGGAGAAGGTTGAAGCTCAATGTCGCCATTTATGCCCGTTTCAGACAAATCATAATGATTGTGAATCGGCCATTAATCACGTTGATCCGTACAGAAACAGGCATCTCTGGTGTAACAAATGCTGTGAAACAATAGAATGAGACAACGTTTAATACAAGTGCATATTATTACAGCTTAAGCAATCTTTTGTATTACTTGTAGAGAAGGGGTCTCATAATACGAACTGAACATTACCGCCAAAGACTTTAAATTTGAAAAGTGCATTCCCCAAACAGAAGAAAAAGTATATAAAAGAAATATGAATAATATACTAACACTAAAATGAAAGCTAATTGATTGTATGAAAGACAGATGCCAGTTCAATTACTTTCACCTTGCTTAAAGCAGTCACCGGCCTCAAATTTATTATATTTAACACAATTTAGTGGGCATAATATATTTAGACTCTGAGGTTTTACTGTATAAGGATTTCACAGGTCGTAATTCCAGATGAACATTTATCTTAAGTCAGTTACTAAAAAGCAATTAAGCGAGCTTTTGAAGAAATTAAAAATATCTAAGACGATTAAAGTGGAGGGTTATCTGAAATGACACAAATCATGAGATATGTGTTATCATAATCGTTTAAATTTGTGCCGAAACAAATACGGATAGTATTGTATCACGTTGTACATGTACAGTGGAGAAAACGTTATTCTTTCCCGTTTAAACGCAAACGAAACGCAAACGCAAACCGCTAAAATGTACAAAATTACCATTTTTTGACATTTCTGATTATTTGTTTTAATCTGAGTGGCTAACAGTTTGGAGCCTGATCAGACGTCTGACAAACTGTTTGCAATGAAAATAATAGTTTTAGCGTAAACGCGTTTATTGAGAAAGAATAACGTTTTCTCCACTGTAGCTTGTAGAACGCTCAAATACTTGAAACAATTTAAATCTGGTTCATATCAACATATATAGGTTTGATCCTGATAATAGGACTTCCGAAGGTATCCTTTGATCTTGGTATTCACCGTTTGCATTTGACACGTGTACTCTTCACAAGTACACTGTTTGCTAAGGGCGTGTATAAATGGGTAACCATCATTAAAACGGTAAAAACATTTGTGAAATTTCTTTTTTTTACATGTTATAATGACGTCACAATCGCAACAGTACTTCTGTTTTTATATCATACCATTTGCAGGTAAGGATTTGCGTTATATTATTATGGAACCGAACGCAACTTTAGTTAGAGTTTCGTGATATTTTGATTTTTTATATTAAGTGGCCTCTTACTTCATACTTACGAAAGCATCATTTAAACCTCTTGAGCTTTACTAACTAGCAGCTTTTTAGAAGAACAGTTAATCTAAGATTTTAGTGTATTTTTATAAGTTCATAGATCCAAAATTGAAATATAGATAACATAATTCGTATCTATAGAGTACATGTATTTCACAACGTATATGTGATATCAGTATCACATTGATTAAGCGAGTATCAAAGGTCATCCCAAAAAGAGAAATACGATGTATGTTGATACAGCGAAATCCCATTGTAGCTACCAGTAAAATACATTGCATGGTCTTGTTTTTTACCTAAGGTTGCTTAAATCAAGATGAAAGTAAAGCAGAAAGCTCCGTTTGGAGCTTTCTGCTTTACTTTTATCTTGCTTTTAGCAGCCACATCTCTTTAACACCACATTAGGTGTTGGTCTTGGTAGTTGTAATATCGGGAATTAATTGTAGCTGTTATTAACATCGAACAGTTTCATATCACCTCTATACGATAGACCCCATGCTAAATCACGCTAGGGTCAGTCCTATATCTGCTTATATCTCTATTATTTTGTCTCAAGATAACCGGGTAAACATTTGGTACCCCAATTCACACAATTCGCTGCACTTCAGTCAATATACAGACTATTTCTTACCAGATTGTGTACACAAGCCTTACAGTCCTTGTCTCAATAATGTGATAATGGCCGATTATGGGAAACGGAAGTATGATTAACCCCTGAACTGCTATGACGTCATCAATTTTAAACATTTGTCGTCTGCTTTTATTTCTCAAATTTAAAAGTTTGGTATTTTAACTTAAGAAATATGAAAATGAGTGTCAAACAGTTTTGATCCTGATTAGACGCCGCATAACGCGGCGTCTGATCAGGATCAAAACTGTTTGCAAAGAACCGTTTACGCTGAGTAAGGCAGTGAAGGGATTAAATAAGGTAAAGCTATGATAAAGTGTCAATCCGCCGTTTCGTAGATAAGCAAAACAAACGTCATGGACAATCACAGCTAAGACAAAAGAACGTCGACTAGTTTTGACACACCGGTGAAATGATAAATAGGTTTGTTTCCCTGACATTTTCCCGGGGTATCTCTACCGATAACCGAGCAAGTGTCATCATGGTTAGTAGTATCTTTCTATATTTACATAAATCTAAATTGATTTCTGATTTATGTGCATGTTGGACTAAACAAAGCCTTGAATATAATTCAGATTGTTCTTAGTTTTCTGAACTTCATTTGCATAGCATTCTATCTGTTCAGTACATGATCGTCATTACGAGTCTGTGAACAGACTATAGAAGAATTCCTTAATTACGACTACTTAATGAGGTTTACTGTTTGATATGTTTAACAGTTTAACATATTTTATTCCATAATCATCATTTGAATAAGTTTAGGCCATAAGTTCAAGTCTAGAAACATAAGAGATGACCTACCAATGAAATGTCGCTTACAGGAACTTGATATAAGTAAAGCAGAAAGCTTCTATAGGAGTTTTCTGCTTTATTTTAATATTTCTTTAAGCGGTCACCTGTTTATAATAACATAAAGAGCAATTCGTATGTATTTTTGGTTGTCGTAATAGAGGGGTATTGATTTTGGTGTTTAAGACAGGTGGTTTCTTACAGAAGTGTGGCGATAAAGCAGAAAACTCGCAAATACGCAGTCCGTTTTACTTTCATACAGCTCGTTGTATGGCAATTTAGTTCAAGGTATACGTAAAACCCTCAACTCCTTAATACATCTAGATTTATTTGTTTACATATTGTACTTAAGCCTGATAGTACTGAAACAGACACATACTTACAGTTATCAAATACTTCATTAATCTTTGTTATACAGTCATAGTGCAACATTTTAATGGTGTTTGTGCATACGTTAGGAACTACATACATTTTAGGAATCATAGTTATTTTATATATGTTTGTTTCCAAATCAAACTCCACATTGCTTACTATGTTTTTTTTTAATTTGGAACCGAATTTACAAATGCAAAACATAATAATGCATACAAAGACAAACTTATACGGCGCCCGTTTGTCTCTTTGACGTCCGAAATGTTATAGACAAGGGAGAGAACTGAATCAACCGGACGATAAATGGAATACATCTTATAGCAATCCCGACTGTAACGGATAGAGATGCTGTATTTTCGCTACTTAAAGCTTTACAGTGGAACGTCTATTACGACCTCTAAACTGTGTTAATTACAGAAAAACAACCTCTAATTCGACCGCTAAAACGAAAGCTACTTGAGTATGTAAATGACAGACGACAGCTTATAGCAATATAAAATTACAAATGAAAGTTTTCAGTTTTACGTTTACATTGCCTGCCTTGAACACCTAATATGTAACACAATGTCGTGGTCGCAATGGCAACATTTACTGCATAATGTTTTAAGGCAAGTGGCTGCTAAAAGCGAGGTCAAAGTAAAACTTCTGTTTTACTTTTCACCTTTATCCTAAAGCTGTCACCTGTCTTTCATACAGTCAATTATCATGGTTTACGTGGTCGTAATAGAGGGGTTTTATTGTCTTTAAAACACAATGTTTGCGTCTGGCGTATTTATTTTCTACTTTAGTTAACAATATTTTATTTCATATTCCATGAAAAAAGGGTCGGGTGACATATTCTACCAACATTATTTACGCCTCCATCCCACCCCTATTCAAGTAGTGATACATTATAATACATAACGTCACACAAATACATGTATGTACATTTGGATAATGGTCAATCTGTAAGAAGAAAAAAGGCTTGATTACAGATATGGAGTGTTTCCAATGTATTTGTCTTACTACCAAACTATGAGTACGCGACTTGCTTTTCATATAAAAGTATGGTATTAACATCCCTGTCCACCCGAAGAAGAATCTGGATTTGTTTGGTTCGCCTTGCTGATCGCAGCTGCTAAATCATTTTGTTGCATTTCACTGTTGAAATGAATAGGGTATACAATAAAACGTACGTGTAGGTACTGTTCCTTGAACAAAAATGAATATGTCTTAAGACCGGTGGCTGTTAAATGTAGAACAACGGTTAAACTTTCAACTTCTGCAAAAGCTTCCTACATTACGTGTCCAAATCACATGGATTAAACGGATTAAAGACAGATGACCAACTAAAGCAGGTTGAAAGGAAATCAGACTGTTCCTTAAGTGCATACCACTTTACTTTCAATCTGTTCTGAACTACCATCTTGAAAGATACTGGAACTGCCTTCAGGAGTTTCCAGGACTTCCAAAAAGGGGACTAGATTCTACTTCCTTTAGTATAGAAATAAATATAGACGCCAAAAGGCATATGGTTCAACTGATATTCTATTCTTCTTACCGACTTACTATATAAAATTCACTGATAATCAACATTGTCTTTCCTTGGTAAACAAATTAAATGTATGAGATGAGCTAAACTCAATTAACAAGGCAATTGTAAACACTGTAGACATATAATTGCTAGATTCCGGAATGTCCTCCTTATTACGGAGGAAGTCGGGCATCAATTAACTCTTCTCACCAACCATTGGCTGGTCAGTTGTAAGGGAGGTACGATACTTCAAAGACAAGTACATGTTAAATACACAAGTAGCTTTTTGATCAGCTATTTACACTTCCATGGTGTGAGCAACCTTTGTCCCAGCCCCCACAATTCTGTCCGATAGCAACACTAACATATTACCCATTCCGGTGTTGCTTGGTAATAGTTTGTGTACATTTTTACCTCTTTGGGCACCAACGAAGTAATGCCTTTTACAAACATTTTAGATCAATATCATACCTGGGGAAGCTTCGCATCTAATAGGAAACCAACTAACGTGTTACTTAGAAATTTTTACTGGAACCATTCAATGAACTCAGTGGACTTTTATAATTTAAGCAGACGAAAATGTTCAAGTAGACGGCATTTATTTACGTCCAAAAGGTTAATGGTCCACCAAACGGTCCTGTGATTGACAAATACTATTTGTTGTTCCGTTATAACGATCACTCAGTTGTATACACGTTATCTGCTACACGCCAGGCTTCAATCTAAAGCAGGATGAAAGTAGAACAGTTTAAAAGCTTTCTGCTTTACTTTCATCTTGCCTTAACCATCTGTCATAACCGTTTGACCCCTAATTATGCATAAATGCGTCGTTTGCAAACCGTACCTGTAAAGAATTCACTTGTCAATGCAAAAAGTGATTACCAAGATCAGAGGGCTTCTAAACGAGTCCTCTGATCATGGTTTGCATGATTTGTAAAATTGCAATATACATTGTATTGACAAAAAACAACCATAAGTGGTCATTAAATGGACTGAACTACATGTAAATTGAAAACTGGAATTGTCAATCTGACTTTCCGGGGAGGAAGAGTTAAGTTAAACAGTCACAGAACTGGAGTCTTGTATCGAGTGTTTCTTGTTGGATTTCACTGTATCGCACACAACATTGCTACAATAACATTGAACAAGCACCACCGGAGCGTCAAGAACACTAGATTTGTGTCAACAGATTTCGAGGACGGAGTCTTCACACATACTTAAAACTGAAGATCCCAATCTAGTGGGCAACCTAGAAGCTCGTGCGAGCAATCAAGTATCATATGGAGTGGCTTCCCGACCCATACTTGTTATATTTTAATACGCCGCTTTTTCGATACAAATATTTTCATTCACGATTTTCGATAGTGTGTCCTTATGGTGAAGGACCTTCCTCTTTCATTTCAAAATCGCGACTTGAGTACAAATTACAAATCAGTTTGGATCCTGATCAGACGCCGAGTTAACTCGGCGTCTGATCAGGAATCCAAACTGTTTGAAATTCGTCTGGATGCTTATTTGATTTAAAATGCTACGGATGTGAATTTGAGTAATAACTGTAAATGAAAGTTTTTAGGTAGACAAAATTGTGGCGGACAAAGGGTCAATTAAATGTTAGTTTATTGTGTGAGTAGATGAGAGTTTATGTAAAGATAATAATGATGAAGGGTCTCTGCTGGCCGTGTTGAGGGTGGTGCTCTTGAGACCGTAGTGTTCGTCGAGGACCGCTGATAGTATAGGTAAATAATATACGGAAATAATAAGCATTCTAGAGGGAGGGATACCACAGCTTACAAGTGTTTTGCTCCCTGGTTGTGGTCGCGCGCTGGGGAATAGAGTGTAAGGTTATTTGAGTAGTGGCTGGACTCACTACTGAAATGATTAAACTTATTATTGCACATCGTCCAGAAAAGTAGACATTAGCAAACAGTGTAGACCCCGATGAGACGACGCAAAATAGGACGTCTGAACAGGGGCCCGTCGCACGAAATTTTATACCACAAATATTATTATAAGCCAGATTATAAAATTCTCAATTTTTATTTATTTCTCCATCTAATCCTGTCTTGTGACATCTCTTTGGACTGGTCTTTTCAAAACGATTCCAAAGAGATGTCACAAGACAACTGAAATTATTATATGGAGAAATAAGAAATTAGATGAATATTAAAGTTTCGACCTACGACAGTTTTTGTCGTACAAAGTTTCGTAAAACGGACCCCAGGGTCTGAAGTACATATGTATTTGCTATTTCGTATGATATTATCTGCTGCAAGGACAAACATAGTAGTATCTTTAGAATGCCCTACTATATTTAATATATAATAATGGAATTTCCAAAAGGCACAGAGGGAGAGTATTTTACCGAATCCATGCATATATGGGATACAATATCATCATTTTAACAGCAATGTTTCTCTTAAATTGAAGCTCTCTTATTGTTTAATTTCGATATGACAGTTTCTCATGAGAAGAATTAAGTCGGGACTTTAGCATATAAAGAAGATGACTGTGTTAAGTTTAAACTCCTTAGATGGATTTCCGTTTTGTTTTCATATTGATTTACTTAAGACTTACGAACAAAATATTTAAAATGTACAAATACTATTAAAATCACATGGTCCAGCTGAAGAACATGTACAACATAAACAAGAAGTGTTGTTTATTACTTTCCTACCAAAGGAACCAAATACTTGTACTTTCAGTTTTATACACTTTGGATCCGAGTCAGACACCAAATAGCTCGTAACCAGGATCCAAATTGTTTGACACTCATTTTGCCGTTTCTTGGAAAAAATAATACTTTGATAGAAAAACAATAATTGCCTATAACAATTTCAAAAGTACAATGGCAAGGGATGATAGTAAACTTTACGATCACATACACGTGATTCAACTTTGGTTTTGATGAAAGAAATATTGTAGGCATAGATTTGGCATCAAAGGAAGAAAAAGACCTTTATCCCCTGGCTATCAACTGATTACAAACATGACACCCAATGCGAAATTTAGGGAAAGCGTAATTCCTTTGGTCTAGATACAGTACAACCTGTGTTTAGCGACCACTTTTAAGACGGTCGTTAAGATTTCTACGAAATGTTATTTGCTTAATACAGGATAGATTTAATGCAGAAAGCTCCTGTAGGAGCTTTCTGCATTATATATATCCTGTATTAAGCTGCCGTTTTTTACATAGTGAAAATTAACATTTTTTTAATCGGCCGTTTAATACATGTTTGGCTTTTTACCACATATCAGGATCATGTTTAACGGCACATAATTTCACGACATCTTTCTAATTGGTTTTCCCAAAAGTATATATGAGCGCATCAAAGACGCACGGGGGTTATAATCAGTGATTTATAATATCGTGGTATCTTTCATCTAGGCTTTTTCGTTTCTTATCTTATGCAATATACCGTTAACATATTTCAATTTTGATGTTTACACCAGAATTTCAATTCATCTTCTATTTGCAGGCCGACTTTGTCATTAGACGAGAATTTTCGGCCGTTGTCAGCGAAAGTTTTATAGTGATAATATATTGCAGGCATTGGGGTCTGTTTCCGCGCCCATCCGTCCAATAATATCGCAACGTTTTATAATAAGTTTATCATGTTAGATCGACAAGAATTTTATAACGTTCATTGACTTGTGCAATGTCAACAAACTAACGATATAGCGGCAATATTTATAGAGGGGTTGTAAATGCTGCATTGGATGGCGTCATCGGGTTTAATACAGAGGAGAAAGTATTAAACGTTCCCGTTTAAACAATAGTAAATGCGAATGGAATGCAATAAAATTCAGAAAATGGAAACATTTGGAATTCTTTTTAGTAGTATGTATTTGTATAAGTCCAATTGTATGTATATATATACAATCAAGCCTGGCTTGACTCGAATCCTTTGTGTCGCATTTATACGTATTTCAAAGTTAATAAGCCACGTACTAACTTTGAATTACATGTATACGTGTATGTTCGACTTCAGTGAAATCCATCTGTAGAATTGCGTTTGTTCGATGTATGTGCACTCTGTTTATTTCCATTCGATTGCATATAAAAGACCCTTACCCGCCATTACGTCACCATTTTAAACAATTGTCGTTTGCAATCGTCAATTCTAACCAATCGTCGTGTACTTTAATTTTCTCAAATTTAATTTTTATTTATTTTGACATAAGACATATTGAAATGAATGCCTTACAGTTTGGATCAAACTGTTTACAAATAACTATTGTACTCGGGGTAAAGCAGTGAATGGGTTAACCCTTTACCCCATAGAAGCGACTTTTAGCGGATATGATTTATACCTCCGCTGAAGAAAATAGTTCCAATTTAATCAGTCATTAATATATATTATAGGGAATTTTTTCTATATATTCTAGAACAGGATAGCTTAAAGCAGGCTGAAAGTAAAGCAGAATGCGCCTTAAGCGCATTCTGCTTTACTTTCAACCTGCTTTAAGTAGTAGCCTATTTTCAATTCTAGAAATAGGCTATCAGGTAAAGGGTTAAGATCAGAAAACATATGATATTTTGATTGAACAGATGACAATATTGCGGGATATTTCATCCTAACCACCACTCCAAGTACAAATCTGTGTTTGCTCTCTTCTATGAGAACGTGGCTGGCAAAACCAGATTTGACAAGCGAAAACGATAAAGTTATCTGTAAATTAAGTTTTGCACTTAACTTCGATTTGAGAGCCTCACAGGTTTGACACTATCATCAAACATGACAATCGAATTGTACGACCATTTATAACCAATTTAATGCATATTTGAAATAAAGTTGACAAACGCAGGGCATCTACATTGTGTGCCCTGGGTGGGCTTTCTCGTCAGCGGTATTGGGGTAGCGCTCGCTGGCTTCCAGTCAAGATCAACAAAGGACGCTCAGTTTGGATATGTTTTAATTAGTGTGGTTGATCGATGTTAAACTCACTAAATTAACAACGATTATACTCTAATTGCCAACAAGTCCTTGTACCCAAATACCCCGAACCCGAAAATGGGCTCTTGCTATAAGACGTACGGATTTGGGCTTCGCTTCATGGCCTTCCCCCCGTGCGCAAAATGACTGGCGTTTCCCAAACAATTTGGATCCTGATCAGATAATGCATAACTCGGGTTCTAATCAGAATCAAAACTGTTTGATAAACTTATTTAAGGATCTTGAAATCAAAATTATATTAAAATGTAATTTTGAGAGACAACAGTTTTTACGCATTCGAGGTTATAAGTTTGGTAAGGGCTAAAACATTTCCAACTCGCGGCGTACAAACAATTCACTGTTTTTCAAATTCTTCATAAACATCCATGTTGATTTGAAATTTACACCATACAGCGGGATTGATGTTTTTCTGTAAAGTTTGGGAAAATCTACTCATTGACAATGTACACGTCACGTGCGAAGTTGTGATAACATTTGCAAACAGTTTGGGTCCAGATGAGACGCCGAGTAACTAGGCGTCTCATATGTATCCAAACTGTTTGACACTATGATGGTTTTTCTTACATGAAAATTCATATATGTGAACTTTGAGAATCGTTGCAGACTAGAAATATTTGTAGACGAGAATTGCACAGCGCGCTAAAGGTTAAAAGGAAATCGTACAAACAAAAAGCCCAAAACGTTTTGTATTTAGATTTGTTGTTAAATAAGATATTGATTTTAGAATTAAGACATTCATTTGGACGTTTTCATTTTCTATATGTTGTACAGTAGAGAATATATTTTATTCTTGTCCAGTACATTTAGGGAATAAACGAATGGTGTTCATTATACAGTAGAGAAGCCATTAGGATTGTCTTCCTAATAAACGAGCTTAAGGTAAAACTAGTATTTCTAGTGCAAACAAGATCAGATCAGACGCCGATAACACGGCGTCTGTATAGACCCCAATCTGTGTGTCACTCAAATTGAAATAATATTTAGATAAATGTACATGGTATTTCAAGAACTATTTTTTTCTTTTTTATTGCATTGCGTTTGTTTCGCTGGCGTTTAACCAGGAAATATTAACATATTTTCCACTGTACCATATAATCCACTGTAAACAGTTTGGAAATTGTTTGCCACTAAGATTGAAATAATTACTCAAGAACTCTGAAAACAAATGTCATTATCTACATTCAATTATATTGCGTTTGCTTTATATTGATTAAAACTGGACATTACAACATTTTATCGACTGTACCACCTATTTTATATTTACTTATTTCCTTTCCTTCAACTGCGGTTAGTTGTTATTCTATTCGCTTACTAGCAGATAGATCGCAATTCTCTTTTCCTCCGTATGCAACTGTAAACTGTCGCCGGTCCTCTGAATTCACTTCGAACCCTGTCACTCTCGATGACGTCAAAGAGCGCATTTTCAAATAGTTTTAAGATTATTTCAGTTAATTCCCTTGAATCTAACCACGGAATCATAATTCCGTGATCTAACTTTGAAACGATATTACAGACCTCAATATCAAATCAGACGACAATATGGCGGTGAAGGGATACTATCCTTACGATACATTTGATCATGGATGGGTTAAAAGGATGTGGTACCGAATGAAACGAAGGAAAACTCTATACTAAATATATGTACATGTAACTTATTTGATTTAAATGTAGTTATACTTGATGCAACATTTGTTGTCATACATTTGCAAATCAAGTATTTTAGTTTATTTGACTTTTTTAAAATTCTAAACGATATGATATGTGTTTTATATAGTGCACATGTAAGAAGGAATCGTGTCATCTCGTTCTATAGCAAGGAATGGTACTTTTGCACACGTCATTAAATCAATGGATCATGCGGGACAAGAACATATTACACCGAATCAGAATTCCATTGAAATCGTACAATAGTTGTTGGTACATACACATTACCAGTTGACAGTGCGATACAGAGTGATGTATTTAGCTTGAGACGTTTTTGGCGGAAATAACCGATCTGACGAGCGCCTTGGCGCGAGTCTGATCGGTTGTTTCCGCCAAAAACGTCGAGAGCTAAATGCAACACTCTGTTGCGCACTGCCAACTGGTGATGTGTTTATTATATGCCTTGAATACAAACCAGAAACAACTAAATAGTTGTTTAAATCATTTTATATCCAAAATGTATTAGTTATTTGAAGCAGAACAAGATTTTTTGTATGTCACAAAGAATAACGCGGCACTCGTACATGTACGTAAATGACGTCACGTCAAATCGAAAGCGAGGTCAGAGTAAAAGTGGCTGATACAAGGTGGCTGATACAGACTCTTGTATTTTACTCTGCAAATACACGCGGAAACGCTCGATATCACTCGAAGGCATATAATAAATGTAATTATTTAATTTTTGTCTATATTTAGGTAGTTTGCAAAATAGCTCCAAAAAGATGATGAAAACCAGGGTCTATACTTATAAAGCGTTTGAGTTGAGTTGGAAATCGTTCTCACGTATTTGATTGGTCAGATTTGAGCCAAGGCTCAAATCTGACCAACCAAATGCTTGAGAACGCGCTCAGATACAACTCCAGCGCTTTATAAGCGCTTTAGAAGTGATGATAACTTTTTATCATCAATAACTGACCTGACTCGTCTGTCGACTTATATTCAATTTATAAACGATAGTAAATGAAACCACATTAAAGGCATTGTACGATGAATGTATTGTTATCCTTAGTATTTGACTGTATTGAGATATTTTTAGTAAACGGTGGTGTTTCACTTTCACCCGGCTTTAAGCAGACATCTGACTTTCATACCATGTTTACACAAATAAACCTACTCAAAAGAATGTTCATAATTATATATGGCATCAAACTGAGGTGGATATTTAAAGTAGGATGAAAGTAAAACAGTTTGTCAACGTCTGGTAATATGAGTTCTCACTGCCGCAGTTTGACAAGCATGTGCCTACTTACAATGTAGCGTACGACCTATGGTTTACATGTGGCCAAAGTTGAGATATATCGCGGTCACGCCTTACTTACTCATTTCACGAATTTTATTCATTTTATTCATTCGTGCTCATATCTAAAACACAATAACTGATCAGCAAATCCACTATCACTTGGCCATGGTACGGTGTTAAACCACTTCTATCAGTATGTCAAAGGTCTGGATTGACCAACTCCCATCGATATCTCTTTTACCCTTTCATGATCAAAATATTCGGGAGAGTTTACCCCATTCACTGCTTTATTGTCGTCTGCTGCAGTATTGCTGTCAGCAAGACGTGATTCAACGGTACATGTAGATTTAAGGTTGTATGACTTAATAAATATCGATAAGACTTTCAAACAGTTTGGGCCCTGATCTGACGCCGCATAACGCGGCGTCTGATCGAGACCAAAACTGGTTTCAACGCGCTTTAATGCGTCATTGAGAATGAAAGGTTAACTCACTCACCGCCATAACCATAAGTGACATATCAGCCGACGTTTCAATGCAAAAACAGTATGAATCCTGATCAGACGCCGCGTAACGCGGCGTCTGATCAGGATCCAAACTGTTTGTCACTTATATCAATATTTCTGTCACAATATAAACTTTGCTTTAAACTACAGGCGACAAATTTTAGCGGACGTTATTTTGTCTACAAAATGGCGGTTCAAATAGATGGTTAAATATTGCGGTAAAGGGTTTAATGACGTTCATAAAGACTGTCCTATGACCTCTATATTACTCCGCCTTGTGTGATTTTATCAACAGTCACTACATTCTTTAATCCAGGGTAATAATCTCATTATTTACTGTTCAATGTGACACCCGATTATGGAGGAAATACCAAATATTTGGACACGATTGCTTCGGTGGACCCATCGCTATTGCTACAGAAAAGTAAATAGTCATTAATACCCGAAATCGTCTTCGTGCTTATAACCGTCGTTCCGCTGTCTGATTAAGAGTCATGAATTATAACCATTATAACACTGTGTATAACACATGATATTTTGTCAATATCTATATGGTTTACAACACTTAGTCTTGGCGGGTAAACGTCTATCTTATAAACAAAACACAGTTCGTGTTTCATCCAGTCCTCGCTTTTACTGTGCTTCCTGAAAGATGTGTGACATTTTAAAATGAACTTAGAATGGAAATTACAATGTAGAAGACGTTATTCTTTCCAAATAAATGCGTTTACGCTTAAACTAATATTTATATCGCAAGCAATTTGGAACCTGATCAGACGCCTGGTGACCCGGCGTCTGACCAAGTTCCACTGTTTGCCACTCAGTTTAAAATAAATACATGTAGTTAGAAATTTTAAAAAAAAAAAGAGTTATTTTCAAAATAGTGCTTCGGTTTGCGTTTCGTTTACGTTTAAACGGGCAATAATAACGTTTTATTCACTGAAAGTGGATCGTTGCTTTTGGAGACTTCTAATATAGATACTGTCCTTTCTCTGTGCAGTTAGAAGCCAGTCAATCTTATAAGTGCTCGTAATAGTTATTTTTGCTGCAGTCCATTGGTCGACGATAGCAAATAAATGTTTCAAACAAAATAAAACAACAACAGCTCAAGTAGACAGTTTTGTTTTGAAGTAGATTATTTGTTCAATTTTATCTTAAAGAAATGTGCAATTTAGAAAACAATATGAACCATTCACATTATTAATTTTATAGCAACAAATAGTTCAATATTATTTTCAAAACAAATCAACTTTGATGACAGTACTTTATATGAAAACATGCCGTTAGAAACATGATACGTTTCTTTGGCGATGATTGCATATACTTGTAGCATACACATGCCAGTACAAATAATAAACTTGTGAAGTATATGAATACATGGCGTATTTTATGAGACAAATTTGAGTACAAAACTTAATTACTTGCGTACATAACTATTTGATCATATACAGGTAAGATTATACCCATGAAAATCGGACAATTATCTACTGTTAAGAGTTTTCCCGATAATAAAACCATTCAGAAGAAGAGCATGCAGTTGATGAAACAGGTGAGTGATAGCTTAAAGGGCCAAATGCAGGAAGACCGTGATACATAGTCGGTAGGTCAGTTTTTCAAAAGTTGCATAAGTGTTAATTGCCAAAAACAACGGAAACATATTAGTTTTACTTTAACCCTTTGAAACTTTGGCACGCCTATACTTTGCAAACAGGGTACATGTGAAGAGTACACTTGCCCAATGCAAACCGTGAAAATCCAGTTTAGAGAGCTCCTAAAGCAGCTCTATGATCAAATTATGTTTGTCATATTGTAATTCTTTGACAAAAAACAATCTTGATATAGTCAAAAATGTACGAGAATAAAATTGAAATTGGAATTGTCTATTTGAAGTTTCAGGGAAGGTTGTTTTAAGTACATTGGACCTATATGTTTACAGTGCCTCCTTCCAACAACGACCCTATCACAACGACTCCCTCCTAACGCAACTTCGCTTTCCGTAGTTCCCTAAACAAGACAATGATATCTACGCTTTTGCAGCTGCAATATCGTTTTCTTACAATTGGCGTCTGTTGTTTGTTTTTCTCTTAAAGGCAAATAGTGGACATTTTGACAGAAAAATTAAGTGACAAACAACTTGAATTTATATCAGACGCCGCGTAATGCGGCGTCTGATCTGGATCTTAGCTGTTTGCGAATGTAAGTCAAGTGTTAATTTTCCCTACCTATAAAAACTACCTCCGAAACCACACACAATCTGTGTCTCCCATTGGTTGTCGTTGAAGAGAGGGAGCACTGTACATGCATTTATAAATTGAAACTAAAATTTATAGATGATTATAAATATCACTTATAATTCCAACATGAGTTATAGCAGTTGATCGATAAAAAGTAAAAAGATATTATTAAATTATTTAGTCTTGAAACGTTTAAAGATAACCTGGCGTCTGATCAGGCTCCAAACAGATTCAGATTATTGAAATAAACAGCCAGGATTGTCAATAAGTTGCCCTTCTCCATGATATTGCAATGCTTTTTGCGTTTTTTATCGTTTAAATGGGAAAGTATAAAGTCTTCTCCACTGTACGCAACCATCTGCTTTAACTCAATATCCCCTGAAACTTCCAATGGACAATTCCAGTTTGCAATAAAGGCTGGTCCGTTTTAGACTATTTATGGTTGTTTTTTGTTATAAATTGCAAAATGACAAACAGTGATGTCCCTGATCAGAGGGCTCCTGATCAGGGACTTCACGTTTTGCATATGACGAGTATACTCACACTGTTCGTTCATAACGAAAATACTCGTCATTCGGGTTGATTTTGTTTATCGAGCATCACTTCGAATGGTCCAATATGAGAGTTTTACTGTACAGTGGAGAATCTGTTATTCTTTCCCGTTTAAACGCAAACGTACGCAAACGCAAAACACTAAAACGTAGAAAAGTACAACTTTTTGACAATTCTGATAATTCATCTTTATCTTGGTGGCAAACAGTTTGGAGCCTGATCAGACGCCGGGTTACCCGGCGTCTGATCTGGCTCCAAACTGTTTGCAGTGAAAATAATAGTTTTAGCGTTTATTGGGAAAGAATAACGTTTTCTCCACTGTACCTGTGGAGCCAGGCGGGCGCTAAACCTAAACTTTACAATCCTCCCTTCCTATCATGTGTTGACCATTAATATTGGTTTAGTCGATCAAACAATCTCGGTATCGACAATTACTAAGTCCAATAGCATTCGTAGCCTTATCAATTGTTTCGTTGTTTAACTCTGTTGTTATCAGTGTTGAGAATGACTGGGTTATCTGCGCTGAAAGCTAATTGCTCCTTCGTTTCCTGAATACCATATGTTTGTGTTAAATTTTGAAAAATCGTAATCACGCCGTCATGACAATGTCGGTGACACGGAAGCATGCAACGTTCTTCAACCGCTGTGCATGCTGGGAAAGTTTGTCATCTGTTGAAGAGTTTTAAATTGCCTGCAGGAAAATTTTGACATTGTAAACAATGCAGACAAACACGCCAATTAGAAAAGCGTCAAGAAATAGTGCACGTGTTTTGTAAACAGTGAAGATCACGATCAGTCGTACATCAAAAACATGATAAAATCAGTAGGCTTATAGTTATCAGACACGAATGTGGGGCCTCCGTGGCCTAGTGGTATGGTCACTGTGACTTACATTGTACATCACTAGGCTCCTCACCTGTGAGTTCGAATCCAAGTATGGTCGTTCGGATTTTTTATGTGGGGAAGCCATCCAGCTGGCTTGCGGAAGGTCTGTGGTTCTATCCAGTTGCCGATTTGTGCCTGAAACAGTGCATAAAGGGCTTCTGGGGGTAAAATCATAACAAATCAAATCAAATTAAATCAGACACGAATATAGAAATGGCTCACAAATATTGCAAACATTGTAGACCCAGTGCAGCCGCCGCGTTTCAAGTGCGGCTATTGATCTGGGTCTGTACCGGTTGAAGGTCGCTAGAGTAACAGTATTTATTTTTTAAACGACTGTTAACAATACAGAGCCTAGTGAGACATGCTCGGCGTCCGATCAGAATATTGACAGCAATGTAATATTTCCAATTGCATATTCCACACTACATCTGCGTTATATAATATTTACAACATGCCTTTTAAACAGACAATGTGTTCATAAGCCAACATTTTTGGTTAGGCTCCTAACTACATATATTTGCTTTTCGGATTAAAACTAATCGCTAATACATGTATATGAAACGTTGTCCTTTCTTTATCGTTTTGCACTGCGTTCGCGTTTAGATTCGTTTAAATTATGAAAACTGCTTTCTCCACTGTAAAGAAATTAGTAGACGTATGTTGCTACAGTGGAGAATCTGTTATTCTTTCCCAATAAACGCGTTTACGCTAAAACTATTATTTGCAGTGCAAACAGTTTGGAGCCAGATCAGACGCCGGGTAACCCGGCGTCTGATCAGGCTCCAAACATTTTGCCACCAAGATAAACATGAAATATCAGAATTGTCCAAAAGTTGTCCTTTTCTACGTTTTAGTGCTTTGCGTTTGCGTACGTATGCGTTTAAACGGGAAAGAATAACACATTCTCCACTGTTCAACAGTCGAACGTCGATATCTCGAACTTACTTAAGTCGAACAATACCAATAGTTATACTGTTTAATCTTATATTGAACAACACCTTATATCAAAGTATCGAGGGTTCAATCAACTGTATAGTATTTATGATAGCCATGTTCCAACCATTTGTGTATTACATAACAGAACAGAACATATATTTTATTCTTCTGATTTAAACATTTCGTTTTTCATCTAACGATAGAATTACTCCCTCGCTACAACGGTCCTCCTAACAACGATTCCCTACTTACAACAATGTTTGACGCTGTTCCCGAAGCAATCATACCACTGCTGCAATAGCCTCTGCTTCAAAGTGCCGTCTTTTGCTTTTTCCAAAGTTACATCTTAGTGGACATTTTGACAGAAGAAACATAATGACGAGTGAAAAAAAGCTTGAATCCAGATCAGACACCGCGATGCGCGGCGTCTGATTTGGATTTAAGCTGTTTGCAAATGTGAGCTAATATCCCCTCCGAATAACACGCACACTTTTTGCCTCTCATTGGATGATGTTGTAGAGAATGAATACTGTAGCTTTTTCAGGCGAAATATTTCCTTACAGACGGATGTCACCTTTTTTTCAATATTAAACATTTCGTTCTCAATGATGCTTAAAAGCGCGTTTGCAAACAGCTTGGATCCTGTTCAGACGCCGCGTAACGCGGCGTCCTATCAGGATCCAAACTGTTTGACACTGTCGTTTTGAAATTGCTTCAGTCATATTGTCTTATTGTTGTAGAGAATGAATACTGTAGCTTTTTCAGGCGAAATATTTCCTTACAGACGGATGTCACCTTTTTTTCAATATTAAACATTTCGTTCTCAATGACGCTTAAAAGCGCGTTTGCAAACAGCGGCGTCCTATCAGGATCCAAACTGTTTGACACTGTCGTTTTGAAATTGCTTCAGTCATATTGTCTTATTGTTTAACTTTAAAACGACATTGCAGACAACAGAATTGAAGAAGACGACAATGAAACGGTGAAGGGTTAAACATCTAACGGAAAATTGACAGTCAAAGGGTTAAAATGTGACTAGAAGAATTTTAAAGCAAACAGTTTTCACAGCCAGTCTAAGACAATGGACCCATGGACCCAACTTTGCCAAAACTGAAGATGTGTACGATAATGTCTGGTTTAGGTTTTGAACTAAGTATTTTGTATTTTTTTTTTATAACTCAAAATTATATTTTGTTCCAATAAAAAGGGTATGTAATGATTTTCAGTAAGCGAAAGGCTTTTCCAAAGGTAAAACGTATGCATTGATATAATTTCAAAGACGATAACATATTCGAGATCTGGTCAAACGTAACTGAAATGACGTCATCAGATGCTGACAACGTTATTATTTTTCTCGTTTAAAAAACTGACCACCTCTACCGAGGCGTAGGAGTTCACGCATTCCTTGGATTTCCCGTCGTCGCTCCGAAGTCTTTGATCTTAATTAACTGGACTTCAACACGTATGGACCACTGGAGACTTTCCATTATATGACTTAATCGAATCATCACGGTCATCGGCACCCAACCCCGCACTGCGGTCCACTCTTTCTGTCCGCCAATAGAAATTGCTCCCACCTGGACAAGGCACACACGAGTTGCAATTAACTTTGTCATAACAAGGACGCATCCTCATCGCCCGATCTATTTATTATTGTCAATGAAGGTGTGATTTTCATTACTTTATCTGATCCACTGTTGACATTATCCAGTCCCCGGTCCTTTCACCGTCTCATAATGGTCTCGTAATGAATTTACTGCCCCCGAGGAAACTGGCCGTAATTCCGGGGGTAATTTCGGCCGCCCGAAAGGTGATAATTGTGTAACTGACCAACAAAAGACTCAATTTCACCGCACACCTGTAAATATATACAGTGGCCGTTTGATGCAGTCTGCACGGGTCTCGCCAATGTTTATACTGATAATATTATGATACAGTCAGTCTTGTATAATGCAACCAATGAACAGAACCCCATATTTAGTAAATTAAGCTTTTATCCCACATGTGTAAATAAAACGTTATTCAATGCAGAATATTAATAATGCAGAAAGCTCCTATAGGAGCTTCTGCATTATTTATATTCTGCACTTAGCAATCGGCTGTCTTTAGATATATATACGCTACTTTAATTAATGATCTCTTAAAGCAAGATTGACTGTATAAAACTCAACAGACAGACACTTAATGAGAAAAATCGCTAGACGAAGTTTTGTTGAAATACAAATATATTGAATGGTTCCAATAAGCACGGTACTTCTAACTCAATTGTCCATTTACAACAAAAACAAAATGTATTTATGCTTTTATTCCTATGTTTACATATGCCATAGATGCATTAATTATCCCTACAGTAATCTCCTTGTGTAGCTACCTACAACTCAAAATAAGAACGTCTCGGTTTAACCCATTACCCAATAGCCTGTTTCTAGTTTCGAAGACACATAACCACTTAAAGCAGGTTGAAAGTAAAGCAGAATGCGCTTTACTGTCAGCATGCTTTAAGCTACAATATGCTATGATATGGACATACTTGTGATTGTATAAAGTATAACTATTTTTGCTCTAAAGCAATAATTTAAAGGCGACAAAAGGCGTATTATTGCAGTAATGGGTTAAAGGCGGCTAGCTTATTAAAGCAATATTGCAATAAAGCAGAATTCTAAATAGGAGCTTTCTACTTTACTTTAAACCGTGCTGTCAAAATAAAACTGTATTTCAAAATCAATCCTCTGACGGGAACTATTAGGAGGATGTAATCTACATTTAAGTTAGTTCGAAACTTATTGTTATAGAACAGAATAGAACATAATTATGTTATTCAGACTTATTGTATACAAGTAGATTATCTCATTGGGCACAGACCATCAATTCAACTATCCTATACAATTAATATAAATGGTGTCATTTTCAAAGTAAAAAATTGTCAACATTTACAGCCTAGCCAGGTGCAATTGTATATTTTCCTCGACGATACATCCATGCACAATTGAAAAATGCAGAAAAACTGGGAGTTTTGGTGTTACGTTAGAGAAATATAAAGACTTCAATGACCTGACTGATGTACTGCTATCTTTTGATAGAGGCACCGGCTAAAACAGGGACATGTCACTCAAGCCCACATCATTTCATGATCAAACCATCTATACCTAAAATTTTGGCTTTTGCATTGAACTCTTATTTGATGAATATATTATAGACGCACCAGGGTGGTGTAAAGACACAACAGTGTTTGTCCGTACAGACCCCCTCGTTTATAGCGCTCCCTCCGTACAACGGCCCTCCCAATAACGTCTAAATCTTTACAATGACGCAGTTCCATGAACAAAACAATAATGTCTAACGATTCTACTGCTGTAATATAGTCAAGCTGTTTGCAAATGTAAGCCACTTTCTCCTCCCTATAACGACTCCCTCTGAATAACGCACACAATTGGTGTCTCGAAATGAGTGTCGTTGTAGAGCAGGGGGCGGTAATATGAAAAGGCAAACCGTGCATACACTGATGAGATGCCACAAATTGCGACATCTTGTCAGGTTCTACACTATTTGTGAATTTCTACTTTGTGGTCGTTCGGGGTTGATTGATTAATCCTTTCATGATAAGATTTATCTGAACTATTGTTTTAAAATTAGATTTATGCCAGTATAACTTACGTAATTTCTAAAGAATCTACAAACAGTTTTGATCCTGATCAGACGCCGTATTACGCGGCGTCTGATCAGGATCAAAACTATTTGCAACTGAGCTTTATAATTCCATTGCTAGTGAAAGGATTAAAGCCAGTGCTATTAAAATCACGAATGACAGGAGATGGGATAAACTCAATTGTATGTTAAAACCACAAAATATGTGTGACACCCTCTTAACCCTTAGAATGTCAGGTACGACTTGCTTAACATTTGCGAACAGTTTGGATCCATATCAGACACCACGTGACGCGGTGTCTGATCAGGATCCAAACAGTTGGATACTCATACATTTTTTTCTAAGCCACACTGCCTAACGTTGTAAACTTTAATACATTAAAGTAGACGATAATCATGTTTGCGACCGAATGATATTAACCTCTTCACTGCCTTACCCCGAGCACAGAAGTTTTTTGCAAACAGTTTGGATCCTGATCAGACGCCGCGTGACGGGGCGTCTGATCAGAATCCAAACTGTTTGACACTTATTTCAATAGTTCTTCAGTCAAAATAGCAAATAATAAAATTTAAGAAATAAAAGCAGACGACAATTGTTTAAAATTGATGACGTCACGACAGTGAAGGGTTAAAGCAGGGAATATCGGGTTATGACGTCAGTCAGAATGTTAATGGAAGGCTTAAACAATTTCAAATTTAGATTTTTCTTAGTACACTCAATAGATATGAATTCAATGTAAAAGGCTAATTGGATCACTATACTGAATATGACATTCAACAAAATCATGACACTTTGTTATCATTATATACACAGTTATAGCTCTGTTTTATCACTATAACCCAAATCCCAACACTGTTTTGCCATTAGATTTACACTTATACAATTGTTTTATCAGATTAGTGGAGTTTATTTACACCCATGGTGCTAATAGTGGAAAAGATATTATTATTTCCCGTTTAGCAGAACGTAAATGCGTTGCAATAAAAATGTAGAAAATCAAACGTGTTTGAATGTCTAACGCTTTATATTTAAATAAAGATAAATGTAAAAGCAAGCATTTTTAACGCTTTATATTTATCGGAGTGACAAAAAGTTTGAAGCCTGTTAAGATGCTGGGTTATCCGGATGTCTGCTCTGATTCCAAATAGTTTGCAATGTAATTGGTTTAAGCACGATTACTTTAGAAGAATAGCGTATTCTCTGTTGCGATGCATTCCGTGTACGTTTTACCAACACCAACATCAGATTATAATTATATGTAAGTATAGGGAAAGTGTAAATACATACTGATTTAAATCATATTTAGGGAGCAATTGAAGTATAACCCATTTATTATCTTACAACAACCTTTATATATCATAATCATTATATACATATAAGCTGTTTATACATCCTTGTCAAGTATTATTTTCCTATAGATTATTATTAAAAATATTTAATAAAGGAGAGCAGGTGATTTGGAAAAAATAACGTTCCCAACCTGATAAAATACATACAGTGGAGAATCTGTTATTCTTTCCCGTTTAAACGCAAACGTACGCAAACGCAAAGCACTAAAACGTAGAAAAGTACAACTTTTGGACAATTCTGATAATTCATGTTTATCTTGGTGGCAAACAGCTTGGAGCCTGATCAGACGCCGGGTTACCCGGTGTCTGATCTGGCTCCAAACTGTTTGCACTGCAAATAATAGTTTTAGCGTAAACGCGTTTATTGGGAAAGAATAACAGATTCTCCACTGTATTACTCCGTATTAACCCCTTCAGTGCCTTACCCTGAGTGGTTATTTGCAAACAATTTGGATTTTGATCAGATGCTGCGTAAAACGCGACGTCTGATCAAGATCCAAACTGTTTGACACTCAATTTTATATTTCTTAAGTCAACATACATAGAATGTAAATTTGAACATTAAAAGCAAACAAAAATTTATTAAAGATGATGACGTCAACAGAGGCCAGTACGCGTTTATCATTATGAAACTTACAGTGGAGAATCTGTTATTCTTTCCCAATAAACGCGTTTACGCTAAAACTATTATTTACAGTGCAAACAGTTTGGAGCCAGATCAGACGCCGGGTAACCCGGCGTCTGATCAGGCTCCAAACTGTTTGCCACCATGATAAACATGAAATATCAGAATTGTCCAAAAGTTGTTCTTTTCTACGTTTTAGTGCTTTGCGTTTGCGTACGTTTGCGTTTAAACGGGAAAGAATAACAGATTCTCCACTGTAACATTTAATTAACCTGAATGTATAACATGATGTTTAATCCTTCTCAAGCTAAATACTCGCGCTAAAATGACATTTTACGCCAAAAGAAAACAATCCAATTTCCAGACTTTTTACGATGAGAAAAAAACCTAATGTCGGACAATCGCATCTTGATATATAAGTCACGCCTACACGAATCAATCTGTACCTTTATCTTTCTGCCATCTTTTCCAACGAATGCAACGTATCATTAGAGTGTTCAGAAAACGTAGAAACAATTGACGGCAGGCTTTCTTGTGTCTTTATCTCTGAGATGTCCAATAAGATACGAGTCATATCTTTTCATGATTGTGAAAATTTGCATGATTTGATATTGATATCTGGTAATAGCACCTTTCGTATGTCCATTTAGAGAATGAAAAACACCGACTAATTTAAACAAACATGTTTCAAGATAAATCATTTGATAGCTATGTTTAGTTTGTTTTTCTTTATTTTATGCCGTGTCTTATTATATGTTTGTTGTAATTGATATATAAACGGACTGGCAAGTTTCGGTTTCAAATAAAAGTATTCAAATGTGTCACTTTCACGTGATGTTATAGTAAGTACAGTGTATTTATAAATACAGACACCAATGATGTTTGACATCTTGAAATAGATTCCGTTAATCCTCACTCATTGGACCAGCCTTAAATAGTTTTACAAACAACACGTAAGTCGCAGATGCATTGTTGTTACACTGACCTTGGGTGAAAGGGGATAATGATTTTTTTTATCTTGTCCTTTCTTTTATTATTTTGCTAACAGGGCTGCCATTTCTCCGGATTTGTTCTAAATCTTCAGATGTTTATACTAGCAGATTGTAACTTAAATCGAATTGAAAGTAAGCAGATTGCGCCTTAAGGCATATTCTGCTTTTCTTTCAACCTGCTTTAAGTAATCGCGTTCGAAAAATTGAAAATTTGAAAATCTTAGGATTTTTTAAAAATACATTTCTAGCAGCCCTGTGCTAATGATGTGCACTCTCGTGATACATGGTCCATTTTGATCGAAAATATAGATATACATTTACCAACCCTTCTTTTAAAGAGTTTTTATTTCATCAAATTTCATAGTTTACAATTTCTTATTATATAAAGAAAAACGTTATACACTTGAGATGAACCAGTACTTCGCAACACGTAGAATGCTTATTTTTCACAACGTGGTTTAAAACATGTTCTGTCTATTAATAAAGTTGTACTTGTACACAAATGACGAAACCAATTTTCAATTTTCCAAATGAAATATATACAAGTTTACTACGTTTTGTAAAACAGTTGAATTTTTTTTATTTTTATTCAGTTTAATACATGTAAGTTTATTGAACTGTTATTTTCGTGAGTAATTCTTGCCTTATTTAAAACTAAAGAAGTTACAGAACTATTTAAGATAGTTCGTCAAAATGGATAACGTTGGGCCAATGCTATGGGTTTTTGCAATACGAACCAGAAACTTCAAGTTACAGATCACATTTTAAGCTAGACATCTACTTGCTTGTATTTACTTCAACGTAAAACGATAAGACGAAATATGCATTCATGTTTTAAAAAGTTGGAGATAAATTGGAGATTGCATTGCAAAGTAATTGCAATTGACACACCAAATATTTCCAAAGTTAAATATACGAGTGCAAAACATTTGTAATATATGTATTGATATATCAATATCTTGCCTACGATTAAACTGAAACGTCTCACATCAATGGTCATGAATTATTGTGTTCCTTGATGTTTGAGAATAATTGCATTTGACGGTGTACAAGTATAACTCTTGTCAACTCTTTGCACATGCATGAATCAGTACAACCTTGTCATTGTGACAATAACTATGCGATACGTCTCGAGTTTCACTTTAATTTTTGACGAATTTTCAAAAGGCGTGTCCAACGATTAATAACATTTCCCCTATTAAGAATGTGATGATGACATTTTTAAAAAGTGATATAATCTACAAGTGAATTATAGTCAAAGAATGATGTAGGGTGTACATGTTCATCTTTCTTATTTCCAATCAAACGCATTTAAACTCCGATTTCCATTGGAAACCGTTCGGTGTAAGATTGGACGGCGAGTAGCTTACCATCTGACTAGTGCTATACACTGTTTACATTAAATCGGAAACATTTTTGGAGATTTTCACTTAACTTTCAACTTGAACTTTCCAACCACATACTAGTAGAATATTGAAAAACGTTTCCTATAGTTCTTTGATAATATATGGTAGAATATACATTGAGAAATACTTGACATCATTAAGCCATGGAACATCAATTTGAAAATGCTAGTTTCCAGTTTTGCCGTGTGAACTGTTGACTATATAGTGTTGTTTTTACAATACATGTATATCGGTTAAGATGTGAACCCTCCTTGATTTGAGTGTAAATGTTTGCATAGAACAAGCCACTCTCCTTCACTTCCGGCTCACACGTATGATGTATGTTGAGAAACGAAGAATACTCTCTGTGAAGGAGATTCAGAACAAGAATACTCTTCACAGGTAAACTGTTTCTATAAGACACGTACACTCAGTAGGATTTAATAAGATAGAAATGCGGTTTTTATGGGAAAGGTTAACCCTACAAAGAAATGCGCTTAAAGTTGACTAGGAAAACGGTTTGGATCTAGGTCAGACGCCGCATCATGCGGCTTCTGATCAGGATAAAAACTGTTTGAAATTCGTATCAATATATCCTCAGTGATACCTCCTTAAATCTAGGTATGAAACGATATTGCAAATGAAACATTGAAGCAGACGTCAAATTAATGTTGAGCGGGTAAAACTTCACGGTTACTTTGGCGCCGAAAGGGTCAAACGGAAGGGGGACGCTGTTTCCCGACTAGTGGCTCTGTGGTGGTGGGACAGTTATCGGCATTGTGATACGACGTCTGTGGTTTCGTCAAGTTGTTTGCCGATCTGAAAATGATCAATGGAAACGTTACGCTTTTTGCCAGCAATGGAAACGGGTAATAAATGGCATCGAAAGCTGAGGGCTTTCAGGAGAAAGCAAAAAAGGCCTACTCCACAATACAGTATCTATGAAGTGTGCTGTCGAACTGTGTGTACATAGTCGAAAACAGGCGTAAGAAACGGGGACTAAAATTACCATCTCCTTTATTATTGGTATTGATTGGCGGAAAATTTCAATTGAAAATACTTTGAGAAATTTTCAAGTGGACCCATACGACAGTCCAACCTGATGTGATTTCTTTAAGCTCTTAATCGGCTTCTACCATGGAATTCATTTTTATCTAAAAGACTAGCTCGTCAATAAATGACACTTCTTAGGCAATAAATCCAACAATATGCAAATGGATTTAAGTAACATTAGCATAATAAACCAATCAGCTTCGTCGTGGTAAGAACCTGACAATATAACCACTTTGTCGAACGTCATCAGACGTAGAAATCTTCTATGTACATTTCGGAACCGCGCGAGCCCAAATCTGCGCGAGTCGTACGGAGCTACCATGACGATTAGCCCAGCTGGCGGGATAATGTCGTCTGCCTTCAGACCTAACCAGACGACAATAGGACCGAACGAATAAGTCTGTCATGGGAAAATTATTCCATCATTTATCAAAATAGATTGCTCGCTGATCTGGAAAGCCCACTCATAAACAGTTTTGAATCAGAAAGCCGAGTTGACACGAGTATTTATCGTTTAACCCTTATTAGCATGCGACTGGGCCGTAAGGACGAATATTTCTTAATCACACATGGGAACTGAGGAAAATGGCACAGGGCCGGGAAGCAGTACCTTTGTGTCCATATTTGCTTTGCATTATCATTGGTGCGTACAGCAATGTATCATGTTGTAGTTAGGGTATTCATATGGTTTTATTCAGATGTTTAATTGATTTAACCATGTTTTAATACTTTCGTTATTGCTCCTTTAAACAGGCTTTGAAACGGGAACCGGCATGGTAATAAAGAGATAGTTAAGAAATAATATTTTATTTATTCTGTCACCTGTATTTCTCCTAGATCTTATTGTGGATATTATTTGGTTGACCTTTTTATAGACATATGCAGATACTAAAGTTCTTTTTATACAGTATTTCATAGCACATACTGGAAAACTGTTTATACGTAAATATATTTCTTTAACACCACCGGTCGTGCTTTATAAACAATTAGATAAAATACATTTCAACAACTGGAACATCTTTGTAAGTATACATGTGCAAGATCTTCGATTAATTCAAAGGTAATCGTAGACATAACTGATTGCAAAAAGGCAAACATGATCTGTGTCTGCTTTCCGGACTCAACCATAATAATGTGCCACATTTGTATTGCAACATTGCTGTTTCGTAATCCAAGTACAACATTTAAACAAAGTATGCATTCTTCTTCACTTGACATACTTAAATTAAAAATTTACTTAGATTAATATTTTTATTTACAACTGGACGTCAGACTCTAATTTGTACTCGTTAACATTAGTTTGAAAGAATGAATAATTTTCAAAGTCAATCTGATATACACATAATTGTCATAGTAAGCATTCGAATACATGAAGTACAGACGAAAGCATAAGTTGGTTCACAACAATTCGCAGTCATTTCCATCGACCACGGAGGCATTGGCGTATTGCTATAGCTGACATATAGTTATATATGTTTACATATGATTTTTCAAAGTAAAATTATACGTATTTTATAAACAAAATTTGCCTGTGTCAAAACCGTATGCCTACAATTTTAAAAACTTCTATCAAAGTACAATTACCAAAGTAAATGATGCCTCATGCGCTCTGTGTTATTCCAATAATTAAATTTGAATTTCTTTGTAAAAGATATTAGTTTTGTTTATATAGTAACATATGTTTTGTCTATTAATTTACACCCTTGCAAATTTGAGGATTCTAGAAAAACCTAAACATTACTATATAAACCATATTGTTATAACTCACAGGCAGAAAAAATTCCCAAATCAGTTTATGTATAAAAGGTTTTCCATTTTATTATACACAAAACACTAAATTGTATCATTTCTGATTGTGAGAGAAAAGCAAAACCATAAACTGCCCTTTCTATTGATAATTGTGCATAGCATTTTATCACTCTATATCTAGCCTAACCATAATTATTCTTCTCTATACAATTTAAATGTAAAATATACTAATACAGAGTAGACTAGATACTGCGTTTTCGCATAATAATATCCACGAGTTCAATGAAATACCAGAGATGTTCAGCTAAAAGCAAAATGAACGTAAAACAGAAAGCTCCTGTGGAGCTTTCTGCTTTGATAACATCTTGCTTTTTGGCAATATTTTGCCTTGAACTCTTGCAATAACATATCTTTCATTGGTCATGCAAGCACTGATTTACTGTATTAAAAGGCTTCTGATATTGAATATATCATTTTTCATTAAAGCTCATAATAGTTATAATTGCGGTCTTTATCACAGAGGCGGGGCTCCATTAGTGTTTTGTTAAAATGTTTTCAATAACGTAAAAGCAGAAATATATTGGAGGTACAACGAGGCAAACATTTGAAGAGCGGTCCATGGTAAACCAACTCTCTTGTAACAACGTGTTAGATATATCTACAACAAGTATCATATGTATCAAATATTGTACATGGCGTCTATGTTTAGGCAACCACTTGAAATATGGAGAACAGCTGCACAGTCATAGATTTCCATGACTACCACTCGCATTTCAAAATCGACAGCCGTCGGATAACGCAAACTATTCACTACAACTAATGGTCCTGGAATTTTTCATGACAATGCACGTGTTTACTCATCATAAATTCTGACAAAACATGAAACGAATGCCGACTTCCTGTCTAATTGAAGTCGTTATCAATGCTTCAATAAAATTAAAATGCAGATTAAAGGGTTAAAATCCATTCACTTTCTGTGGAAGGTGATAATACCAAGATTACACTTGTTACTGACACTTTATCGAGTGAAGTCAAATATGATTATCTACTAATTCGACAAGGGTATTATGAAAATATATTACCCTCTTCAGGTTCGCCACATTCACATGTGAGGAGCACACGAGCCTAATCAGTTAGCGAATATCAAACGCTAACGTCGGAAAACCACAGAAGACTGTCAGGAGAGGATCTAAGATTTCAATCAAGAGGGCGAACATAAGGGGAGCATCGCAAACTTAAACTATGTCACATGCTTCTATAAGACAATAGCACCACGTTACGAGAGTTGGTGTTTTGGGATATTGCATAGAAAGGCGGACATAATGGGAGCAATATGCAATTTGAACAATAGCACACAATTCTAGGACACAGTAGTACAACGTTACGAGAGACAGTAGTTTTCGGACATAACAGTTGAACCAAAAATAAAGTAACAACAGAGAATACGCTATTTTTCCCCATTTCATGCTTGTTCAAACGCCGGGTTTCTCGGAGTTTTAACTGTGTTCAAACTGTTTGCAATGGAAATACCCTTTTTAGCATAAGCGTATTTATATTATAAGGAAAGAATAATTATGAGTATTTTCGTGTATGACGCCACAAATGACCTTAGAATAAGATATTCGCCACTCTCCATGTAGTAGACGGATAAAGGTTGGCACAACTTAGAATTGAACTCTGTTGCTAGATTCTTGTATTATATGAGCTACGTTGCGAGAAAAAGAACTCTTTCACATTGCAAACAGTGTAGAAACAGGTCATCCTGATATTGATCGACACTGATTGCACTATATAATAGTTATGTCTGTCGTGATATGAATTTACAGTGTGTTATGTAATGTAATCAATGTATGTCTTTCATGGATATGCCACTAGTATCGGGAACCACAATGGAAATAAGGGACATTACATTTTCCCTTTTTGTGCAATCCTTGGTATTGGTGAGCATATCATGTGCATTTTCAAGTGTGTGCATTATTTTTTTTATATATTTCATTATATGTAGATGCATTGGTATTGCCATGTTATGCCACTATTGCCAATAATAAAATCAATCAATCGACAGATAGATGCATTACAGTTCATATCATGCGCAGTGGCCTGTTTCCACTCTTGAACTCCAAATAAAAAAATGACTGATGACGAACCGTGCTGACAATTGTTGTTCTACGATAATTTATAATATAAAGCAATGGTTGAACCGATTCATGATCGCTCCTCACTTCTCGGCCAAGCACGTGTTTATTTTGTTTTGTTTTTTTCTTTTTCAGTTCAATATTTTACTATCTCCGTGAATAGGTGTATGTGGGTCGGAGATCCATCCCGCTCTACACCTTACAATACATGTTAAATATTCTATTCTCTAATATATCGAACATAATTTTTGTGTGAATAAAGTCGAAACTCGACACTTCGAACTCAAGTTAGTTCGAACATATCTATATTTCAAAGCCAAAACGTGGCTAAGTCACTTTGAAATACGAGTATTTTCGACTTAGGCGAAAGCGATTTAGGCGAAACTGGTAAGCCGATTTAAATCGAGTTCCAAGTATCGAGTTTCCACTGTATATAATAAAAAAAACAGGAAAAAGACCAAAAGTGCTGAAAATAACATGAAAGATAATTTATGAAGACATGCTCTATTTTGTTATTCAAGAGCGTTCCAAGCGTTATTGGTTTGTTTAGCTTTTATGCAAGTAGATTATACAGTTTTCGAAGTATTTCCCATTTGACGTCAATGTCATCCTCTGTATTATTTTGTATTGCTATTTGACAATTTGTATGTATTTTGTGTCCCAGGTACCTTTTAAAGGAGTCAGTACACATATTGCAATTGTATTGTCTTGCAGTATATATATACTGTTTTAGGTATAGATATAATAAATCTAACTTTTCACATTGCCCTCCAAATAGGATGGAAACTTCATTTAAGTGTATATTTACATTATTTAGGATTCGTTCAACTAGTTTTAAGAAGTAGTTTGTTTTTTCGCATTTCGGATGTTCTTGATTGATTGAAAAGATTCTCAATGAAATGATAAAATACGAGATTTAACTCACTATCTCCATCTTTTAAACTGTCTGGTTGTCCTCGTTTGTATGTTTACCATTTAAACATTATTGTGAGAGTGTCTGGGCCCGTTTCATAAAACTTTGTAAGACAAATGTTGTCGTACATCAAAACTTAAAAAAAGCAACATTTAATTTCTGATTTCTCCATCTAATCTTGTCTTGTGACATCTCTTTGGAATCGTCGTTTCAAGACGATTCCAAAAAGATGTCACAAAACAGGATTAGATGGAGATATAAATAATTATCGAGACTTTTATAATCTGACTTACGACAACAATTGTCGTACGACGTTTTATGAAACGGGCCCCTGGTCTGAATATATACTAATTGGAAATACAATGTAGTTATAAAAATACCATTGAAAAAAAGGGTTAATCCATATGTCATCTAATTCAAACAATTTTTGTCGGCTTTTATTTCTCAAGGGCATAGTTTAAGAAACTGTACATTTCATCCCCAAAAAGTGCTAATGTTTAAACATTACGAATTTGAACATTTCAAACACGCTGGTGATACAAGAAGGCATTTTATTGTCATGTGCATATTAACTTTTGTTAATAGAAGACCGAGTTAATTCAGAAATAAAAAAGCATATATAGATCTACACATTGGTTTTGTGTTTTTCACGTCAAAAGACCTAAAATAAATAAGAGTTAGAAAGACAATTTTTTTCTATTGCACTATCCATCGACCTAATTTATATTATACTATTTATTTTTCTAATTGTTTAACAATTAAATTGTTATATCTATCGTTTTGGTCGAGGACAGGTGCATTTGCCAACATCAGTGAAATGTTCAAAATATGGGGAAAACACCATTTTGAGACTTTCTGTTAGTTAGTTGCTTTAGCAACATACCGATTTCTCTATCATTTTTTCTATTATTAATAGTTTTATCATTGGTTGCTGATCAAAATATCAATTATGATCAATTACGATGTTTTCTTATCGATATGATAAATTTGTGAGGAAAGAAGTTATCTTTATCTTAGCATACGTACAATGTACATTGTATTGGGTTCTTATTACAGTGGAGAATCTGTTATTCTTTCCCGTTTAAACGCAAACGTACGCAAACGCAAAGCGCTAAAACGTAGAAAAGAACAACTTTTGGACAATCCTGATATTTCATGTTTATCTTGGTGGCAAACAGTTTAGAGCCTGATCAGACGCCGGGTTACCCGGCGTCTGATCTGGCTCCAAACTGTTTGCACTGCAAATAACAGTTTTAGCGTAAACGCGTTTATTGGGAAAGAATAACACATTCTCCACTGTACTACATATAAATAAATACCGGTATGCAGAAGCAAAGTTGGTTTTCTTTTCTTATACCACATACATCTATCATCTGCACATTTGGCATACATTTGACATAGGGTCAGTTTCATCAATTTGTGAACCTAAGCGTTTTAAAATTTAGGCACATTTCCTAAAGTAATATTGAAATGAGTGTCGACCAGTTTGCGTCCTGTACAGACGCCGCGTTTGCAAATTAGCATTGTACTGGTTAAACGATATTTAAAAGTATACGCATTGCATGTATATTTGACAAAATAACTGAAACAGTTTGAGTCGGGAATAATGTCGCAACACAGATATTTTCAATTAATTTAAGGTGGTTCGACAGCGGGCGGCCCGCATCTCGAGTTCCGGAAATGCTGATGACTTTCACCTGATCCTTTCGGCACGTGCTTATAGTAGAAAATTTAGATAAAGAAAAGTTGGATCATAATTAGTGTATTCTCTGTTAGCGCAGTTGGTTACGGTGGTTGACTAGCAATCAAAAGGTTCTAGGTTCGATTCCCACTCGCTTCAAAACTTTTTTTAAAAATAAATTGTCCGATTTTATTGACTAGTTAATCCATAACGCAGTGATCAAAGGACAGGCTATGTTTTGTCACGTAATAATGAATAATATCAGATGCAAATATAGTCAAGTGACAACTAAACTTTGTGAGGATTTATAGCCTATATGACAGATGGCAGCTTAACACAGGACAAAAGTAATGCTAAAAGATAGATCCTAAAGGAGCTTTTATGCATTACTTTTGTTCTGTATGAAGCAGTCATATGTCTTCAAAGATCTACAGGCTATCGTATTTAATGGCCCCTTATAACAGGTTTGACTTATGGTATTATTTAGAGCTGACGGCATTTTAAAGTTGAACTCAAGGGAGGTTACTCGTTTTGTGTTAACATTTTGTCAGAATTTCTGGAAATCATGTATAAAATGTAAATTCCACTGTGGATTTTCATAAAATTTTTGCGACTAGTAGAACTAAGTAATATCTATCTAATTAGAGTAAAATTAGTGTATGTTAAACGACTAGATTTTTTGTAATTTGAGATTTAGTGACTTTTTCCGAATTTGACTTTTTTAAAATATTGATATTTCCAGAAAATATGTCATGAAATACTTTTGTTTGCCCAATATCTTATAGTCTATGTACAGTTTACTTGAATGTACAGAAATTATTGAGTTATATCATTTTATAAAGAAAATATTCCTGTTTATTAAAAAAGGAGCTTTTCTCGACAAAAGGTCCTGTCAGAAAAAAACGGCACTGTAACTTTTTTTTATTTTATCGATTTTTCACTCTCCATATGGTATGTTTCAATTTAATCAAGGTTTCAAAGAATTCTGACACAGAATAAGCTGACCCGCGAACCACCTTAAGGAATTCTAATAGTAACTGCATGCCTGTTACTCGTATTGTTGCATTTAACCCTTTCATCGCCAAAGTCGCATAAACTTTGCAAACAGTTTTGACCCTTTGAAATGGTCTTGCAGACAACAATAAGTTGAAACAGACGACAGTACGGCAGTGAAGAGGTAACAACCTTACGATTAATTAGGCCTCGAAAGGATGAAACCGACAATATATATTTTAAAACAAATTATAAAATGGCATTGCCTTATAGTTCTAGGGACTGCATCGTTGATGTAAACATCTATTTTCGACATTGTCACAAGATAAACTCATTCTCCCTAGAGATTTAATGGATAACTACAAGTTTCAAGTAAGCCAAGTCCATTTTTGACTATATATAGGGTTGGTTGGATGGATGGATGAATTTATAGATGGATGGATGAGAATAAAGTACAGACAGCAAATGACATGATTGTTGCTATTGCTTCAACCCTGATGACAATAGGATGACGCACCTGAAAAAGCTTAGGTGGGACTATAAACCTTAGCACCAACACTAACAAATGGGTGAAATGCACTGCAACACAAAATAGGTCATATAGCGCTGGTGAATGATGAGGGATGATCAGATCAGATGATGATAATTTAAGAAAGATGATTTCTGCTAATCTCATTCGTTGCAAAACAGCGCATTGATCAAAACCACCAACCTGCCTTAATTTTAGTTCTTGCAAGAGGAGAAAATCTCGGTCAAATAAACGGAAACATTGCATATAGTGTTGGTGATGACAATACTATATTGCAAAATGACCAATAGTACAGGCATTGAACAGAGAGTTCCTAAAGAAGCCCTCTAATCAGGGTCTATTCTGTTTGTATAAGGTGAGTGTACCCTTGATATGTACACTATTTGCAAATGACGAGTGTACTCGTCGCTAGGTTTGAATGTGTTAACTTTGCAGGGCTGCCATTTCTCTGAATTTTTCCTAAGTATTCGGATTTTTATCCTAGCAGATCGTAGCTTAAAACACGCTGAAAGTAAAGCAGAATGCGCCTTAAGGCGCATTCTGCTTCACTTTCAACCCGTTGTAAGCAGTCATGTGTCTTCAAAACAAGAAACAGGCTATGGGGTAAAGGTACGATTAGTAAAATTGCGTCTGAAAAATTGAAAATTTGAAATCTTAGGATTTCAACTTATGGCAGCCCTGATTCTGTAGGAGCAGCGATCTGCCTTAATAGAAAGCAGAATCTGTCAGGGTTTACTGCGACGAGGAAGGTTGTTTCGACATTGTCGCGACATTAATACAATGTACGTACACTCACAGAGGCATTGTCTGGGAACTATCACAGACATTTGTAATTACCGTTACACAGAGATTGGACCGGTGAACTCTCGCGGAGCGAGATCATGCTTCGAGAGCTTAATACTTAATTATCGCTGATTGGAAAATATTGGAAATGGCGGATATTAAAAGGATCACGGAGTCAGACAGATTATTCTTAAGTGACATCGTAAAATAACAATTAAGGACCCTCGATTATAACAAGGACCTAGTGTTATTAGTCCGCATCCGTTTATAGATTTTCACCGTATGATTCGGTTCGCGCTGGTCGACTTATAACCGAGACCAACAATGATTAAGAACGAGAAGCAAATTATTGTTTCTATGACTTACGGAAGCCAATTAAAGCGATGCAGGATATAAGGGCTACTGATATGAATAGAGTAGTTTTATGTTAGAAAAGTATCCACGAAGAGTGCCATTGTGAATACCAGAGTTTTGTTAGGTTAAGTGAGTCGAGGGAAATGATTCGGAAGGCTTAGGCTATAATAGCGTTGCTAATGCTGTGATATTAAAACATCCAAGTCACGTAGGTTTCTGATGGTCTTATTGATGGCTGTTGGAGAACCAATGAATGGCGACTATTATGGGAAGCTGTTTAATGTTAAATAGCGATTTAAACTTTTAAATTACAGTAAAAGCTAGAGACGTCATTCAAAATTGCGTAATCTATGTATTGTCGGGTTATTTTTTATATCGATTTTGAATGCTTAATATCGATAAACTTTGACTGTTATGCACGTGGATAATGCGTGGCTAACTGACACAAAAACGATGCGTGACGCGAAGATGGTGTTTTTTATTTTATATAGAACTGTCGCAATAATAGTACATATCAAATATTTTCACGTGGCAATGATTGTCTCTGAATTTGCTGAAAGAGTAAAAACATGCCCAGTAAAATAAAAAAATGTTGCTATTACATGAATTATTAAGATAGTCATGCTTTGCCATGCAAGCTTGTTCTAAAAACAGTAGTGTCGAGGTCACGTGATTACAGTCATCTAAACTAATACACATTAAAGGACCTTTCAGCTTTACTTTAATATTGCATTAAGGTGGCTGTTACCTATGACACCATGCACATCCCTTATACTAGCAGAAAATTACTTTATTATTTTCTTGTTTCCTTGTACAAAATCCTTGTCTCGTGTTTGTGGTATTTAGTTGCTACTGTTTGTTTTCTCCAAAACGCTCATACTCATTTTTCGTACATCGTAAAATTAAAGCACTTGGATACCTGGTGCACGTTTCGTAACGCGTTCGTGCTAAAATAATGATGTCCATTTATAACATATTGGAGTCAGATAAGACGCCGGGTAACCAGTGACCCGTTTCATAAAACTTTGTACGACAAATGTTGTCGTAAGTCAGATTATAAAAGTCTTAATTAATATTTATTTCTCAATCTACTCCTGTCTTGTGACATCTCGTTGGAATTGTCTTGAAAAGACGATTCCAAAGAGATGTCACAATACGGGATTAGATAGAGAAATCTGAAATTTGATGTATTATAATGTTTTGACATACGACCGCTTTTGTCGTACAAAGTTTTATGAATCGGGCCCATGGCGTCTGACCAGGCTCCAAATTATTTGACACTCAGGTTAAAATGAATAGGTAGACATTCCTAGACTGTGACATTTTCAACAATTTTTTTTCCATGCATTGCCTTTCGTCTGCGTTTAAACGGAATGGAATAACATCTTCTCCAATGTACAGTCGAACTTCGAAATCTCGAGTCGGTTTTGTCGAACATACCCGTATTTCAAAGTTAAAACGTGGCTTAGTCACGTTTTAACTTTGAAATATGGGTATGTTCGACTTAAGGGTGTATCAATGTCATGCATTTGGGAACTTTTCAAAGTATATGAAAACACTCTATGATGGTTTTGTATTGAAGAGCTATTTAAGATGAATGAAAAAATAGAAAAAGTGTACATTTTGGTGAACAACAGTTGGCTCTATGGCCATGTAAAATTTACCCCACCCACTTCCTCTTATTTTGTCCTTTTCAAACAGCCCGCTTCAATAAAACCCATTTTAAATGAAAACAAATATGATAATTTGGTTTTGTGTTATTTATTTCCTATCTATGGTAGTATTTCTTCATACAAAAACTAATTTAAGAAAAAAAATGCACCAAATGTGAAATTTATAAAGCTCAAAATATCATCGATATGGTACTTTTTTGTAAATTTTGTAAGGGGCGATAACTCTTTTTACTTTAATAACTCAAAATTTTCAACACTGACCTTTCAATTTCTTTTCATATTTTGAACTGCCTTAGTATGGGCTTTCATCTGGTAGAATATAAGAAAAAGTTTAATACTAGAACTATTTCATTTTCAAACTTTTTTACTTTTTTTTCATAAGATAAAAAAAACTAATAAAATCACTCCCTATATAAAGCATATTTTTGATATTCAAGGATCCATATTATTATTATTATACCAGATTTATATAGCGCTCTTTTCACACAGGGATTGTGCGTTCAAAAGCGCTTTACATGAAATAACACATATGTACCTATAAATCGTGAAAAGACAAAATAACTACAATTAGATCTGAAATAAAACATGAATAAACATATAAAAGACAGTCCCCCAAAACGGCGATCACATTACCCCCATCAATCAGCAATGAACCGACCGGCTAAGTATTGCCGACTGATATAAATAATGGTAGAGCGCCAAATGCAGGCCATCGACAAAACACAAATAACTATAATTAGATCTAAAATAAATAAGAATAAACATACAAAAGACAGCCCCCAAAACGGCAATCACACTGTTCAAACCTGGTGCCTGCTTTGTCTAAATTTGGTTTATATATGTGAACATACCACCATAGACATAAAATAAAGAAAGAAAACCCAAATTAACATTTTTGTTTTGCTTTGAAATAGATTTTACTGAAGCTTGTACTCTGAATGGGTAAAATTTGAGAAACAAAATCCAAATTTGACATACCTTTTTTAAATCGCTGTAGCTCAAAAAAAGGACACCACCATATATATTTTTTTTCATTTTTTCATTTTTTCATTCATCATAAGTAGCTCTTCCAAAAAAACAATGATAGAAAAAAAGTTTAATACTTTGAAAAAAATGGCTCATGACATTGATACACCCTTAACAGAGCATGAAATAACGTAGTTCATATGTCGAACTATCGTATAGTTCGAGTTAAACGAGTTCGAGATATTGAAATTCGACTTCTATGGCTTCATAATGTCAGGTAGTATATATGCTATTGGAATACGTTGGGTTTAGCAAGTGTTTGTGAAGGTCCTCCAGCCAGAAGGGTTAATAAACACGAATATACCATTAAAACAAGCCCATTTAAGTCTAGGCCCTTCAGAGCCAAGTATAACACTCATGGCCCAGACATTATTTTAATTATGTAAACATCGATAGTCAAGATTTTATTGCAGTTTTCAATGTTTGTTCTTCGCATGCATATGATCAGGAGGGAAAAAACTCTACATTTGGCGTGAATGAATAATTAGGTTGGCCTACAATAATGTCCCGTTTTTACGATCAATTAAACTGTTGTCAGCGTTTAAGGCATATAGATGCTTAAAGAAGGATAGAAATAAAGCAGGAAAAGCTCCTATATGAGCTGGCAGCTATTTTGATCCGTGTCACTATCAATGACGCCGAAAGGCGTCTTTGCAAAAAATTCGGATTCTGATCGGACGCCGCTTAAAGTAGCGTCTGATCAGGATCCAAACTGTTTGACACTGGTTTTGAAAATATGTCAGCCATATTGCCTGAAATCAAATTTCGACGAGATATTGCAGACAACAATATTGACGCAGAGTACAATATGGCGTTGAAGGGGTAAAAACCTCACTATGATTTGGCAATGAAAGGGTTGACATCGTCAATGCGTGTAAGAGTTGTCTTTATAGCGTGTCTTTACTGTAATTAATCTGGTTTCTTCATGAACTAACCTTGGAACGAGTTATTTGTTTTTAAGAGCCTCTTTGGAAACAGTTTCTCACATAAACTGTATTGATTATGGAAAGTGGGAACTCAATGATGACATTTAATTGGTGTTAGCTCGTTGTCGTCTATGGTTATAAACCCATTTATACCCAATGGATTCTTCATTGTTTATATATTGGATGAGTCTATTTTTTATGAAAGGGATGCCTGGTAAAAATATTTATTTTCATTTTGTTTTATATTGAAATTCCTATCAGCAAACAGTGTAGACTCTTATCAGACGCCGCATCATGCGGCGTCTGATCAGAGTCTACAGTGTTTGCCTATGTCCCATATATGGGATCGTGGGCACAAATGGGTTAATAGAGTGTATACCCTTACAACGCACATATTTTCAAATGGAATCGTCCATCCTTGGATAACATGACCTCTTGATATTTAGTTGGATGGAGTTTGGTTTTATGGCACCACGACACTTAAATTACCAAATAGCGCCAATATTGTGAGTCTTGAGAATAAGTCCTTGTTCCGCGGTTATAAAGAATTTGAGTAGAGCTTGAAGTCGTTCTCAGGCATTTGATTGGTCAGAGTTGAGCCGAGGCTCATATTTGACCAATAAAATGCTTGATAACAATCTTAGACTCAACTCAAACTATTTATAGCCTTGGACCCTGAGATCAGTATACGTATTTGTCAGTGGTCTATGCTATCTACAAAGGGTAGAAAATTAATTATATACTTGCCCCCGTTACTGTTAGGTTTACACATTTAAGATACATGTATATTCATACATTGTATTAACACCTCCACTGACATGACGTCTTATATTTAAAATGTCTAACGTATGTGACTTTAGAAATATTGAAATGTGTGTGAAACGGGTGGATTTCATTTTTTGTGGTGTCAAAAAAATTCTTTTAAAATATGCATAACAGGTATACATGTGTACTACTAAAATGGCAAACAGTGGTTTCAGCGTTGCCAGTTTTCGTTTAATGACTGTATTTTGTTGTCTGGTAAAATGTCATTCTCGTACATGGTACATGAGCATATTTCAAAGGGGGCATGAGCTTTTGACGTTACGTCTGTACTAATCGGAATAAAATGATCTGCAAATTTTATAAGATGTCATCTGAATATTTATTTTTTGCCAAAAGCCGTACAATTAGATGTACAATGATATGCTATATCCGATATGTTTGACATTATCTGTTCATTGATAAATGGATTACGCGATTTTTTATTCAGTCAAATGTCAGAATAAATTGCTGAATCTAATATTTTCTAAAACAACATTCTTGTTTAAACGTAATAATCCGTTTAGGTGTCAACTTCAGATGCATGACAATAAACTTGACTTGACATGCAAATCCAATACGCTTTGATCCAGAACACGTCATAATTATTTGGCTTCTTATAGTAGGAGGCACACTTTAAGATACTCGTCTGGAGGATGCTGCTTTAGTATTACGCTGTAATAGTGTCTGCTTTGAAATTATCATCTGCAAAGTTTGCCAGATTAACATTTATATTATCCAATTGCAGAAACTTAAAAACGAGTTTCCAACACATGGGATCCGCGTAACGCGACGTGAGATTTGGATCTTAACCGTTTACAAATACATGTCCAAGTCGCGATCGGCAGGGTAAAAGACATAATCTAAATTAGAAATATTTTGCAGACAAAACATATTGCAGCAGACGGTATCATGACAGATATATGGTTAAACGATTAACAAATACTTTGAGATAAAAGTTGTATTCGGGATTATGAAAAATGCATTCCTTTTAGACTGTTTTAATGTTAAACTAAAAATGCTTTTAGTGTGACAGAAATTACCACATGTTTATCGCTGTTTACCTTTTATTGCCAAACACAAATAAACTGACATTTGTGAGAATTTAGGACCCAGATCAGACGTCGAGTTACTCGGTGTCGAAATAAGATACAAACGATTTGACATTAACCTCGATGTTTCTTCCGTTTTGAGTGCATAAAATTCTTAATTAAACATCATTGCAGACAACAACATTGAAGCAGACCATATTTTTGCAGGACTTGGGGTAGAAGTCTAAGGTTTCATGTCGCCATAAACAAACCATATGCTGAGTATTGTCAAACACATGCATTACGTAATATTTGAAGAATAGAAAAAATGCATGGAGACAAAATAAATTTGTTAAAACAAATGAGTATTACCCATTACCCTGGCATAATGTCGACTGCTTTAAATTATTCGTCTGCATATTTTAGATTGAGTTACTTGAAGAATCAATATTGAAACGAGTGTCAAACGGTTTGGATCCTGAACAGTCGCCTTATTAATCGGTGTTTTATCTAGACTTAACTTACATGTATTTGCAAACAACAGTCAAATTCAGTTTGACAAAAAGGTTAATGAATTTGGCTCTTTAGAATATATATGAATATATCTGCTTTTATCTGACTGAAGTGTCTCAGTTATCTTCCCAAGACGGTACAATTTGATGTTGACCCAATCACAATTATCTTCTTGAATATCTGAAATTAAGATAAGTTGGGCTATTTCAGCCAATCAGTGTGCTTGTTTCAACAGACGATTGGCTTAATCCGTAAGTTCACATTTCGCTTGACGCTATTCCCAGATAAGGCGGTTTCAACATTTCGAATGAATATACAACCCATCTTTGTCTTAATATTTTCAGTGATTTTATTCTTCAGTGCTTATTGGAAGAATGTACTATCAGCTAAATGCGTGTTATTTGTAAAGTTGAGACGACGTTATTCTTTTCCAATAAACGCGTTTACGTCAAAACTATTATTTCAACTGCAAACATTTTAGAGCCAGATCAGACGCCGGGTAACCCGGCGTCTGATCAGGCTCCAAACTGTTTGACACTCAAATTAAAATGAATAGTAAGAATTATCAACAGCCTTTCATTTTGTACGTTTTATTGCAATGCGTTTGCGTTTCGTTTAAACGGGAGAGAATAACATCTTCTCTACTGTATCAAAACAAAAAGTGCAGACTCGGGTGAGACGGCGTATTGCACGGCGTCTCATCAGAGTCAGCACTGTTTGCAAATGAGCTCCTCGGAAGACAATAATGGCATTTACAGTGGAGAAAACGTTATTTTTTCCCGTTTAAACGCAAACGAAACACAAACGCAAAACACTAAAACATAGAAAATGTCAATTTTTAGATATTTCTTACAATTTCTTACAATTCATTTTTATCTGAGTGGCAAACAGTTTGGAGCCTGATCAGACGCCGGGTTACCCGGCGACTGATCTGGCTCCAAACTGTTTGCAGTGGAAATAAGCGTTTTAGCGTAAACGCGTTTATTTGGGAAAGAATAACGTTTTCTCCACTGTATGTGCTAAAGTGCATATCATTATAGTGTTACTCTAATCGGTTAGCGTACTGTTGTTATGAATATGGTAAACCCTGACTTCAATTTTAACCTAGGTATTAACCCTTCACTCTCAATGACGTCATGAAGCGTATTTGTAAACAGTTTTGACCCTGATCTGATGCCGCGAGGATCAAAACTCTTCACCACTTGTGTAGAAATAACTGCAGCTATACTGCCTTATATCTAACTTTGAAACGATATTGCAGACAGCAATATTGAAGCAGATGACAATATGGCAGTGAAGGGATAAAAACCTCGTGATAAATTTGATCATAAAAGGGTTAAGGGAAAGCTTTTCAGATTACCGTAAAGTAACGATTGTACAACCACAAACCCCATTACTCCATAGATACACGTTTTACGCCTCTAATACATGTAGTTTGAAAAAATAATCCTTCGCTGGAAAGTTCCGGAAATGAAAGAATGAAAAGCATTTCACTTATTTTCCAAATAGTAACTTGAAGTAGGCTGAAAGTAATGCAGAATATTCCTTTTTGGGCATTCTGGTTTACTTTACTTTAAGCTTGATTTATGTGGTCAGAACTAGAAACAGGCTATACTTTCAGAACGAGAAATAGGTTATTGGGTATAGGGTTAATCCACTTGGGATTAAAGATAGATGCAGTGCTCTGTCGCTACAATGGTCATTCAAACAATGCTTCCCTCCTTACAACAATGCTTACCGCTGTTTCCCAAACAAGTTCTTCTAACACTTTCACTGCTGCAATATAGTCTGCCTAAAATGTATACTGCTGATGTTTCTCAAAATTACATATTAGTCGACATTTTGACTGAAGAAATGTGACAAACAGCTTGAATCCAGATTAGACACCGCGATACGCGGCGTCTGATTTGGATTTCATCTATTTGACAATGTAAGCATACTATTAATTTTCCCTCCCTATAACAACCCCACTAAACAACATTTGCAATCGTTGTCTCCCTTTTTAGTGTTGGTGTAGGGAGGGAGTACTGTAGCATCTTAACCCTTTACCTAATAGCCTGTTTCTAGTTTTAAAGACAGGTGACCACTTAAAGCATGTTACTTTCAGCCTGCTTGAAGTTAAAATCTGCTAGGCATTACCAAATATTTGTAATGGTAATTGTTCATGAGCGTATAAACTGGAACTATTTTCTTCAGCGGAGGAATATATTAAATACGCTAAAAGTCGCTTCTATGGGGGAAAGGGTTAAAACAAAAATGAAGCAAATCGAAATACGTAATAGTATCTGGTGCTTCACCTTTATCTTGTTCCTAACTTCTTTGTAGTATTCAAGATAGGCAGTTGCTTAAAGCAGACTTGGTGTAAAGCAGAAATCTGCTGCAGACCCTTGTAGGATATGGGACATGTTTCCGGTGTATTTGATCCTGGTAGGGTAGAAGAAAGGTCCGCGGGGAGCTCTTACTCTTTGCTTGCTCGGTAATGTGTTCGTCTCCCTTAAATTGTCGTTTGCTTCTGTTTAATAAAAGATTTTTCAAAATTTTCTTTTCAAAACACCCTAACCAGTGTCAAACAGTTTGGATCCTGATAAGACCATACTGTTTTCAAAGGTAATCACTGTAGGATATTCCCGCCGCTCGAGTTAAAAGGAATTGGTAAAGGTATCTTAGGCGTTTTTACGATGGAAAGGTTGAATCTCAGTGTTTGAATACTAGTGGACTTTCTTATGAAAGCTATAGAATAGACAGGCAATACAGACATCTTGTATTATGTGACGACTCAGTGATACCTTTTTTCTTACCTAGTCCTCGTTATCCCTGGCAAATCTGAGCAATCAAATGCTTGAGAACGATCTCAGACTCAACTCAATAATCTTTAAAACCTTGGATGTTGAATAACATACACAATTTTGCAAAAGATCTCATATTGAATTCAACTTGACCAAATAGTTGTAAGGGTACAGTGGAGAATCTGTTATTCTTTCCCAATAAACGCGTTTACGCTAAAACTATTTTTTCTTTTACAAACAGTTTGGAGCCAGATCAGACGCCGGGTAACCCGGCGTCTGATCTGGCTCCAAACTGTTTGCCACCAAGATAAACATGAAATATCATAATTGTCCAAAAGTTGTTCTTTTCTACGTTTTAGTGCTTTGCGTTTGCGTACGTTTGCGTTTAAACGGGAAAGAATAACAGATTCTCCACTGTAAGGGTAACAGATATGTCAGAACAGCATTGGAAATGGTATAATAAATTATGTCCTGTTAGTATTTTAGGAATAACGTCTATGACCACCTTTTACGAAGATGGACATGTCTTAAATTCAATAATGACATTTATCATAAAGTAAAGATTATGCAACTGGAAAAACATCCAAACACAGTCCCTCTGTTTCGATGTTGGGCGGGGTAAAGTAATTATTTAATTAACTAGTTTACACACAGACAGACCAAACAGCTTATGATATAAGACTATTTGCCGAGTGGTTTGTTCGGCAATGTAAACAGTTCGTTTTAATGGATAAAAAAATCATATTTCTATGTACACTGTTTGCCGTGATATGAAAAAGCAAAAGTGGATTAACCCTGATCCTATCATAACTATCGTCTGCTTTTAAATTGTCATCTGTAAAAATATTCGAATACAATATTTTATGTTTTTTTATTATAGAAAACTGAATGAAAAATGTCAAACAGTTTGAATCCAGATCTGACGCCGAGTTACTCGGCGTCAGATCTGGATCTAAACTGTTTGGAAATACCTGTCAAATTGCAAAATGTCAAGGTAAGTGTTAAATGGAAAATAAAACATACAGTTTGCGCTCATCTGTCTTCAGTTATATGATTGATTAGAAATTGATAGCTTTAGCTACGTAGACAGCGATGTTGGAATAGAACTTTCTCCGTTTACCATTCAAAAACGCTGAACAAGTTTAATTACTTTATATTACAATAACTCTAAAATGATATCTGTATCCTCGCATTTAGTCCCGTAGTTTCGGATTTTAGTTATTTTTTTCTCAATTCGAATATTAAGCATATGATCCGTACAAAAATAATTTTCAAACGGAGAAATAGTTGTACTTTCAGGGTTAAATCAAACATCAGGCAACTACACGGTGTGGGGGCAATCTGTTTAAACAGTGGATCAGAACTGTAAATAAATTGTGTCTGGGGTAGGTCTGAAATTAGACAAATAAGGGCGCATTGCGTTGGTATACAATGCTAAAAGCCATCAAGAACATGCATTATTATTTATTGAACTGTGCATAAACGCATGTTCTTTGGGGTCAACCTAGTTTAAACGAATACTTGGTTTTAAAAGTACTTTTTACGGTATAGTCTTACTGTTATACTTACTTAAACGATGACTGATTGAATATTGATTGTCTTTAAGATATACAGTGTTCCCTCCCTATCTACAATGGTCCTCCCAACAACAACTCCCTCCTTACAACGACCCATGCCGCAATTATGTCTAACGCTATTTTTGCTGCAATATCGTCTCTTAAAATTGTCGTCTGCTGTTTTCCCTGAAAGTTACATATAAATGGAGGTTTTGATAGAACAAATATGATGACGAGTGACAAACAGCTTGAATCCAGCTTGGATTCAAGCCGTTTGCTCATGTAAGCCAAGTCTTATGTTTTGCTCTCTATAACGGTAGGGTGTCGTTGTAGTGAGGGAGCACTGTAGCCTAAAACAAGATGACAGTAAAGCAGAAAATTCCTACTGAGCGCTCTGCTTTACAGTCACCTTGTTTTAAAAGTCATTTTCCTTAAACAAAGAGTGCATGCATTCTAGTGAATGGTTGCAATGGTTTTGACGTTCATGTGCTTGTCGTTTAAATGAGAAGTCGTGTCACGTCTGGAAGTTTAATGAAATTAGCTGTTAATATTGCAGTGATAACTCCTGATTAGCTGAAATACACTAATTCTAACAACGTACTATACGATATTTCGGGTACCCATGATATGTGCATTAACCATGAAAAAGCTGCACAGAATTTCAAAATGATATGGTAAAAATGTTGGGATAGTATTGAGATTTTGCTTTAGAACTAACGTTTGAGCTTGTGGGGATAGGCAAATGAAACTACACGTATTAATAAATTCCAATATGAAGACCATGCATGTCTTGTACCAACCTTTATTTAACGAATACATTAATGGTATTAATGTTACGACTTTACAGTATATTACATGTATAGCAATTAGTATAATTACAATCGATAAAGTAAATGAGTAAATGAAGGTATGGAACTTTTTTATATTATAAATTACATAATTTACCTAAAAGTATTCTTTAGACCTGCTGAACCATACTCCTTTTTCAACGAAAAGCGCACAAATGTTCTTTGATTCAATCTATAGAACATAAATACATATCGTGACCAATTCACATAAAACATCTTAAAATATTGATTCGTAAATGATTCTTTGAATGACCAAATATTTATTTTTAAAGAAGGCCAAAAAACGGTATAGTCACACATACAGTTTGGGTACACATTAGTGAAGCAATTTAGAAATTACAAGGTGCCTCTCTTATGAGTATCGGATACTTATACATCTGATGTTGCTCATCCTATCGGTGGCATTGGGGTGTAGATCTAGTCAGTTAAATCCCTCCATGTCAAAGACCGCTTATGCTAGCATTTTCAAATAGTTTAATAACGTGATGCGACTTATGATCAGTAATCAAACATTTTGATACTCATTTAATTTTTTCTTGAGGCAAATGACAAAACGTCACACTTTCAGCAATAAAGGCAGATTGAATCGTATATTGAAAATAATACGGCATAAATTGTATGATGTTAAACCTTACACCAATGTGCATTGTAAACATAGCATTAAAATCGCCATTGTTCATCTCACGTGTCGTGCATTGCTGACGTCAGAGATAAGTGCATGCTGTAGATATCGACAAACTATAATTGATCCGGGGCCTTGGAAGTCCCATAGGGAGTGCATGATCCAGGCTTTCCTATAGAGAATCAATCCGCCGTACGCTTGGTGACCAAGGAAATATTTCGTCCCCAAATCCCTTGCTTTAAATCTCCTCCATTAAAAAGCAAGACCAATGCATCCTGTCTACATTTTGGCACGTGAGCCGACCGACTATTAGACCTAACCCTACCAATCGCGACTTGAATGACATTTATGAACAGTTTAGACCCAGAGCATACACCAAATAACTAAGTGTATGAAGAGGACTCGAACTGTTTAACACTTGTATCGATGTTTCATTTAGAAAAAATGCAAAAAAATCACTAATTTTGCATACTTCTGCAGACGACAATTTATAAGCAAATGACAATTTGTCTGGTGTAGGGTATGCGTTTATACTTTAGTAAGGTGTGGAAAGCCCCCACTCGTTATTGTTGACAAATATTAAAACAGTCAAAAGCAGAATTTAGCTGCGGCTTTGGGCAGACTTTAGAATAAAGAGGAAGTATTGTTGAGAAGGTATAAGTCGACAAATCTGCTTTTTGAGTGCTTCTGATAACACTAAGACCAAACGGCTACAGTGTAAAGACATTAGGCTCGTTTAGCCCATCCACTGTCATGACGTCATCAATTTTAAATAAATTGTCGTCTGCTTTTATTTCTCAAATTTTATTCATATGTATTTTGACTTGAGATATATTGAAATGACTGTAAAACAGTTTTGATTCTTATTAGACGTCGCGTTACGCGGCGTCTGATCAGGATCTAAACTGTATGCAAATAACCGTTGTACTCGGGCTGATGCAGTGATGGAGGTCACCACTGTTTGTCCTCTGTTTCACATTTGGCGTCAGTATTTTTTTCTTTTTCTTCTTTTTTTGGGAAAATTTGAAACCTTACTACGAGGGTCAAAGAAATTTGATCCTGAGCCGACACCGACTTAATTGGTGTATGATCAGGATCAAAACTGTGTGCAAAGCATGGTATAGCCTTGTGATGTAATGTTATGTTTGATACAGTTGATAATCTGTTATTCTTTCCCGTTTAAACGCAAACGTACGCAAACGCAAAGCACTAAAACGTAGAAAAGAACAACTTTTGGACAATTCTGATATTTCATGTTTATCATGGTGGCAAACAGTTTGGAGCCTGATCAGACGCCGGGTTACCCGGCGTCTGATCTGGCTCCAAACTGTTTGCACTGAAAATAATAGTTTTAGCGTAAACGCGTTTATTGGGAAAGAATAACAGATTCTCCACTGTAGTAGGTTTGCTGGGGTGCAATGACCGCAATCTCTTGTATTTTGCATGGAGTGCATTGATTACCAAAAAGTTCTAATGTCAAATCAAAACAGTTTGCGGAAAAGGTAAACCAACACTCTTAATATACCTGATCTTACACGAAATACTGATATTCCAATTTAAGATAACCATAAATAATTAAAATCGTGTTTTGTCAACAGGTTTAAGGTGTAAAATCCGGTTCTTTCATTGGACTAATATCAAAGAACGCCACATATGTGATATTGCTGAATATCATGATCGCCGTTTGTCCTTTCGCTGCTAGAAAATCGTCTAATTAAATCTTGGCGCTTGCTTTTATTTATAATTTTGACAACGTCCACATAGGTTTCAAATAGTTTGGATCCTGATCAGACGCCATGTTACTTTTAACTGCTTGCAATGTATGCTAGTGTGGTCTGGGTGTGCAGAGAAAGTGTTGATATTGTGCACAATCTTCTCACTAGATTAACTTTATTACTAAACCACTCCTAAATTATGTAATGTATTATCCCCCTCCTTCCTCTGAATTAACTAGGATTTCAGGTACAAGTATTGAACGACCACTAAAACCCATTTATACCCAGTCGATTCTTCCATGTTAATATATTGGATTAGTTCATTTTTTATCAAAGGGATGCCTGGTCAAAATTTCTATTTTCATTTTGTTTTATATTGAAATTCCTATCAGCAAACAGTGTAGACTCTGATCAGACGCCGCATAATGCGGCGTCTGATCAGAGTCTACACTGTTTGCGTATGTCCCATATATGGGATTGTGTGCACAAATGGGTTAAACAAGTAAAATGTGTGTTTATTCTGATTTTTGTTCTTTCTGAAATGTGTGTTTATTCTTTTTATTATTCTTTCAGTCGTAATTTTGTTAACCGATGATTTTTTATAACATCCCGTAAAGTTATCGTATTACTTTAAGTTGCCACCCGACTTTTTAAAAGAGATTGTGGTAGTTTAACCTTTTCCTCCATAGCCTGTTTCTAGTTTTGAAGAATGGTGATTACTTAAAGCAGGTTGAAAGTAAAGCAGAATGTGCCTTAAGGCACATTCTGCTTTACTTTTAGCCTGCTTTAAGTTACCATCTGATAGAATATAGGAAATGTTTGGTATCATACATATTAGTGAACGAATAAATTGAAACATTTTATTCACTGTAGGAATGAATTAAATGCTAAAAAGGCGATTCTATGGGGGAAAGGGTTTAACAAACCTTTATTGTTTAATGACAATTGAATATTTATTTTAAAGTTCCTGATTATATGCACGTGCATGTTATTGCACGCGTTCTATATTACGAAAAGTCTCATTAACTATATTGAAATAGAAAATAGCTTTACATGTGTCAATAGATAGGGATTCGAATACGCTTTTCGAAAACAATTCAACTAATTAAGAGAATCCAAGTAACTAGGAATCTTGTATTTATCCTTCTAATAAACACTCACTAATTTCATACTTTTTGGTAATAAAACAGTGTTCCCTTCCTACAACGACCCGCTGAAAAACGACTCCACCTTACAACAATACGTTCCGCTGTTCCCCATAACAAGACACTTATACAGTGGAGAATCTGATATTCTTTCCCAATAAACGCGTTTACTCTAAAACCATTATTTCCATTACAAACAGTTTGGAGCCAGATCAGACGCCGGGTAACCCGGCGTCTGATCAGGCTCCAAACTGTTTGCCACCAAGATAAACATGAATTATCAAAATTGTTCAAAAGTTGTACTTTTCAACGTTTTAGTGTTTTGCGTTTGCGTACGTTTGCGTTTAAACGGGAAAGAATAACAGATTCTCCACTGTATGTCTTACCCTTTCACTGCTGCAATATCGTCTGCTTAGAATTGTCGTCTGCTGTTTTTCTCAAAGTGACATATTGGACATTTTGACAGCGTCTGATCTGGATTCAATCTGTATGCAAATGCAATCCAATTTCACTCCCTTAAACAACATCCTCAAAACAACGCACACAATCTGTGTATCTCGTTGGGTGTCGTTGTAGAGAGGGAGCATTGAAATGTCGATAAATAAGTTATTCCCTTTAATGCAAAACCTTTTGCGCCAATGCGCCAAAGAGAGCTACATTGTATTTTAATATTACAACTGTACTTTCGTTTTAAAAAATGAAACATTGGTAAAACCCCTAATCAGCAACGAATTTTGTAAAAGTTATAATCCATTTCGTCGGTACATAAAAGATCATGCTTGGTTACATGTTTTTCACACAAGATGCATGATAAGTACACTCGTCTCTAGGGTTGAATGTGATAATACAATAACCGAGCTAACATATTTACTGCCAAGACATAATTTGATTAGAATTGTTATCTTATATTTATAAAATTCAGAGTTGTAGCCATTTGACTGAAAAAAACATCACCATGATTGTCAAAAAGTTTTAATCAAGACCAGAGGCCAAGTTACTAAACTGATCTTGGCCGAAACAGTTTTAAAAACATTTCCCAGGCTAATACATTGTTGGGTTAAATATGTGATGGTTGAACAGCTCATGGAAATTACAGTGGAGAATGTGTTATTCTTTCCCAATAAACGCGTTTACGCTAAAACTGTTATTTGCAGTGCAAACAGTTTGGAGCCAGATCAGACGCCGGGTACCCGGCGTCTGATCAGGCTCTAAACTGTTTGCCACCAAGATAAACATGAAATATCAGAATTGTCCAAAAGTTGTTCTTTTCTACGTTTTAGCGCTTTGCGTTTGCGTACGTTTGCGTTTAAACGGGAAAGAATAACTCCACTGTATTAAATATTGACCAAATGCCTTGAACTGCAGTTAACCCTTTATGACATAAACTGTTTGTAGATTTGAAGACAGAGTGACCGCTCAAAGCAGATTGAAAGTAAGCCTTAACTCTTTCCTCCCTGAAACTTTAAATGGACAATTCCAGTTTTGATTTTAGTCTAGTCCATTTTTGGCTTTTAAGTGCTGTTTTTTCCATTTTTGGCATTATGACAAACAGTGAAGACCCTGATCAGAGGGCTCCTTTCGGAGCCCTCTGATCTGGGTCTTCACTGTTTGCACAGGACAAGTGTACTATTCACATGTACAGTTTGAAAAGGACGCCTATATGCGGGACTAAGGTTCAAAGGGTTAAGGGGACATTCTGCCTTATTTTAAGCCTGCTTTAAGTTACCAGCTACAAGGATACAGAAATTATTTTAAAAGTGGACTATTTTCTTTAGTTGAGGAACAACTTAACCCTTTCCCCCATAGAAGCGACTTTTAGCGTATTTGATTTATTGCTCCGCTGAGGAAACTAGTTCCAATTTAATCAGTAATGAATATCTTTTATAGGGAACATGTTTTATATTCTAGCACATGATAGCTTAAAGCAGGTTGAAAGTTTACTTTCAACCTGCTTTAAGAAGTCACCTATATTCAATAATAGATATAGACTATCAGGTAAAGGGTTAATGTGTAAAAAGACATAACTTTATGCAAGGGAAGCTATGGCAGCAGCGAATATTTGCCACAGTAATTACTCCTGCAAAATAATTGGACGCGGCGTCTCATCAGGATCCAAGCTGTTTGACACTCCGACTCTATTTTGAAAATAAATTATAGAAAATTTTATTTTAGAACAGTTGCAGATGACAATTTTTACAGACGAGAAAAATACCGAGCATGCAAAGAGTTCAACAATGAATCTATGATGCCAAACCGAATTGTGCATTGAATTATGATAATTCTACATATTAACATCGATATTGATTTTTAAAATCTAGCATTTTATTAACTCAATTTGTTTGTATATGAATTTCCAATGAACATTCCTGATGTTTGCCCTTCACAATCAAACCTTTGTTGTCGTCTGTTCCACCAGGTTGCATCAATCTTGTCTGTAAACCCGTTTCCCGCCAATCGCAGACGTGACATATTTTTGCATACGGTTCGGATCCAGATCAGATGCCGAGTAACTCGGCGTCTGATCTGGAGCCAAACTGTTCGACATTCACCTATAAGTGTCTTCCACTTAAACGTGAACTAGATTTAATTTTGATAGATTTTGCAGACGACAATTTCAAAGCAGACGATATTACGGCGGGACAATGGTTAACCCCTTCCCTGCCTTACCGCGAGTACCATGGATATTTTAAAACAGTTTGGGTACTGTTCAGACTTCACGTTCACGCGGCGTCTGATCAGAGTCCAAACTGTTTGACACCTATTTCAATATTCCTTCAGTCAAAATACCTAAAATTTATTTCTTAGAAATAAAAGCAGATGACAATTTTTTTTTATAAAATATGACGTCATGGCAGTGAAAGGGTTGAATCTACAGGAGTACATCCCTTTGTCCGTGCACAGATTTAGCAACGTAAGTAATTGCAGTGTCTTCTTCAACATAGCCTAGCAACTCCATTGCCTTGTAATAAACCTTGGCCGTTTTCTGATTAATAGCAGCCTCTGATTAAACGGGAATAATAGAGCCAATCGAGATTACCTAATCTTTGTAATAGATAGTTGTCTTTAGATGCCTTTCTGTCCAGAGGAACGGGGTAGGTCCTTGCACTTCAAACGAAGTAAATCAATGTGTCCACCGCCCAAGCTAACCTTTAGTCGATATGTAAAACACAGCCCAATCTCATTTCTTGTTTAAGACGAAGTAACAAGTAATTCTTTGGTTGAAATTCGATAAATCGAATTTTGGTAAGTTGAACATACCCGTATTTCAAAGTTAAAACGTGGCAAAGCCACGTTTTGACTTTGAAATACGAGTATGTTCGACTTAATATAGTTCGAATTATTGAGGTTCACTTTATTTATGTTGAAATGACACCAATTGAATCTAAACTCTTTTCTTTATTTTGCTTAGTTGTAAACACTTTAAAAAAATGTATTTGCAGGGTTTTTTTATGTTGAAAATCATGAAGAAAATTTCAAAATTTATTTCGGATGCATTATTCGTTAAACCGGTAGATTTAATTTAGCAGTGTTGAGGTTAAGCGTGATATTCTATTGTGGGATTTTCTTGGAGACCATTAAAATATTTGGGAACAATTTATCCACAGAAGCTTTGCCCAAGGATTATCTTCAATCTGCTTTCGTAATCTTGTTAAAACATTTCCAGAACCCTGGCGAAAATAATGCGATGCGTTGCAGTATGAAATTTGAAATGTAAAATACATTAGATATTCGAAATCTCCAACCCGCTTCGGTCGATTACCCGTTTCCTAAAGTCGACACGTAGAGACACGACCTACAAATGTAGGAACGAAGTTTATTCTGCGTTAAAAAAAACTCATACTCTTTTTCGTAAATAATTTTGAACAAACAGTGACACTATGAAGAGTATACTTGTCTTACCATACGCTATGCGAACAGTGCATACCCCGATCAAAGGGTTCCTGCAGCAGCCCTCTGTGCAGGTTCTGATCAGAAAACAACCCTGAATTGTCATAAATGGACTAGAGTTATTTAGAAATTGAAATTGTCCATTAAAAGTTTCAAGGTTGATAAGTTAACATTACATGGAAAGGAGTAAGCTGCCACCTGTACTCGCATCACTAATTTAACTTTTTCAAAACCATGGACCTGTTTAAAATATACTCATTACATTTGCAAACAGTGTAGACCCGGATCAGAGGGCTCCTATAGGAGCCCTCTGATCCGGGTCTACACTGTTTGCTTATTTATATCAGTATTTATCAAACTAGAAAGAATTCGAAGTAGACTGGATCATGTTTGGTAACTAAAATGATTCGCAAGGGAACATCATAAAGACAATTTAATTAGTATGGAAAATGTTAAATTTTAAATGCATATCTGCAACAACCATATTATAGTGTGCTAATTGTTAGGTATTTACGGCAGATGGCTGCTTTAAGTAAAGTGAAACTAAAACAGAAAGCTCCAAAGCACCTTGCTTTAAGTTGTCACCTGTCTTTCATATATCAATTAGCCTTCTTATTAGTGGTAATAATTGAGGGGTGGTTAATGTACTGCATTATTTCATACCGACCTTGTCACCGGAATGCCTGAATCTTTCTTGCATTCAGTGCCATTCGCTGTAGGTACAATGTAACGATTAACATTTAGATACTTTCCAACCCCTTACCATGTTGAAATTTTAAAATGGACCATTCCACTTCTGAAAACAAAACTGGCCATTTATGTTGACTTTTGAGAGCTGGTTTTTTTTCACAAAAATATTTTACATGACAAGAGCCCCATGGGGCATATTTCGCTCACCTGAGAATAGCTGAAAAAAATGGAGATAATAATTTATGTCCAGGACTGTTCTAGATATGCAACAGAACGGAACAATTTGAACAAATTATGTAAAGAATATTTAAAAGTGTCACCATACAGAAAATAAAATCTCTGGCCATATTAGTTTCAGAGAAGAAGACGTTTGAAATTTTCTCTATATAACTCTATGTAAAACTGTGACCCCAGGGGCATAATTTGAACAAACTTGATAGAGGACCTGTAGGCGATGCTATGTGCCAAATATAAAAGCTCTGGCCCTTGAAGTTTCAGACAAGAAGACTTCTTTAAGTTTTCATTGAAAAAAAATCTATTTTTAGCTCCTGTGACCTAGTTATGCAACCGACCAGAACCTTTTGAACAATTTTGGTATAGGACATCTAGAAGTGTCACCAGGCCAAATATCAAAGCTCTGGCCATATTAGTTTCAGAGAAGAAGACGTTTGAAAATTTCACTACATAACTCTATGTAAAACTGAGACCCCCGGGGCGGGGCCAAGTTTGAGCCCAGGGACATAATTTGAACAAACTAGATAGAGGACCTGTAGGCGATGCTATGTGCCAAATATCTAAGCTCTGGCCCTTGTAGTGTCAGACAAGAAGATGTTTTTAGGTTTTCAATGAAAAAATCTATTTTTAGCTCCTGTGACCTAGTTATGCAACTGACCAGAACTATTTGAACAATTTTGGTAAAGGACATCTAGAAGTGTCACCATGCCACCTAACCCAAATATCAAAGCTCTGGCCACATTAGTTTCAGAGAAGAAGACGTTTGAAAATTTCACTATATAACTCTATGTAAATCTGTGACCCCCGGGGCGGGGCCAAGTTTGACCCCAGGGGCATAATTTGAACAAACTTGATAGAGGACCTGTAGATGATGCTATGTGCCAAATATCTAAGCTCTGGCCCTTGCAGTTTTTGACAAGAAGATTTTTTAAGATTTCCTTATTTTTTCACTTTTGTTGCCATGGCAACCAGAGTTCTGCATTGTTTTTAATTCTTTGAACAAATTTGAAAGAGCTTGACCCAAGGAACATTTCTGTAAAGTTTGGTTGAATTCTGTCAAGCGGTATAGGAGGAGATGTCATTTGAAGCAATTGTTAACGACGACGGACGACTAACGACGGCGGACGATGGACGCAGGCCATCCCAATAGCTCACCTTGAGCCTTTGGCTCAGGTGAGCAAAAAACAAACAGTGTAGACCCAGCTCAACGGTTTCCTTTTTTCAGAGTCTAACTTGTTTGAAAAGGATGCATTTATAAATTGTTATTAAACAACAGTAGGGATTACTTTAATTCGTGAAAATTTTGTTTACCAAATTACAGTCAAACACTGGTATATCTATCTTACTTAATTCAAAACTACTTGTATGTCTACAATTGAATTAAATTGAATTTCATTACTTTGAACTCACTTAAAATCGAACATAGTATCATTTCAAAGTTCAAACATGGCTGAGCCATTTAAAATAAAGCTATATTTGAGTTTTCAATATCAAAGTTCAACTATATTATAATTTTGGAACTTTTATTTGATAAATAAGTAAAGTCTAATCAAGTTCATTAACAAGTTTTTATTCTTGAAAAAACAACTATGACAATAATATTGAACATAGTAATCAAACAAACTTAATATATAGCACTTTATCACTAACAGGTGAAATACTGATACCTTTAGTTTGTATTGCATTATATCCTTCTATTATTTTTCTGACTTCGCCCAGTTTTTTTAAGAACAGAATAGTTTATAATGGTAAATAGGTAACATGGTAGCATCGGATATATATTCGAACACTTTTCTACTTCAGATAAACATGATCCTCGTGCAGCACCAGACCACAGCACTAATTTTACTGATCTGTTAAAACTATTATTTCCCTTGTAAACAGGTTGGAGCCAGATCAGACGCCGGGTAACCGGGCGTATAATCAGACTCCAACCTGTTTGCCAATCAAATTAAAAGAAATAGAAATTTCTTTAAGTAATTTTCTACAGTTTAAGTGGTCACAAAATAACTTTTCAAAGATGCCTTTCTTTACAGTTTTATTTCAAGTGACAACTAATATCAGATTGCTATATATATCTTAGTTCAGCATAAAAATTATAAGAGATGATAATAAAGAGTTCTAACAATGTTTACAAAAAAAATCAGCATGCTTGTTTTCCTGTCTGGATTTGTGCAAGAAATCTAATGGTCTATTAAAGGGAGAGAACTCTCATGTTTAAAATATTCATGTTGATATATCTAACAGTACATTATTTCCCTTTATTCTGATACAAACTTCAATATTGAAAATGGTAAAACAATTCACAACATCTAACTTACAAATTCTACATTATAGATGTTTGATCTGTACCATATATAAAAGAGTCTATAGAAATTGGAATCAGTGTAGAATCTGGGTCCGAAGTTGTAAACTTTCTCAGCAGGAGCATCCTCCAAATTCAATCATTCACACATTAAGAAGTATTCAGATGCTGATTAATGTTTTATTTATATTATTTTTCAAATTTGAAGTTGATAGGTACATGAATGATTAAATTATAAGTCTGTTTCCACAGTTACAAAATGCACTTGTTTTGTAAGTTGTATCCTTGGGAACAGACTTATAACAATGATGATTTCAATTGCCTTTTCACACTTGTATCATTCCGCAATCTCCATACTTTATCAGATGTGTGTGAGAAGAAATTAAGGAGCCCTCTGATCTGGGTCTACACTGTTTGCATTGGACAAATGTTTTCTTGAAAGGTGCACTATTTGAAAAGGATGAGTATACTATATATTCATTAAGATTCAATGAGTAAAGACTTATTTGTTTTAATGACCTCCATCCTTCTTCACCAAGTGGAGGCTGAACACAAGCTTTACTATAAATGCAAACAACACTGGTATGATCTATAGCATGCACATACATTACAAAGCTCCATAAATGCAAAGACTGACTACCAAAGTAACAGCCAAATCTTTCCTCCCCCTATAATTTCCTAAAGAGGGATATATTGAGCTAGTCATTACCTTCTCTTTGTAAGGTTGTAGAATTGTATCCTTTGACAATATCTATGGAAAGGGGGGGGGGGGGGGGGGGGGAGAGAGAGTTCTGTCCCCCTCTCTGTCAGATTAAGGAATTGTATCCTTTCACAACCTACAGAGGGGTTAATTAGCTAGCCAGAAGTTTCCCATGTCAAAGACACATGGGGTAAGAAATAATTAGCTAAAAGTATTCCCCATTATGAATTTAATGGGGGGTGGAGAATTGGCAAGTCTTTTCTTTTCTTTTAATTGGCAAGTCTATTCTTGTTTTTGACAAGCCAATTTTATCCTAGGGGAAAGTTTTGAGGGCAGGGGGAAGAAAGTGACTGCTACACTGGTAATCAAATAGTGAAATATTTTGCAAATGGAAGAATCACATCTAAACTATGTGTGCAATCACTGTACAGACTTTGTATAAACAATACATTAAATTAACCAAATACCCCATAAATACGCCTTTCACACCTGTATTTCATTCCTTGACTGAAAAAAAGTTCAAAATTATAGGATTATAAATGTGAATCATACAATATGTGTCTAATTTCCTGTTAGATGGTAGCTTAAAGCAGGCTGATAGTAAATCAGTATGTGCCTTAAGGCACATTCTGTGCTTCTTTCAACCTGCTTCAAGTGGTCACATGTCTTCAAAATTGGGAACAGGCTATGGGGTAATGGGTTAAATTGAATAGATTATTGCTTTGGTTTATAATTTAGAAATATACATGTTACTAGTCAAACTTTAGAATTACAAGCTAACAAATCAGTTTTACTTGAAGCTGCTACAGTGAACAAACCCAAAGAAAATATATTTTATTGAATGTAGAATTTTTTTTTTTTGACGTTTCTCAAGATTTTGACGTTTCTCAAGATAAGTTGTAAACAAGTTAGAGATTGATCAGACGCTGGCTTACACTATTAGTAATACAGTTTCTTCACAGTGTACATGAGGATTTCTTCCCGGCTGAGGTAAATCATGTCGCCCGAGCCGTTAGGCGAGGGTTACATGATTTTACCAGCCGGGAAGAAATCCTCATGTACACTGTGAAGAAACTGTATAACGAATTTATTATACCACCAAGTTTTCACTGTTCAAACGAAATATTTCAGAATTTGTCGTGTACAGCGCTTATAATAATCTATAACAAAATCGCGCCATTTTGAAGCAGATAATGTTGGGCGTAAGTGACATCATATGTTTCTGACGTTGTTATTCATAAGAACCAGAAATGGGTGTCAAAGCCACCTGATGCTCGCCTACTTGAACTTTAAGTCTAAAAACATCTTGTATCCAAAACAAATCAATTTTCAGGTTAGAAAGATTATTAAAAGAATAATGAGTCTCAATCTAGTTATATAAAACTTTAAAACAACCCGTCCAAAAAACTTTAACCTGGTGATTTGAGGTCAAAACAACTAAGTCCAAAACATGTCAAAAATTGAAATAAATTAAAATCATTTTTAATTCGAACTTCAAAGCCTCAATGTTTACTCCCAAATGAAGCTCCATAAAAAAATTGAGCACCCTAGCATATGTATTAAACTTTAAAACTACCCGTCAAAAAACTTTAACCTGGTGATTTGTAAGAACAAAACCTAAGTCGAAAACATGAAAATTATTAAAATTGTTTTTAAATTCCAACTTCATAACATCAATGTTTGACCCCAAATGAAGCTTCATACAAAATTTCTGTACCCTAGCACATGTATTAAACTTTAAAACAACCCGTCCAAAAAACTTTAACCTGGTCTTTTGTAGCAAAAACCCTAAGTCCAAAACATGTCAAATATTGACAAATATTAAAATTATTATTAACTTTAATCTTCATAACATCAATGTTTGACCCCCAATGAACCTCAATACAAAATTTCATCCCCCTAGCACATGTATTAAACTTTAAAACAACCCATCCAAAAAACTTTAACCTGGTCTTTTGTTGTAAAAAAGTCCAAAACGTGTCAAATATTGACAAAAATTAAAAGCATTTTTAAATTCCAACATCATAACATCAATGTTTAACCCCAAATGAACCTCCATACACAACCCGTCCAAAAAACTTTAACCTGGTGATTTGAAGTCGAAAAACCTAAGTCCAAAACATGTAAAATATTGACAAAAATTAAAAGCATTTTTAAATTCCAACATCATAACATCAATGTTTAACCCCAAATGAACCTCCATACAAAATTTCATAAGCCTGGCACAAATATTAAGCTTTAAAACAACCCGTCCAAAAAACTTTAACGTGGTGATTTGAAGTCGAAACACCTAAGTCCAAAACATGTTGAAAATTGACATAAATTAAAATTATTTTTAAATTCCAACATCATAACATCAATGTTTAACCCCAAATGAACCTCCATACAAAATTTCATAAGCCTAGCACAAATATTAAGCTTTAAAACAACTTGTCCAAAAAACTTTAACGTGGTGATTTGAAGTCGAAAAACCAAAGTCCAAAACATGTTGAAAATTGACATAAATTAAAATTATTTTTAAATTCCAACATCATAACATCAATGTTTAACCCCAAATGAACCTCCATACAAAATGTCATAAGCCTAGCACAAATATTAAGCTTTAAAACAACCCGTCCAAAAAACTTTAACCTTGGCCACGCTCACGCCCACGCTCACGCCGGGGGTATGACATTAGCTCTGCTGTTCTACGAACAGGCGAGCTAAAAATGGGCATATTCGGCATCAAACTTTCCCAGAAATAATGTGACTGTTAAAGATCCAAACAGTGAATGGTTCTTAGCCGAAATGGAATTAAAACGGGAGGATGCACGATTGAATGCACTCAATCCTGTCGAGCAATCTGCCATCTTATTTGCTGCAAAGCAAGACTCAGGGACCTGTCAGCCAATGAAAACAGCTGCATTTCCATGTACCCTGTCAGCTCACAGGGTACATGGGATTATGTCTGGGGCTCGTTGACCAATGAAAAGGAAGGAATTTACTTTGCAGTATAATAATACAAATGTAGTTTAAGCGTCAATGTTGGCAAAAAATAGTTTTAGCATCAACAGGTTTATTGGGAAAGTAAAACATCTTCTGCTCTGTAAAAGCTTGCTGAAAGTACAGTAACAAGCAGAAAGAAAGGGTTTTTCAAATTCAAATTCTAATGTTGGAATGCAGAAAGAATTATAATGCTCCAAGCTAATAACTTTATTGCTAACTAAACTACAATTAGTTGTTCTAACTTTGGTACAGTGGAGAATCTGTTATTCTTTCCCAATAAACGCGTTTACGCTAAAACTATTATTTGCAGTGCAAACAGTTTGGAGCCAGATCAGACGCTGGGTAACCCGGCGTCTGATCAGGCTCCAAACTGTTTACCACCAAGATAAACAAGAATTATCAGAATTGTCCAAAAGTTGTTCTTTTCTACGTTTTAGTGCTTTGCGTTTGCGTACGTTTGCGTTTAAACGGGAAAGAATAACAGATTCTCCACTGTATCTGTTGCTACATGTACATATTATGCTACTAAATATCACACATACACTTAAAATAAAGCACTTTCAACAAGATAAGTAATTCATAATGCTCATATTTGGATCCACGCAATGGAAGAGTCCATTCAATAAGAAGACCCATATGTATCAGGTAATACCGGTGGGTGCTTAATGTAGGATAATTATAATTACAGAAAACTTCCATGGGATCTTTGTGCATTATTTCTATCCCGCACTGAGAAGTAATCTATCTTTAAAAGATCTCCAAACTATGCTTCTTCAGTGAGTGTTCGTTCAATACATGATTGACTGTACATTAAAACCTCTCTATTTACAGTACTGAACCTTATTAAATTAAATTGAAAATCGCAAGCAAATTGCCATCAAATCGGGGGCTTCAAAAATAAACCGTGTGCTTGAGTCTTTTTACGCAATTTTTCCGAAGCGGTTGTGACAAAAATGGAATCGAAAAACATTAATAAAGGCATATTTGTGAATATTGGTGAGATACACAATTCATGCAAACTTAACGCGTTAATTGCGTTGGAAAATATTCACAAGCGAATTGCCAGTGAATTGCAAGCGAATCGCAAAAATTGTTAATTTAATAAGGTTCAGTATTGTACAACCACAAAATTGTATTAATCATTCAGTGTTTACCACAGATGACTGCTTAAAGAGAGATGACAGTAAAACAGAAAGCTCATATCGGAGATTTCTGTTTTACTGTCACCTTGCTTTTAAGCTGTCACCTGTCTTTTACACAATTTAAAGCTGTCACCTGCCTTTTATGCCTTCAACTAGCCTTCGTTTCTGCGGTCTTAATAGACAGGTTTTATTGTATTAGAACACCTAACGGTAACCTTTATAAAGACTCAGGGCTGCCATAAGTTGACATGAAAAATCCTAAGATTTCCAAATTTGCATTTTTCAAGTGCAATTTTACGAATCGTACCTTCACCCCATAGCCTGTTTCTAGTTTTGTTGACATGCGACTACTTAAAGCATGCTGTAAGTAAAGCAGAATGCGCCCTAAGGCGCATTCTGCTTTACTTTCAGCCTGCTTTAAGCTACCATGTACAGAAAAAAAATCCGAAGATTTAGGAAAAATCCGGAGAAATGGCAGCCCTGAAGACTAGCTGAATAATGACAAGTATAACATTCCTTTTTACTCACAATTGATTCAAAATAACTAAATTTAAGAATCTTACAGATGATACTCAATGTCCTCATCCATCAAGTAAGTCAATGTATCTAGTTCTAGTGAAGAAGACATTATTTTTTCTCCAATTAACGTGTTTAACAGTAAGCTAAAACTATTTTTTGCATTGGAAACAGTTTGGAGCCAGATCAGACGCTGGGTAACCCAGCATCTGATCAGGCTCCAAACTGTTTGCCACTCAGATTAAAATAAAAAGAGTTGTCATTTTCTATATTTCAGTGCAATGCGTTTGCGCTTTGTTTGCATTCCGTTAGTGTTTAAACAGGTACAGTGGAGAAACTGTTATTCTTTCCCACTTAATGCGCTTTAAACGCGTTTGAAAGGCGTTTGAAACGCGTTTTATCTATTAACTTACAAACGCGTTTGTAAGTGCGTTTAAACGCACTTATAAGTTAATAGTCATAATATGGTTTTACATTGCATTTTGGGTGTTTAAACAACGTTAAGAAAGATATTTTCTCATTTTTGCACTTTAAAAGTGCTTTATATATACACAAGTTGTGCGAATTGTGTTTCTTAAAGAGTTTTATCTCATTCGATCGTTAAATTAGACGATCTGTGTTTCGTTTAAAAATATGGTGGTGCTTTTTGTTCCAACCGAAATATTTGTTAATTGCTTGGATTCAGATCAGTTGTTAAATTACTGGGCATCTGATTCGCATCAATGTTTGGATCCAGATCAGATGCCGAGTTACTATGATCAAATTTTGCACATTCTGATTTTTTACAAATATGTTGTTACACTCACACATTTGTACTAAATTCTATACATGGAATTGAAACAGTGTAGACCCTGTTAGGTCCATTCTTTTTGGAGTTTATATAATGATAGGTTATAACAAAACTAATCTAAAATTATCATAAAATCATCTAAACGCATACCTGATAAGTTCAGACGTTATTCCAGTGTCGAGTCAACATATTCAAAAGAATCATTAAGTCACATAACATTTAGATGAGCTGTAAATATGAAGGATTTTATCTATCTGTAAAGTATAACTGTACATGGTCAAAAAACAGCAATATAATAATTGCCCATCGTGTAACCACGAAATTCTTGTATAATATAATTCTGTGGTGTAACTACCCGACATCTCGTTGCGTCATCAACCGGATATGGGGTAATAAAACTTCGGCATATCAAAGTAAACATAATCCTAATTAGGGGTGCGAGTCTGTTGGGGGCAATTTTACAATTTATAGTCCGCCACCAAAATTGTCATTTTTTATGGTCAGGTTACTTTCACAAGAAATGGCCACACTAGTGTAAATCTATCATATAAAGTAGATCTAATTTGACTTTATCAAAGCTGTCAGTTTGGATCCTGATGTGTTGCCGATTTAACATTTTACTAATTTTACCCCTAACTCCCCCAAAGTAATTGAAATAGATTCAAACCGTTTGAATAGAAATCAATATGGTTTTAATTAATCTAATAAAATTTAACAGTTAAGATCTCGTTGCAACGCCGAGTCACTCAGCATTATGATGGAGAACAAAACTGTCTGGTTTTTTAATCAAAATATTAATTCGTTCTATAACGTACATCAGTTTAGATCTTGATTAGATCATGGAGAAATCACAGACTGCTCCGTGATTAGATGGCGAACTTATCGGTGTCTCATCTACATGTACATAGAAAAATGTTTTCAAAGGTCACATAAAAATTGAGCGATATTGAGAAAATGCGTTTGCGTAGATGAATAACAGTATTTATTTGATCTTGACAAACTGCATACGTGACGAAATTTTCAGACGGGAAGATTTTCAAACAGTATCATTGATTGGAGCCAGATCAGACGCCGAGTTACTTACAATTTGATATGAACCAATGCTTGGATCAATATCATACGCCGAGTTACTCAGGTCCTGGTCTACATAAATGATTCCACCCAGTTCAGACGCCGAGTTACTAAGCATGACTAAAATGTCAATTATTGGTTACTGCATCAGCATGACCATATATGGGAGATAGTAAAGCCGGACGTGTACACAGCAGGCATTGTCCGCCCAAGGCCTCTGGCAATCTATACACCCTGTCATACTGTATACACTCACAGTTTTATCTAGGCGTACATGTAGGCATAAGAAGGGTACTATAAACCTATTATAATTATTTAAATACCTTTCGGATTTATTTTAATTCGTATAATTGATCGGTCTCGATAAAAACAAAGGTATGCCGAATGAAACGCAAAAATCCGCTTATAAACGCGTTTATAAACGCAAAACTCACTTATAAACGCAAAACGCGTTTATCGTTTATCGTTTCGTTTGCGTTTCGTTTGCGTTTCGTTTCCGCATGAGTAAGCATAAACGGGAAAGAATAACAGATTCTCCACTGTAAGAATAACGTCTTCTCCATCGTCACATGTTCATAGTGGCAATGGTCTTCAAGGAATATGACTAATAATAACTCCTGGTATACACTGAAACTCCAACTTAATGACCACTTATGATAAGACTCATCAATGCTGTTTAATGCAGATTGCAGCTTCAACTTAGCATGGATAAAGTAAAGCAATAAACTTTTGCTTTTCTTTCACTAAGCTTTATGCAGCCATATGCCTTAACACAATGAACAAGCCTGTGCTTGACTGGTAATATCAGTTGATTTGTAAGGTTATTGCATATAGTTTTTTTTCTTTTTTCTCATTAACATGCTCATACTAGCAATGGCATTTGAACCCATTCCCCCATAAATACGCCTTTTCATGCCTCATATTCATTCTTCCATTGAAGAAAATAGTTCCAATTTATGCAGTTAAGAACATATACGTCAGAAATATGTTCTTTATGTTAGTAGATGGTAGCTTAAAGAAGGTTGAAAGTAATGCAGAATGCGCCCTAAGGCATATTCTGCTTTGCTTTTAACCTGCTTTAAGTTGTCATCTGTTTTTCAAACTAGAAATTGGTTATGATGGAAAGGTTTCACCCACCACTAGTCTGTTTCAAGTTTTGAAAACAGGTGACCACTTAAAGCATGCTAGTAAAGAAAGCAGAATGTGCCTCAAGGCAGATTCTGCTTTTCTTTCAGTCTGCTTTAACCCTTTCCTCCCTGAAACATCAAATGGGCAATTCTAGTTTTCAATTTAGTCTAGTCCATTTTTGACTTTTAAGGGTTGATTTTTACGATATATGTCAAAATGACAAACAGTGTTGACCCTGATCAGAGGGCTCCTTAAGGAGCCCTCTGATCAGGGTCTACACTGTTTGCATAGGACAAGTGTTCCCCTGACATGTACGCTGCTTGCAAATGACGCATATATGCGTGACTAGGGTTCAAAGAGTTAAGCTACCATCTGCGAGAATATAGAAAATACTTCTTATGTTACGTAATCATGACTGAATAAATTTGAACTTATTTTCTACAGAGGAGGAATAAATTAAAGGGAAGGCTCCAGACAAGAGGGAGTAAACTGAGCATATCCAACATTTTCTCACTCATTTTAGTATTAAATCTTATAGTGATACTACTCATTAGAATAGTCTCAAAAGACGATTCTAATGCTTGGTGAATGAGAATAGTCTCAAAGAGACAATTCTAAAGAGTAGAGACACCATAGGGTTTAACACAGAAACAAAGAATTTAGATTTTGAAATACTCCCCTTATCTGGAGCTCTGACTAAAGGCATAAAAATGTGTATCTATGGAGTGATGGGTTAGCATGCTCATACTGGCAATGGTTTTGTGGTGTAGGTTTTTTTTTTTTTTTTAAACAACACTTGTACATGTAAAATACATGCTTGATTTGGCTTTGGATTTTGCTATTGGTTCATTTGGCTACTGGTTTATTCCTAGAGTCTATGACTGAGCTCCTGGTGGAAATGGAGGTCTGTGCAGGGCACCAATAGGGCTTATCCTATGTTGACTGGTACCTGACATTCCCATGGAGCTCATATGGCCTACATGGTCCAGGTCTGGTGGTAATAACTCCAAATACCTATAAAGTAGAAACAATATCATGAAATATGCATTTTGTAACTGATTGACCGCTGAAAAATTCAAATGGAAAGTTTCAGTTTCCAATTGGGTCAAGTCCAATTTTGACCAATAATGGATATTCTTTTATAGTACGAGAAGCCCTCTGATTTAGGTTTGACATGTTTGCCTGCCTAGGACAAGTGCACTCTTCAAAGGTATACAGTGGAGAATCTGTTATTCTTTCCCGTTTAAACGCAAACGCAAAACGCTAAAACGTAGAAAACGCGTTTATTGGGAAAGAATAACACATTCTCCACTGTAATGATACATTTGGATGAGTATACTCATTACTAGGGTTCAATGAGTTTTAAATATCAAAGTCTGTCAACAAGAATCCCATGGAATAACATTTTGGCTGATGAAAAGGCAAAACCAAGATAAACCTATTATTCCATAGACTTTGATTTATTACTCCACTGAAGAATTATACAGTCATGAATATATACTAAAAGAAATATTTTCTATATTCTAGCAGATGGTAGCTTAACTCTTTTCTCCTTGAAACTTCAAATGGACAATTCCATTTGGATTTTTGTCTAGTCTATTTCTGACTTTTAAGAGTTGTTTTTGTCAATTTTGGCATTACTGACAAACAGTGAAGACCCTGATCAGAGGGCTCCTTTCTGAGCCCTCTGATCTGGGCCTTCACTGTTTGCACAGGACAAGTGTACTTCTCACATGTACACTGTTTGAAAAGACGCCTTTATGCGGGACTAGGGTTCAAAGGGTTAAAGCAGACTGGAAGTTAAGCAGAATGCACCTTAATAACAGTGCATGGTACTTTACTTTAAGCCCCATTTAAGCTATCATCTGCGCTGAGAAATTGTGCAAACATCCAAACATGACATTAATACTTAATATAAAAGCCTGATGTGTCCACCTCTACTGTTGCCATGGATGGAAAAGCCTAAGTCTTACTTTTGTTCTTGCTGTGTGGGGAGACAATAAAGAAGGTACAGTAAAACCCCTTTATTATGACCACAAGGAAGAAGACTAGTTGATTGTATGCAGACGGGTGACCACTTAAAGCAGGTTGAAAGTTAAGCAGAATGCACCTTAAGGCGCATTCTGCTTTATTTTCAACCTGCATTAAGCTATCATCTGTTAGGATTAAGAAAATATTTCTTATAGTACATTTTCATAGAACAATTTATACAGTTATGAATATGTATCATAAGAACTATTGTCTATATTCTAGCAGATGGTAGCTTAAAGCAGGCGTAAAGCATAGCATAATGTGCCTTAAGGTCCATATTCTGCTTTACTTTCAACCTGCTTTAAGTCGCCAAATATCTTCAATACTAGAAATAGGCTATGGGATAATAGGTTAACCCTTTGAACCCTAGTCCCGCATATTGGCGTCCTTTGCAAACAGTGAACATGTGAATAGTACACTTGTCAAATGCAAACGGTGAAGACCCAGATCAGAGAGCCCTCTGATCAGGGTCTTCACTGTTTGTCATAATGCCAAACATTGACAAAAACAACCCTTAAAAGTCAGAAATGGACTAGACTTAAATGGAAACTGGAATTGTACATTTAAAGTTTCAGGGAGGAAAGAGTTAAGAGAGAGACTGACCTAGGGTTATACTGTTCCACTCGCCCTTTCAATATGGTTGGGCCAAGAAACTTGGCTAACTCGACTAGACAATGGTTGGCAGCCGCTGCAGTCAGTGCATTATCAGACGTCTGGAAAATACAAGTTTACAAGTTCATTATAACGTTTGAGACAAAAGATCAGCTTCAAAACTGAAATGTGCAATGTGCTATTTCTTCCATACTGAAAAATTCATGTGCAGAGACCTACAGAATAGTGTAATTAAGTTTGGATTACTTGGTATGTGATCTTGGTCAAAACTGTTTGCAAATTAGTCAGGTTGTGCTTTGTTGAAGGGTAATTTAATACAGTGGAGAAAACGTTATGCTTTCCCGTTTAAACTCAAACGTAAAGCACTAAAACGTAGAAAAGTACACTTTTGGACAATTCATATAATTCATCTTTATCTTGGTGACAAACAGTTTGGAGCCTGATCAGACGCTGGGTTACCCGGCGTCTGATCTGGCTCCAAACTGTTTGCAATGGAAGTAATAGATTTAGATTAAACGCGTTTATTGGGAAAGAATAACGTTTTCTCCACTGTAAGCTGCATGAGAATTACTCCTACATCATAATATTCCATGAATGTACAATGTAATAAGCAACCTGGATACATGTATACATGCTGGAAATAACTATTTGTTCCTGTATACAATTTTTTATCACCTGTGGTAAGCAAGTAATTAACATGTCTAAATGTGAGTCTTGCTAGCCAAAGAATAAATAAATTCTTTCTAACAAAGAAAACAAATATTCTATTTGCTTTACAGTTTTCAAAGGCAAACATTGATTGACTTAAGAACAAAGATGCAGTCAGACATATAAATGACTGCCTAATGTTTCTCATTACCCAATAAATATGCCAATTTATGCCTTTAAATAGTTTTAATTAATCCACCCACTGAAGAAAGTAGTTTAAAGGGTTCTACTTTATACAGTCATAAATAAGACATACAGTGGAGAATCTGTTATTCTTTCCCGTTTAAACGCAAACGCAAAGCACTAAAACGTAGAAAAGAACAACTTTTGGACAATTCTGATAATTCTTGTTTCTCTTGGTGGCAAACAGTTTGGAACCTGATCAGACGCCGGGTTACCCGGCGTCTGATCTGGCTCCAAACTGTTTGCACTGCAAATAATAGTTTTAGAGTAAACGCGTTTATTGGGAAAGAATAACAGATTCTCCACTGTACCTGTACATGTTTTTTTCTATATCTTAGCAGATAGTAGATTAAAGCAGGTTAAAAGTAAAGCAAATTGTGCCTTAAGGTTAATTTTGATTTACTTTCAACCTGCTTTAAGTGATCACCTGCTTTCAAAATGGAGAAACAGGGGCTGAGGGTAGCTTAGTTGGCACTCCGCAGCCATATTACAGCGCTCCCTCTCTACAACAACACCCAATGGGAGACAAAAATTGTGTTCATTGTTCAGACGGAGTTGTTCTAGGAAGGGAAATTGGCTTACATTTGCAAACAGCTTGAATCCAGATCAGACCCCATGTAAAGAGACGTCTGATTTGAATTCAAGTTGTTGTCACTCATCATTTTCTGTCAAAATGTCCATTATGTAACTTTGAGAAAAACTGCAGATGACAATTTTAAGCAGACAGTATTGCAGCCATGAAAATAATGGACATTAATGTTTTGTTTTGGGCACAGCGGCAAGGGTCATTAATAGGAGGGAGTCGTTGTTGGGAGGGTCGTTGTGGGGAGCTCTGTACTTTTAGATTTCTTTAAAACTTACCAGACTGTGGAAGATTGCATCAAAAAACAATTCCAGATACATTTTGAAATATCTCTTTCCTAGTCCATTAGCCATGTGGGGTATCTGAAAAATATTGTCACTTATCTAAACAATGTTCAGTTGAGTTAGAATATCTAAAGTTTGTTTACAACATAGCGACATGATTAGGCATCATTTACAAACAGTGTACCTGAGGAGAGTACACTTGTCCTTTGCAAAGAATGCCTCTAATATAGGTCTGCACTACTTGTAATATTAAAGGTAAGCCACTCGGAAATATAGGTTTGTTCAACTAAGGGGAGTTTTAAGTATTTGAAACAGGCAGAGTGGGGGCATCTGTCAGAAAATATACAGGTGTTTTCAGCTTTTATTTCATTTTTTACTCCATAACTTCATGTAACCCCCTGCCTTAAACATTGAAGGAAAAACTATGAGGCAAAGGGAACAAACCCTATATAATAGATACATGTACTATAGTGAAAACATAAAGTTTTGTCATGCTTAAAAGATGCAGACCACGTCTTCATGGTAAATTTTATCACTCATGTTTCATAATGACTTCAATAACTTAACATTGAAGAACATAAACAACTATAAATGGTGCATTTAACATGTTTGTAAATGGTGATAACTCCCATTTTATGGTAACTACATATTATGTGATAAACAAGATGTCAGTTACGATTTTCTCTTAAAAATCAGCAATAATGTTTCAGCAACAAAAAGTCGCTAATTTTGAGATGCATTCCTTAGCAGTTTGTGTACAATCGTCCTTTGGAAAAAGATATATCAAATTACCTCCCTTTGCATTGAAAAAAAGATTAAACTTTTTACAAATAAAACTCGAAAACAAATTATTGCAATTAATGTCTCTCAATGCCATCCCCTTCATTAGATGCCTTATGTTATTTTCTACTGTTCGGTATGTCTTTGATACTGTTTTTCTGACCTACACAAAATGGAAAACATTGTCAATGGGAAATCCCATGTTAAATAACTGACTAAGCTTCATTTTTTCAGTATATGTTCAGACAGACTAAAATATGCCTTAACTCTTGATCACTGGGTAACGTAACTGCAACTAGTGATCGGGCTCTAATACTGCAAGAAAAGGTATCTATTAACTCATTACTCATGAATACGCCTCTTTTTGCTTTGATTCATTCCTTTACTGATGGATATAGTCCCATTTTATACAATCATAAATGTGTATCAAAATAAATGTTTTCTATATCTTAGCAGATGGTAGCTTAACACATTCAACCCTAGGGATTACTATACTCATCATATACATTATACAAACAGTGTACCTGTGATGATTACACGTGTCCTATGCAAACAGTGTAGACCCTGATCAGAGGGCTCCTTATGGATCCCTCTGATCAGGGTCTACACTGCTTGTCATTTTGAAATATATTGTTAAAATCAACCCTAAGTAGTCAAAAAAGAACTAGACTTATTTTGAAATTGGAATTGTCTATTAAAAGTTTCTGACAGTCTTACCCTTTGGCACAGGCTTTCCTTCATGTTTGAATGGTGGGTGTAGTGTTCATACGACACGGCCTTCACCACCAGGGGGAGTAACTGTGCTACCTTGGCTGCAAACGTCTGTAGGCTTGACAACTCTGCTACAACGTGGATACAACTGAAGTATTGAAACATTTAACCCGTTAACCAACAGATACATCTTTTTAACTCTTTCTCTGTCAAATTAATTGTAAGATTTTTACCCCTTCACTGATTCAATGTAGTCGGATGTCTGCTTTAGTATTGTTGTCTGCAATACCATTTCAAAGTTAGAATTAAGGCAGTATTACTGACGTAATTTCAAAACAAGTGGCAAACAGTTTTGATGCTCATCAGAACCCGTGTTATGCGGCGTCTGATCAGAATCAAAGCTGTTTGCCAAGGCTCTTTATGGAGTCATTGAGAGTGAAGGGGTAAGCCTCAAGTTGATATCTCCACGGATTAAAATGTTTCCACTTATTACAGTGGTAAATACAGGGCTCCCTCTCTACAACGGCCCTCCCAACAACCGTTTCCCCCTTACAACAACGTTTGCAGCTCTTCCCCGAAACAAGACAATTATGTCCAACCTATTCACGACTGCAATGTCGTCTGCTTAAAATTGTCGTCTGCTGTTTTTCTCAATTTTACAAAATAAATATTTTGACAGAAAAAACGTAATGACGAGTGACAAACAGCTTGAATCCTGATCTGGATTCAAGCTGTTTACAAATGTAAGCTAATTTCCCTCCCTTTAACCCTTTACCTGATAGCCTATTTCTAGTACTTAAGATAGGTGACTACTTAAAGCAGGTTGAAAGTAAAGCAGAATGCGCATTAGGGCGCATTCTGCTTTACTTTCAGCCTGCTTTAAGCTATCATGTGCTATAATATAGAAAATATTCCCCATATAACATATTCATTACTGATTAAATTGGAACTACTTTCTTCAGCGGATGAATAAATTATATCCGCTAAAAGGCGCTTCTATGGGGGAAAGGGTTAACAACCCCTTCCGGACAACGCACACAACTTTGGTCTCCCACTGGGTGTTGTTGTAGAGAGGGAGCGCTGTATGTACTATACAGAATATTTTCTCTGTCCTAGCAGATGGTAGCTAAAAGCAGGCTGAAAGTAAGCAGGATGTTCCTTAAGGTGCATTTTGCTTTACTTTCAGCCTGTTTTAAGCATCCATCTGTCATTATGCAATAAAAATAAATAAAATGGCTATTTTTCTTATAAAAGGGAATTCATTACAAATATAACATACGATAATATTTGATTAGATGTAAATTTACAGAGAAGGGGGACAAATAAATGTGAATATAGTCACATTTCAGTCCCCCGATCGCCCATAATTCAAATTAGTTCTTATTTTTGGAAACACGTATTACCCATCGGCTAGCTCCCATGGCTCTGGATCTTTCCTGAACTTGTGGTCCATGCAGCCCCCTTCTCTTGATCCCCTGCCCATCTTAGGGGCTAGAGAACCACAAGAGTACATCTGTCTGTCCGTGTGAAGCTCCATGTCATTATCTCTAAGCTTCTTCGCAACACCATAGGTGGCTGGACCTGGCAGTAAAAGATTATCTTGTAACCCATTAAGCCATACTGACTCATTTTGACTCATTGCACAATAGCCTCATACTGATTTATTTTGACACACTTTAATCCACTAGCTTGTAATGAGATAAGCGTTGGTAATTGTTTATCGCTTATGACTTAATGGGTTGACTCATTTTCCCATAGCCAATTTCTAGTTTTGAAGAGAAGTGACCACTTAAATGTTAAATATTAATAACTGTATAAATTGAAATTATTTTCTTCTGTGGAGGAATAAATTAAAGGCATAAACAGCATATTTATGGGACAATGGGTTAAACGAAAGTGCTACAGAAGTTGATCTTTTGCACCAACAAAGAGGCAAAACAAAACTTAGTACTTTTCTAAATTATATTACAGTAAAGTTCCGCTATTAAGACCACCTGTGGTACTGACAAAAAGTGGTCTTAATATCGAGTCGGTCTTATTATTGAGACCCTTGATATCGATGAGGATTTTTTGGTCAGATATAGATAGATAGGTATATTGAACCTATTTTGAATAGATCGGCACAAAAAAGCCTATTTCAAACAACCATAATTTATTTTTGAAAATACACATATACACAGAAACTAAAAACTGTCATACACATGTTATGAAGATTCATTAATTGAATAAATTATTAATGTTAGCACATAAAGAGGGGCATTAGCAGTGTAACACATAGACTATAATCTATAAGAAGTGGCATTTCAGTTTGGATCCTGACCAGACTCCAAATTACTTGATGTCTGATCTGAATTAAAACGATGTTTCAATAAAAAAATCTTAGCACATAAAGATGGGCCTTAGCACATAGTCTATGAGTTTCAGTGACAAAGAAATATCATTTTGGACAGTTTAGATCCTGAACAGATTCCAAATTGTGTGATATCTGATCTGGATCTAATCTGTCACACGACATGTTTATGAAGAAATTCGTCGGGTTTAATATTATTAATTATCCAAAGTTCGACCAATTATTTCATTGTTTACAAAAATCATCTTTCGAGATAACCAATAAAAAATAATTTATCAAACATAAAACTCGATTGGGACGGATCAGAAGAAAGTCTAAAGTGATAAATTAACATTTTAATTAGTAAATCACACGCTTGTAAGTATTTTACTAATTAGCCCAATTATCTCTCCCTCTGTCATTGAGTCCGATGTATGCGCTACAAACAGTTTTTTCTGTAACTATATTTGGCCTAATGCGAGATAAACGAAATATGCATGCACCAATAGAGCAATCAAGAGATTAAACAAGTGCCGTATTCATCATACTTTCGCATTATTTTTAGTTATCTGCTATCAAAACATTTCCCTCGTTGAAGCATCCCTATTGTTTAATCGGCCTTGACCTCTGCCGTAAAGTAATCGGTGTTTGTCGTAAAAGTGTCAAACTGGCTTTAGTCGCGACCGGCGAAGTGTGAACGCCTGCCCTTAATATCGGACCCTAAAACAACACTAATTAGTCTTTTGTTCTGGGATTAGTGGTCGTAATACGGAATAGCGGACCGGTCTTAATAACGGACCATACAACCATTAAACTATGAAGGGATATATTCCGTTCTTTTAAAAAGTGGTCGTAATTTCGGACCGGTCTTAATTTCGGACCGGTCGTTAAGCGGAACTTTACTGTATTCATACATGTATCTACGAAAAACATTGTCTATTAATTTTGTGAAAATTTTCTAAACAGTATAATGAAATTGCTTGTATCCTTTTTTCTAATTCTAAATAATTTTCAATTCATTTGTCCAAACATGACAATTTGATAATATTTTAGCTGAAAAACATTTGAATAAAATTTACTGGTAATGAAAATATTTTTGTTGAAAAATATTTGAAAACCAATTATCACTTGCTTGTTGCATGTAAATCAGCCGCGCGGAGAGCTCTTTCTAAATTACTTTTTGCTGTAATCAGCAGTTTGCTATGGTTAGGTTCCCTTCTTCTTAGTTCACCTGTTACCCCATAAAGACACCTTTTTACTCCTTTAATTCATTGCTCCACTGAAGAAAATAGTTCCACTTTATATAGTATTGAATATGTACCATAAGAAATATTTGATACATCCTAGCAGATGTAAGCTTAAAGCAGGCTGAGAGTAAAGCAGAATGTGCCTTTATAAGGCACATTCTGCTTTACTTTCAACCTTAGCACTTTAAGTGATCATTCATTTTCAAAAATTAGAAACAGGCTATGGGGTAATGGTTTAAGTAGCAACCTAACACAAGCATGCCTGCATAACATATTAGTGTGAGTGACAATACTTGTAGCAGGATAAGTAAATGTATTTAGATACTTGTCTGACTGAACAATCTGAAAAGTTTACTTTATTCACAGAAAAATACATGTATAGTGCTACGTCTCCACAACAACACGCACTGGGAGACAAAGAGTGTGTCTTATTCAGAGGAAGTTGTTATAGGAAGGGAAATTGGCTAAAATTTGCAAATAGCTTGAATCCAGATCAGATGCCACGTAATGCTAGGTCTGATCTTGATTGATGCTGTTTGTCATTTGTCATTATGATTTTATCATCAAAATGTCAAATATGTGACTCTGAGAAAAACAGCAGGCGACAATTTTAAGCAGACAATATTGCAGCCATGAAAAGGTTGGACGTAATTGTCTTGTTTGGAAAACAGCGGCAAGCGTTGTTGTATGGAGGGAATCATTGTTCAGAGGGCCATTGTGGGGAGGGAACAATGTGTATTTACCTCTGTCTAGCTGTGAGTATTTTTCTGTGTTCTCTTGTTGTTTCTCCACTCCGGCTAGTCCTTCCTTCACCTTCTTAACAATCTCCTCAAAACATTCATCACCTGAGGAACACCAATATACACATACATTATACAGAGCTCCAGATAAGTGGAGAATTTCAAAAAACTAAAATCTTAATTTCTACATTAAACCCTATGGTGTCACTGTGACACCATAGGGTTTGGTGTTGAAATGAATGAGAAATATTTGGATTTGTTCAGTTTATTCCCTCTTATGTGGAGCGCCAATTATATACAGGGGATGACATGAATAAACAGTCAAATATTGATAACTAGCTAATTCGAACATACCCATTTTTCAAAGTTAAAACAGAGCTAAGCCATGTTTTCACTTCAAAAATGGGTATGATCTGTTTACTGAGTTAAAACTATTGTAATTTAATAATGCAAATTTGAGTAAGTTTGACTTTTTGAGCAAGCTGTATTTTTGTTCAGGTCTGATTGTATAATGTTTCATATTGAGTACATGTACGTGTACTTGAACAAGATTCTCTTTTGAACTTATACTTTTTTCAATGCTTGTCAACTGAAAAAAATGAGCAATTATCTAAGGAGATAATCCTTACCATATGCTTTGATAACATTTGCCAATGCTAGTGCTGCCCCTTGGCGGACTGATGGAATATTGTCTTGTAGATTATTGAAGAACAATGGATACAGGGCCGGCAAACTTGACCTAAAATAACAAGTGGACCATTAGTCCTATATCTCTCACCTAAGTCATTAGAGTTATATATTGACAATGAGGTACATGTATTTCAACCGAATCAATAAGCCTTTTTACGCCTTCAATTTATTCCTCCACTGAAGAAAACAGTTCCAATTTATACAGTAATGTATATGTCTCAAAAGAAATGATTTTTACATCCTAGCAGATGGTAGCTTAAAGCAGGCTGAAAGTAAAGCAGAATGGGCATTTAGTCTCATTTTGCTTTACTTTTAACCTGCTTTAAGCAATTACCACTTTCAAAATTAGAAACTGGCTATGGGGTAATGGGTTAAGACAGAAATGTTTTTATCTGTTTCCAGCTAAGTGACTTACATGTACTACTGAAATAAGAATATAATATCAAATATTTCTATCAGACCAGCGTCTAGTCTATAATTATACGGACTCACTGGATGCTAACAGCATCCTTTAAAATCTAAAGACTGTAGAGTTTGTTAAATAAATCTTTATATGAACAGTATATATGCAGGGTGAAGAGTGTCTATGGGTCACTGCATGGTCCTGTTTCTACAAGTATGAAGTAACTGTACCATTTCCAGAATTTTAGCAGAAAGTGTTTCTATCAGATGACAGTTTATAGAGGCACTATCAGTCTGGCAAAATGTGACATATCTATAGAAATTTACCTAGACTCCTCAGGAAAACACAGAACAAAGTTTCCACAAGCAACACAGGCAGCTGTAAATATAAATCAGACATATTTTGTTAGATACCATGGAGAATGTTTTATTCTTTCCCAATAAATGCGTTTACGCTAAAACTATTATTTACAGTGCAAACAGTTTGGAGCCAGATCAGACGCCGGGTAACCCGGCGTCTGATCAGGCTCCAAACTGTTTGCCACCAAGATAAACATGAATTATCAGAACTGTCCAAAAGTTGTACTTTTCTACGTTTTAGTGCTTTGCGCTTGCGTACGTTTGCGTTTAAACGGGAAAGAATAACAGATTCTCCACTGTACATGGATTTTTACAGGTACATGTAGTGACTATCTATATTAACGTGGTCGCTGGTTGCAAAGCAGGTTACTGAAATTCTCTAGGGCTTGTAATTTCATGGTCAAATGTATCAATCCTTATCCTGCTGATCCTGACTTGACTGGTATTTCTATACAGTTTGGATCAATATTAGACAATGCATAACATGGCGTCTGATCTGGATCTACACAACTTTACAACCGTATTTAAGTTCATTCAATTTTAATATATACAGTTAAACTTCGATGTATCGAACTTCAAGGGACTGTGAAAAATACTTCGAAACAACGGGGCTTCGAATCATGAATGGGTCGTGATTTGAATATTGAAGTTCGATGCATATAAGATAAAACTATCGTTCTATGTACTTCTAGGCATATTGAAATAAAACATAAATTCGACGTGTTCTTTATCATTTATTAAAACAACGGCATAAATAACAAAATATAATACATGTGTACAAAGGTAAGAAAATGCATAGTTATACACGTTCAAACATAGAAAAAGAAAACTATCTTACTTTCGACTTTACCGGATGCTGAGATGCTGTCAATTACACAAAGATACAAAACTGCGGCGGGAATGCCGAAAATCGTACTTTTGTGTAACTGTCAATCATTTTAGCTTTTAAAATGAAATGAACATTTGATTTAATGAAAATAATGATGATTTTAAAAAAATAATTTCGACTTTGTGGTTGTCAAGATTGCATGTGTATGAATACGTACAAACAGATATCGATCTCGTACCAGAGTTGTCATTTGTTTCTAACGAACCACAATTCTGCTAGGATAGATTAAAAAAAAACACTGCATAATTATTATCTTCAAGATTTTTATTTACATTTTTTTCATATCTTGATCTACTCAATACTGCATCAATGTACACCATCAGAAATATTTCCTATGTTAAATAGAGTCTGAGTATCATGAGCACATAAAATAAGAAGCACATGTCTGTCTAGCACAAATGTTTTGTCACTGTCCCTATCACACACACACATTTCATCTTGCGCAAAAAAAGTCATCTAGAGTTGACTGGCGAGAGTCTGTTTTGCGCAAGTAAAATCTGTTGAACACAGCACTAATGTCACTCAACACACCACAAACACGCTCTGTATCCGGCCCGAGTCCCTGCTGATGAAGATAGTCTGTCACCATGTCCAGTCCGTTGAATGCGTCGTGGATGGTTCTCTGTGGTCTTGCCGGCGGCTGGTGTCTTCGTCTTCGTCCTTGGGGGTTGGCTCACGTCGAGAGAGAACATTCTCTACGATCTCGTGATCGGACAAATCCACACAGACAGGCACATTGTCGTCTGCTGATGTGTAATCTTCGAAGCTGACACCACCAGTCAGTCTTCTCAACATACACAGCGGAATGTCGTCTTCGGGATCGTCTTCCTGTGGCTCCGAGGCCTCAGTGCCAGTTGGAAGCTCGAATCCCGCATGCCGAAAGCAGTTGGCAACCGTGGCGGGTGTTACTAGACGCCAAGCAGTTTTTACCATGTTCAGGGCATCTTACATACTGATTGTCGCCACAGTGTCAGTCTCCATAGCCCTGAGCTGCTTCTGAATTACCAGCTTTCTGTAACGAGTCTTGAGATTTCTTATGACTCCTTGGTCCATGGGTTGCGTGAGGGACGTTGTGTTCGGAGGCAAGAACACAAGCTTCACAGCTTTGAGCCCAGTCACGTGTGGATGGGCTGGACAATTGTCGATAATCAGTACAATCTGACGTCCCTGTAGTGTCATCTTTTTGTCCAGCTTTTTTACCCATGTGCCAAATATTTCTGAGGTTACCCAGGCCGTTTTATTGGCGTCATATTCTAACGGCATGTGCTTCACATTCTTGAAGCAGCGTGGGTTGCGAGCTTTGCCTATGACTAACAGTGGCAATTTATCAGTGCCTGTCATATTGGCGCAAACAAGGACTGTAACTCTTTCCTTGCTTAGCTTGCCTCCATGACATTTGACTTGCTTGTACTCAAGTGTCTTATCCGGAAGCATCCGGTAAAACAAGCCAGTCTCGTCGGCATTGTAAATGTCATCTGCTTTATACTCATGCAGTATGCTTTGCATTTTCGTTTTCCAGTCAGATACAGCTTCTGAACTGGAATTTACGGCATTTGCTTCCCCACAGACCTTTTTGAACGTCAGGTCATGTCGTTCCTTAAAACGGTCAAGCCATCCGTTGGAACATTCAAAGTTGGGGATTTGAAGTTGTTCAGCAAATGTCTTAGCTTTTTCCTTTAAAACATCACCAGAGATTGGGATGTTTTTTTATCTTGCGTTCGCAAACCACTGCAGTAACGCAGACTCAAGCTCGGGAAATTTGGCCTTTTTGTCTCTTTTTCTCTGAGAGCCAATGTCAGCTTCGAGAAACTTTCTCTTGATTTCTTCTTTGTTTTTGAGCCAGGTAGAGATGGTATTAGCAGGAACACCAAATCTGCTTGCAACATCCTTTTTCTTCACGCCTTTTTCAACCTCAATGATAGCCTTGTATTTTGTGTCATAAGTCTGTAGATTCATTTTCCTCTTTACAACTCGTTTTTCCGACCCAACTGATCTAGGTATCCCCCCGTATGACACGGGTCCTTCCCTAGATTGCTCAGTTGTGAGATTGGTCTGCCCAGCTATCCCCCCGGATTGGTTACCGGGTCCTTCACTGGACAGTCCATGATCGGAGCGAGATTCATCTGCCATGTTGTGGAGCTCTGAGAATAGAACGCTGACCACAGGTTTTGCAGCATTATTTATACGATTTCAACGAGACCTTAGTAAAAACTTCTCACACAGTTTGGCTTGTTTCGTTAATTGTTGGTCCGAAACAGCCTTTGCAGTTTATTTACTAGCAACCCCAGCTGATAAGCCTAGCCACTTAAGAATTTAGGTAAAAATCGATACCACCTGTACAAAACTTCATTTTTCTATTATCCAATATTTCTAAAGTGCATAAAATTATATACCATATGAATCGGAATTAAACAAGCTATTTAATGGTGTGATTAAAAATTCTGTAGTATAAGCTATAGTGATGTTATCACAAGTTAAATCAACTGTGGATCGCCGATTTTTCCAGTTTTGCGTAATCGGCAAATTTGTACATGGAATTTCTGCATGTACATCGCGTGACCTTTGTGCGGATTATTTTGGCGCTATAAATATTCATAAGTTGTTTTTAACCAATCAGAGAAGAGATCTATCTTCGCTCCGGAAGTTTCGGTTATTTTCTATGTTGACAAACAAAAAAGCTACGATGACCTGAAGTCTGGGTCAAATTTCAAAAAAATCTCATGGTGAGTATAAAAACCGATGGTACGATCGTATTTAATATACTTTTCTCTTTCTATTGCTACCAACCATTATGAAATACGATGTAAATTAAGCGCAGGCTTTTAAATAGAAGTTGGCGATTTTACCCGGCGAGTCGGTTCAGCGTTAGCGACTGACTGACGGCCGCCATCTTGAATATTTTATAGACAGCGACTACGAGATACTTCTGTTACAACTTATATAAACCCGCGTTATAGCTCAAATAAAGCTGAAAGAATTGCTCCAAACGGGTTCTTTTCGTAATTAAATAATGGTTTCATTCATGAATTAACACAAGATCGCTTAATTCATTAAAAAATCGTACGTTTTATCGGCGCCGATATTGAACCCTTAAACCGAACATAAGCTATTTGAGACCTAATGAAATACGTTTAATTACTAACAAAACCATACTCGTGTAGAAATTAACATGTTTTTGAGAGCAACTTGTGTTTTTCATAGCACATTTGTTAATCTATATAAAAAAAAAATCAAAATTCCTTAGAATATATTACACATTTTATCATCAATAGTCAGATTAAGGGGGAGGTTATGAAATCTAAAATGGGAACAATTATTAACCTATTACTCCATAAATGCACCATTCATTAAATAAAGATTCACTCTTTAATTCCTTAACTGAAAAAAAAGAAAGTTACAAGTCATATCTAAGATTGTATAGCTGAAAGTAAAGCAGAATGATATTGAGGTTCATTTTGCTTTACTTTCAATTTGCTTTACTTTTAATTTGCTTTAAGTGGACACCTGTCTTCAAAACTAGGAATATGGAGTCTATGGAGTAAAGGGTTAATAAATAAAACAAGTCAGATCCCTTCACAATTTTTATTTTCAACTTATAAATTTTACTTTTATTTCAGGTTCTAATCAACCAGAAATGACATTTCAGAGAAGTTGGAAAATGCGGAAAATTGGTGCATATGTCGTGATGGAATGACCAGGAAAAAGCAGAAGATTGCGAACACATCTATTACTCTTTCTACTGGGTATACATATATATTGTCTGCCAAGGTTTCAGTCATGTTTTTCATTGTAATGACTGTGTACAGACCTTAAAGACTATGAAGCAACGTGTAGTGAGCATGGCAAACTCTGTAGAGACAGTTTGTCGATATTCCGAAAGCAAACATGGATTTAATTCAAAAAAAATATATATCTTAACTTATTCACACCTAGTGAAACATATATTATTATCAACAGTGCACTAATTGCAAGTATACTTGTCCTATGCAAACATTGAAGACCCAGTTCAGATGGTGATTGCATGAGCTCTTTGACCAGGGTCTGCACTGTTTGTCGTTTTCCTGATGGCCAGATTGCAATGTTATTTATTTGCAAAAAAATAATGCTTATTATAAAACATTGCTTGCTTTAATACTTGTTATATCATTCTTGCCTTTTAATTGAAATACCATGTTCAGAGATAGTCTAAAAGTAAAAGTACAGCTAGACTGCCTGAGATAATAAATAGTGTATTTTTTTTGGTACGAGCCCTAATAAAATCTAATGAGTCATGTCGAAAAATGCTTTTAAAATCAAGCTCACTTGAAACATCATGGAACTCATTAGAGGTATTTTCAATAGCCATGGTCTATTTTACAACTGTGAGTCTGTATCTCTGCATATATATTCATTTATTTGTGAATTTGTGTGATGAAGTTGTGTGATATGGAAAAAATATAGAAAAATAAATGTCAAAAAATTTGTATGTGTTGATTTCTTTCCTATTGAAACAAAACAGAAAACATTATCATGGGTGAAAGTTGACAAAACTGAAAATACTGAAAACTATGCTGGGGGCTAGGGGGCCGCTAGGGCCCCCAGTGGCTCCAGGGCAAGGCCCTGGCCGGGGGACCAGGGGGCCAGAGGCCCCCGGAATCTTCTGGGTTTTAAGCATTTTGAAGGTCTGAAACTGTTTGAAAATTGTTTGAAAATGACAAGCAATGGAAAAATATAAAAATAATTTTCTTGGTCATAAGCATTAATGTTTTCCAAGGATTGAAAAATAAATCTTAATTTTGATTTTATTTAACAAAATATGGAAATTGCTTTCAGCAAACTGTTATACTCCAAAGTAAATGATAAGCACTTTGCTTTTACAATTATCATTGTAAGGCCACAAAAATATGTTTCTAGTTAGGTCCATGTATGAGTTAGATCCAAGGGAGAAAAATATGAGATGGTATTTAGGTTTTCTATCATTATACTGTTTTATAAAGCTGTATGTATAAGATTTTGTATCACTGACACTTAAAAATTATGACATGTATTACTAGATCCAAATACAAAACATTTAGAACATACTCTATTTCCAGTCAAGCATTACCATAAAAACTGACTCTGGTTGTATAAGCTTTTGCAAGGATACTGTACATATCCCGTTCAGAAGGTTCTGATGGGAACATTCTGATCTTAGTCTACACTGTTCGTACAGGATAGATGTACATATAATTCATAACTGGCCCTTGCTTTCATTTAACAGTTTAGAGTATTCAAATAAATCATTGTTGTCAGTACTTTTCAGTTGAATAAACTATCGTACAGATACTAAAAGCCATTGTCACAGAAAACACCCAGTCCTGTCTGATCCTGTTTTGAAACCTATATTTCATTTATACAGACCAGTGCATAGGTGAAGGATTATATATATGAAGGGGCAGGGGCTGACCACATACCCCCGCCTCATAAAATGATTTTTTAAAAAATGGCATGGGACTTGGGTTACCCTATAAATATATTTAAGAAATATTTTTTCATTATTATGTGTACAGGCCATTCTAAAGTTTTGTACATTTAAAGGCATGAGATTTGAGAGGGGTGGGGATAGGCATTTCAATTATCCTAATGAAAATACCTCCCTCTCTCTGCTCAAAGGATTTACTCATAAAGTAAATAACTTACCTCTGTGCCATGTCTACTTTATTTGATTGATAAATGGTTTCTTGATAAACGATTTCTAACCGTGATCTGTGTGTGAGTTTATTTTAGCTCTCATTTTCATGTTCAATTTGCTTTCAGAAAGTTAAAACTAAGTGGCACAAAATTTAAAGCAGTAGGCTATGATGGGAGAGGGAAGCCTTCCCATAGTTGATGGAACAAGAGGCCTCCCTAAAAATGATTTTAGTGGTTCAATTTTATACATTTTGATTTTTCTAAACTATTTCAAAGCTATGATGCTAGACTAAATCATAATCTTGGGTTACCCAAATCAGATAAATATTTCTTTACTTAATGAATTAAATGGTTACTATCAATTACTTTAATGATAAGAATGCTATTAAAATACCTTTTCAATACTTTATAGCCATAGAAAACGGATTGTTTAACAGTCCAATAATATGTAGTGTGAAAAATTAAAAAAGGTTACATTAATACTTTCAGTAACTGAGTAAGCTACTCGTTTTATAATAAAATCGGATTTTCAGCCGAATTTCCTATTCAATCTCCTAATTTTGTTTAGTTCGCGTTTCATTAAAGTTAACCATTCTGCTGCATTTGACAGATACGCCGGTATTTTAAATTTCGCGAAAACTGGTGACAAAATGAGCTAATTGCATTTTGATGCACCAACGATAAAACACGAAGCGTTCCGCGTGATATAGTTTAGCGTCTGGTAATCGGATGATTCATAAAACAATGAGCGCCTAGTAAGACTCCGAAGAAAGAGATTTTAGATTTTCCAAAAGAAGTTTTTCGTACCGCTACGGAAAATTATCGGCAACAAGATCAAAATCACAAACAGCCCCCTCATAAATTTGCTTACCTCGTTATTTTAAGCAAGCCGAAATCAACTACGGAAATGTTTTGGCCAGAGACTGGTTTCCGTGTTTTCAACGCTGTCCGCGTGCGTGTAGCAACCTAATTCGGCAACCAGTCCAATTTGTTTTGGTTCACTCGGATTTTGTCGTCACCGTTAGAGTACGACGAACGATATGGCCGAACGATAACATTGGCGAACATTGACACCGTAATTTCTAACTAATTTGACAGCTCTCGAAATCACCTTCGATTTTGTTTTTTCAATCTTACTCGACAAAGACATCCTCTACACCCCCCCCCCCCCCCCCCCCCCCCCCCCGAATTTCTCAACGGATTTACACGTTCTGGAAAAATGACCCTCGGCAATTTCGGAAATACGGAATTCCGTCACAATACGGAAAACTTTCACCCATGCATTATTATAATAAATCTTTTAAAAACAATAGAAAGGACAATATTCAAAGAAGATTGTCTGAAAATTTCATGGAAAAATCTTTAAAAACAAAAAAGTTATGACAATTTTACTGAAATAATGATGGCCGGCTTTGATGAATCGGTGCCGCGCGTCGCGAAAAAATACAGTAGAAATAATAGCTCATTTTTTCTGAAAAATGGCGAAATATTGAATGATAAAATTTGTCATAACTTTTTTATTTTTTAAGATAGAAATAAAATGAAAACAGATTTGAAAAGCTTGCAAAGAGATCTATCTGTATGATGTGTTTTTGATTTACTATTGATATCTTGAAAATTCAGCTGGGGTTGCTATATTTACTCATTCGGATAAATTGGTGTCATACAGCCTTTAAATATGGCGGCGATGTAATTATCATTAACGAAAGCTGTGAAACAATTAAAGGACACATTTGCCCAATTATTACTGATTACATATGATTATACAGCGTGTAGGATTAAAAGAGCACCCCTCTGCGTGATCACACGCGAAGGTGTGAAAAATCAGCGTCAGTCTAGCGAGTCATGTAATCCGTTGATCCAGGTTAGTTGACAGACAATCGATGTTCGATACATTTGTGGTATTTTATGTTGGATTTATATGGAAAGGACTGGAAAAAAACTTCGATACAACGGGGAATTCGATTCACATAACTTCGATTCATGGGTTTATTTTTACAAGGAATATATAGTGGAAAAGATCGGGACTTCAAAAAAACTTCGACACACCGGGGTATTCGATTTATCGAAGTTCGATACATCGAAGTTTAACTGTATGATTTTTTTTTTGAAGTGACAAATTCAAAGTGGTCAATACTATGGCAGGATAAGTGTTAGAATTAATAACTCATAAAGTGTATAAATAATAATAATCTGGATTATAAATATATCCTTACCATCTCTGACTGGCCAGCTGTCATCACTAAAGCAAACCAGTAGAGCCTCTAGCAGCTTGGGTATGTAACTGGTAACAACATCCTTGTTCACCTAGATAAACAAACAAACATACGTGTGAACATATTTGTTCTTTACTCTGTGAATGCTAAGTATTTTTCAAGTGCCAAGTATTTTTTTCATCTGCAAATATTGTCATCTAGTTCTGTTCTAAATTTAGAGTTTTCTAAAAACAGAGTCATACATAGAGGATCTTGTATGAGTGCTCATTATTTATCAGTTTTAATAAACGAGTTGACTAAAATAATATGACGTGAGCCTTGGCGAGCGTCATATTCATTTTAGTCAACGAGTTTGTTAAGAATGATAAATAATGAGCACGAATATGAGATTCTATTTATCACATAACAAGTTTAAGCACCTATTATATTGATTGAAGCCGTAGTTTGTAGACCCTCCGCTATATAGAATTTCCGCCAAAACGTTACGTTGTTTACGTTAATGTCATAGTAAATGACGTCATTTGGCGTCCCGCTACATGCAGCGCTTGTGGATGAACAATTTAGGCCGGAGCCCAAAAAACGATATTCCACTAGTGGATTACGATATTTATACAATTACTTTATGCAACTCCCAGACCGCAAATTATGTGATAAAGTCAATTTAAATCCTGATGAAGCGCCACCATGTCATTCTATATTTCTTCTGGATTAAAACTGATTGTAAATTTGATTTGATTTATGATTTTACGTCACTTTTAACAGTATTTTAATCATAAGAGATTTCATAAGCTAATTTCAGGTGGAGGAAGACCCCAGAAGCCCTTTATGCACTGTCGCAGGCACAAATCAGCAACTAGGTAGAACCACCGACCTTCCACAAAACTGGAAGACTTCCCCACATGAAAAATCCGAATGCTAAGACTGGGATTCGAACCCACAGCGGTGAGGATCAGCTTAGTGATGTAAGTCATAGTAACTATATTACTAGGCCAGTAAGGTCCCCAAACTGATTGTAAAGGATTTTAGGAGTTTGCTTTTAGTTTTCAAAAGAGCGAGCAATCATTTTAGAATAGTTTGCAGTTTACTTCTGGTCAACTTTTAATACAGAGTTCCTACAGGAAATAATTTTTGTAAAGACAATAAAGAATATGAATTGACAGTCATACTTGAAATATATCAGCTTGATGCAGGATAACAGTAATCCAGAAATGTTGTGTAATATTGTTATCCTGCATTAAGCTGTAATCTGTCTTTAGAAATATAACTACTATTTCCATGAACGGTCACATAGCACAGAATTTTCAGTAGAAACATATTTAACCCTTTACCCCATAGCCAGTTTCTAATTTTGAGGACAGATGATCACTTAAAGCAGGTTGAAAGTAAAGCAGAATGCGCCTTAAGGCGCATTCTGCTTTACTTTCAACCTGCTTTAAGCTTCCATCTGCTAGGATATAGAAAATATTTCTAATGGTACATGTTAATGACTGTATAAATTTGAACTATTTTCTTCAGTGGAGGAATAATTTAAAGGTGTAAAAAGGTACTTCTATGGGGGTAAAGGGTTAATACCTTGGCTCCTAGTTCAGCAATACAGGCACAAGCAGCCTCTCTTACAGCATGGTTATCTGCATCTGTGGCTTCTATGTAATAGTTAACCTGCAAAGACAAATATTAGTGATGACCAGTAGGTACAAAAAGTCAGCTACTCTAGTTCTGATCTTCAAACTATCATTGTAAACATAAGATTTTATCTAAAGTTCACTGTCTTTTAGGCCATTACCGATGGAAACACACATATAAGAAAAAATTAAACTTTATTTCTTTTACATTGATTATGGAACATGCTACATTAACTTATACAAATCACTCTCGATGGCTCAAATGGTGGCGTATTTGGTCATTTCTGTGGGAGGAAATCAGGGTGCCCAGAGAAGGCCCATTGGCACCCAATGTACCCTCTCACATACTGCCCCGACCTGGGATCCAACTCGAGACCGTATTGGTGAGAAACACACCAAATATTCTGTCAGGATACCGAAGGACATGTAAAACAATTCCACTGACCCTTCATTTAGACCACTCCTGGATTATTTATGCATTTTATAAGCCACACAAACTTTCCTACACAAATCACCAGGCTGCCAGGTTTAAGCACACTTACCACTTGTGAGATGTAGGTTTCCACCATCTCTTTCCCAGCACTGCCTACAACTGTTTTCCACGTGTCCTGAGAGTAGATCCTCACTCCCTCTGCCACATAGTATCTGCATATAAAGCATATAATATTTATATATGCAATCATGACCACTATCTCTGTCATGACCACTAAATTGTGTTAATAGGTATTTCACACAGGTGACTACTTAAAGATTTGATTTGATATGATTTTACATGGCTTTTAACAGTATTTCAGTCATATCCCGAGGTCCAGCTAATTACAGGTAGAGGAAGACCCGGCTACTTAAAGCAAAATGACAGTAAAACAGAAAGCTCCTTCAGGAGCTTTCTGTTTTATTGTCATCTTGTTTTAAGCTGTCACCTGTCTTTTAGAAAATCAATAAGCCTTCATTTTAGAGGTCTTAATAGAGAGGTTTTACTGTTTATAGAACCATACATACATTGTTTGAAACAGTCTAGACAACAAAATATATCAACTCATTCAATCCTTAAATTTTTTATTGACAGTGCCATATTTCAATTAAGTCTAGTTCATTGTTTACCATTAAGTGTTGATTTTCCCAATATATTGCAAAATGTAGAAACAGCACATACCCTGATCAGAGGACATAACTTCACTGAAAACTGTTGAAATGTCACAATTTACTATCTTGTCCAAACTATTTAGGCAACAAAGCATTCTACCAAGTATGATGATAATTAAATGAAAATTCTTCATGTCATTGTAAGAACAAACTAGACAGACAGACAACATATAATACGTCCCCTTTTCAACAGGCATATATAAAAACTGTTTTACTGCTTTTCATTATACATGTATAACATTTGTTTGCAATCTTTTTAACTCTTTCACACCCAATAACGCCTTAAGGAGTGTTTACAAACAGTTTTGGTCCTGATGCTGTGTAACTTGGCGTCTGATCAGGACCCAAACTGTTTGACACTCTTATTGATATCTATTAAGTCATACAACCTTAAATCTAACTTTGAAACATGTCTTGCAGACAACAATACTAAAGCAGACGACAATTATGAAAGCGGTGAAGGGCTAAAAATCTACTGAATATATGTAACTGGATCATGAAAGGGTTAAACAAATTCAGCTTTAAGTTTATAATATACGGCTATATGCATAAGGCAGTTAGACTAAATTTTGAAGAAAAAAAAAGTCAATGTCCTTCACATGACTGAGATTACCGTTTGGTTAGGTCAACACACTGTCTTGCGATGCAAATAAGTCTGGTTAACTCATTTAACCCATTACCCCATAGCCTGTATCTTGTTTTGAAGAGAATGACAAAGAAGGTTGAAAGTAAAGCAGAAGAGAAGGGACCACTTAAAGCAGGTTGAAAGTAAACCAGTAGAGAAAGTAATGCAGAATGTGCCTCAAGGCATTTGGTAGAATATAGAAAATATTTATGCTACACATTTATGACTGTTGTTTCGTATACAGTTTCAGTACTGCACATAGTAAACCTACATCCTCAGTTGGGATCCATACGTCATTGAGTGTTTTGCCCCCTTATACCCAAGACACTCTAGTATGGTGGGCTACAGTGGTGATCAGCCACTGCATGTTGGTATTAGCTCCAGCTCTTACTGTCTATACGGAGCCATAGCCAGCTCGATGCCTTCTCTGCAGCACCACTCACAGCTTTGATGGTTTGCTTTATGTCTCTGCCTTTAACACCTAGTGCTGTCAGCATTTTCCACAGTGATTGTGCTGGGAAACCTCTGGTTCCTACCTCGACTGGGTAAAGCCAGGCGCTCCATCCCTTCTTTCTGCAATCTTCCATAAGTTGCGCATACTTCCTTTCGTATGCTTCATCGCATCTTTCCTCCCATGGAACTGTTAGCTCTATGGCAACCAGCTTCTTTTCTTTCTTTGCCCAAAGTACCATGTCTGGTCTGAGATTGGTGTGAACTATTTCAGGGAATATTAGCCTCCTCTCTAGATCCACTCTCATCTCCCATGTCTCAGCAGTATGTAAGATGCCTTGGGCTTGTTTGCCAGTTGTTGCTGTCTGGCCTTCTCTGACAAATGGGATTGTAATCTGCTTCTTCTTAATAGTGCACTTCTTGCTTCTTTCGTTTTCCAAAACCTCAGCCAATTGTAGTAAGACTCTGTCATGGCGCCATCTGTAACCACCTTGGCCTAGAGCCACTTGACACGAGGATAGTATGTGTTCTACTGTACCCCTTTTGCCACAACTATATAAATTGCAACTTTTTTGTTCAGTGGAGAAATAAATTAGAGACATAAAAAGGTGTATTTATGGGGAAATGGGATAGCTGAATGCACCTTTATGACCACACACTAAGAGTTTGAAACATGCCTACCTGTTTAGACACATTCTGGGCAGCAACAGAGGGTAGAACTGTTTCCTGGCCACTTCTGATGGAAGACTCATTAGAAAATTCCTCGTCGCCACAGATGATGCTAACCTTACCTGCATTGATAAGGAGATCAGGGTCCAAAGTTATAAAGCTTTTGATTTGAGTCTGAAGTCGTTCTCAAGCATTTAGATTGGTCAGATTTGAGCCTAGGCTCAAATCTGACCAATCAAATGCTTGAGAACAAACTCGACTCAACTCAAATGGTTTATAACCTTGAAGCAAAAGATAAATGTTTTAGCATATCTGTAAATGTTCCTGATTAGCATAAGTACAATAATGTAATTCACAAAACATATTACACACAAGTTAAATACAATGATCCCCCCTTACAATGGCCCTCCCAAGAATGACTCCCTCTTTACAACGACCCTTGTCGTAGTTCCCTAAACAGGACAATTTTGTCAAAGCAGGATAAAAGTACAACAGAAAGCACTTTTGGAACATTTCTGTTTTACACTCATCCTTCTTTAAGCAAGCACCTATCTTAAACACTGTAAACAAACATTCATTTGAAACACATAACTTATTTTGTATCAGTTGGAATGTTGGATATATAGGTAATGTTTACTTAACCCATAACCCCATGAATACGCAATTTTACACCTTTAATTTATTTCTCCACTGAAGAAAACGTTCAAATTTATACGGCAATGAGCAGATGGTAGCTTACAGAAGGCTGAAAGTAAAGCAAAATGCACCTTAAGTTGCATTCTGCTTTACTTTCAACCTACTTTAAGTATTCACCTATCTTCAATACTAGAAACATGCAATGAGGTAACGGGTTAAGAATGGGTTGAAGGAGTCAATTAGCATCTTTGTTTACCTGACTCCAGTTGTCTGACAGTCCCCGTGCTAGGTAGTCACAGAACTGATGACCATACTTAAGAATGGCATTATCTTCTTCTAGGACAGCTTCTGAGCCTGCAATGTTGATAATGACTAGTTTGGTACATGTAGGATCTGACATGAGATTAACCAGTTATCCCTGAAACTTCCAATGGACAAATTAAGTTTACAACAAAGTATGGTCCATTTTAGACTATTTGAAATTGTTTTTTATAATATATTTCAAAATGACAAACAGTAAAGTCCCTGATAAGAGGGCTCCTGCAGGATTTCTCTAATCAGGGACTTCACTGTTTCCATTAGACAAATGTTCTCTCCACAGGTACACTTTTGGTAAAGGATACATATCTGCGTCGCTAGGAATCAATGAGTTAAACCAGTTATGAAAACACACACACGTCATGGCTAATATTTTGTAGAATTTCAATAAAAAATATCTCATATGATATTGAGTAGCAGATTTTTCATAAGATACAATCAGCATTGTTTTAACCTACACGAGAAAAGAAAGTACAGTCGAAACCCGATACTTCCAACTCGCGTTAGCTTGAACATACCTATATTTCAAAGTTAAAAACAGGCATTTCTATGAGGAAATGGAAAATGTGTGAAAAGGTACTTGTATAAAGAAAAGCGTTAACCAATCATATCATAAATATTCCTTTTTACACCTTTATCTTATTCCGGAAATGAAGAAATAGCTCCACTTTACAGTCATGAATCTGGACTGTATGAAACATTTATATATCCTAGTAAATGGTAGCTTAAAGCAGGCTGAAAATAAAGCTTTAAGTAATCACCGATCTTCAAAACTAGAAACAGGTTATGGGGTAATGGATTAAAGGGTTAAATGAAGAAAATGCTTACCATCTTTAACCAGTCCACACTGAACAAGACTAGAGCACACATAGTAACCAGTCTCCCTCACAAACCTATTGGTGTGAGTCAGGGATTTAAAGATGTGGTCTAGAAGGTCCTGGTCTACATGGGAGTTGAACTCGGTACCACAGCCCTCTATAATACACTGAAGACATCTGGAATAAACAAGACCAGTTACCAGTTAGAACTAGAAAAGTAAGCATATGTCTATTTATCTCTTCAGAGCTCCGTGTAAGGGGAGTATTTTTAAAACTAAATTCTTTATTTCTGCATTAAACCCTATGGTGTCACTACTCATTAGAATCGGCCCTTCGAGATGATTCTAATGAGTATTAACACCATAGGATTTGGTGATGAAATGAGGGAAAAAGAGGAGGATTTGTTTATTTTACTCCCTCTTATATGGAGCTCTGTCTTCCCCGAAAACATCAACAGGATCTTACACTAACATATTCATGAAGACAATTAACCCAATTAACCCTTTACTCCAAAAGTACATATTTTTACACATTTTACATATATTCCTCCCCTGAAGAAAATGATTTTTTGATTTACTCTTACATCTATTGTTTGGTACTTACTTCATCCAAGTTTCCAATGATTTCCATCCGGCTGTGTCATGAAAGATCTGAGCACTCTCTGTATTTAGTCTCTGTCAAAATAAGTATAGTATACAGTAAAATCTCTCTATTACAACTACAGAGTTGTGTTAATTATTAGGTGTTTATGACAGGTGACTGCTTAAAGCAATGTGACAGTAAAACAGAAAGCTCTTTTAAGAGCTTCACCTTGCTGCTGTCACCTGTCTTTATACAATCAATTAGGCTTCCATTTGGTACGTAATGGACAGTGGTTTTTTTTCCTTCTTTGGACGGTACCCGGAAAAGGACCCGTTCCCAATTGGAACAGGACCCGTTCCCAATTCAAAGAAGGGACCTGGCAATATGGTAAAAATAGTATTTTCAGTGAAAAAAAGAGAATTTCTGTTACTAGTGTTAGCATTGCCTGTTGATATGAACTGCATAATTGCTACTTGATAAGTTAGATCAATATAGGCCTACTGTACATATATCATAAAATAAACTTCCCAATTTCTTTCTTGTCATCATTTCACGACTTGTTTTTTTCCCAATTTGAAGTTTACGCGACAAGAAAAATTCCCAATCTGACTAGTAAAATTCCCAATCTGACAAGAAAAATTCCCATTCTGAGTGGTACCGAACCCGTTCCCAATTGGGTGAAAAAAAACGCTGATGGAGAAGTTTTTCTGTATTGGATGTGGGCCAAACTCGTTGTCACTCAGATCCTACCTATAATTATGTAAATAAAAGCTAGAAATGTGTTTGTAACGCACACATGTCCTGTGGTATGCTCGACTACAAATGCAAACAACTTTATTTAAAATTATTAATAAGTTCATAACTGACTTCAAGGCAAAACCATAACCAAGGTCACAGAAGGTCTAAGAGCAAACTCATCAAGTTGATTTAAAAAAAAAGTTTTGTGACACTAACTGTATTAGTTAGTCCATCATGATAACATTTAAGAAAATGGAATGTTTTGATTGATTGAGTTGGGTTTTACGGCACAGCGACACATAAAATGGTCATATGGCGCCGAGAAAAGACTACATATACATAAACATCAAAACAAATGAAACACTCGAAAAAATACAAAATACAACACAAGACAAACGGTAAGAGGCTCCACCATTACATACATGGCGGAATGTTTTCAGGAAGATGATTTTGGCTAATCTCATTCGTTGCCAGCAGGGGATGAGATCAAAACCACCGACCCGCCTTCCTTTTAGCTCCTGGCAGAGGGGATAATCTTGGTGTTATAAACAGAAAAGATCCCCTATGACAATTAAGCCCCAGAGCCACGACAAGGCAGGAAGGTCTCTGGGGGAAAATGGGATGTACAAACGAAAGTATGTGACTAGTGACTCTATATGGTACTACAAACAAGAGTTGTCAGAGAGACAACAAAGCTCGCCACCGGCACCTTTAGAAACTTAAAAGCACACTCAAGGTCACAAAGGTCAACCTTTTTGCCTGCATAGAAAGGTCTTGTCCATATACACTGGCAAATCAAATATGAAAATAACACCTCAAGGGACATAGGAATTATAAGCATTTTTGAAATCTAAACGCAGATTTCGAAACCTAAAACCTTTCGCGACCTTAGTTCAAGGTCAAGGACACTGGGCTAATTTTTTTTGCATGCATGGAAAGGTCGTGTTCATATACACATGCATGCCAAATATGAAAGAAATATCTCAATGGATATATGAGTTAAAGAAATTTTGAGAAACCTAAAAGCAGACTTTGAAACCTAAACGCGGGTCCTAAGTTCAACGTCAAGGTCAGAGGGCTCAAACATTTTGCATGCAAGGAAAGATGTTGTCCATATACACATGCAAACTGAATATGAAAGGAATATTTCAATGGACATAGGAGTATAAAAATTTTGAGAAACCAAAACACAGATTTCGAAAACTAAACATGGGCCCTAAGTTCAAAGTCAAGGTCACAGGGGTCTAAATTTTGCTGTGCCTGGAAAGGTCTTGTCCATATACACACATAAACCAACTATGAAAGCAATACCTCAAGGGACATAGAAGTTAAAGGCATTTTTCAAAACCTAAACACAGGACCTAAGTTCAAGGTCAAGGTCACAAGGGTCCAAATTTATATGTGCATGGAAAGGTCTTGTCCATATACACACACATACCAAATATGAAAGCAATACCTCAAAGGATATAGAAGTTAAATGCATTTTTCAAAACCTAAACGCAGATTTCGAAACCTAAACACAGGCTCTTAGTTCAAGGTCAAGGGGTCTAAATGTTTCTGTGCATCAAAAGGTCATGTCCATATACACATACATACCAACTATGAAAGCAATACCTCAAAGGACATAGAAGTTAAAGGCATTTTTCTAAACCTAAACACAGATTTCGAAACCTAAACACAGCCCTAAGTTCAAGGTCAAGGTCACAGGGGTCTAAATTTTTCTGAGCATGGAAAGGTCTTGTCTATATACACACACATACCGACTATGGAAGCAATACCTTAATGGATATAGAAGTTAAAGGCATTTTTCAAAACTTAAACACAGATTTCGAAACCTAAACGCAGGCCCTAAGTTCAAGGTCAAGGTCACAGGGGTCAAAACATTTCTGTGCATGGAAAGGTCTTATCCATATACACACACATACCAACTATTGAAGCAATACCTCAAGGGACATAGAAGTTAAAGGCATTTTTCGAAACCTAAACGCAGATTTCGAAACCTAAACGCAGGCCCTAAGTTCAAGGTCAAGGTCACAGGGGTCTAAATTTTTCTGAGCATCGAAAGGTCTTGTCCATATACACACACATTCCGACTATGGAAGCAATACCTTAATGGATATAGAAGTTAAAGGCATTTTTCAAAACCTAAACGCAGATTTCGAAACCTAAACACAGGCTCCAAGTTCAAGGTCAAGGTCACAGGGGTCTAAATTTTTCTGTGCATGGAAAGGTCTTGTCCATATACACACACATACCAACTATGGAAGCAATACCTCAAGGGACATAGAAGTTTAAAGGCATTTTTCTAAACCTAAACGCAGATATCGAAACCTAAACGCAGGCCCTAAGTTCAAGGTCAAGGTCACAGGGGTCAAAAATATTTCTGTGCATGGAAAGGTCTTGTCCATATACACACACATACCAACTATGAAAGCAATACCTCAAGGGACATAGAAGTTATAGACATTTTCTTAAAACTGTTTACGCCGTTCACGACGACGCCGACGACGACTACACCGGGGGTATTGCAATAGCTCATCATGTACTACGTACAGGCGAGCTAAAAATTGAGGGGACAGCATTTCCTGCATGTTGAAAGAGTTCATTTATTTGCAATGTAGGTTACCGAGTGCTTTAGAACATTCACATGCAAATACACTGCAGAGCTCCAGATACCTAAGCTGAGTTACTAATACTAGTAATCAAATACATAAATCTGTATGTCAGGGCTCCAGATAAGAGAAAGTAAACTGAACAAATCCAACATTTTCTCACTCATTTGAACACCAAATCCTATGGTGTTACTACTCATTAGAATTGTCCCTTTATATATATAGAGAGACGATTCTAATGAGTAGTGACACCATAATGTATGGTTTAATGCAGAAATAAAGATTTTAGATTTTCAAATACTCCCCTTATCTGGAACCCTGTTATGTTTCAACCAAACCATTTGATTTGACTACTCATTAGAATCATCTTGAAGAGACAATTCTAATGATTAGTAACAACAAACTGTTTGGTGGTCAAATGAAGGAGCCAAATTTAGAAGTGTTCAGTTTACCCACTCTTTTCTGGAACCCTGTACAATATACCTTCTCTCCTCTGGGTGAACTGGAGAGCTTTTCCATTAGTTTTTCAGCCTCTTCCTGTACAGATATGACACTGTCTGTGAGAGGATCTCTCTCCAGGTTTGTCTGGATGCCAATCAAAACTGTTGGCTTACATTCCAGATAAACTTCAGGTCCTTGTCTCCGACAAAGTGCCCCAATAACCTCTCCTGTAAACATATGTTTATAAAATACAGTCAAACTTCGATATCTCGAACTCGCTTACCTCGAACTATCCGATATTTCGATACATGAATAACATCATTTCATGCTCAGTAAAATGGAACACACCCGTGTTTCAAAGTTAAAACGTGGCTTACCCACGTTTTAACTTTGAAAAACAGTTATGTTCGACATAACTGTAACTGAGTTCGAGATATCGAAGTTCAACTGTATATGAAAATGCAAGCAAATACTCTTCAGTTTCAAGCAGCATATGCCTACTTATAAAGGTCTATTAACATAATGCAAACACTGTAGACCCAGATCTGAGGGCTCATTAAGGGTCTATAGGGTACTGGGGGACGTGGTCGATGAGTAAGGCCATCGCATCGTCGACTACAATACCAGGGGTTGTAAGCTCAATCTCCCACTGCTATCATTCTATACATACAGTGAAGATCCCGATCAAAGGGCCACTTAAGGAATCTACCATCTGTTACGATACCAGGGGTCATGACTTCTATTACCCCGCCTCTAGTATCCTACGCAAATAGTATAGACCAAGATCAGAAGGATCCTTAAGGTGTCTAACTCCTTTAGACCGTGTGCATAGTGGCCCCGCTAGGATCAAACTCACAACCCCTGGTATCATATTGGAGTGCCTTACTCCTCCACCATGTCCGTCAGTACTATTTAAAGCCCTCTGATCTGAAAGTACATTGCTTGCATAGCATAATAGTGCTGGAAGTTGGAACTCATGACCCATGGTATCGTAGTCGAGCACCTTACTCCTTTACATCTTCTGCCATTAGACCCTTTAAGGAGCCCTCTAATTCTTGTCTACACTATTTGCATAGGATACTAGCAGCGGGGTAATAGAAGTCATCGGACCCCTGGTATTATAATAGATGGTAGATTCCTTTAGAAGCCCTCTGATCTGGATCTTCACTGTTTGTATAGTATGATTGTGGCCGGGGATCAAGCTCATGAGCCCTTGTATTGTAGTCGCGGGCCTTATCCAGGTACTAATTAATAGACCCTTTACTGCTTACATAACATAGTAGCGGCGGTTGTTCCAACTCATGACCCCTGGTATCGCAGTCGGGCGCCTTATTCCTTTACAATGTCCGTCGTTAGACCCCATAAGGAGCCCTCTGATCCTGGTCTACAGTGTTTGCATTGGATACTAGCAGCGGATCTCATAATAGACAGTAGATTCCTTTAGAGGCCCTCTGATCTGGATCTTTACTGTTTACATGTATAGTAATGATATAGTGTCATGTGTCAGGTTGCATTGTCATGCGTTGCTTCGTATGATGTGGTCAAAACTGTGGTGCGACACATGACATTTGCGCGACATATGTCATAATATAAAATGTTGCTTTGTGTGTTGTTCAAATGTGTATCTTGTGTTGGATATAATCTCATGCGTTGTATTGTGCGTCGCATGTCGTGGTTTGAAGTCGACACGACATACGAAGCAACACACGATACAACACATTCATCAGACGCACAATATGATGCACAACAGTGCGATACAAGGCACGACAATTCATTTTGTCATGGTCAAATGATTAGCCAGGGGAGAGCGACAGAGAATAATGTACATGTATGTTCAGCTTCAAATGTTGTGCATCGTATTGCATTGTCATGTGTGGTGTCGCGTTGTCGTGGGTCGCATCCAGGGTTTTCCCTTGGCTGATAAAAATGAGGGTCACAATGTCCCCCATAAAAAAAAATTTGGGGGTCATTTGTGGAAACTGGGGGTCACATTGAAAATCTAGGGTTTTGCGAAAACTTAAAGAGAACAAAAAAGCGGAGGCAACTTCAGTATTTTACTATGAACACTTATCATTTTCTTTTTCAGGAAATTTACAGAGAGAGAAAATAAACTAGTAACACATGAATTTGACATTTATAGATCTATGAACAACATAATTTTGGTCAATTAGCCTGAGGTATTGCACCTAGACCACTTGAAGTTTTTTAAAGTTAGAGGGAAATTACTTCTTTCTAGCTGTTTAGCAACTCCAAATGCTCTGGCTGCAGAAAAGAAATCAATGCCAGTGTCTTCCTGTGGGCCATTTAATCTAATCATCAGAAGCCGATCAAGCCTCTCAGGGCTTAACTTGTTCCTAAGTTTTTTGATGTCTCAATAGAGTAGAGCTACGAAAGTGTGTGCATCCCGCAGAAACTAAGGGATTAGTTTGTTTAGTTTTGATACAAGGATCGCACATCATTTTATCACGGAATTATAATTCTGTGATTTTATCATCAGACAAAAACAACCAGTCATACTTTGAAAGCCACGTCTCACAAAATCCCCGAGGCTTACTAGGACAGGACTTTTTGGGGGCACTTGGACCTGGTGATTCTTTTGGATCATCACTCGGTTTCGAGGCAGACTTGTTCGGAGACTTAAAAAAGGCCGATAGTTTTAACTGCGACATTGCGGACGACGGTATTTTTGACTGCTTTATAGTTTTATTACTTGCAACTGGCTTTCGCAGCCGATTACAAGTAAAATAGTGACACAGTCTAGATAAATTTGCAACTTTACCTGTTCAACCCGCTATAATTTTCGTCCCCGAATCTCGTCCTAAAATAAGCAAGGGACGTTACTCGATATAATAAATTTGCCGCTAGTTCAATTCAACCCACTATATTCGGCCCGAAACTTCGCCCTAAATAAGCAAGGGAGATTACTCTATGCGTCATACTGCCGTTAAATGAACCTAGTAGCGAGTTTCCGTCTCTATTTCTATACATCGAAGAATCCTGTAACTTTGCCGATCTAATAATTAACGATTTCAACGTTTGTGCGTCCTAATTGACGCAACGGAATTATTTTTTGGGGTCATTTAGACAAAACTTGCGTCAAAACGCACATATTTGTGCGTCAGGGAAAACCCTGCGCATCATGCGTCGGGTCAAATTGTCATGCATTGTATTGTGTGTCCTGCCTCAACCTTAAAAAAACACATGACATACGACAATTAAAATGGCACCAACGGAATTCTGTAAATAACAGCATTGAAGAAATATCCTGGTTCACCCAATTTCCGGTGATCTAAGGATTCGTCTGACTATTTCTCATCAATTAATAAGGTTTTTAACTAAAAAATATATTAAACATCAGGGCTCCAGATAATTTTTCTTCTAATCAGTACAGTACTGATCAATTTTGAAAACAATCAGTCCCCAGATTTTTCAATCAGTACACATGGATTTTCAATTCATCGGCAGATCGCGGGTTAAATTTTCAACTTTTGAAGAAAGGAGAAACAATGCCTCAGTAATGATGCTATACAAAATTTCAAATAACCTAATAGTTGTAGACCATACATCTCCATCCATCAAGAAATCTCAACTTTGTCATACCTTTCTCTACTAGGACACAGTATCACTGAAAACTCTTTCCACGTACCATCAGACTTTGGAATAATCTACCACACAGCACTAAGGCCAGTCAGTGACAGTCTCACAAGCTTCACTGCCAGCCTCAGATCTCACAACCCCTAACTTATGCTAACTGCATAAGTTGTTTTTAAACTTGTTTAACCCCTGTTTAAAAACTTTTTAATCTGTTTATAATTGACCTTTTAGCTCTGCATTGTTTATCATTATGTTTTACTTTTTTTTAACACTGTCCCCGACCTCACTGTCATTGTCAGATATTGACAGTACTTAGGGAATAATAAAGTAGAAGTAGAAGTAGAAGATACATGTATGTAAATTACGATTTTCAATAATCTTACATTTTAGCCGCTTATGCAGGGGTTTTTCTCCGCGGATGAAACAATGTTCGAGTTTATATAATCGTTCAACATACCACAAGTTTCATTAGGTGTTAGTTCCTTTTAAATCAGATAGCGCACAACCGACGGTTTTCAACTTTCTATCGTTTTTCTGACTCTTCCATGCTAAGATTTTGACATTTTGTTTCGAGGTTTTCAACCAAAACACTTTTCGGAGAACTTGGATTTTATCGTGGTTCCATATATCAATGAAGATATAGATGTATATGGGTGTGCAGTAACCTCCCTTTTCTAACGGTGCGCAAGTAAACAATTACCATACGATGAAACGAAGCTTCATTACGAGACCGCCAATCAATAACATTTGACTTATTTGCAAATCTCGGTATGACAAAAACTCGGCTTTTGAATTGATACACACGTCCCCGGGAATTTCTCGCGTACACAGTACTTCAATATTTTGAAATTAACGCGTACACGGTCAAAACGTTCGCGTATTTCACTGAGTACGCGGGCTTATCTGGAGCCCTGAAACATATAAAGTAAACATTTCTTTATGATTTTCAGCTTTAATATGTAAATACACCCATAATTTGACATAAATAATCATAGTCAACTGTAGCGAGTGCGCCGCCATGTTTGTTTTGGTTACTCGTCCTATTATCGGTGATGAGGTAAAATGACACCCGGAATAATTTTCAGGTATCGGCTTGAACTTCTATCAAACATTATTAAGAAAGGCTATCTGTTAACATAATTTTTAACTGAAAAGTTGTAATATTTTCCGTCACATTTTTTCACAGTGGGGGCAATGGAATATGTCACATTATACAAATAGGTTAAATGGTTTTATATGGGGAGAAAATGATTTATCTTGCGTAATTAATAAAAAAATGCACACTTTCCCTTTAGGAAAGTTTTTTTTTTGCTTTATACACATTAGTCTTGAGCAGCAGCCGAAAGATAAACGGAAGTTACGATTTTACACATAATACTCGGAAGTCACCGGTAATAGGATGTCCACGGTAAACGGGTCAATGGCGGTAATTATGAATTTTTTCTCCATTTTTCTGCAAATTATATTTTTAGTTTCAACAGTCATCAAATCTTTAAATATCAAACCTGCAGCAATCCTGACTCTGAATTCTAAGTCGTCTGCAAACTGTAAAACGACAGGGACAATATTGGTACAGAATTCCTCCGACCCTTTCATACTCTGACAAATTGCCTTCAATCCCATGAGGGAGCCATGCCTGGTTTCCCATGTAGCTTCAGTGTCAGCGAGTCTCCCTTCAAATATCTTCTCAAGTTCACTGACGACATCGTTGTCAGCTGTTCGAAGACACTCTTCAATCTCCTGGAAGCCTTTGTCACGATCTAATTTTGCCTTGCCACACAGATTTTTCAAAATGTTTTCCATGTTTTTATTTTTTTAGGGTGTCTATGTAAACGGACGGTGTGACCGAAATATTAGCTGCAGCATAATATTTACCATTTCGACATAAACGCTTAAAACCATTGATTCAAGCAGAAAAAATCATAAGGCAGTTGACTTTTTTTATAATTGTATTATTTGTTTTACTACTAAAAAAGGTAATTATTTCATTAAAGTGAATATTTATCGTATACTAACTTTTAATTTACGTTCCAATAGACATTGTATCGTGAAACGGGAACCAAAAATAAACATGGACGATAGAAGTTGAAAGTTGGATTTCGCCACAGTATAAAATAGTATCTGACTGTCAGTGTGAAGTGCCGCTAATCAAAGACATGGGTAAACTTATTAAATATCCTATTTAATGATATTTGAGGCGTCAAATGCTTGGATTCACTCCGTATTGTCTTATTGTTTGTATTCACATTGATATTATAATAATGTCATTTTGATATCTGTCCAAATTGAATATCATTTTGACTTGAGTCGGGTGATACATGTAAGCTTGTAAAAAATTGGTCATACCCCCTACCAGTACCACGCACATCTCCCAACTAACAATAGGATTAATGACAAACAAAACAAAAGAATAAATCATAATGTTCCCCATATTCCCTAGATTGGAAAAAAGCCATTATAGCACCCGTGTCCAAAAAAAGGCCCACGGTCAAAGCCCAGCAATTACAGGCCAATATCACTGACCTGTATTGCATCTAAGCTGATGGAGCACATCATTGTCTCCAATATGATGTCTCACTTTGACAAATATCAGCTTCTCTCGGTTACTAGAATAACTGGAATACACCGAAATACACCTAAATATACATAGTATTGATCATAAAACAGTTTCAGGTGATGTATATACACATTTTATGCACTAATTTATTAAATTTGCAAAGAAAATATGCAATTTGTGGGTCATAAAAGGTTTTCTGTTGAAATCATAACCGAAATACACTGTGAATTCTCACGCATGTGTAATTCTCACATGACACATTACAAAGTGTATTTCGGTTATGATTTCAATAGAAAACCATTTATAACACACAAATTGCATATTTCCTGTGCAAACTTAATATATTAGTACACAAAATGTGTAAATACATCATCTGAAACTGTTTTATGATCTATAACAGGTATATTTAAGTGTATTTCGGTGTATTCCGGTGTATTCCGGTTATTCTAGTAACCCGCTTCTCTCCCCTCTCCAACATGGTTTCCGGTCAAAAAGAAGCTGTGAGACGCAGCTTGTGAGCTTTACACAAGAGATTTTTGACTCTTTGGAAAAGGGAGAACAGACTGACGTTATAGTGATCACTGATGGATTTTTCTAAGGCCTTTGATAAAGTTGACCATCTTAGGCTGATCCACAAACTGTCTCTCTTAGGCATTAACCCCCAGGTCACAAAGTGGATTAAGTCTTTCTTACATGGCAGGTCCCAAAGAGTGGCAGTAGAAGGAACTACCTCTGACGAGCTACCGGTACTGTCCGGAGTTCCCCAAGGTTCTGTCCTGGGACCTTGCCTATTTTTAGCATATATTAACGACCTACCGGACAGTGTAAAATGCCGCACTCGACTATTTGCTGACGACACTATAGTGTATCTAACAGTAAGATCACTAAATGACTCAAATAAACTCCAAGACGACCTAAACAGACTTCAACGTTGGGAAAGCGACTGGACAATGGAGTTCAACCCTGACAAATGTGAAGTATTACAAATCACAAAGAAAAGGTCAACAGTCAAATTCCCCTATACTTTACATGACAAGTTACTCAAAACCACTGACAATGCTAAATATTTAGGTATCACGATAAATAAGGACTTAAACTGGACAAATCACATTAATAATACTGTAGCCAAAGCCAAAAACACACTTAGGTTCATAAAAAGAAATGTCAAAACCAAAAATGCCAAGGTCAAAGAAGCAGCATATACCACCTATGTCAGACCCCAATTAGAATATTGTGCTGTGGTGTGGCATCCCTGGCAAAATTTCCTAACAAACAAGGTTGAGGGGGTCCAACGAGCTGCTGCCAGGTATGTCCTTAATGACTTCAACTTCACCAGTAGCGTCACCCAAATGCTGATCACCCTTGAGTGGAACACCCTTGCCCATCGCAGAATTTTTACCTCTTTAATAATGCTTTACAAAATACAGCACCAGCTTGTCTATGTAGACCACAGCCACCTCACACTTATCAGAAACCAGAATTACCTAATCCCCCATTCCAGGACACAATATCACATGAATTCATTCTTCCCTCGTACTATAAGATACTGGAACAGCCTGCCAAGTCAACTGAAATCATGCCCCAGTCTGGATGCTTTCAAGAGTGGACTGGGAGCTGTCAACCTCTAGCCTACCCATGAATTGTTTTTATTTTTAACTTTGCACCTCTGTTCTTTTACTTGTCTAAATTATCTTTTATCTCATGCTTTTATTCTTTTATTTTGCACTTAACAGACTAATTCCGTCTATTTCCCTGACAGCGCCTTCCGATAATGATCTGAACTGATCGCCTTGAAGTTGAAGTTGAAATATCTTCCTTTCAGTCAAACCCCTTGTGGGGACCTAGTGTAGCATAGTCCGATGTTTTAATCCGCTTCGCGTTGTGTAACCCAGGTTCATGGATCTGTGTTATAACATGGCCAACGTTTCTGTCTATAACTTTTATTTCCTAAACTGTTCCCAAGCATGTCTCTATATAAACCAGCATTTCTAACTTCACCCTACATCTCTCCAAGTCCTGCTTTAAACGTACCCTTAAATCTTGTCAGTTCTAGCCTTTACATTCTGTACAATTCGCCTTTCTTATCCTATTAAGCCTCAGTTTTCTCTACTCTGTAGATAAACAGTCTGTAGGAACTCGAATGAATAACGTCAGAGGTATGTAAGCACATTCAAGCCACGTCCTAGCAACGTAACCATGCGTAGTCTTACGGTCTCTGGCTCCCTAATAGTAATATGGGAATCTATCCCTTGCTCATAACCAAATATGTAATGAACCTAGTTGATTGACGTAACATCCGTCGTGTAATTTGCATAACGGAAGCGTGGGATGACAGGAAGTTGCCTTTTCCGGGATGAAAGTGGTTACCAAAGTCTTACTAATCAGTGACATAGTTTGACCTTTCGTAATCCCCTGCACATTCCAGAAGGCGTGACGTAGATTGAGTAATAGTTAAATATAGTAAGGTAATGCTAAAAATACATCCCGAAAAGATAATGCTTGAGCAGATAGCATTTTCGGTCGGCTGCTATAAAGGAACTAGACCTCAGGCCTACCATAATTTCAACAAAAAAATCCTAAGATTTTCCCAAATTTTGATTTTAAAGCATGATTTTCAAAATCGCACATTTGAAGGGGCGATTCCCAAAACATGCGCTTTTTAATCAAAAATCTTTTTTTGTACGCTTTTGTGTTTGAAATCATCTTTTCGAATATATATCACACCATCATCTATATATTAAAACATACACACTAAAAATAACAGTATAAACTTTATTGCAATAAACTCTGTAAAAAAATATAATAAAAGAAAAATAACGAAACATCATAAATACTGCTAGGGGCAACTCAACTGTATTCTCCATAGCTGCAAATATTTACTGTTTTTAGCAGTATAGACCCCGGTCAGACAACTGTGTTCTGTGATAAGGACCTGTACTGTTTGGTTAAGGATTAGAAAAGTTATAGTATCAATGTCATACATCTGATTTTGCATATTTGATTTCAGGCCACTATGACTAGTAAGTTAATAATATAAATATACTCATTGCTAGACACTTTAAGCAGAGCGTCGCGTCCTGCCTTTATTCCATGACACCCTGACGTAATTTTCAAAATAAAATAATAAAAAAAATGAAAAATTCAAAGCCGATTTCATTTTGCTGCATTTTTTCTCTTGGGTATAACAATTTTGCTTCCATGTATAACTTCTTTACGTTATCGGCAATCTGGCTGTTTACCTGCACTACACTATCACTTTATCGCTATGCGTGAACCTGGCGTGTCATAAAATGAAGTGTGTACACGGTTATTTTCACCGTCTTTTACTGATTTGGATCCAAATCTTAACAAATACAATGTTAAGTTAAATAGCATTTTAACAGTTGAGAAACAACAAAACATCTATAATTAAATTTGGTAATTAATTTCTTGACATTGCATAAAGTTTCTAACATTAAATCTGACTTAATATTACAGTATGGTCTAGAAACTTTATTTCCAACAATAATTTCAAAATATTTCAGAAATTTTTAAATGAAACTTTAATACATAATTGGAATCTAGATTAAGATCTATAAACTGTAACTTCATACACAAACTACTAATAAAAGTAATTGGTTTGTTCTCAAAATAGAAACATTATAGTCATCAGGATATATGTGATGATGCTAAAATTCAGCTTCATGATCAATTTTAAGATTTAGTTTTCTTTTAAATGAATGTTTATTTCACTCCATTTAACTATTTTTTATAAATCTTAGTGGCTGATTAATCAATAATACACAATTAAAAATACAAGTCATCTTTTTAAAACTGATCTAAATACTTAATAATAAATAAAAATATATTTTTGTCCAACACCAAAATTAAAGAATTAAAATTTTCATGAATTTTAATGGAATTCTATTAAAAAACTTGTCATACGATGAAAGTACAACAAATAAAAATGCATAAATGGCTTCTGCAAGAAATAATACAACATATTTTCAAATTTCATCAAGATCTCTTGAAAAATAAAAAAGTTACAGCAATTTTTAAAAAGAGGTATCTTATTTTGGTTCCGTCGCGACGCGGATATATGCCTATGAAATGGGGGTAAATTTTTCCTAAAAATCACCGGTTTTAGGTAATTTAAAATTGCTGTAACTTTTTTTCTAGAAGAGATATCTTAATAATTTAAACTCTTTTACAAAGGTATCAACAAGACCTTTCATTTAAAACTACTTCTGTTACAATTGGTGAAGTTTAAAAAAATGACTGGGGATGCTAGTACACCACACTATGCAACATGCAGAACCAGATGTGTCATATAAAATAAAGTGTATGCCGTATCTACTTCTCAGTCCACAGTCGAATCGGAACCACGGGTGGTAATTACGTGTTTGATTGGTATCCCCATGTTGTATGTTTATACCTTGGTGACAATGAAAGATTTGTTCTGTTCTGTTCTGGTTATGAACAAGCTGCTAATCCAGGCAATGACCCGATTAGTACCAATAAAAATAGCATTCGGAATACTTTTATTGCTTTTTTCTTATTTTAAAGTCCAAGAAGGTGCTGTCTGCCGCACTGAATCGGAAATTACGATTTTTTTCTGGAAGATTTTTGAAAAATCCGGAGATTTCGGAAAAAATCGGAGATCCGGAGAAATAATGAAAAATCCGGAGATTTAGGAAAAATCCGAAGGAATGGTAGGCCTGAGACCTAAATGTTCCCCCTAAAGAAGCTCATGAATAGAGATACATTTTCATGCAGTTACATGTATCCTGGAAAATACAGAAAAATAGGCTTTTATATGGTTTTAAATATTTCACTGCCGACGGTGCCAAAATGCTCCAAGTTTTGCAAACAGTTTGGATCCTGATCAGACCCCACGTAACGCATTATCTGATCAGGATTCAAACTGTTTGACACTAGTATAAATATTTTTTCGGTCAAAACAGTCCTATACTAAAAGCTGACTTTAAAAGTAAACAAGTAAGAGTAATTTACCTTACTGGTAATTTATTCAAATTCGAAATATTTCGGATTGCAAAGCACCTAAGGAGTTATTAAGGAAGTTCCAGAACGAATGCTTTTTTGATTGAAACTACATTAAAAAGCATCATTTAAGGTTTCAAATCAATAGATTTTGTTAATCTGGCTAATATGAACTGAAAAACTGTATATACAAGTAACAACCTAATTACCTATTATTTAGTATTATCCCACTGATCAGGAACTGCACTGTTTGTCATAAAGTTGCAATACATTGGCCAAAACAATTGGAAACAGGAATTGCCCATTATAAATCTCAGGGAGAAAGAGTTTATTCAGGCTTAAAGTAAAGCAGAAAGCTTGAGAGGCTTAAGAAATAAATGAGCTTTTAGCTCTTCTGTTATTTCCTTCTAGAAAGACCCAGCATTTCTAAATTTTAACATTTCATACACGATCATCGTTGTGAATTTTTACATTTTTCAATTTCGCTAAACAAGATTTATCAATGCATAATCGTAATGACTGTGTCCTATATTATTTTTACTATTTTACTGTCAGTCTAAGCACCCACTTCTATTTAAATCTGAAAAAACTCTCATTAAATCCATGGGGTATAGGGTTAAGAAGATATATAGCTGACCTTGTTTTTTATTTTCTTCATACAGATGACAATATGGACACAACAGCGGGGACAAAAAGAAAATCTGAGAGTGAAGGTAGAAGTGACATGAAAAACGGTTCAGATGGGAAAGTACAGAAATGCTCTGAAGACTTTAGTGACCTTAATGCGAAAGACAACACAGCAACCAATGAGTCACATAATGCTTATAATCACTTAGATCAGACACAAGAATATGAGCTGGAAGATTCTGAAGGATTTGAATTAAATAGCAATAGTCCAACAAGTCCAACACCCTTTCAGGAAAATACCAAGGAATACTCAATGCCTGACTCGGATATGATACAATCAGAAAGAACTGGTGATACTGGTGAAGCATCTAAAACAACCCCTTTGGTAAATGTAAATGATACCTCTGAAGAAACGAAAGATAATGTCAAACCTGGAATGCTAAGAATTCAATCAGTTCAGAAAGATGCAGAGCTTATTTCCAGTATAATTCCAGAAACAGATGAACAATTGCTTTATCAAAGAGTTTTGAAGTATAGAGCTGAAAAGAACAGGGTAGATCTTGTGACAAATGAAGTATTAGAAAATGGAATTACTATTAGTGATGGTAGCAGCAGCACCAATGTGTCTGATAGTTCTAGTGATGATATATTTAAAGATGTGGCAGACGTGCTAGTGAGGTGTCCAGCCGCCAATGCAAACAATGTCTATGATATGCTGGAACAGCTGGAAACTAACCCAGACAGAGTCGAAATGGTTTTGGATCAGTTACAAAAATATGGCCTCAGTTGTAGTAGCAGCAATACATCAAAAGGGAGTTCTTCTGGGACAGGGAAAAGCTCAAGCTCTGACCCTTTCAGTGATCCAGCATTTAAAAATAATCCATTGTACAGGGACTTGAAAACATTAAGAAAGGTTTTACCTGATACAGACCCAGCAGAGCTGTATGCATATCTGGAAGCACACTTTGACAAAGGAAATAGGGTTCAAATTGTTATTGACGAGCTTACTAAATCAGACAGTCAAGAATCCTTGCCACTGGATGCAACAGACTCAATTGAGAAATTAGGAAAAGGGAAACAACCACAAATAGTTGCTGATCAAATGCAGACAGATTTACTTGAACTGAAAGAAATATTTCCTGACTGTGATCCAGACTTTTTGTTTGAGAAGTTAGAGGAACATCCTGCAGACAAAGAAAGAGTCACAAAAATTGCAACTTCATTGTTTGAGAACAAAAAATATCCAAAGTTACAAGAGAGACTGGACAAAGAGAAAAAGCAGGAACTGAAGAAAAAGATTGGCAAAATGGAATTAAATATGACAGATTTTCTTCAGAAATTTCCTGATCCTTTTAAATTCTTTGATGATACTGAGAGGCAGGTGAATAAAAATTACCAAACACACACAATGGCATTTTTAAAGAACACTTATCCTTACTTGAAAGATGGTTACATTCGCAAACTGTTGGAGGATAGCAAGCAGCATCTAAGTCCTGCTGTCAAACACATTGAAAGTGAACATTTTGACACACTAGGTAGGTATTTAACCCATTACCCCACAAGTACACCTTTTTACGACTTTAATTTATTCCTGTACTCAAGAAATGACTCCTAGTTAATGCAATCGTGAATATATTATTTATAAGAAATGTTCCCTATAGTTTAACAGATGGTAGCTTAAAGCAGGCTGAAAGTAAAGCAGAATGTGCCTCAGGCGCATTCTGCTATACTGTTAACCTGCTTTAAGTGGTCAGCTGTTTTTCAAAAATAGAATCAGGCTATTGGGTAATTGGTTAACAGCATATATTAATCCACTACTCCATAAATATGCCATAAACACCCCATACTATTCATACACGAGGAAAAATAGTCCCAGTTTGGAAGCCCTGACCATGAGTTAAAGGAGGCATTGCCACTACATGTACATGTATTCATGTACAAGCTCGTATAGTGAAACTACATGTACTTATAAGAAAGTGACTTTTCATTTCTTAAAAAAAGAATGCAGCTTAACTCTTTCCTCCCTGAAACTTCAAATGGACTTTTCCAGTTTAAATTTTAGTCTAGTCAATTTCTAACTTTTAAGGGTTGTTTTGCATAATGACAAACAGTGAATACCCTGATCAGAGGGCTCCTTTAGGAGCCCTCTGATCTGGGTATTCACTGTTTGCATAGAACAAGTGTACTATCCGCATGTACACTGTTTGAAAAATACGCCTATATGCGGGACAAGGGTTCAAAGGGTTAATGCATAAGAGCTTTCTGCTTTAATTCTGTCCTAGATTAAGCTGCCACCTGTCTTTAGAATTCAAGACCCAACTATTTCTATATATAGTGGTCATTTAACACTTGTAAGTTAACTGTTTACTCCATAGCCTGTGTCTAAAATTGAAGACAGGTGACAACATAAAGCAGGTTGAATGTAAAACAGAATGTGCCTTAACTCTTTCCCCCATAGAAGCGACTTTTAGCGTATTTAATTTATTCCTCCGCTGAAGAAAATAGTTCCTATTTAAAGAGTTATAAACATGTGCCATAAGATATAATTTCTACATTTTAGCAGAGGGTAGCTTAAAGCAGGCTGAAAGTAAAGCAGAATGCGCCTTAAGGCGCATTCTGCTTTACTTTCAGCCTGCTTTAGGTTGTCCCTTATTTTCAATACTAGAAATACATGTAGGCTATTGGGTAAAGGGTTAAGGCACATTCTGCTTTACTTTCAACCTGTTTTAAGCTACTATCTTCTAGGACATTTCAGCGGAGGAGTAAAAAATGGTAAATGCATACAAATGAGTATCTATAGAGTAAAGGATTAAACTGTATCCTTGATTCCAGGAAGGGCATCTAAGAAGCTGAGAGCCACACCTCGAGAAGAACTACTAGAATACCCTGATGAGGCAGAAGAACTTTTCTTCCATGAAGTGGTTTTCTGTCAAAACAGACGGAAAATTAAAGGTTTGTGATGATTTGAGTCTTTGGTAAATTCAGAGACATAACCCTTCACTCCATAGCCTTTTTCTAATTTTGAAGATAGAGGATCTCTTAAGTAGGTTGAAAGTAAAGCAGAGCTCCAGATAATGGGAGTATTTCAAAAAATAAAATCTTTATTTCTGCTTTAAATCCTACGGTGTCACTTATGAGAATTGTCTCAAAGAGCCAATTCTAACAAGTAGTAGCACTAGGATTTAATGCTGAAATAAGAGAAAAAAATGTTGGATTTGTGCAGTTTACTCCCTCTTATCTGGAGCCCTGGCGCCTGAAGGCGCATTCAGCTTTACTTTCGGGGGCCTCCATGGCCTAGTGGTATGGTCACTGTGACTTACATCACTAAGCTCCTCACCGCTGTGAGTTCGAATCCCAGTAGGGTCGTTCGGATTTTTCATGTGGGGAAGCCTTCCAGCTGGCTTGCGGAAGGTCGGTGGTTCTACCCAGTTGCCGATTTGTGCCTGAAACAGTGCATAAAGGGCTTCTTGGGTCTTCCTCCACCTGTAATTAGCTGGACATCGAGATATGACTGAAATACTGTTAAAAGCCACAGGTGTCGGTCGTGTGCTACCCCCCTACCCGCTCATTTGCTACCCTCTCTGCAACCATACAGAAAGATATTGGTCAAAATAATCTCAAACATGTCAAAATGTTGTCAAAATACCATAAAACAACATTTAAAAGAGAACTGAATTTTTTTTTTTTTCGTCATTGTTATTATATTTTTTTCAGTTCTCTTTTAAATGTTGTTTTATGGTATTTTGACAACATTTTGGCATGTTTGAGATTATATTCATGACTGGTTAACTTTTTTGAAGACATCAATTTTCATACTAGCTCGGTTAGTGGTATAATTAACCCATCACCCCATAAATATGCCTTTTACGCCTTTAATCTATTTCTCCCCTGAGGAAAAAAGTTAGAATTTATACAGTTATGAATATGTATGATAAGAACTGTTTTCTATATTCTAGCAGATTGTAGATTAAAGCAGGCTGAAAGTAAAGCAGAATGTGACTCAAGGTGCATTCTGCTTTACTTTCAACCTGCTTTCAGTGGTCACTAATTTTAAAAACTAGAATCAAGCTATGAGGTAATGGGTTAATTAATGAATGGCAACTTTTTATTTGCTTTTGACCCACATCAACTCTCCCCTCATCACACATATATCAATGCCTTTACCTACCAATATTCCTCATAGAAGAGACTTTTCCTATTTCTACCATGTCGTGTTAACACCCCGGTCACACAGAGCCATCGGTGATAGATCGGTTGTTTTTTTTCCGCCAAACTAGGGAGGGGACCGATGAGAACCGATTTACTACCGATATCACCTATTGGCCACCTGTTTTCCATCTATCAATCGCTATTGGGTAAAGATGAGTTTCGTCGGCGAAAAATCACCGATTGGGATTTTTAAACGTGCTTAAAATTCTCGATCGGTGAAAATATTTTACAAATAACCAATTGACAACCTGTCTACTACCGATATCACCGACGAGTCACCGATAAAGCACCGATAAAGCACTGATGAACTGATACTTACCACCGATGAATAAAGATGAGAATTAAAACGCAGGATCTCGTCGGTTTTCATCGGTTGTTAATGGCAGTTCAATCGGTGATCAATTGGTGATCAATCGGTTGCCGCCAGCATTTCATCGGTGTTTTATCGGTATTCGTCGATTATTGATAGGTTGTTGGGCGCTTTTAATCGGTGGCCCATAGGAGTTCATGAGTTGCCAATCGAAGGCCAATCGGAGGCGGGGTGGCATTTCACCGATTGAACAATTATTTATCACCTATACCCGGTCACACAGAAAGCCTGAAATTAAATCACCTATGACAACCGATCAAAACAGCAAATAGTTCGACCGATTGGGTACCGATTTAAGCCCGACCGTCTGTGTGACCGGGGCATTAAGGACCATTTGAATCTTAGTTTCCTGTATTCTGACAGGTGGATGCTTAACTCTTTGGACCCTACTAGTCACACTTATATGTATCATTTGCAGACATTGTACCTGTGAAGAGTACACTTGTCCTATGCAAACAGTGAAGACTCTGACCAGAGGGCTCCTTAAGAAGCCCTCTGATCAGGTTCTACACTGTTTGTCATTTTGACATATTGTAAAAATCAACCCTAAAATGTCAAAAAGGGACAAGACTTAAATGAAAGCTAGAATTGTCCATTTGAGGTTTCACGGAGGAAAAAGTTAAAGCAGGAAGAAAGTAACTGAACTCTCATCTCTACTATCAGCCTGCTTTAACAATCACTTGTCTAAATATATGTATGTAACTGAAACCAAGGTATGGGGAAAGCTTGCTTTGAGACATCCCTATACTCATTCTTTTGTGTCATACCTAATTATGGGTCAGTCTAAAGACCTCAGACCTCTCCCAACCCCCAAGGTCAATAAAAAACAACCAAAACATGTTTAACTATTTTAACTCCTTATAATGAACATCTACAGTGGCGAATATGTTATTCTTTCCAAATAAACGCGTTTACACTAAAACATTTATTTCCACTGCAAACAGTTTGCAGCCAGATCAAACGCCGGGTAACCCGGCATCTGATCAGTCTCCAAACTGTTTGCCAATCAGATCAAAATGAACTGTAAGAAATAACTAAAAATTGATATTTTCTACGTTTTCGTGCTATGGTTTGCGTTTCGTAAAAATGCGTTTAAACGGGAAAGAATACCACTTTCTCCACTGCAATCAAATAAAGCCTATAAATGGTGAATTAAATCTAAAATGATCTAAAGTGAGAAATAAAATAAGATTACAAGGTTTTATCATTCAAGGGGAGCAACTCGAACAAAACTTAAGATAGCTACATACAGTTACTACTAGATATGGGCCCATTACCCAATAGCCTGTTTCTAGTTTTGAAGACGGGTGTTCACTTAAAGCAGGTTGCAAGTTGTGTAATTACAGGGTAATGGGTTTAGGAATTAAAGTAGTTTAAGGTGTTTTTAAATTGTTTTGGGTCTTTAGATGGACCACTTTATTATTTGTTTTCTTACATTTGTTATATTTAGTGACAAGATACAGCCGAACTTCGATATATCAAACTCGGTTAAATCGAATATACCTGTATTTCAAAGTTAAAACATGGCTTAGCCACGTTTTAACTTTGAAATATAATAGGCATGTTCGACCTAACCCAGCATGAAATAATGCAGTTCATGCGTCGAACTATCAGATAGTTAAGCGAGTTTCGAGATATCGAAGTTCGACTGTAGATCTATTATATCACTCATTGCATTTAGGGCTGTGTATCTTGAGTCAGGTGAAAATACGATACTATACATATTGTAATTTGCTTTGCTGCTTAAGAAATAATAAATTCATACCAGTGTTTTATCGTGCAATCAAACACTGGTAGGAGTTGAGATGTGTAGTATTTTAATCATGAGGCCTTTAGGCCGAGTGGTTTAATTACAAGCTTCTCAATGACTACTCGTGTTCGATAGCAAGACAAAACACTGGTATTAATTTATTATTTTGTTTCTAACAAATAGTTTAACCTTATTTTGCACGAAGCAACGGTGCTACATTTCTTGGTGTACGCATTTTCGAAGCCATTTGACGTCACATTAGAACGTTACAGCGCGTGAGTGTTTTATTGAGAATTCAAACACAGATACGTTCCTTCTTTGTTTATATAGGGGCGTGCGCGAAGTGTGTTAGAATTCTTGTTTGACAGTCATTCTACCTTACACTGTAACTCTCATTTATCCCTTTTCCTTCTAGATTATTTAGCGGAAAAGAAACAAGATAGAGATATGAAAGTCTCAATGGCCAAGGAGATAGGAGACATCTTTGAATGTGGCTGTTGTTTTGATGACGAGTGTCTGTTTGAGGAGATGGGAGCATGTACTGATGGTCATATATTCTGCAAGGAATGCATCTGCAGGTCATCCGAGGCTGCCATAGGTGATGGCAAAACAAAGTTTTTATGTTTAACAGGTAAGCTTATGTGGATTACTGGTAAATCGATAAAACATTCAACATTATCATATACTTTTACAGTGCTCCAGATAAGGGGTGTATTTCAAAAAAAATTCTTTATTTCAGCACGATTTTGTTTAGTTTACCCCCTCATATCTGGAGCCCTGATTTAACAATATATAGATACAGTAAAATCCCTCTATCAATTATTACCACTAAATTATGTTAAATATTTAGTGTTGAAGGCAGATGGTGGCTTAACTCATTGAGTCCAAGCAACAAGTGCACTAGTTATTTACAAACAGTGCACCTAAGAAGAGTATACTATACTTGCTGTATGCAAACACGGAAGACTCAGATCAGAGGGCTCCTAAAGGAGCCCTTTGATCAGGTTCTGCACTGTTTGTAATTTGGGAATGAATTGTAGAAAAGCATCCCTAAATAGTCAAAAATGGACTAGACTGAATTGGAAACTGAAATTTTTCATATTGTGTATTAAAGGGAGGTAATTAGATAACTCATATGTCTGCAGTAAACCACTGACATATACAGTCCACTTGTTAATTATAAGGTGTTTATGGCAGGTAACTGCTTTAAACAAGGTGACAGTAAAACAGAGAGCTCCTTTAGGAGCTTTCTGTTTTACTGTCACTTTGCTTTAAGCTGTCACACGTCATTTATACAATCAATTAACCTTTGTTTTAGCTGTCATAATAGAGAAGTTGTACTGTACGTAATTTTTATTACCGCTTTGTTTCCAGGCACCTGTGAAATGCAGTTCCCTTTACAGACCTTACAAGATGTCCTACCACCAAAGACATTTTCTCTGGCTATCAGAAAGATGCAAGAGGAGGAGCTTAGACAAGCTGATATTCCTGACCTGGTGTGCTGCCCCTTCTGTTCCTTTGCCACAGTGATGCCGGATGAGTCTGACAAAGTCTTCAAGTGCCTGAACCCAGAGTGTCTTAGAGAGTCCTGCAGGTGTGTGACGAATAGATGATTAACCCTTTCCCCTATAGAAACGCCTTTTAGCATATTTAACCCTTCCCCCCATAGAAGCGACTTTTAGCATATTTAATTTAATTATTCCTCCGCTGAAGAAAATAGTTCCAGTTTATACCCTCATGAACAATAACCATTACAAATATTTTATATAGCCTAGCAGATTTTAGCTTGAAGCAGGCTGAAAGTAAAGCAGAATGTGCCTTAAGGCATATTCTGCTTTACTTGCAACCTGCTTTAAGTGGTCACCTGTTTTTTAAAACTAGAAACGTGCTATGAGGTAAAGGGTTAATATACATGTATTACTCCATTTAAGAAAACAGTTCCTTTTTTTTCAATTATTAACATGTACCATAGCTTAAAGCAGGGCCATGCTGATAGTAAAGCAGAATGCAGCTCAACCCATAACTTGTTTCTAGTTTTGGAGATAGGTGACTTCTTAAAGCAGGTTAAAAGTAAAGCAGAATGTGCCTTAAGGCACATTTTGCTTTACTTTCAACCGCCTTTCAGCTATCATCTGCTAGGATATCGAAAACATTTTTAATGATACATATACATGACTGTTTAAATTGGAATTATTTTCTTCAGTAGAAGAGTAAATTTAAAGGCATAAAAATGTGTATTTATTGGGGAACAGGTTAAGGTGAATTCTGCTTTACTTTAATCCTGCTTTAAGTAGTAGCTTGTCATGAAAAAACAGAGTAATGGGTTAATCTTACACCCAAGGTCCTGTTTCTAGTAACAAAGACAGGTTACTACTTACAGCAGGTGCATTCTGCTTTACTTTCAGCCTGCTTTAAGCTACCATCTGCTTGGATATAGACAAAATATTTCTTATGTTGTTTTCCAGGCTATGTAAGGAACCTAACCATGTGCCATTGAGATGTAATGAGGTTGAGAAGCAAGGGGAGACAAACATGAGAGCCTTCATTGAAACCAAGATGTCAGAAGCCATGCTTAGAACATGTGCCAACTGTAAGAAAAGGTTGGTCCTAACAAGACTTTATATACATACAGTGGAGAATCTGTTATTCTTTCCCAATAAACGCGTTTACGCTAAAACTATTATTTGCAGTGCAAATAGTTTGGAGCCAGATCAGACGCCGGGTAACCCGGCGTCTGATCAGGCTCCAAACTGTTTGCCACCAAGATAAACATGAAATATCATAATTGTCCAAAAGTTGTTCTTTTATACGTTTTAGCGCTTTGCGTTTGCGTTTAAACCGGAAAGAATAACAGATTCTCGACTGTATCCTTTGCAAACAGTGCATACATGAAGGGTACACTTGTCCTATGTAGACGGTGAATACCTCTAATCAGGGTCTGCAATGTTTGTCATATTATAATACAAATGCCAAAAACAACCTTAACCCTTTACCCCATAGCCTGTTTCTAGTTTTGAAGATAGGTGACCACTTAAAGCAGGTTGAAAGTAAAGCAGAATGCGCCAATAAGGTGCATTCTGCTTTACTTTCAGCCTGTTTTAAGCAATTATCTGCTCTAATTTACAAAATGTTTCTTATTGTTCATTTTCATGGCTGTAAAAAATGGAACTATTTTCTTCAGTGGATGAATAAATCCAATGTCCTAAAAGATGCTTCTATGGGGGGACAGGGTTAAGTAGTCACATGGACTTGACTAAATTGGAAACTGGAATTGTCCGTTTGAAGTTTCAGGGAGGAAAGACTTAACCCTTTGCCCTATAGAAGTGCCTATAAAAACCTACATTCTCCTCTATGTAAGTGTCACAATTGAATAGTAATTCAGGGTTTTGAATACAGTTGGCAGCTTAAAGCAAACTAGAAATTAAGCAGAAATCTCATTAAAGATCATATTGGAGTCTGATGAGTGAGAACAGGTTACCCGGCATCTGATCTAGCTCTAAGCTGTTTGCAATAGTAGTAATTGTATGCTAAATAAAGGATCTTGTATGAGTGCTCATTATTTATCATTTTTAATAAACAAGTTGGATCTTTGATGGTAGGGATACAACTCTGATCTCTTTTGAAACCAGCTGGCGTGGTCTGTGGTACAATTCGTGGACAGCTTTCACCATTTTTAATAATGTTATTGATCTTCTATAGAGTTTTTAGTTATGGTCGCATGCTATTATTCCTAGTTATGTTACATTAGATGGCCTGCATTGGGCGCTCTGCTATTATTTCTATTGGTCGGCAATCTTTAGCCGGTTGGTTCATTGCTGATTGATGGGGGTAGTGTGATTGCCGTTTTGGGGGCTGTCTTTTGTATGTTTATTCTTATCTATTTTAGATCTAATTATAGTTATTTGTGTTTTGTCGATGGCCTGCATTGGGCGCTCTACCATTATTTATATCAGTCGGCAATACTTAGCCGGTCGGTTCATTGCTGATTGATGGGGGTAATGTGATCGCCGTTTTGGGGGACTGTCTTTTATATGTTTATTCATGTTTTATTTCAGATCTAATTGTAGTTATTTTGTCTTTTCACGATTTATAGGTACATAAGTGTTATTTCATGTAAAGCGCTTTTGAACGCACAATCCCTGTGTGAAAAGAGCGCTATATAAATCTGGTATAATAATAATAATAATAATAATAAAATAATATGACGCGACGTGAGATTCTATTTATCACATAACAATTTAAAGCACCTATTAAATTGATTGAAGCCGTAGTTTGTAGACCCTCTCCTATATAGAATTTCTGCCAAAACGTTATATTGTTCACATTGACGTCATAGCAAATGACATCATTTGTTGACCCGCAACATGCAGCGCTTGTGGACGGACAGGTTGGGCCGGAGCCCATAAAAAGATATTCCACTAGTGGATTACGATATTTATACATTCGCTTTATGCAACTCCCAGACCGCACATTATGTGATAAAAACGGAATATTACTATACTTTGCATATCTTATGCACCGGATCACTCGAGTTGTGTGTGTAAAGGCTATATCCAACGAGACCGGAGGTCGAGTTGGATATAGCCTTTACACACACAACGAGAGTGATCCGGTACATAAGATATGCAAAGTATAGTAATGTTCCTTTTATTATATACCTCTTATAATAAAAATAAAATGAAAAACGATAGAAATGTTTCGAGCGTTACTATAAATAAACGGGATTTCCCATACGTCACACTTTGGGAAATGGCGCATGAAAGTAAATACTCGCTATTACGACCACTAAAACGAATGCTAATTGATTAAATAATAGAGAGGTGACAGCTTAAAGCAAGGTGACAGTGAAACAGAAAGCTCCTAAAGGAGCTTTCTGTTTCACTGTCACATTGCTTTAAGCGGTCACCTACCGTAAACACCCTAATACTTAACATAATTTAGTGGTCGTAATAGAGAGGTTTTACTGTAGTTCCGAACTTCCGACTACACAGTAAACATTCTTTTCCCATTACACAAGGTACATGGGTAATACGGAATTTTCAATCCGTCAAGGTGTATTTGTTCGATAAAATACAGAAATATTTCGGGCAGAACATTGGTAGGTATATAATAAATACATTTATTGGGAAAGAATAACATCCTCTCCACTGTATCATTTTGTTACAATATTTGGCCTTTCATCGGCTGGCTATGGTTTGGTGATACAATAACCTAGATTGTATGTATATTTGTCAGGTTTTACAAGGAAAGTGGCTGCAACAAGATGACTTGTACATGTGGTACATCCATGTGCTACATCTGCAGGGCGCCAAACATTGATTATAACCATTTTGACCAGGGCAAGTAAGTTTAGTTTTTATGTCTTTTAACCTGTTACAGCATAGCCTGTTTCTAGTTTTAAAAATGGGTGACCACTTAAAACAGGTTGAAAGTAAAGCAGAATGTGCCTTAGGCAACCTGCTTTAAGTTACTATCGACTAGGATATAGAAACTATTTTTATTGTTTATTTTCATGACTATATAAAATTATTTCTTCAGTGGAGGAATACAATAGAGGCCTAAAAAGGCATATTTATTGTGTAATGGGTTAAGAAGATAGGTTCATACTTAACCCTTTCCCCCATAGAAGCGCCTTTTAGCGCATTAAGTTTATTCCTTCACTGAAGGAAATAGTTCCAATTTATACAGTCATAAATATGTATCATACGAAATAATTTCTATATTCAAGCAGATGATAGCTTAAAGCAGGCTGAAAGTAAAGCAGAATGCGCTTAAGGCGCATTCTGCTTTACTTTCAACCTGCTTTAAGTGGACACCTATATTCAATACTAGAGACAGGCTATGTGGGAAAGGGTTAATGAGCATATCAGTAGAGATTAATGGGTAATTTCATCAAAAGAATTGTGAAGTTGTAAAGTTATAATGGAAAATTTGAATTGAGTTGAGCTCTGTAGAATACATGTAGCAGTTACTGTTAATTGGCTTTCATTATTGTACTTGACTTGTCATTTTAGATGCCAGATTGACTCGGACATATTCACTGTGCACAAAGATGAGATGTTAAAGGCAGCAGAGGACGCCAAAGCAGAGTATCTCCGAGATCATCCCGAAGACCAGGGTAGGGATCTGTTGTATGATCCTCTCAAACTGCTAGAAGACTGTAAGTTTGAAGGTTTAATACATTTGTGGTACAGTCAGTTGATTAATCAAGTTCTCGTAACCTAGTTAAGTCTCATCTTTAACCTATTATCCCATAGCTTGTTTCTAGTATGGAATATAGACCACTGAAAGCAGGTTGAAAGTAAAGCAGAATGTGCGCCTTCAACCTGCTTTAAGCTATTATCTACTAGAATATAGAAAGTATTTTTGATGATACATATTCCTGAATGAATAAATTGAAACTACTTTTTGCAGTGTAGAAATAAATCAAAGGCATAAAAAGGCGTATTTATGGTGTAATGGGTTAAACAATTATTTGACCTATGCCAGCTTGGATTATCCTTTTTGAACTTCAAATAGAAAATTCCAGTTTCCAATTAAGTCTTAATCCATTTGGGATTGTTGAGAGTAGTCTTTTACAACACATTTCAAAATATAGTGCATACTTGATAAGAGGGCATCTTAAAGCCCTTTGCTCAGGGTCTACACTGTTTGGATGAGACAAGTTTACTCTTCACAAGTGCATTGTTTGTAACTGTTTTCAACTTGCTTTTAAATGGTTACTAGAAACAGGCTATGGGATAAAGGGTCAGTGTTACTTTTTTCTTCAGCACTGCAGAGCATGTCAATAATTAGGTATTTTTCATTTGCTTTCCAATGGTAGCCTTAATCTTTTTTAGCATCATCTGAAGTATTCTTTTGAACAGATACAAGTTTTGGCCTGATAATACAGGTCATGTTTTAGCAAAGGATAAGTTTCTTTTAGTTTTGTATGATGCACTTTATTGCAGTATTATTTCTTTGTATTCTTTCCATATGACAGACATGACAGATTTTTATTTGCTATAAGACCTCCGGTCATTGTCATTATCTGAAAAAAAAAACCTCTTTTAACCCTTTACCTTATAGAAGCCCCTTTTAGCGCATTCCGTTTAATCCTCGGTGGAAGAAAATAATTCTAATCTATACAGTCATGAATATGTATTAGAAGGAATATTTTCTTAATTCTAGCAGGTGGTAACTTAAAGCAAGCTGAAAGTAAAGCAGAATGGGCCTTAGAATGCATTCTGCTTTACTTTCAACCTGCTTTAAGTAGGCACCTATTTTCAAAACTAGAAACAGGTTATGGGGTAAAGGGTTAAGTGTATACTTAATTATTTGACCTCAAGGTTCTGGTCTGACATGAATATAATATGACAAAAGAGAATCTTCTTGCAGCCACCATTTGTATGACATTACCTCATGCTTATAAAAGGCGCATTATGCATTAATTTTAACCTGCTTTAATTGGTCACCTATCTTCAATACTAGAAACAGGCTATGGGCTTATGGGTTAAACTTTTGATAAAGCATCAAGCTTGAGTGTGACCTTAGGCTCATCTGAAATGCTTTGTAAGCATAGACCCTTGTCTTATGCTATATTTATACTTTTCAGTGAAAAACAGGTATGATGGTAATGATGATGAAGGTTATGATGAATATGATGAAGATGAAGATGAGGATTACGATGGTGACTAGGAGTGTTCCATGGATCAGTGTGTTGCCGGATTGACTTGGAGTATAGAAATTATGCTCCATGGATCAGTGTGTTGTGGGATGGGCTTGGAATATAGGAATTATGCTCCATTGTATCAGTATGTTGTGGGATGAGCTTGGAAGTTAGGATTGTTCCATAGATCAGTTTGATGGTGGATGGACTTGGAAGATAGGAATGTTCCATGGATCAGTGTGTTTATGGGATAGTCTGGGAAGATAAGAATGTTTCCTATAGCTCTCTAACAGGATATAGTTGAAACAAACAAAGGCCTTACTTTAAGGAATAGGTAGTGGTTTGAAATGATGCTCCAGGGAAAAGAGCTGAGTACTGAAGAGTAGCGGTGACATCAGGTGCTAGCACAAGCAAGTTTGTGCTTGAAAACTACAGTGGTAAATACGCTATTCCTACCCACTCTACGCGTTTCTTAAGTGTTTCTTATGCGTTTATTATCCGTTTTGTTAAACGCCTTTCCTAGCCGTTTCTTTACGCTTTTATTTACGCGTTTAAAAGAGCCCGGATGAAAGGGTCATCACTTAGCCAACGGACCCCTTAGCTTCAGCGGTTTTCCCATCCACTTTATGACATGTGTATTACAGAACATTAGGTGGTATTGCCGATAACATTGCTATCTTTAATTGGCAATACACTGTTAATCCCCGATATCTGAGTGGCATATATAGGCGGGTGGTCAATGCTTGTTATCCCCTGCCAAAAGGCAGAGGGATACTGTTTTAGGTCTGTCCGTCTGTGCCTACGCTAGGATACTTATGTGGCTAAAATTCTTAGCCCCATAATAGAAAAACATTAACCTGGCCGTCTCTTGTGACATTAACCTGGCCATTTCTTGTGACATTAACCTGGCCAGTTGTGGGACATAGGGTTAGGGGTAGGGTTAGCCTCCAGATCATTCTATTCCAAGTTAGAGCAAAAAGAAATTGTCTCTTGTGTGGCTAGCCACGCAAGAGAAAACAATAGAAAATAGCCACATAAGTATCGTAGCGTAAGTACGTCCGTCCGTCCGTCCGTCACGTTTTCCGTCCGCAACTGTATCTCTGAAACCGATAAACAGATTTGAATGAAACTTGGTATAGTTATTTGTCATTATAGGAGCACCGTGGGAAATTAAACTTTTTCCAGAAAATTTTAGGAATTTATGAGTTATCTGCCCTTTTTGTGTTAAAAATGCCATATTTAATAGTTTTTACACTCTAGCAACTACAGTATTCAACATATTTTGTTTATACTTGCACACAATATCTATAAGTACAAGTTCTTGAAGGTGTGCTATTATTGTCAAAAAAGGATACTTGTGACTTGTGACTAGAGTTATCTGCCCTTGATGTACTTAGAAATGCTAGAAAATGCTTTATTTTTATATTGTTTACATACTAGTGTCTATAAATATGCATGGATTTTGATTAAAACTTTCTTGAACTATGTATTGCTATTAGTTTTCAAATGAATTTGATTATTGTTGAAAACGGAGAAAATTGTCATGAGTTATCTGCCCTTGATAAGTCAAAAAAAGCCATATTTTAACAGTTTTTACTCTTTAGCAACTATAGTTTTGAATGGATTTGAATAATACTTGCACACAATGTCTATAAGTAAAAGTTCTTGAAGGTGTGCAATTATTGTCAAAAAAGGATACTTGTGACAAGAGTTATCTGCCCTTGATGTACTTAGAAATACTAGAAAATGCTTTATTTTAATATTGTTTACATTCTACTATCTATAAATATGCATGGATTTTGATCAATAAATTCTTAAACTAGGTTTAATCGTGATTATTTTTGAAAACGGAGAAACTAGTCAACAGTTATCTGTGCTTGATGAGTCAAAAAACGATATTTTACCGTTTTTACCATCTAGAAACTACAGTCTTTAATAGATTTTGATTTTAACTTACACACAATGTATATAAATATAAGTTTTTGAAGGGGTGCAATTATTGTCAAAAAAGGATACTTTGTGGCAAGAGTTATCTGCCCTTTATGTACTTAGTAATGCTGGACAAGGCTTTATTGTTTACATGCTAGTGTGTACAAATGTGAATGGATTTTGAATTTTTTTTATTAAACCATATATGGCTATTATTTATAGAATAAGTTAAACTATTGTCGAAAATGTGCAAATAAGTCAAGAGTAATCTGCCCTTGATGAGTTGAAAATGTCATATTTTACAGTGTTTACACTCTAGTAACTCCACTATACTCCACTATTAAACAGAGTTTTATTAATACTTGCATAGAATGTATATAATAAGTATAATTTCTTGAAAGGATGTAATTATTGTCAAAACAAGATACTTGTGGCAAGAGTTATCTGCCCTGTATGTACACATGAACTTCGAAATGCTAGAAAAGGCTTTATTTTAGTACAGTTTACACGCTAGTATGGACAAATGTGAATACTTTTTTTATTTTATAAAAACTTTATTATAGATCTACTATAAAGTATAAATACATAGCCATTATATAGTTTTCAAATGCGTTCATTTATTGTCGAAAAGGGACAAAATTGTCAAAAGTGTTATGCCCTTGATGAGTTGAAAATGCCATGCTATTAAAACAGTGTTTGCACTCTAGTAATATCTACAGTTCTGAATTTATTTTGATAATACTTGCACACAATTATAAGTTCTTGAAAGTGTTTAATTACTGTTGAAATTGAATCAAGAGTTACCTGCCCCTGTCATACTCAGGTTTGCTACAAACGGCTTTATTTTAGTATTGTTTAGGCTTTAACATGTACAAAATTGAATGGATTTTTATAAAACTTTGTAAAAAGCTTTTGAATGTTGATCTTTAAAGACAGGTGATCACCATTTGCCCCTTCCTCCCACAAAAAATTTTGCCACTTTCTTCTTGACAATCGCTGCGGCAGGGGATATCAGCTCTAAGGTGCTTGTTCTAATTGATTGGTGACAGGCGGGTGGTCAGTGCCTGTCGATAAGATCAGAAATCTCCGCATGAAACGGATAATGAAGCACCAATCGCAACATCTCTGGTATAATCGTTTATTAACGCGTTTAAACGGGTTAAGATCGTTAGGCGTTAACCGTTCACTATGCGTTTCTTACGCATAGATTAATGCGTAAATGGGTAGGAATAGCGTATTTACGACTGTAGCAGCTCAGTCTTATAGAAAGAGATTGTAAATCAGGTACAAATATCACACTCATCAACCATGACCCCTTTTTATGCTGACTTTTGTTATACAGTGGAGAACACGTTATTCTTTCCTGTTTAAATGTAAACGAAACACAAATGCAACACAGTAAAATGTAGAAAATGATGACATTTTGACAATTCTAACTAATCATGTAAGTCTGAGTGGCAAACAGTTTAGAGCCTGATCAGACGCCAGGTTACCCGGCGTCTCCAATGAAAATAAACGTTTAAGCGTTAACACACTCATTGGGAAACAATTAAGTGTTCCCCTCTGTATGGACCGTTACAACTTACACATTTGAAAATTGATATTGAATTTTAGGGATGTTTTAAAAACATTTTAGAAATTAAAGCTATTAAAAAATAAACAGTGCAAAACCTGGTCAGAGGGATCCCTGGTCAGGGTCAATTCTGTTTACAAAATATATACTTGTTTCTAGTGAACAAGGATTTAACTATACATTAATAATGCATAATAAAGTAGGTATTTGTAATTTCTTAATTCAGTTGGTGTCTACTTTGAATTAAATTAACCCATTACACCACCATGGCCTGTAAATAGTTTTGAAGACAGGTCACCAACTAAAGCAGGTTGAAAGTAAAGCAGAATCACAATGCACCTCATGGTGCATTCTGCTTTAATTTCAGCCTGCTTTTAGGTGCTTTATTAGACAAAAAAAACCTGCCGATATTATCTTAATACTGACACTTAAATAACAGATTAAGTGAGTAATTTAGTTTACATTTTATGTCAAAGATTTTGTTAGAAGTGATATTTTAATTTTCATTCTTTGAAGCTTTTTGTATTATATGTTATATAGTTTAGTTCCAAAATTAAAGTAAACGAAATGAAATTGTCATTGTGTGTGAGTAAATAGTATTTTGTTAGAAGTTATTGTTATCAAATGTGATGTACAGTAAAGCCTCTCTATTACGACAATTTAATTGTTTAAATTATTAGGTTTTCACAATTGATGATTGCTTGAAGCACGGTGACAGTGAAACAGAAAGCTCCTTAAGGAGTTTTCTGTTACACTGTAACCATGCTTTAAGCTGTCACTTGTATTTTATACAATCAATTAGTCTTAGTTTTAGTGGCCGTAATAGAGAGGTTTTACTGTATATACATGTGAGAAGAAAACATGGTTTGTTACATGTACATAGGATTTTATTCATGACAGGTAGCTACATGTATTTATTTTAATTTGTGCCATGGTAAGACAAGTGTATAGAAAAATAAACTATGATCAACCCCATTATATACGGCTTAAATACTCTTTGATTCCGGTGATTTATTTATCTACTGAAGAAAATAGTTTCACTTTATATTGTCATAAATATGCACTTTAATAAATATACATGCACAGTATCGCATATACTAGCATATGGTACATTTAGTTTAAAGCAGATTGAAAGTAAAGCAGAATGTGCCTTAAGACACATTCCTCTTTACTTTTATCCTGCCTTAAGTATTCATCTGACTTCAAAATAGGCTATATGGGAAAATAAAAGGGCAACAACTTGTGCAGAACCTATTCAGAGGGCTCCTGAAGGAGCCCTCTACTCAGGGTCTACACTATTTGCAAGATACCCATTAAAAAATTACACAGCTGCATAGTGGAGTTGAGTTTGTGTTTTTTTACCAATCAGCACACTAAGTCACTTGAACTAAAACAATTATTTCTATTTGCAAAAAGTTTGGGGCCATATCAGACACTAGGTAACTAACATCTGATTAGTCTCCAAATAATTTACCACTTAGATTCAAACAAATCATTAGAATTTTCAAAAAGCTATGATTTTCTACGATTTAGTGTAGAGTATTTGCATTTATTTTGTTTGAACAGGAAAGAAGTCTTTTCCACTGTATGATTTGATTTTTACCATTTGAATGTTTTTATAACTTTATTTGATCATACTAATAGCGTTAAAACCATGCTGGTTATTCATTCTTTCTAAAAACCTAATAATGTTTTCATACAACCGTGCTATTATGAGCTAAAAAAAGACTACCCTGTGATTAATTTGTTTATTTAAATGTTAAACCCTTTACCTGCCATAATATGATCTGCTTGAACCTTTTACTCACCAAAGCTTCAAATGGAGCCCTCTTATCAGGGTCTGCAATGTTTGTCATGTTACAATATATTGACAAAAACATCCTTAAATACTAGTAAATACAGGGCTACAGATAAGGGGGGTATTTCAAAAACTAAAATCTTTATTTCTCAATTAAACCCTATGGTGTCACTACTCATTAGAATCGTCTCTTCGAGACGATTCTAATGAGTAGTAACACCATAGGATTTAGTGGTAAAATGAGTGAGAAAGCGTTGGATTTGTTCAATTTACCCCCTCTTATCTGGAGCCCTGTAAATAGTCAAAAATGGACTAGATTATTTTGGAAACTGGACTAATCCATTTGAAATTTCAGGGGTTAATTAATGTTGCAGTCACCAATGGTTGTGAAAAATTTATGCAGTGCTCCCTCTCTACAATGACACCCAATGGGACAAACATTTTGTGTGTGTTGTTTGGAGGGTATTATTTTTAGAGAGGGAAAATTCAGACTGCTTACAAACGCTGTTTGTCACTCGTCATTATATTTCTTCTGTAAAAATGTCCACATATATGTAACATTGAGAAAAAACAGTAGACAATATTGCATCAGTGAAAGTGTTAGACATAATTGTCTTGTTTGGGGGAAAACGGCAAGGGTTGTTGTAAGGAGGGAATCATTGTTGGGAGGGACGTTGTGCGGAGGGGGCACTGAAAACAGATGGCAGCTTAAATCAGGTCTTTACATAAGTATGTTTTTATGTATTAATGCATACCAATGTTGTAGATTCTTTCTTTAGAGTTATTTAATTTGTTACTTGTCCATTATGTTCTGTGATGTTAAAACTGTTACATGATGTGATATCATAACTTATTTATTGAATTTATTATAGCATTTTAATGATTTATATGGCCGGTGACAAAGTGATGTGTGGATATAGTGCTACACTTTATTACATGTACTTATCCATAATATGTGTGATCCATATGTCCCATTAGTCTTTTATGCATTTTATATTCTAGTTTGATGAGCTTGACCTTGAATATTGACCTCTGTGGCCATGGTTAGGATATTTATGAGTAAGTTATTTAACCCATTTCCCCATAGCCTGTTTCTAGCTTTGAAGATAGGTGACCACTTAAAGCATGTTGAAAGCAAAGCAGAATGCGCCTTAAGGCACATTCTGCTTTACTTTCAGTCTGCTTTAAGCTACCATCTGCTATGATAATGAAAATATTTCTGATAGAACATGTTCATGACTATAAATTGGAACTAATTTCTTCAGTGGAGGAATAAATGAAAGGCGTAAAAAAACGTATTTATGGGGTAATGGTTTAATAGATTATTAAAGTGTCTTACAGACACATGTATGTCTATGTCTTTGTGAGTATATGGTTACTACCATATTAACTTAGTAAGCCCTACCTATGATAAGTACTTGTCCTTTACAAACAGTGTACCTGTGAATAGTATATTTGTCCTATGCAAACAGTGTAGACTCTGATCAGAGGGCTCCTGCAGGAGCCCTCTGATCATGGTCTGCACTGTTTGTTAATTTGCAATATATTGTTAAAACCAACCCTAAACATTCCAAAATGGACTACACTTTATTGGAAAAAGAAATTGTCTATTTGAAGTTTCAGGGGTGAATGAATTAAGGGTGTTTAGAAATATGACGATCAGTTTGTTATAACACTTATCAACAGGTTGGATGTAAGTGATGATGAAATAAAATATAAGATTGCTAACTTGTGACACTTACTTCTTTTTTATTCACCCCCATCGTTGGAAGAGTTAAGTCCCCTAGACTAACATTACTGTCGTTTATGCCTTCTTTAGATCATCAATGGGTTTGCTGTACAGTGGAGAATCTGTTATTCTTTCCCAATAAACGCGTTTACGCTAAAACTATTATTTGCAGTGCAAACAGTTTGGAGCCAGATCAGACGCCGGGTAACCCGGCGTCTGATCAGGCTCCAAACTGTTTGCCACCAAGATAAACAAGAATAATCAGAATTGTCAAAAGTTGTTCTTTTCTACGTTTTAGTGCTTTGCGTTTGCGTTTAAACGGGAAAGAATAACAGATTCTCCATTGTAAGTCGCGCTTACCAAGATAAGAGTTAAGTCAAACTATCTAAAATCTAAATTTGAGAAATAAAAGCAGACGATAATTGTTTAAAGTTAATGACGTCATGGCAGTGAAGGGGTTACGGATATAAAACGCCTATATGCGTTCGGTGGAGAATGTGCTATTCTTTCCCATAAACGCGTTTACGCTAAAACTATTATTTGCAGTGCAAACAGTTTGGAGCCAGATCAGACGCCGGGTAACCCGGCGTCTGATCAGGCTCCAAACTGTTTGCCACCAAGATAAACAAGAATTATCAGAATTGTCCAAAAGTTGTTCTTTTCTACGTTTTAGTGCTTTGCGTTTGCGTTTGCGTACGTTTGCGTTTAAACGGGAAAGAATAACAGATTCTCCACTGTATGCGTTACTAGGGGTTCAAAATGTTTCGCGATTCGACGGCAACATTTCTTCCTCTTTTCATAACGATTTTGCACGTTTGCAATGCACACAATAAATAACATTAGGATTACCAGGAAGGCAAATATTAGATCTTTATGACATTATTTACACGGTTTTGCATTCGAAAACAAGTATTGAAAATAAAATGCATTCATGTTTTTAAGACGGGTGATAGCTTAATGCAGGACAAAAAGTACAACGTTTGATCTGGATCCAAACTGTTTTCAAATGGCAACATACTTGGGCTAAGATAGTGAACTGGTTTAACCTATTCATCTCTGAATTTTTAGCTCACCTGAGCTAGCTCAGGGTGAGCTATTGCAATCCTTGATTGTCCGTCGTGCGTCGTCCGGGCGTCAACAATTTTAGTGTTTACACTCTAGAGGCCACAATATTTATCCAATCTTTCTCAAACTTGCTCAGATGGTATATTGCCGTAAGAGTTCGGATGAGTTCGATTATGGTTGAAATCGGACAAATAGGTCATGAGTTATCTACCTTTGAACTGCTGAAAATGCCATATTTAACAGTGTTTACACTTTAGAGGCCACAGTATTTATCCAATTTTTCTAAAACTTGCCCAGCTTGTATATGACCATAAGAGTTTGGATGAGTTTGATTATGGTTGAAATCAGATAAATAGATCAAGAGTTATTTACCTTTGAATTGCTGAAAATGCCATATTTAACAGTGTTTACACTCTAGAGGCCACAATTTTTATCCAATCTATCTTAAACCTGCTCAGATTGTAAATGACTATAAGAGTTCAAATGAGTTTGATTATGGTTGAAATCAGACTTATAGGTCGAGCATTATCTACCTTTGAATTGCTGAAAATGCCATATTTAACGATGTTTACACTCTAGAGGTAAAAAAATTTATCCAATCTTCCTCAAACTTACTCAGATTGTATATTGCCATAAGACTTTGGATGAGTTCAATTATGGTTGTAATCTGATCAATAGATCAAAAGTGATCTACCTTTGAATTGCTGAAAATGATAATATTTAACAGTGTTTACACTCTAGAGGCCACAATATTTATCCAAGTTCTCAAACTTGCCCAGATTGTATATGACCATAAGAGTACGAAAAAGGGTGATTATGTTTGGAATTGGACAAATAGATCAAGAGATATCTACCTTTGAATTGCTGAAAATGCCATATTTTACAGCGTTTACACTCTTGCAACTACAGTTTTCAATGGATTTTGATTATACTTGTACACAAAGGATGTAGCTATACATTCTGGAAGGAGTGCAATTATTGTTGAAATGTAATCATTGTGGCAACAGTTACCTGCCCTTGATATACTTTGAAATGCTAGAAAAAGGCTTCATTTCAGTATTGTTTAGGCACTAGTTATCTGCCTTTGATGTACTCTACTATACTACAATAGGTCGACAAACTTGAATGGATTTAGAATAAAACGGGTGAAATTCAAAGGTAAAGCTATCAGGCTTCATTACAAATGGTGAGCGATATCAGGGCCTTCAGGCCCTCTTGTTTAATATACAATTCCAATTTCCAATTAGGTTGAGTCCATTTTAGACTATTACGGATAGATTTTAACAATGATATTGCTAACTGGCAAACAGTGAAGACCCAGATCAGATGGCTCCAACAGGATCCCTCTGATCTTGGTCTTCACTGTTTGCATATGACAAGTGTACTCTCCACATGTACATAGTTTGTTAATGATGAGTATACTCGTCGCAATGGTCAAATGGGTGATAGATGAAAGCTCAGCTTCTCATCTGTGCCAAAATATTTTCTTTTCTATGGTGATACTTTTCTTGGAGTACTGAAAAGTATAGTTATGCAATCTTCTATGACAATTGCTTCAGAAACAAGTTTTGCATACAAAAAAAGTTGCTTTCTAAAGCTGAGAAGGCCCACATTTGGTCTAATTAATACCACAAACCTGAAACAACCAATTTATTCCTCATTTAAAGTGAAAGTTTCAAATCCAATCATTTCCGCTCTAATCCTCTCTGATCATATTGTAAATTGTGTTTTGAATCAAGACGAATACTAACGGACAGAAACCAAACACACTAATGTCATAGCCTGACTTCACCTACATATTAAGTAATTGTTACGTCTGACTTAACTCATTACCCTATAACCTGTTTCTAGTTTTAAAGAAAAATGATCACTTAAAGCAGATTGAAAGTAAAGCAGAATGCGCCTTAAGGCGCATTCTGCTTGACTTTCAATCTGCTTTAAGCTATTAACTGATAAGATATAGAAAATATTTCTTATGATACATATTCATGCCAGTTAAAAAGGTAATTATTTTCTTCAGTATAGGAATGAACTTATAGGCGTTAATGGGCGTATAGATTTCTGGGTTAATAGGTTAACCTACATATTAAGCAAATGTTGGGAGCCATATCAGACATCAAATAATTCAGTTACAGTGGAGAATCTGTTATTCTTTCCCGTTTAAACGCAAACGTACGCAAACGCAAAGCACTAAAACGTAGAAAAGAACAACTTTTGGACAATTCTGATAATTCTTGTTTATCTTGGTGGCAAACAGTTTGGAGCCTGATCAGACGCCGGGTTACCCGGCGTCTGATCTGGCTCCAAACTGTTTGCACTGCAAATAATAGTTTTAGCGCAAACGCGTTTATTGGGAAAGAATAACAGATTCTCCACTGTATTAAGCAATCGTTGGGAGCCATATCAGACATAAAATAATTCGGTTAAGAATCATACTGTATATCGCAACCATATCAATTTTCTCTCGTTCAAAATGCCTAAATTCTAAAATGTGAGAAATATGCTACGTAAAGCTAGCTGAAAGTAAAGCTATTAAGCAGCGTTCTGCTTTAAGTTGTCATTATTTTTTTTTCTGTGAAAATGTCGACCATCTTCCTTATCTCCATTCTTTACAAAAGTTTATTGTATCTCTTTTAAACTGTTCGAAAATATTGCTCATCAAATGGTGTATTTACTCCAATAGCAAATTGATTGTTTTTGTCCGCATGCACCTACAGTTTGTTTTATCTCCAGCGGCACCCTGTGAATGAATATGGTGTTCTGCTAAAATGTTGATAAATTGGTGCATTTCAGAAGTAAATCAGAAATACACTTTGTGCTTTCTCCTTTGCTTCTGTTCTGTATCCAGCGACCGAAGTAATACAATATGAAACTATTCTTTTTCTAGTAAGAAAGATTTCTAGGAAGCCACTGAACACAATACTATCTGTTTAGTTTACAAGTAAGGAGAGAAACTCAATACGTTTATTCTTTCGTTTCAATCCTTTTCCTAAGTATTGTATAATAACGTTAGCATGTATAATTGTAATCATATGTACTTCTGGTTTAAACTAAAATGTCGATTACGTAATTTTGAGAAAACTGCAGGCTACAGTTTTTAAGTAGACGACATTGTAGGCGTAAATAGGTTGGACATAATGGTCTTGTTTAGGGAACTACGGCAATGGTCGTTGTAAGGAGGAAGTCGTTCCGATGGCCGTTGTAGGGAGGGAGTATTGTAATTATAATATGAATCGTCTAGATATGGTATTGTGTACACCAGAAACATCAATCAAATTTAGTAATTGTAAACTGGTAAATAATACTAATACATGTATAGGGGTTTCACTGTAAACAAAAACAAATAAAACGCATCACCGAAAAATAGGCGGACAAAAGTTCTGATGAAATACAACCAATAAAATATTTTCTAATGAACCGATTATCGATTTCATGTGGCAGTTTCAGTGTGGATCCTGATCAGTACCGAGTCTCGTTTCTTAGGTTCTCTTCTAACATATTCAACCCTAGTGACGAGAACACTCCTCATTTGCAAAAAGTGTACCTGTAAACATTACACTTGTCCAATGCAAACAGTGTAGATCCCTCTGATAAGGGTTTACACTGTTTGTCATTTTGAAAAATATTGTTTAAATCAATCTTAAATAGCCAAAACTGGAATAGACTTATTTTCAAATCGGACTTAACCCTTTACCTGATAGCATTGTTTCTAGTATTGAAGATATGTGACTACTTAAAGCAGGTTGAAAGTAAAGCAGAATGCGCCCTAAGGCGCATTCGGCTTTACTTTCAGCCTGCTTTAAGCTATTAACTGCTAGAATAAGGAAAGAATTTAATATGACACATATTCATTACGGTATAATTTGGAACTATTTTCTTCAGCGGATGAATAAAACGAATGTGCTAAAAGTCGCTTCTATAAGGGAAAGGGTTAAGCATTAAACGTTTCAGGGGTGAATGAGTTAAATATAAAGCTTTAGAATCTAAACAGTATAAAGCAGGGAACACGTTTTGTGTGGACAGTATTTCCACGTTCTGAGGGTTATATATAAATTTAGACACCCGGTGTCTGATGACTCTACTTGAAAATGTTCTGCAAGTGTGATTGAAGTGGGGAATAAATCCCCATATTACGCTTCAATACATCTCATCAGGACAATCAATAGGGATTTCTTAGAATTAACAGGAACGTTTCTACTGATTTATCACAAATTAATTTTCGCTGCCATCTTGTGGATTTGTTTTGATGAATTGGGTACAAGGGAGGACAATTTAGATATACATGTTTTACAATGGAGAATATGTTATTTTTACAATGGAGACGCCGTTATTCTTTCCCATTTTAACGCAAACGCAACGCAACGCAAACGCAACACAATCGCAATGTACTAAACTTTAGACATTACGATTATGTGGAATTTATAACGATCTTTTTTACAATATTTTTTTCAAGACGTGATTTTCTTTGAAAAAGCCCCTTAGAGGTCGAAATATTAAAAAAGATATTTTTTAATCTGAGTGGCAAACTGATTGGAGCCATTTCAGACGCCGGGTTACCCGGCGTCTGATCTGGCTTCAAACTGTTTGAAATTGAAATGATAGTCTGAGAGTAAAGGCGTTTATTAAGAAAGAATAACGTCTTCTTTACTGTAAACATGTTTAGCGACTTGTGTTTTAACCTTCTGCACGAGCCTGGGGAATTTGGGATAACTATTGCAAACAGTTTTGATCTAGATGAGACGCCGAGTAACTCGGCGTCTCATCTGGATCCAAACTGTTTGACACTCAGATTGTATTTAAAAAGCCATTGGGGAAGGCAGAGACCATGTATACCATATATAACTAATACAAATCATTTGGGAAGGAAAGAACAACTTCGGAGATCTCAATAAGCTTTACGTCTTCGATCTTATCCTTTACTATATATGTATGTGTTTTTATTCATGTTGATTTGTAGATATTTTTAAAATAAAATATGATTAAACTAACTAAAAGGACACTTCGGCTATGTGTACAATGCATTTTCTAGGAAGGCAACTTGTTTAACCAAATTTATGCCTGGATATAGCAACGAACCCGCCCTATGAGACTAGATGGCGAAAATATTTCACTAACTAAAATAGACTAACAACGGTGATTTAAAGATACTGCAGTGTTTGTCCGTATACAGGTGACTATTTCATATGAAATAGAAAACAGTATAGACCCTGTTGAGACGCCGCCTGACACGGCGTCTCAACAGGGTCTACACTATTTGTCGATGTCTCATTTAGTCGAGTAATGAACAAAATGGCAAGAAACAACTCTAAAATTTATTCTTTTTTCCTGTCACGAATTTCAATTACAACAATGTCGTGAACTACTCCATTCGATCATAGTATTTCATTCTGGACATGTCTGCAGGGTTTAACGGAAAGGCTGATTCGATTCTAATACGGTTTTAAAACCATTACCTCATTTATAGAACAATAAGTCAGTAATCATTGTTTGATAGAATTTTCTTAACGATGTCGCAAGTTAACACATTACCCCATAGTCTGTTTCTAGAAGACCACCTAAAGCTGATTGAATGCGCTTTCTGCTTTACTTTCAGCCTGCTTTAAGCTACAATTTGCTAAGATATAGAAACTATTTCTTAAGTACATATGACTGTATAAACTGGAACTATATTCTTCTGTGCTGAGGAATACATTAAAGGCGTTATCTAAATAAATTGGGAGACGTTTTGGCGCACCGATATACGATAAACAGCCTAGAATCAAGCGTCAGACCAGAATCAGTCCTGCCACTATGATAAAAAATAAATCTTATATACTTTTAAGAAATAGTTTTCTTGTCTTGTTTAACTTTGAAACGACATTGCAGACAACACACTTGCAGCAGACGACAATGAAACGGTGAAGGGGTAAACGTCTCACGAAAGATTTGGCAGTGAAAGGATAACACACAGAATGCAAGTATTTATTTTAGTGTAACCGAACCCAGCAAACACATGTTAATGAATCGAAGTCATTATCTACTGGTCTGGAAGCATAGTATGACTTCAGTCGAACAACTCGAGTAGGAAAACAAAAATTAACTCTTGCAGCAACGTCTGCGTTATATAATTCTCATCCGCATATTTTGTCAGAATGATGTATGGTTACATCTCTTTGATTAGAAGAAAGCTTAAGACGGGTGTTGAATTTTTTCTGATTTTTATCAATCGCGGCTATAGACGGAGCCTATCTTTGATTCAAACTGTTTGCAAATACAGTGACATCCAAGAAAAAGGATTTTTATAAGCATAGCTTTCGATCCAATCCTTTTTCATTATATCAATGTATTATGTTAATGTACAATATCTGAAAAAATATGTTTAAACCGAATGCAGTGAAACCCATCCAAACAGGACATGTGTGGGGACAAAATAATTTCCGGTTTAGAGGGGTTTCCAGTTTAGAAGTGTTTTAACCTATGCCTTCATAGCTTGTTTCTAGTATGAAAGATAGCTAACCACTTAATGCATATTGAAAGTAAAGCAGAATGCGCCTTAAGGCGCATTCTGCACGACTTTCAACCTGCTTTAAGCTACATGTATCATCTACCATAACAATATTTCTGATAATACATATTCATGAATGAATGAAGTGCGTATTTATGTTTTATTTGTACTTTAAATAAAATCATTCCTTGAAAAAGCCTAACGGCGAAACGTCGGAGAATAAATTATAAACTTAAATTCGTGTTGGAGTTGTTATTTTTTCTATTATTTGTACTTTAAAATAAAGAAGGGTTGGAAATGGTACCAAAAAGTTATGTCCCGTTTTGAGTGAATTCCGGTATTTTGAGGTTCCGGTTTGGAGGGGTTCCAATGTGCCAATGGAGACTCGACCAGCAGGAGAAGGGTACATAATTATCGACGAAATAGGACCTTATGTTAGTTGTTTTTTCTGCGATGTTTATTATCGAAGTTGTACAACGTAATAATAAGAACTATTTAAGGTAAAACATATGGTTTCCCGTTCACCAAACGTTTTGGATTTACTGGTATTGATATGTTTCATACACTGTTTGTCGAAATATAAAACTTTCACAAAATTTCCCAATAAACGTGTTAACGCTATTTACAGTGAAGAAAACGTTATTCTTTCCCGTTTAAACGCAATCGAAACGCAAGCGCAAAGTACTACATGTAAAACGTATAAAAGTACAACTTTTAGATAATTCTGACAATTCATGTTACACTGAGTGGCAAACAGTTTGGAGCCTGATCAGACGCCGGGTTACCCGGCGTCTGATCTGGCTCCAAATGTTTGCAATAGAAATAACAGTTTTAGCGTAAACGCGTTTATTGGGAAAGAATAACATTTTCTCCACTGTAAAATATTATTAAAAATTATAAAACAATTTAGAGCCAGATCAGACGCCGGGTAATACATGTATCTACCGCTGCAAAATACAACACGAACGACAAACGATTCGGATTCTAATCAGACGTCGAGTTACTCGGAATGTTGTCTGTATCTGAACTGGTTTCCTTAACCCTTTCACTACCAAATGCTTCGTGAGATTTTTACACCTTCACCGTTTGATTGTCGTCTGCTTCAATTTTGTTGTCTGCAATGTCGTATCAAAGTTAAAAATAAGGCAGTTTGACTAAAGAAATTTCAAAACGAGTGTCAAACAGTTTGGGTCCTGATCAGACACCGCGTTACGCGGCGTCTGATCAGGATTAAAACTGTTTGCAAACGCGCTTTTTAGCGTCATTGTGAGTGAAAGGGTTAATTTAAAGCGTTAAATGTTTTAATTACAGTGGAGAATCTGTTATTCTTTCCCAATAAACGCGTTTACGCTAAAACTATTATTTGCAGTGCAAACAGTTTGGAGCCAGATCAGACACCGGGTAACCCGGCGTCTGATCAGGCTCCAAACTGTTTGCCACCAAGATAAACATGAAATATCAGAATTGTCCAAAAGTTGTTCTTTTCTACGTTTAGCGTTTTGCGTTTGCGTACGTTTGCGTTTAAACGGGAAAGAATAAAAGATTCTTCACTGTACTTTTTGATGTGATCTGCTGTTGAACCAAAATTGAAAAACGGAAATTACTATTACTGCAAGGCACATTTTATTTCCTTGTTTGAAAGAGAGCACAGCGCTGAGCGTTGCTTCTAGCGTCAGAAAACAATTCTAACAGTATCATGTTTTCAACATCCTTCATTTTAGTATTCTCTAGTTGGCAGAGGTAAATGATAGAAGTTGATCCTAGTGTCAGGTGAAAGAGACTGAAAAACAAATTTAGTCTAAAAACGTTGTTTTATAAATCGGTGTCAGGTGCCTTCATGTACACGTCTATAGTACTTTAGGAATACAGTGTTCCCTCCCTACAACGGCCCTCACAACAACGACCCTTTCCTTGCAACGACCCATTGCTTGCAACGACCCTTGCCGCAATGCTCTAGACAAGACAAGTATGTCTAATGCTTTTACTGCTACAATATCGTCCGCTTGAAATTGCCGTCTGCTGTTTTTCTCAAAGTTACATATACATTATATGTCTGATTTGGATTCGAGCTGTTGGCAAATGTGAGCCAAGTCTTAATTGTCCCTCCCTACATCGACTCCCTCTGAATAACACACATTATCTGTGTCTCCCATTGACCGGTGTCGTTGTAGAGAGTGAACACTGTAATATGATATTATCACGATGCCTCACAGTTGCTCTCATTTGAGTATTAATTTTCCTTATATTTTTTGCAAAAACATGATTCGGTTTTCAGTCTTCTTAAAATCAATCCACTTTTGCAAGACAATTGAGATGTTAAGAACGAACTGGAAAATCTAAAGCACAGGGAGTGGTAGTGAAAAAGATGTTCACGCTATTCTTTCCCGCTTTTAACGAATCTAAACGCAAACGCAGTACAACAAAATGTAAGCATCTGATCTGGTTTCGAAACTGTTTGTAATGGGCTTAGTAATTTTAGTATTAACGCTTTCATTGGGAAATAACATTGTCACTTTCAATATTTTTCTGCACTGCGTTTGCGTTTAAAATTGTGTAACCCTTTCCCTCATAGAAGCGCTTTTTCGAGCAATAATTTTATTTATTCACCCGGTAAAGAAAATAGTTTCACTTTATACAGACATAAACATGTAACAAAAGAAATGTTTTCTAAATCCTAGCAGATGGTAGCTTAAAAAGCAGGCCGAAAACTAAGCAGAAAGCGCCTTAGGGCGCGTTCTGCTTTATTTTAAACATGTTTTCCGTGGTCATCTGTTTCGCAAAACTAGAAACAAGCTACGCGGTAATTGATTAAATGAGAGAGAAGAACGCAGGTCCAACTCTAATTATTGATAATCGGCGTCTCCCGGTTGATGCAATTTTTCATATTTATATCCGTTTCCAATAAATTCTTTAAAACGTCAACATTGTAATACTTCCTATATTTATCGATCAATGATTCCCAACTTTGACTTTGAAAAGCATTACCACACTTAACCCTAGCGACGAATATACTCGATCTTTATAAACAGTGAACCTTTAAGAATATTATGTTCGATGCAAACAGTGTAGACCTAGATCAAAGGGCTCCTAAAAATCATCTGATCAGGGTCTGCACTATTTGTTAATTTTGAAATATATTGCAGAAAACAATATAAATAGTCATAAATAGACTTGACTTAACTGGTAAACAGAAATTGTAGATTAAAAGTGTCGGAGACGAACGAGTTAATTTTCACACTTAAAATATCTTCATCTCATTTCTACCACTTCAGCTTCAATTAACAGTGACAAGTGCATGTCATGACAATTTCACCAATTTCCTGCCTTAACGATTTTCCGTTTAAGCAAGACAGGACCCTAAGAGTTATAGCGTTAAAACAGTCTTTTAACCACTGTCAATAAATACCAGCTACAGTGCCTTCTCTCTACAACAACTCCTTTTTGGAGACAAATATTGTGTGTGTGGTTCGTAGGGAGTCGTTACAGGGAGGGAAAATGGCTTACACTTGCAAACAGCTTGAATCCAGATCAGACGCCGCGTAACGCGGCGTCTGATATGGATTCAAGCTATTTGCTATTCGTCATTATATTTATTGTCAAAAAAATTCCAAAATTATGTAACGTTAAGAAAAACAGCAGACGACAATTTTAAGCAGACGCTATTGCAGCAGTGCAAGCGTTAGATATAATTACCTTGTTTAGGGAACAGCTGCAATGGTCGATATAAGGAGGGAATCATTTTTCGGAGGTCCGTTGTAGGGAGGGAGTACTGTAGTTGCCTTTTCAAGGAGACCTGACATATCTGTATTCAAGACACAAGTAGTTTTATTACCTGCAGAGAATCATCAAATCAAATCAGGCCCAATCAGAATATCGTTTCAATATCAGATTGCTGTGACATGGAACCGGCATGGTGACCGTCTTGTTATGTATTGGGTCAACCCTTACGGTGCAGGGAACCGGAATATTCATCATTTTATAATCAACAAAGAAAACCCTGATTAGAGGACTCATTGAGGGACCCTCTTCTCAGGGTCTGCACTGTTTGTAAAAAAGATTAATATTTTGGAGACATACCACTTATGTGTCAATTTTCAGTGATAGCTTAATTTTTTTTTAGAAACGTTTTGTTTGAAATTATAGCATGGCAAAAGCTCTTCAGATAAGGGTGGTATTTTAAAAAACTAAACTCTTTATTTCAGCACCAACCTCTATGGTGTCACTACTCATTAGAATCGTATAATCTAGACTATTCTAGTGAGTAGTAACACCATAGAATTTGGTTCTGAAATAAGTGAGGATACTTTGAAAATGTTCAGTCTTCTCCCTTTAATCTTGAGCCCTTGGTAGGAGCTAACGACTTTCCTTTGTGGACACGGAAAACATCCAATTATATAGCCTGTGACACGACATGATTTCATTAAATACGACTGACGCCACGAATGATGTTTCACCTAGTTAACAGTAGGGAAGAGATTCAAATATGTTTTCACAATGGGACTTCAAAGTTTAATCAGTGGACTTCAAACTTTTGTTTCACAAGATTGGAGTTCGAAAATGTTCTTCAAATATCCATTTAAGTTGTTTGCACGAAGATACATCGATACCAATGTTAAACAGTTTGTACCCCGATCAAAGGCTAACTATCTTGCATACTTAGCTGTATTTAAATGGTTCGTAAGTACATGTGTTTTCGAAGTTGGAGCCAAAGGGTATATTTGCAATTGCACATTCTCATTGTCAGGTAATTTATTTGTACCACGGAAACAGTTTTTAAAGCCATAAAAATTGATGAGCTGTTTGATTATTTCATAATCATTTAAAACACCTTTGTTAACCAATTCACTGCCTTACTCCGAGTGCAATGGTTATTTGCAACTAGTTTTGACCCTTATCACAAGAAAATATAAATATGAGTGATAAACAGCTGGGATCCAGATCAGACACCAGGTTAGGCGATTTCTGATCTGGATCTAAGCTGTTTGCAAATATTAGCTACATAGGAGAATCTGTTATTCTTTCCCAATAAACGCGTTTACGCTAAAACTATTGTTTGCAGTGCAAACAGTTTGGAGCTAGATCAGACGCCGGGTAACCCGGCGTCTGGTCAGGCTCCAAACTATTTGCCACCAAGATAAACATGAAATATCAGAATAGTCCAAAAGTTGTTCTTTTCTACGTTTTAGCGCTTTGCGTTTGCGTACGTTTGCGTTTAAACGGGAAAGAACAACAGATTCTCCACTCTACCACGATAAGAGTTAAGTCAAACTATCTAAAATCTAAATTTGAGAAATAAAAGCAGACGATAATTGTTTAAAGTTAATGACGTCATGGCAGTGAAGGGGTTACGGATATAAAACGTCTATAATGCGTTACAGTGGAGAATGTGCTATTCTTTCCCATAAACGCGTTTACGCTAAAACTATTATTTGCAGTGCAAACAGTTTGGAGCCAGATCAGACGCCGGGTAACCCGGCGTCTGATCAGGCTCCAAACTGTTTGCACCAAGATAAACAAGAATTATCAGAATTGTCCAAAAGTTGTTCTTTTTCTACGTTTTAGTGCTTTGCGTTTGCATTTGCGTACGTTTGCGTTTAAACGAGAAAGAATAACAGATTCTCCACTGTATGCGTTACTAGGGGTTCAAAATGTTTCGCGATTCGACGGCAACATTTCTTCCTCTTTTCATAAAGATTTTGCACGTTTGCAATGAACACAATAAATAACATTAGGATTACCAGGAAGGCAAATATTAGATCTTTATGACATTATTTACACGGTTTTGCATTCGAAAACGACTTCATGCCGATGTCCCCCCTTAGAGCGCATTAAAATAGAAATATAATGAAACAAACAATACTACATTTTATAAATCGTTTAGATTCCATTCAATCGCGAAATGATTGGTATTTTTAAACAGTTTTGATTCAGATTAGACGTCACTTTAAGTGGCGTCTGATCTGGATAAAAATAGCTTTTCGCTCGTATTCAGGTTTATGTAATCTGAACACGCATATATCTTAATTCTACAAAACTTGCAATCGACATTTTCAAAGCAGACGATATAACCACCTAAGGGTCAAATATTGAATTAAATTTTCTTTTTGCTCACGTTGTGCCTTTATAGTTATAAATAATTATTTAAAAGTACACTCTGAGTGAATATTTATGAGCCTTGCCATGACAAAACAAGCCTTATTGCCCTGCAAAATTGTACAGACCAATGATTTTGTCCAAATGCAAAAAATCCAACGGTTAAGCATATTTTATTCATAAGTATTTTGTTTTGTAAAAATATCTTATTTATATGGAGACGATGTATAAAGCCCGCAAGTCAACGTCGAACCCCTGACGAAGGGAACACAGACGCTAAACTAGGATAGTGAGTGAGTGAGTGATATTAGATTATTTTTATTAGAGTGATTTCGTTTTAAAATATGCAACAAGAAATAGTTTATAACTCTCATATATTCTCTGCGTATACACAAAAAGTGTACATTTCAACAAAATGGCAACACCAAACAGTCCCAATACACCCTGAATAACTGTATTAAAGACTAATTGTAACTCAAAACGGGATAAAGTAATTTAGTAAATCATTTTAAAGGATTTTCCATTATCTTGGTTCAGAAGCCGCCTGCGTTGAACACCTTAATACGAACTCGCTTAGCAATCGTCATAGCGGGGTTCTGTGTTACAGTGGAGAATCTGTTATTCTTTCCCGTTTAAACGCAAACGTACGCAAACGCACGCAAACGCAAAGCGCTAAAACGTAGAAAAGAACAACTTTTGGACAATTCTGATATTTCATGTTTATCTTGGTGGCAAACAGTTTGGAGTCTGATCTGGCTCCAAACTGTTTGCACTGCAAATAATAGTTTTAGCGTAAACGCGTTTATTGGGGGAAGAATAACACATTCTCCACTGTAGTTAGAACGTGATTTCAAAACCAATCGATTTAAAATTCGATTGCATTTCTGGTTAAGGTAGAAATCCAATTTAAATAGGAAATAGGCCATGTTTCCTTGACGCCAAATTTCCACTGATAATTGTAGTGAAAATGTTGAATACTAATGAAAGTGGAATCAGCGGTATCATGTAATTTTGCGAAAGATTTTTATTTAGCGAAAATATTGTTGCATGCATTCTGTGGAAGTCGGTCACCTTATATGAAAAGAAACACTTTCACCCGTTTGCAAAAGACACTCACTATCTTAGAATATTGAAGGAGATGACAAAGACATATGGCAAACAAAAAACAACATCACTTCTTGGCCATCTAGGCATTTTCACTGAAATCAAAATAGTTTATTTTTGCAAACTTATAATATATACATTATTTAGAAATAATTTATGTAAGTTTAAATCTTCTCCCATCTTTGGTTTGAAAGAACAGTAAACTCTTCCTGTTCCGACCATACAATTCTGTGTTATTAAGTGTTTAAGACAGGTACATGTAACTGCTTAAAGTAAGGTGACATTAAAACAGAAAGCTCCTTTAGCCATGTTTTAAGCTGTCACTTGTTTTCATACAGTGGAGAATCTGTTATTCTTTCCCAATAAACGCGTTTACGCTAAAACTATTATTTGCAGTGCAAACAGTTTGGAGCCAGATCAGACGCCGGGTAACCCGGCGTCTGATCAGGCTCCAAACTGTTTGCCACCAAGATAAACAAGAATTATCAGAATTGTCCAAAAGTTGTTATTTTCTACGTTTTAGTGCTTTGCGTTTGCGTTTAAACGGGAAAGAATAACAGATTCTCCACTGTAGCCTCGTTTTAGTGGTCGTATAGGAGAGGCTTTATTGTACTGGCATTTACAGCAAGTTTTCATCCAGATCCTTTACCGATTTACTCAGTGTCTGATCAGAACCACCACTGTCTAACTTTCGTATTCATGTTTCTTCATTTAGAATAACACTTTTGAAATATAAATACATGTTACAATTTCTGAACAGTGAATATCATTGTATTGAAAGGGTTAATTTAAACGGTATATGAATTGTAAAATTAATTATTTAAGTGAAATATACTAAATATATTAAATAATGTTCTAATAAGATATCGAATTTTCTAATGACAGTTCATAGTTATGGCCGTAGGTCATTTTTGATGAGTTTTATCCGATCGCTTGCATCAAACACTCACATTGTCCGAGTATGTCTCCATACGTATAACTTTGAACCCTGGTTACAAAAAGGATACATATGAAGAACATACTTGTCATATTTTAGAAGTGTACGAAGTTTGTCCAAGTAAATCTCGCAGCCCTTTGATCAGGGTCTTTATTGGCAGGGCTGCCATAAATTGACATGAAAAATCCTAAGATTTCCAAATTTGCATTTTTCAAGTGCGATTTTACGACTCGTACCTTTACCCCATAGCCTGTTTCTTGTTTTTTTTTTACATGCGACTACTTAAAGCAGGCTGTAAGTAAAGCAGAATGCGCATTAGGGCGCATTCTGCTTTACTTTCAGCCTGCTTTAAGCTACCATATTCTTGGAAAAAATCCGGAGATTTAGGAAAAATCCGGAGAAATGGCAGCCCTGTATTGTTTGTCGTTTAGCAATAAATTCTAAAATAGAATACACTTAAAAAAAAATTGGACTTGCACATTTTCAGTTTCACGAGTGCATGAGTAGTGTTTGAAAGAACCTTTATCAACGAAACAGACTTTGTAGATTTGTTTATATTCGAAATGAAAATACATATAATCTCCTTTTCTGATGTGAAGTAATATAAATGAATATTGGATTTAGAGGCCTTTACTGTTACTTTTAGGCAATCATTACTTTAATAGAAATAATGGTCTGTGATTGAAGTGGTAAAAGATGTATATCTTAAGACACATTTGTTAGTCGAATGTAATTCCAAAAGCTAAACATAAACTCTTGCATTTTCTTAAGTGGAATCGCCATTGCATTGCTATCTACATTTCGTTTCTTGAAAATTGAACAGGTTTGAAACCTCTGAATGAAAAGCAGGATTTCACTAGCAATTGCGCACAGTGTGGAACCTGATCAGAAGCCTGTTTTATCAGGAACAAAACTGTTTGACCTTCACTTTAACATTTCTTGAGTCAAAACACCTAAACCTATAAATCTTAGAAACAAAATTCGAACAATTTTGATACAGATGATACAGTGGAGAATCTGTTATTCTTTCCCGTTTAAACGCAAACGTACGCAAACGCAAAGCGCTAAAACGTAGAAAAGAACAACTTTTGGACAATTCTGATAATTCTTGTTTATCTTGGTGGCAAACAGTTTGGAGCCTGATCAGACGCCGGGTTACCCGGCGTCTGATCTGGCTCCAAACTGTTTGCACTGCAAATAATAGTTGTAGCGTAAACGCGTTTATTGGGAAAGAATAACAGATTCTCCACTGTATTATGAAAGGGGGTGTGTCACAGTGGAGAAGACCATATTCTTTCCCAATAAACGCGTTTACGCTAAAATTATTATTTCAATTTGAAACAGTTTTGAACCAGATCAGACGCTGGGTAATCAGGCGTCTGGTCAGGCTCTTAACTGTTTGCTAATCAGACAGTATAAATCTTGATATTTCATAAAATGTTATTTCTCCATTTTAGTGCAATGCGTTTGCGTTTCGCTTACGCCCAGTCCTTTCATTCTCAATGACACTTTAAAAAAGAGCTTTTGCAAACATTTCGGGTCCTGATCAGACGCCGCGTGACGCGGCATCTAATCAGGACCAAACTGTTTGACACTCATATCGATATTTATTAAAGCGTACAACCTTAAAAATAACTTTGAAACCTGTATTGCAGACAACAATATTGAAGCAGACGCCAATGAAACGGTGAAGGGGTAAAAATCTCACGCAAGATTTGGCAGTGAAAGGGTTAAACGAGAAAGTATAACATCTTTCCATTGTTTACTGTTTATGACGTCCTTATACAACGTAGAAATAAGCAATATAAGCGATAGCTTTCATAGTTAGATGTGCAAACAGGCGCATTTATGGATTAATGGGCTAAAGGTGTTTGTACTTTTAAAGTCAGACTGTATATATCCTTGCTCTAAACATGCTGATGTATGTTTTATGCAATAACGGATTGAATTGAATTGAATTGAATATACACTCAGTGCAAAAAGAAACGCACATCGTGCTCAAGCGCATATTAAGATACCTTTTTTAAGACAATTAGAATAGAAAGACCATTTCTCAAGATTTATTTAATTCTGCAACAAGTTCAGAAAAGAATACTAAAAAAACAGTATGCTGCCTTTTACCATTTCCCTCTTAATGACGCCAAAAAGAGTTTGCAAACAGTTTAACGCGTAACGCGGCGTCTAATCAGGATCCAAACTGTTTGACACTCGTATTGATTTGCTTCAAGTCATTCTACAATATTTACATTCAACCTGTAAAGTCCTTATGTAATCCTATTAAAAAATATGCAGTCATCTGCCGATGAACCTACACTTCGAATCTGGATTTAACCAGTTCGGATTTCCCCCGTGCTATCCGTGGACTTCTTCAAATAGACTACATCGGGCACTTAACACTAAGCTCCCATTGGTCGACGGTAATATGACACTAGCGGAGTGATACAGACCCATAGGTCGTTGCCATCGCGTTGCTATGTGTGTAAATGGGTTAAGAAAACAACCGCGACCTGTAATTTTAGAATGTGCTTTGGCAATAGATATTCAAGTTGCACTGTTATTTGTTTGCCTTGTAAGTCATTTCCATTCACAGAGAGAAAGTTTACTGGAAAAAATCCTGAATTTTTAATACAGTTACAGTACATGTAGTTGGGACTACTTTCTCACAATATTTAGAAACTGGAATGGCTATTACATCGACATTACATCTATCAAACCTCTTTGACCGGTATATGATAAATTCTTATACAGAAAAACAAATCTGGCCAATAAACACATTAAATTGACAGGAAAGAAAATATAAATATAAATATAAGGAATAAACAACATCTCTTTGCCGCTCATGACGGTATGACTACATTAGCTTCGGGGGGTAAATTTATCGAAAACGCCCTTCGGGCGTTTACGGAATTTACCCCCTGCGAAGCTAATGTAGTCATACCGTCATGAACGTCAAAAATATGTTGTTTATTCCTATATTGAATTTTACTTTGAAACGATCTTGCAAATAACAAAATTAAAGCAGGCGACAAAGAAACGGTGAAGGGGTAAAACCTCACGATTAATTTGGCAGCGAAAAAATTAACTACAGCTTGTTTAAAACACCGTACCGATTAGTACAGGTTGTGATGCTACCAATTCAATAATGATTTAATAATAATTCACAAATACATTCCTTTTACATAAAAATAATATTTTGATAAAAGATGTGCGTTTCTTTTTGCGCTGAGCGTACGTATACTTACATGTAATGACGTATTCGGGTTTAATTGCAATGTGTTTAGCTTTTGTATACACTTCAATTACATTTCAAAGTTATAGATTTCAAAATTTCAAAATATTTCTCTCAGATAATGGAAATGTCAGATAAAATCTACTGAATATTCCTCTACTAACTTTCACCTCTCGTATATCAGAAATTTCAGATGAAATGTGGTGAATGCACGTTATTTGTGTTTTTGTTGCTATGTATATACAATATGGATAACTTATTTACCACTTCGTTTGAAATCTTTAAAGTAAGGAACGACTTATCTAAATAGCTAAACCTTTTACCCAATAAATATACATTTTTACGCTTTGAAAATTAAGTTATTCATCCACTGTAGAAAATATTTCCTATCCAATTTATACAGATATGAGTATGCACCATAAGAAATAATGTCTATATTCTAGCAGATGATAGCTTAAAGCAGGTTGAAAGTAAAGCAGAATGCGCCCTAAGGCGCATTCTGCTTTACTTTCAACCTACTTTAAGTGGTCACCTACTTTAAATACAAGAGTCAGGTTATAGGGTAATGGTTTAATTCAAATAAACACACATATTATTAGTTACACGGCATTCCGGCAGGGTGTACGGGCTGGTATGATGGTTTTGGATTCCGTATTTCCTGAGCGCGAAGCGCGAAGGAAATACGGAATCCAAAACCGTCATACCATCCCGTACGCCCTGCCGGAATGCCGTGTAACGAATTTATTTCCAGTCTAGATCCAATACAAGAAAGACAACATGCATCATCTGACATAGTGTAGTTTACTTGATCCTAAATTGACACTTGAAATTGACAACAGTTCACTGAAATCAACAAAGTCTATACAGTTAAACTTCGATGTTTGGAACTCGCATAAGTAGAATCTACCTGCATTTCTACAGATTAATGTCATAAACCTGCTTCTGTTGAACATGCATCCGTACTTCAAGCTAAAAAAAGTGGCATATCCACCTTTTAAACTTTGAAATACCGATATGTTCGAGTGAACAGAATTCAAGATAGGCCCTAAGTTTAACTGTTTCTAACATGATTACGTCATCACATTGGAATGTGGGCATCTTATAAATGTTCATTACATGTAGGCTACCAAAATATTTCGAACGGACAGTTATGTTTTATGAAACACTGTAACGATAAGTTTTAACAAATGAACGGAAATGATCAGGAGCGAACGAATGAATACGTAGGTCAGTGGCTATGCATATCGAGTTAAGTCTATTTGGGTTGATTTCGATAAAAATATTGATCTAAATATGTCCTAATTATGAGTCAATTTCATTATAAACCAGTGACAAGTGCCATTTCATTTCCAGTCTTTTGTTTACCATGGTGACGGCGCGGGTGGGGTAATCAGGGAAAACAAAGCCAGAAATTAGCATTCAATCGATATTTGAGTTACACATGCGCATAATAATAGATTCAATACAGTTTTTAATTGAGATTTCTTTTTATTTCTTGATAAACAATTGCTTAATAAACAGAAAAAGAGATATTATTTATGCAAATCGATCGAGGGAGAAACATCTATTTAGTCACGTGATCCGTACTACCCGGCAAATTTATGAATACGGTCTCGTACACAGTGGTCACATGTGCAGTTTTAGCCAATCAGAGTCCAAGAATTTATGATGACTGGAAATAAAGATACATCGACGGTTATTTACCTATACATGTATATACACCGTAATATAAGTAAAATTCTAAAAGTAGTACAGTTATAGAAAGTTTGACATGTACATTCATCTGAACAAATCAATTAGGTTTAAGACATGTTAACAACTGATAAGTGCTAAAAAAACGCCAAAACTAAAATCAAGAATAACATAGCATATACCTGTATATAGATTGGATTCCGATCAGACACTGCGTAACGCGACGTCTGCTCAGGATCAAGATGGTTTGAAATTCGTTCCACAATTACGTCAGTCATACTGCCTTTTATCTAACTTTGAAACGATATTGCAGACAACAACATTGAAGCAAACGATAATATGGCGGTAAAGGGGCAACATCTGCATTACTGTTCAAATATTTGACTATGAAATATGTTTTAACATAAACCTGGGTTGGAAATAAAGAAATAACTACTATGAATGAAATGTTTGTATCCAACATTGTACGAATATTTAGCTATGAATTGTATTTTAACATAAATCCGGTATGAAATTACAGTGGAGAATCTGTTATTCTTTCCCGTTTAAACGCAAACGTACGCAATCGCAAAGCACTAAAACGTATAAAAGAACAACTTTTGGACAATTCTGATATTTCATGTTTATCTTGGTGGCAAACAGTTTGGAGCCTGATCAGACGCCGGGCTACCCGGCGTCTGATCTGGCTCCAAACTATTTGCACTGCAAATAATAGTTTTAGCGTAAACGCGTTAATTGGGAAAGAATAACACATTCTCCACTGTAAGTACAGTGCACGAAATGTTTGAATCCAAAAGTGCGTAAATATTTGGTTATGGAATATGTTTTAACATAATCATTCCAATTAATGTAAGGTGTTTTCTTCTGTCGCAGATTGATTTGAACAAATGGTTTACAGTAAAACCTCTTTATTACAAACATTAAATCAAAGGCTAATTTATTGTATGAAAGGTAAGTGACAGCTTTTGAAAAGCAAAGTGACAGTGAAACAGAAACTCCTCAATGAGTTTTCTGTTTTAGTGTTACCTTGCTTAAATCAGTTTAGTGGTCGCAATAGATGGGTTTGTTGTATTTATAACGAAACCTAAACTCTTTCTTTATGCACACATGTGATATTAACACATACACTGCTGACTGTCCAATGACTAAATGGACATTTGCTTTTTAACAGACCCCTGAGGAGTTTGTCCCACAAACAGATCAATTTATTGTTTTTGCAAACAGTGCATACCCTGATCAGCATGCTCCTTCGGGAATCCTATAATGTATGATCTCGGTCAGCAGTGTTTGCAATTATTGTGCAGCGCTCCCTCTCTACAACACTCAATGGGAGATACAACTTCCGTGTGTTGTTCGGAGGAAGTCTTTATAGGGAACATGCGAACATACATAGACAATATTTAGGAACAGAGTTGGTAAGAAAGAGATATACTATTGAGTTTCCCTCGTTGTTGATTTGCTGAACAGTTAGGCATGTGTCTAGCGGTCTTCCAGAAGAAAATATACAGTGCTCCCTCTCTACAACGACACCAAACGGGAGACAAAGTATGTGCGTTGTTCCGAGGGAGTCGTTATAGGGAGGGTAATTTGCTTATTCTTGCAAACAGATTGAATCCAGAGCATGCGGCGTATGATCTGTATTCAAGCTGTTTGTCACTCGTCGTTAAGTATTTTTTTCTACCAGAATGTCCATTATGTAACTTTGAGAAACACAGAAGACGACATTTTTAATCAGACGACATTGCAGCCGTATATAGGTTTTACATAATTGTCTTGTTTGGGGGAAGAATGGCAATCGTTGTTGTAATGATGGAATCGTTGTTGAGACGAACGTTGTAGAAAGGGAGCACTGAAGTATCAGTGTTAATACTACAGTGGTTAGATATAGAACAAAAGCAACAGTGAAAGCTCATGCAAGATCTTTCTGATTGTTCCGTATTTCATATTGCCAGTCATAAGTTATGCTTATAATTAAATTTCAATTTGAGTTTGGATTTCAGCCACGGTTTTCGAATAACTCTTTACCCCATAGCCTTTTTCTAGTTTTGCAAATAGGTGATCACTTAAAGCAGGTTGAAAGTAATGCAGAATCCGCCTTAAGGCGCATTCTACTTTACTTTCAGCCAGCTTAAAGCTACCATCTTCTAGAATATATCTAAACAAAACTCTTATGCTACATATTCATGACTTTTTAAATTTGAACAACTTTCCTAAGTGGATGAATAAATCTAAGGCGTCAACAGGCCTATTTATGGGGTATTGGATTAAGACGCCGTTCACTCCAATTCATCGGGCTAAAACATTGTACGAGTATGCTATAAAACAGCCTGAGATACTCTTATATTTTATTCGTATAGAATGTTAAAATTTCCAATGGATTGCTTGAAAGTCGCGTTTAATGAAGAAGCGGTTTCAAATAAGAATTCATTTCAAATCCTTTATCTGTTGAAAGTTTCACTGTCAGCGTTGTCCAGATCGAAATCTCTTAAATACAGGAAATAGTTCAGATGTTCATGGCATGAGTTGCCACCGACAAATGCATTAAGTTTCAGGGCCTCCATTACTCCGGATTTTTCCTAAATCTCCGGATTTTTTACTATTACATGGTAGCTTAAAGCAGACTGAAAGTTAAGCCGAATGCGCCTTCATGACGCATTCGGCTTTACTTTAAGCCTGCTTTAAGCAGCCACGTGTCAACAAAACTAGAAACAGGCGATTAGGAAAAAGGTACGATTCGTAAAATCGTACTTGAAAAATGCAAAATTGGAATTTTAGGGTTTTTTATGTCAACTTATGGCAGCCCTGAAATTTAATTCGATCATTGATAATTCAGATCGAGAATGATCAGCAATTCTTGAAAGTGGTTATTGTTGGTAAATCCATAATAAAAAAAGAATCTTTAAATCATAACAATTACTATTAATATATTGCTTACTGTTTCGTACATGTATACTATTGTACACAGGGACACGAAAAGATAGACTTTCAAAATATTTGTGACACAAAGGATATACCACGTAACACAAATATTTAAAAAAAAATCTATCGTGTCGGGTCACTGTGCTGTAGACATGCTTAAATCTACTTGCGACGTGTCAATTTCACACAAATGATCAATTGATCATCGGGAATTTTCGCCAATTTTACGTAAATCGGCGAAAAGAGGGTCATATACACCGAAAAGGAAGGCCAGCCATGTAAAAGACACGACCTTTTAGATTAAGATTAAGCTGTCCAAAATAAAACATAACCTTTGAAATATAAATCATTCGCCCTTGAGACTTTTAACGGACACTTCCAGATTCCTACTTTGAAAAAGACTACTATAAACGTCTCCAGGGTCCTGTGTGGAAAATCATGCTAAATCAAGACATGAATGCCAGGTAAGTACGAAACCATTTGCCAGAATTGTTTAAAGATGTACTACAATGCCCCCTCTCTACAAAAACACCTTATGGGAGACAAAGAATGTGCGTGTTGTTTGGATGGAGTTGTTATACAGTGGAGAATCTGTTATTATTTCCCAATAAACGCGTTTACGCTAAAACTATTATTTGCAGTGCAAACTGTTTGGAGCCAGATCAGACGCCGGGTAACCCGGCGTCTGATCAGGCTCCAAACTGTTTGCCACCAAGATAAACAAGAATTATCAGAATTGTCTAAAAGTTGTTCTTTTCTACGTTTTAGCGTTTTGCGTTTGCGTACGTTTGCGTTTAAACGGGAAAGAATAACACATTCTCCACTGTAGCGAGGGAAATTGGCTTGAAATTTGCAAACAGCTTGAATTAAGATCAGACACCGTGCATCTGGGATAAAGGTCGTTCGTCATTATCTTTTTTCTGTCAAAATCAGCATTATGTTACTTTAAGAAAAACAACAGCAAGAATATCTGGTAGACGATATTGCAGTCGTGGAAAGATTTGACAGAATGATCTTGTTTGGTATACAGCTGCAAGGGTTGTTGAAAGGAGGAAATCATTTTTCAGAGGGCAGTTTTGGGAAGGAAGCTCTGTATACGGAGTCTTAGATACAAAGCAATTACATAAATACTCCACGTTTCAACACATACTGTAAAACTGAATTTAAATGTTAATGAAATCGTTTTAAAAGCTGCAATTTGACAACTCTATTTGTCAAAATAAATGAAATATGCAATTGCCTCAAACTATCTACAAAACTGTTGCTTTTAACCTTTTTACTGTCTTACCCCAAGTACAATAAATATTTTCAAACAGTTGGATCTTGATCAGACGCTGCGGTACGCGGCGTCTGATTAGGGCACAAACTGTTTTATATATAGTTTAATATTTTCTTAGTCAAAATGCCTAGAACAATTAATTTGAGAAATAAACGTAGACGGCCATTGTTAAAAATTGATGACGTCATGGCATTGAAGGGGTTAATCAAAGATTGCAACATGTTTCGAACAAGTGCTAAGGACCTGTTTATCAATTACAACTTTCAAATTGTAATTAAATAACTAAAAACCGATTAGACGAATATTAACGATACTATGTCAGTTTGAAATCAATTGGGCAGCCTTATACCGGGATCTGTGTGGCTTACATGTGATGTAGAAAAAACCAACAAATCGCTGTTACTGATAGTAAGGTATCTATTAACTAGTGATGTCAACGAATAGGGAATTTGGTAGGATTACTATTCGAATATTCGATTATACGTTTACTAGTATTAACCCATTACCCAATTACCTGTTTCTATTTGTGTAGACAGGTGTCGACTAAAAGCAGATTTAAACTAATGACGTATTCTGTTTTACTTCCAGTCTACTTTAACCTACTATTGGGATATTGAAAATATTACTTACACTAAATCAATGACTTATAAAGTGGAACTATTTTCTTGAGTGGGGCAAGAAATTTAAGACTTTAATATGCGTATTAATGTAGTAGGGGTTCAAACTATGCAAAACCTGCAGAGCTTTATATAAAATAGAAATTTATCGCAGTCAATTCTATTTCTGTGTCAAATGATCTTCACTTGTGATTCATAGACAAGAAGTGAAATATGTCCCTATGATATCGTCGACAGTTAGTACGACGTACAGTCAATAAGTTCCCAGACTGACCGTTGACCGTTTAAAACACTGTTTTTGACGTTGAATCTTTACCAAATTTGGCATTCATGTATTTACACTCCAATACACTTGAAAATTATATATTCTCGTTGAAACTGCTACATGTAAGGAGATAGTTTCGTTGTATATCTGATATACGTCAATCCGCTCTCTGCCTTCATGAGGTTACAATTCGCGTGACAGAACATTGGTATCGTCTGTTTTTGAAAAGGTTGTTTGCTTTTAATCATGAAATTAAGAATTTAAAGTAATATGACTTGATACACATATATTTAAGTGGAGTAAATGATTAGAAAAATGCTTTCATTGCTGAATTGTTTCGTGAATGATGTTTAATTCATATCGATATATCCGTGTATATCTTAAAATAAAATAAATCAGATATCTATTAGTTCAATTTCGGTTTCTATGATTTAAGAGCTTTGGCCTCATGCTTTATTTCATATCATATTCTAGTTTTGAAGATAGAGTACCATTTACAGTAGGTTGAAAATAAAACAGAATATGACTTAAAACTCATTCTACAGGGTGTCTCAAAATTTCGGGGATCTAAAGTTTAGGAATAAACTAAGAACCATTAGCAGAACAGAAACACTAATCAACAAATTTTGAATATCAGTAAGCAAAAATTCGACATTTTCATTTTTTCATGTTAAGAAATATCACTTATTTGTATGTGTGTTCTAAAAATCACCTTTTCTGAAGCTGTTCGAAAACCATATATGTTAAATTAATTGCTTAGTTTACTTAGACTGTATAAATTGAAACTATTTTCTTCTGTGGAGGAATAAATTAAACACGTAACATGCGTGTTTATTGAGTAATGGGTTTAAAGTAAGGTTTCAATCTATAACTGCCGGTTTTTCTTAACGATGTTGGCGAGGTTTCTTTTTAAGCGGTCGTAATGTCGACACTACATTAAACGCATTCCCATTTAACAATTTTAAAGAAATAAGACATATGCTGTAACACTCGTTGTTAAATAGCTACAAACACGTTTACCGATTAGCAGTATCGAACACACGATGCCCACCAGGCATGAGTTCAGTAAAGAAATCGATGACCGTCGATGGCCATCGATTGCGAGTTGGCTACCGGTCTGAAATACAGTGGAGAAAACGTAATTCTTTCGTTCAAATGCAAACGCATTGCAATGAAATATTAAAGAAAATGGCAACATTTTGACACTTCAGACTACCAGTTTTAATCTGCGTGGCAAATAGTTTGGAGCCTGATCAGACGCCGGGTGACCCGGCGTCTGATCTGGCTTCACATTGTTTGCAATGAGAATAACAGTTTAAGCTTAACCGATGTTTTTTTGGAAAGTTATCTTCTGTACTCTACACGCTGCACACAGGGCAGAAACTGCTAACCTAAACAGCAAACAATGGTAATTGAACACGCTACAGGTACACCTAATTAGTAAATGTGCAGCCGTGTTGTTTGTAGGCCTGCGAGCTAGGTATGCCATGCATCTTTGTCTGAAAAGACCTCGTGGTTTCCCCGTTATGGGTCCACACAAACGGCTAAAACAGAATTATTCATATAGCTTTATTGTTAAGTGCTTCGGGGAGTTCTCAGAATATAGAAAAGTAATCTAATTAACTGTAATTAACGTAAGCGAATAACCCAAGGGAGAGGTTACAAAAACATTACAGGGTCATGCTATGTTTTTTCGAGTCAAACATCAGTGTAAGATACATCAAGATGTAAAGCCGTTTGGAAAACGTAAAGATCGAAAACGTAAGTGAATTTACAGATGATTAACACAAACATGAATAATTCATCCCAACGAACCTATACATAGATTTTGAGAACGTGCTGCTTGATTAGTAATCTGAAGGTTTGGTCATGATGAAAATTGAATCTTTGAAAAAGATGAAAGGTTGACATTATTTTAGACTTTCGTTAATTAGTAAAGTATTGAGTTAGGTAAGCTTGGAACTTTTCTTTATACATTGTAGTTGACACATTAGTGCATACTACAAAATGTAAATTATACCATAGTATTTCTGTCTTTTTAATAAGTCATGCAGAAGAAGAAAAAAACAATAACGAAAACAAAAAATGACGAAAAACTATTTCGAATACAGTCAAAACTTAGATCACTATAACTTGCATAAATCAAACTTTCGCGCATATATTACTATCAAATGACGATATCTCAAAAAGAATATAATAATATAAGACTGTATTCGAATTTCAAAATTAAACAGCAGCCAAGGTAAGGTACGTACACATTCAAAGTCAGCGAAATCGTGTTGTTGAAACTATACAGTAGTCAGGTTTGAATTATTCTGTAAGAAATCTTAGTCACGATCAGAAAGAATGAGCAGCAAGCATATTAAATCGTTTGTATTTCATGTTTAAATGTCCTAACAAAATAAATGTCGACCGTGGCCTAAGTATTTCTGTACTACTTTATGTGTCACTCTTACCTATTTAGCCATTAGCTTGTTAATGGCATTTTGCTTAAAATGGTCGAATGCGAATTAACTCAAAGTCAATATTAATGACTTTTGCGAAAGACGAACTATATCTCAACCGTTTGCAAAAGTAAGCTAAGTCGTCGCGCTTGGTAACCCTTCTGTACACGCCCTCTTCTTCTTTGTTAATAGTTTTGAATGGCGAACACTCCAACTTGAACTTCCTGTATTAAATTCGATTCTATCGGTCCAAATGTTTCCTATAACATGATTATCAGCCTTATCTTCTCTGGATACAGACTCACAGATATGATCAAAATATTTAGTATTTTGAAACAGTTGTGCTATTTTGGTAAGTGTGATAAGATTACATATAGAGGAAATGGCGTAATTCTTCTCAAATAAAAATGAGCCGTGTCATGACAAAACTGGCCTTATTGCTTTGGAAACAGTGTAGATCAGTGCCAGCCGCCGCGTCTTTGACGCGGCGGCTGGCATTGAATTACAATGTTTGACACCAACACTCCGGTAATGCATTGTATTTAGCAGATACAGTGCCTTGGATGACAAATATGCTTGGTCTTTACAATGTTGCAATGCAATCAAGCAGGTGTTGTTATGGCACGGCCCATATATTTGTTTGCTGACGCTAAAAAACTATTTCAATTGCTAGCAATTCATCTAATATGTACACGGTATGAATAAGGGGATTTTAATTCAAATCAGAATAACATACTTTCAATCTAAATGTACCTTAAAGGGTCACACATCTTCGAAAACTGGAAACGTATGGCAAAGTAAAACCCTACCTTAGCTACGGTTTAATTTTGAAATATTTTGGAATAAAATGTTAAAAGTTGACCATCTATTTTGCTAAAATAATTTCACTAGCGTAAAGCACAATGTATCAATATCATACCCGAGTTACTCAGTGTCTGATCTGAATCCAAGTAATTTTCAAATTTCAGTTTAACCCTTTGAACCCTAGTCCTGCATATAGACGTCCTTTTCAAACAGTATACATGTTAAAAGTGCACTTGCCCTATGCAAACAGTGAAGACCCAGATCAGAGGGCTCCTTAAGGAGCCCTCTGATATGGGTCTTTACTGTTTGTCAAAATGCAAAAAATTGACAAAAACAACCCTTAAAAGTCAGAAATGGACTAGACTAAAATGCAAACTGGGATTGTCCATTTGAAGTTTCAGGGAGGAAAGAGTTATAATCCTTATTGGCCTTTTGGTTTCGTGACGAAGTAACAATGCAGCTTTCAAAATTACACACACAACGCGAAGCGCAACAGAGAGTGATTTCGGCAACGTTTGATAAGTTAGAGAAAGAAAACCTGCCGAAATCAAGTGAAACAAAACTTTTGCAAATTCTTACAAACAAAATTGAATCGATAAAAACTCTTAATGAAAAGATTTCAAATCATCCGGATATAGAGGATTTAGTGACAGAACTTGTTGAAGGTGAAGAGTACGTAATCAACCTTGAGTTAAAGATCGATATCATTAGAGAGAAATGTGCAAATCAAGAGGATCAGAATTCAAACAACCAACAGGACCAAACGCCGCCAAGTTCGCACGTAAGTTTAGAAAGTTCTAGCCAGTCTTTCCACAAACTTCCTAAACTGACTTTACCACATTTCAATGGAAATGTTACTGAGTGGCAGACATTTTGGGACTGCTTTGAGTCTTCAGTGCATGTAAATCCGACCCTGTCAGAAGTACAGAAATTTACATATCTTCGATCGTTACTACACAATGAAGCAGCGTCTTGTATCACGGGCTTTCAACTGACTCATGCTAATTACGGAAAAGCCGTAAATTTACTGAGAGAACGTTTTGGCCAGCCCCACAAGATCGTCAGTTCGTATATGCATTCTTTATTAGAGTTACCGCGGCCTGACAGCAATATTTATGACATGCAACGTTTTCATGACAAGCTAGAAACATACGTAAGAGGTTTGGAATCACTAGGACAGTACCAGGACTCGTATGGTGACCTATTAGTGCCAATTATCCGTGAGAAGCTGCCAACTGAACTGAAACGTAGCATGGCTCGTGATCACGGAAACAAAAAGTGGACCATACAAGAATTACGCAATTCAATTGCAAACGAAGTGAACATTATGCAGGAAGGAGAAAATACTGAGACAACTGAATCGTACTTCCCAACCGCATCATTCTTCACTGGAAGTAGAGGCTCAGTACGCAAGCAATCGGAAAAGAGGAAAGAAGATAAAGTACAATCGTTTGGACAGAAAAAGACAATGTGCCCATTTTGTGGACAACAGCATTCAGCGTTAGAATGTAAGTTGGTGGAGAGTGTTGAAGAGAGACTGAAATGTGTTAAAAGTAAAAGACTGTGTTTTAACTGCCTAGGTGAAGGTCATCAGATCATTAGTTGTAAATCGCGTTTCAGGTGTAGACATTGCCAACGCAAACATCATAGTGCCATTTGTCAGCAAAAAACAGCAAAATCGCTCAACCCCGCCGCAAGACCGTTTCAATCTGATACAGAAAATCTACAGAATGCCGCAGTATTTCATTCCACAACTCAGCACCGCCCCAATGTACTTCTTAAAACCGCCGTGGCAAAGGTCAGTTCGTCCATTCTTACAACAGAAGCATACGTGCTATTTGATGAGGGTGCACAGCGATCATTTATATCACAGAAACTTGCCGACGAACTCCAGCTTAAGCCGACGGGTATAGACATTGTTCACTTAGCGTCTTTTGGAGACGATTCCCAAAATGTGCAACGAATGGAAACGGCAACAGTTTACCTAATAACAGACAGAAATGAGAAAATCGCGATTGATGTGCTTATTGTTCCAACTATCGCGGTGCCACTGTGCAATATTCAACAAGAAGTGACAAAACTGAAATACTTACGAGGGTTAAAATTGGCACACCCAGTGACAGACGCGGAGTGTTTTGAAATTTCTCTTCTCATAGGTGCAGATTCATACTGGAAAGTAGTGCAAAATCGCGTTGTTAGGGGTAACGGACCGACCGCCGTGCAATCCAAAATAGGTTGTTTGCTTTCTGGTCCGCTGCCACTGCCAGTACCGAGAGATACTCGTTCAGTAGCTCAACACATGCTGAATGTTATTACATCACCACCAGACCCCATGGATTTAGAGCGCTTCTGGAAATTGGAATCCCTTGGCATTACTCAAGAAGAAGAAACAGATAGTGCAAGTGATTTAAATTCTTACATGGAAAAGTGCATTTCATTTAGTGAGGGTAAATACACTGCAAAACTGCCATGGAAAGAAGATCATCCACCACTGCCGACGAATTATGCCGTCACGTTGAGACGTACAGAGAACACGATCCGCAGACTACGTAACGAGCCCCTTTTGTTTGAGAAATACGGAGAAATAATAAAAGAGCAGAAAAAGCGTGGATTCATCGAAGAAGTGAACGACACCAGTATTCCGAATCATCAGGTGCACTATATTCCACATCACGGAGTGAAGAAAGATTCAGCAACTACACCAATACGTATAGTCTATGACTGCAGTTGCCGACAGTCTGCTGATAAGCCCAGCCTAAACGACTGCCTACAATCGACGCCGCCAGAACTTAACGATTTAGCTGGCATTCTTATACGCTTCCGTTTGAATAAATTTGCCATTACTACAGACATAGAGAAGGCATTTCTCCACGTATCGTTGGACGAGACAGACCGGGATGTAACGCGATTTCTGTGGCCGAATGATCCTAGCAATCCAGAGAGTTCCCTAGCTACTTACAGATTTAAAGCAGTATTGTTTGGGGCGACATGTTCTCCTTTTATTCTGTGTGCAACAATTATCAAGCACCTGAACAGCAACAGAGACAACTGGGTGAGTACATATTTACTCAGAGACATTTACGTTGATAACATTATTTCAAGTTTCCATAGTGAACGTGACGTCATCGAGTTCTTCCGAGATACACGTGACATGATGTCGAAAGCAAATTTCAACTTACGCTCCTGGAATTCCAACTGCAGGTCAGTACGTGAAGCAGCCACAACCGAGCATGTTTTGGACAAAGACAAGGTTTCCAAGATTCTAGGCATGAGATGGGATGCCATGAACGACAAGATATCATTTCCAGAGCGAACGATTCCCATATCTGATACCGTAACAAAGAGAGAAATTTTACAGCAGACCGCCGGACTGTATGACCCGCTCGGTCTCCTTACCCCAGTCACCATTCGAGCCAAGATCATTCTGCAGGAGCTATGGCAAAAAAAATATTCCTGGGACACGCCCCTCCCATGTGACCTACATCAAAGATGGAACGAGATTGCCAGTGACGTGAATAGTGTTTCCGTAATTGCCTTTGACAGATATCTTTTCAACGAAGTCGAAGTAGAAGATCCCGTTTTGAATACAGAAGAGACTACACTTCACGTATTTGTCGACGCTAGTATGTCGGCATATGGAGCTGCGATATATATGTGCAGAGGAAACAAGTCCGCCATAATACTGTCGAAATCTCGTGTTGCTCCACTGAAAGGACTTACTTTACCAATACTTGAGTTAATGGCTGCAGTCATCGGTGCAAGGCTTCTGAGACACGTTCAAAGAGAAATTACAGTAGACAAAGTGGAACTTTGGTCTGACAGCCAGATAGTGCTACACTGGTTGCAGACAACTAGAACATTACAGCGTTTTGTACAAAATCGTGTGAATGAAATCAATGAATTGACACATAATCAGAAATGGAAGTATTGTCCGACAAAAGAGAACCCCGCAGACCTTTTAACACGTGGACTTTCCGCAGCTCAGTTCACAAACAACTACCTGTGGCTAAAAGGGCCAGACTGGATAACAAAAGCAGAGAAATGGCCGATTTGGGACTCCGTACCTACTGCCGTCTGTACAACGTGTACAGAAGATTGTCAAGAACACGTCATCGAGACGACGTCAATGACGTCATTTTCCACAAGTGTTAATGGAATTCACAACGTCGTTAAGGTGGAAAGGTACAGTAAGCTTGGAAAGCTATTACGCATCACTGCGTATGTGTTACGATTTGTACGCAACTGCAGATCAGACAAATCAATCAAAAGACTCAAATCATTAACTGTAGCAGAACTCAATTAAGCAGAACATTTATGGATCAAAAGCTCCCAGATAACATGTTACAGTGTTGAAATTGACAATTTGAAATCTAGTGTGAATCGTTTACCTTTGGTGAAACAGTTGAGACTATTTATAGACGATGACGGAAACATCCGATGTGGTGGACGTATCCACAATGCTTCCGTTTCGGAGGACACCAAGTTCCCGTATCTTCTTCCACAGAAACACCCCTACACGCGCCTGGTTGTGCAGGACGCACACGAGAGATTACTTCATTCTGGGGCAAGTGCAACCATTACTTACATAAAACAGAAATATTGGATTCCAGCTATACGGCGATATGTACAGACCGTATTACGGAAATGTGTTGTATACAGAAAAGTGAACTGTAAACCATACTCAGTGCCAGATCCGCCACCTTTACCTAAAGTTAGAGTTGAGGATTCGTCCCCATTTACAGTAACAGGAGTAGATTTTTCCGGCGCACTTTATGTTCGGGAGAAGAATGGCGAGGAAATGAAAGCATACATATGCCTGTTTACATGTGCCAACACACGAGCTGTTCATTTGGAACTGGTACCAGATCTATCTACAGAGACTTTCCTTCAAGCATTTCGACGTTTCTGTAGCCGCAAGTCATTACCACGCCTGATGATTTCAGACAATGCGACTACATATATGAGTGCTGCAAACCAATTACATAACCTCTTTCGGTCTAAGACAGTCCAAGAGGAATTGACCAATAAAGGGACAGAATGGCGATTCATAGTGAAACGTGCTCCCTGGTATGGGGGTTGGTGGGAGCGCCTCGTTGGCTTGACAAAGACAGCAGTGAAGAAAGTTCTGGGTCGCTCATTCGTAGATTTCCATACCCTAGCAACCGTTGTCACGGAGATAGAAGCCGTTATCAACGATCGACCTCTAACGTACGTTTCATCCGGAGAAGTCGATTTGGAGCCCCTGACACCATCTCACCTCCTGTACGGCAGACGAATCACAAAGTTGCCGTACTCAGAAGACCTGGAAATTCAAAAGCAGGACGGGTACACCATGGACAACTTATCCAGACGAGCGAAACTTCTCCGAAAACTAATCGACAACTTCCGAGATCGCTGGAAACTAGACTATTTAACCGCTTTACGAGAGCACCATCGTTCTACTGGGCACAATCAACAGACAATACAGACCGGAGACGTTGTTCAGGTTCACGATGAAATCCCTCGGTCAAGGTGGAAACTGGCAGTTATCGAAGAACTCATCCAAGGGAATGACGGACGTGTGCGTGCCGCAAAAATCCGAACTGATTCTGGTGTAACTAACAGGCCAATAGCGAAACTCTACCCACTTGAAGTTATAGAATAGAAATAAACAACTAGAAAACTAATAAGTGATTACAGGTCTTAATTAAAATACAGTGACAGGAAAGTTAAATTTTTATCAGAGACTTTATTAGATCTACGTTGTTCCAAGAGACTGTGACAGTGATATTGATATTCAGCAAAGTAGATACCATTGTGATAAAGTTAAAAAAAACAAGTAAGAAAGTAATAATTTGAATAAAGGAAGGGCTTCATAAAATTTTCTAATTACTTTGTGCAGTAAATTTTGCAAACATTTTGTGGCCCCGAGTATGTCGGGATTGCGTAACGTCGTGCGACGTCGTGGCGCGACCGCCAATACGTCGCGCGTCGTTACGTCATATACATATAAACATGTTTTGAGAATCAGAGTTGTAGTTAGAGTTAACGAAGAAGATTGTGAATTAAAGAGTAAAGATTTGGAGAAGTCTCAGAGTCATCATTCACCCGACATTGGCATTGATAGTTTAAAATACCCGTTCAATTTCTGTATCACCGAGTGTTTCAGGTCCTAATCTATTTTCAGCTATTGCATTCTCTCGTTTTAGTTTTGAAACTAAATGCAAAAGAATACTGTTTTTCCTTGCATTTTGGATATTACAAGTATATGCCTAAAATGATATCTTAGTTTTCGAAAATGAGCGAACGTGTTAAGTAAAGCTGTTTAAAATCGTTTTCACAAATTTGCATGCAGTATTATACTGTTTTGTTAATACGAATTGCATAAACGCGATATAAGCATGCATCTAGTAACCTTATGTCTGTAACGTTTACCCACTTGATTTTTATAAGCATTAATTCATTCCACCCTAGCGACTAGTAAACTCGTCCTTAACAAACAAAGTTCCTGTATAGGGTATAATGATATGCTGATGTCTTGTACAAACAGTGAAAACCCAGATCAGAGGGCACATAAAAGAGACCCTTATCTAGGTCTACACTATTTTTCATTTGAAATATATATTTAAAAAACAAACATAAATAATAAAAAATGAACTTGACATTGGACAATTGGAATCGTTCTTTTTTGAGTTTCAGAGATGAATGAGTTAATAGCTGAGATTCTTGAGTATATAATTCAACAACAACCGATATATCACAATTAAACAATTATCTGCCACAGTGACTTCCCGACAAAACCAAACAACTCTGCCGCCAGTAACAATACTGCGACAATAAGTTGTTTAACTACGTAGACAATTTGATTGGCTGTCATTTCCTTTGTTTGATTGCGCTTACGTAATTTTGTAATTTGAGTAAATCATTCTGAACAACTGTAATAAAAGATTCAACTAAAGTTATTAACATTCCCTCCCACCAGGAAATAGCTAGCCAATAAAATATCTGACAAATAAACTGTGTCATTGCCAAATTATCGATTGGTCTAAGCTATTAATGTCTGCATAAATTGTCAAATATTCACATTTGACCGAAGAACTATGGATACATCTTTTGAAACAGTCGTTGCCGTTGACAGTGAAATAGATTTGGGTAACGGTATGCCAGGCGGTACATTAATTTTAATAAGTATGTGTGTGTACGTGTGTGTGTGAATGAGAGAAGGTTTTTCGTCCTTCCAATCCAGCATTGAACCATTATAGTGATTGTGATTTGTTATGATTGTACGTCGCTGTAATAGTATTTTTTCAGTCATGCCCAGTGTATAGAGCTCATACATTGGAACTCGGGTTTTTATTCTTTATCGTAAGGATCATTATAAACAATTTGCTGCAACACATTCCATTGATAATGTTGACACTCAGCTCAAACTAACATATTTGGACCCATCCTTATCAGTTTCTATATAGGATAACAAAAAAGTAGGTACTTGTTTTTTTTTTCTTCAATATTTGTTTTTTATTAGCTTCTGAGTGTTTTATTTAAGAAATAACACATTCGTAGGTATTCATTACCGTGCATTAGATCACAGTTAGGAGTTGAAATGTGGAGTCATTAGATCACGAGGCCTTTAGGCCGAGTGATCTAATTATCCACATCTCAACGACTAACTGTAATCTAATGCACGGTAATGGACACCTACGAATTTGTTATTTTAATTCTAACGCGACTTTTATTATAAAAATACTATTTATTTATTACGCGTATGGGGCAAATGTAACAGCGGATGGAAACGCCACGCGTGCAGTTCATTATCGCGGCGTAATATAAGTTTCTCGGTATTCTTTGTCTATATGCCGTAGGTTCGAGTCGTGTTAGAATTAAGGAATTACAGATTTAATTCTAACACGACTTTTATTATAAAAAATATATTTATGTATTACGCGTATGGGACAAATGGAACAGCGGATGGAAACGCCGCGCGTGCAGTTCATTATCGCGACGTAATATACGTTTCTCGGTATTCTTTGTCTATATGCCGTAGGTTTCGAGTCGTGTTAGAATAATTGTTAGTGTGTTGTTATAGTGACTTGATTTACACTTGAAATAAATGACTGCAGTTGATCAGGATCCAAACGGTGTCATTTTAATTAGGTTTTCATTTCAAAAAATTATTAAAACTGTGATTAACCTTTTCCCCATAGTTTGTTTCAGTTTGAAGACAGATGGCTGCTAAAAGTGCAGGCTGAAAATAAAACAAAATGCTCCTATTTTCTTCTGTGGGGGAATGATTTAAAGGTTTTGAAGAAACATATGATTCTCTTAAGACATAATAAATGAAACAGTTACCCATAATAGACAGAAGAACCACATTATTTCAGTGAAGCTTAACATAAGTTTAAAACAAAGACTACTAAACATTGGTAGTTGGGCTTGCCTTGGTGAAAACAGACAAATCCAGATTGAATAAATCTGTTCCATACCTGCATTTTAGTAACTATTCCATAGATACATAATTTTAAGGAATTGAATTTAATTCCTCTCAAGAAAGTACTTCAAATTTATAACATTATGAGTATGTACCGGAACAAATATTTCCTATATTCCCGCAGATTGCAGCTTTAAGCAGGCTGACAGTAAATCAACACATTTTTACTGTAAATCAGGCCATATGAACTCTTTGCATGCTAAGTAATATAAATGCCTGCAACAGCTGGTATCTGCTACTGTTCTGAAATGATAAAAAATATGTATTTCAAAAATTTGGGTCAGGGCGACAAACTGGTGATACCCTGATGAGGTGACTGCATGTCATGTTGGTCTCATCTGGATTCAAACTGTTTGCATGATTATATTATAAAGATAGTATTTAGTGTATAAATAATATTTAAACCATTACTTATCCCATAGTTTATATCTTGTTTTCAAGACAGGTGGCTACTTTGAGCAGTTGAAAGTAATGCAGATACAGAGCCTGCTGTGACAACGGTGATTGGTCTATATTATGTTGCAATTCAATAAGGGTAGTTTTGTCATGGCACGGCTCATAGCATCTCCTGCTTCTTGGATACAATGTTTTATTACACAATGGCAAGTATATGTGATAAGGTGTGTGCTTCGTAAGTATTAATTTCAAGTATGCTACATTTAGTTGAAATATAGGTAGATCTACAATAAATGTCAAAGACATAAACTTTACACGTTATATCAGTTTAATAATTAATATATTCATTTTATAATTTTGTTTCAGTGTGTTTTCTGTCGTTATAACTGTTATTGCTCTCTGATGGGTTTTATTTCTCTATTAGGCAAAGAGATATAAGCAATATCAAGGACAAATTATACGATATATCATAGTATTCGTTGTTAGTGTTCCCAGGTGATATCAACCCCATTCACTGCCGTGACGTCATCAATTTTAAACATTTGTCGTCTGCCTTTATTTCGGAAATTTAATAGTTATGTATTTTGATTTAGAAAATATTTAAATGAGTGTCAAACATTTTGGATCCTGATAAGACGCCGCGTCACGCGGCGTCTTATCAGTAATCAAACTGTTTGCAAATAACCATCGTACTCGGTGTAAGGCAGTGAAGGGGTTAACATCTGCGTTATCAATAATACAATTAAAGATTTCATATGTATCAAAATAGCAAAATGTATATCAATATTTTTAACTCTATATATATTCAATATATTCTTGAACGCCAATACAGCAGAAATTTGAGCAGACAAAGAGTTAGAAACCTTTTATTTTATTTATTTCTGTCGCTTTGCATACGTGTTTTTATACTTTGTTGTTATTATTTCTGCTAAGGTTAAGCGTCCCATGTAAATATTATCAGATACGCCATGCCAATGTCATCGGAATTATGACACTGGTCAGCATCGTGTCTATTTCTGAATGTACGTTGAATTGGACATCGTTTACACTGTACCTCATCTTGACACAAACGAAATAACAATTAAGAAGTGGTTACATAATTGGTTACATGATGCCGATTCCGTATATTTAATTTTGAAATTAAAATAGGTTAATTCTATATATTGTACTTTAATTGTAATTACCTGGACAACATTCATTTTGTTGTACCATTTGTTTTACAATTTACAAAATAAAATTGGCATGCATGACAACATGTTTAGCATGCATGTAGAGACTGCCTGCTTTATAATTAATACTATTATTCTACAGCGAAATCACAACGCTATAGCATTCAATTGCATGCATGTGACTATTCTATTTTTGACTGACATTTCTATAAGAAAAAAAAAGATTTCGATAATATAATGTTAAATAAAATAAACAAAAGTATGTGCAATAAATAAGTAAATGAGACAGTAGTTTCTTTTCTTCAATATCAAAACTGATGAATTAACAATTTAAATCGGTCAAGTTTACTATCTGCTTTTACTGCTTTACAACCAAACTTACCTCTGTTTTCGCTTATAGATCACCAACTGTGTCACTTCGTACAGTTTCAGACTTAATTCATTCACCCCTGAAACTTTAAATGGACAATTCAAGTTTACAATAAAATTAAGTCCGTTTTTAATGGTTAGGATGGTCTTTTACAATATTTTACACGATGACAAACAGTGTAGACCCTGCTAAGAGGTCTCCTTAAGGAGCTCTATGATCAGGGTCTACTCGTTTTGCATAGGACAAGTGTACTCTTGATAGATGTAAACATGACACGTAAACACGTCACTAGGATTCAATGTGTTAAAATAATTTGCGTGAACATGTCAACAAGTTTAAAAAAACTTTGGATCCTGATCAAACGCCAATTTATTCGGTAGAAGTCTGCTATGGAAAACGAGTTTTCGCTCGTATCATAAATAGGCAGTTCTTTGTGATGGTATACAATCCCAAAATGCTCGTTCACAGCCTCATAGGTTACTAATTGGTAATGACATCAATTATAACACAGAACTGTAAGTTCAAAGTGATTGTGCACAATAGCCATGGAGGTTATCATACTAGTAATGTAATGAAGATAACATTTAAAACCCGTTCCCATAGCACCGTGTATACTGGTATATGATCATAGAAAAAACAATACTTTCCCCATGTGAGTATTTATTGTATCAATATTTGATAAACAGTTTTACTAAAGAGACCATTGTACTAGTATCACACTTAGACATTGCAAGATACATGTTTTATTCTGAGTTATATTAAGAACAATTGTCCTTTTGAAAGATGATTTTACATGCAAACAATCTATTAATACATCTGTTGTATATATGTATTTATAAGGTTTTCATTGACACGCTAACGCCTGTTTAGAAAGCTAAGCTTTCGTTTGCGTGTGTTTACAAACTTAAGAATTTAAGCATTTTGCTTTTGGAACACCACTATACGTGTATGTGTCAGATTGGGTCTTAGAAGGATGAGAGTTAAAGAAAAAATAGTTAAGACAAAGTATAGTTTAGATTATACCCTTTAGATTGCCCATGTTTTTTCTTGTAGATCTACATTTGTTTGTGTGATGTTCAGTGTGTTCAAGGATAGCAAAATATCGTCTACTTACATTTTACCTTCTGCAAATATGGATTAAACATATTTCCTGATGACCAACCACTTCTATTCTGACCTGACACCGATTTCAAGATCCACCCTGTTTATAAATGTGAGGCTAGTTACGCTGAAAAGAATTAGACAGCATAACGGTAGGGTATGAATAGTTCTATTTAAAAGTTTAGAGGAAAATACTTCTGACTATCCGTTTTAATTTTCACACCGAAAATCAAAGTTTAATTATATTTATTTTGAAATATACCCTTGTTTTCATGGATGAATTATTTTTGGACAATGTTTAAGAATATTTATTACTTCTCCGTCTATATTTTATATATAAATTTCTTCTTATACATCAACGCTATTCGTTACATTGTACATGCTGATAGATAATTCCAACGCCTAGTATTTAGAAAGACAACTTGGAAAACAGATATTCTTTCAAATAAATCCGTTTGTGTTAAAACAGTAACGGTCATTGCAAGTAGTTTGCAGCCGGACCAAACGACGAACACTATAGATGTCTGATCTAGCTCTAAACCGATCACCCTTAAGCTGAACTAGAACCCACTATTTAACCCTTTACCCCATATCCTGTTTTTAGTTTTGAAAAAAGGTGTTCACTGAAAGCAGGTTGAAAGTAAAGCAGAATGCGCCTGAGGGCGCATTCTGCTTTACTTTCAGCCTGCTTTAAGCTATAATCTATCAGGATATAGAAAATATTTCTGTTGGAACATGTTTTTGACTATATAAATTGGAACTATTTTCTTGCGTGGAGGAATAAATCAAATGCGCTAAAAGGCGCTTCTATCAGGTAAAGGGTTAAATGCGTGTGCGTTTCATTTCGATCAACCGGGGACGATAAAATCTTTATCACTGTATTGATTTCTTAGAACATGTGCATGCACATTTTATAAGTTTGAATGAATGTTGACCGATGATACATACACTATTTTGTAATGCGTATAACTATAAACAGCAATGCCTCACGACAACAATACCCGATTGGAGACAAATATTGTGTGTATTGTTCGTAGGGAGTTTTTATAGGGAGGGAATAACATAAGTTTACATTTGCAAATAGTTTGAACCCAGATCAGGTTCGGTCTAGGTTCAAATTGTTTGTCTCTCGTCTTTATGTTTCTTATGTAAAAATGTCGAAAACGTAACTTTAAGAAAAAACGGAAACAATACTTTTAAGCAGACGATACTGTAGTAGTGAAAACGTTAGACATAAATGTCTTGTTTGTGGGGAATGGAGTCGTTGTTCAGAGGACCGTTATAGGGAAGGATTACTGTAGTGCTTTTTTCTGTACATTCTGATCGCATGGCTACAACTTGTGCACAGTTTGGATGCATTTAAATCAATAAAACATCCAGTAACTGATCTGATTCAACAGTAATCCACACGAGATTTCTCCGCATTAACAAAATCAAAAAAACTATATTAATAGATATACAAAAATGACAATTTTAAACAGCCATTTTTATGGCAGAATTACGGTTAAGTTATTTTAATCGTAATATCGTGAAAGGCACTAAGCTGACCTTAACTTTATACGGAAGTTAATTGGTCGGTTATAAGCCCTTTATACGACAAAAGCAGAGCTAAACCTGCTCAGAAATCGATTCCCATTGGTATTATTCCTGCCATAGGAGTTTGATTTAATCCTCAAAGCTATGAATGTTGCTGGATAATGGACTCATAGATTCATTATGGCTTCTTATTTGTGTAAACCAATACATGTGTTAGCAATTAAAAAAACAAGAGTGTCATATCTGCTTGAATAAGTATAAATTGGTTACTATTAAGCGGGGGTATTGATTATCCAACAGAACTATAGGAATTAGAAAGGCGCAGGTTGAGCATCATTTATGCAACAAAATAGTAGTGAGTTGAAAGACGGCGGGGTGCCAGTGCCATTCACTAAAGTATGATTAACCCTTCAACTGCCGATAGCGTAACCGTCTTTATTTGCAAACAGTCTGGATCCTGATCAGACGCCGCGTGAACGCGGCGTCTGATCAGGATCCAGTCTGTTTGACGTTCATTATAATATTTCGTAAATCAGAATACTAAGAATTTAATTTTTTTTTAAAGAAGAGCAGACGATAATTTTTAAAGCAGACGGTAATTTTGCAGTAAAAGAGTTAATGACAGTGAGTATTACCGGTGGAATATGTTCTAATATGTCATGGGTTTGAATGCAGTTAGATTGTCTTCAGAAAAAGCACAAGAAACCATACAAGGGACAATGCTTTATCAATTTATTTTGAGTGAATGGTTTGTCTTACATTTGACGTCAGCTTCAATTTTTCAAAAAGAGATAATAGACGTTTAGACATAAAAAACTTGATATGAATATCAAACCTTATTGGTCCTTATTCAACGCTGGTGGACACGGTTTTGGGGAGAGAAGGAGCAAGACAATGATAGAGAAAAAGACGGAGAACTAGACATACAGTACAGAGAGACAACGAGAGACAGAAACAGTGACAAACAGACATACACCTAGACAAACAGAGATAATAGAGACCGACAGAAAAGGAGATATGAACACACATGCACAACTACAGACACACTTGGAGAAACATAGTGTCAGTCATTTTCAAACAGAAATACAGACATATTAAGAAAGACAGAGAAAAATATAGTTATAGGGAAATGGTGAGACAACGTTTGTGTTTTCAATTTGAAACGTGTATGCTGAGTGCATAATGTATGTTTTGATTACTGTCATAATATGATAATATTGTTGAAACTTCTTAAAGCGACTCGCAACCAGATGGTGCATTAAAAATAGTAATTTGTAAATATGTGTCAAACGCTTATATAAATGGTAAATAATTAGTTTAGGATAATAAATTCTGTTTAAAAAAATGTATTTCAATAAAAACAAATATTGGTCTCTGGTGGGATTCGAACCCGGGGCCCGGCATTGGCGGACAGAAGGCAAAATAGGGGAAACCGCTTAGACCAATGGACCACGGAACTATCCGTTTATCTCGTATCAATTTAACGTATTTCAATGTGTAGCGATCGAAAGTGCATACAACTTCGTAATTCGGCTCGTGTTTATGTCTGAGCCCGTGTAGAGAAGCAACAACAGCAACTAGACCGTCTACTAGTCGGTATAGAAAAACGATGGAAAATATCTAAAAATCTAAGATTCGGTGACGATTCTTGAGACTTTTTTTGGACTGATCATATTTTTTTAATGTCAGAAGCCAAATAATGCCACAAATTTGCTTTTATTTGAGTATTTTATTTTATTTTGACAAGTACACCATCCGGTTGCGAGTCCCTTTAAAACGTTTGTTTAGCAATAGACAAACAATCAATAGTATCCGTGGCTAGTTACAGGGGAGAATCTGTTATTCTTTCCCGTTTAAATGCAAACGTACGCAAACGCACGCAAACGCAAAGCGCTAAAACGTAGAAAAGAACAACTATTGGACAATTCTGATATTTCATGTTTATCTTGGTGGCAAACAGTTTGGAGCCTGGTCAGACGCCGGGTTACCCGGCGTCTGATCTGGCTCCAAACTGTTTGCACTGCAAATAATAGTTTTAGCGTAAATGCGTTTATTGGGAAAGAATAACAGATTCTCCACTGTACAATAACTCATCCATTACTATTGCCCGCATTTCATTTGAACAAAATGAAGTTCACTTTCCCTTTTATGTCAAGGACATTCTAGCTATCCTATATACAACTGAAACTCTATTACATTAGACAAATCCGTAAACGTCTCTTAGTCAGATCTACGTAATATTTATCAAACCAACTCATATGAAATTGGGTAACTTCGACTAACCCTTCAGTCTCTGAAACTTGTATTCTTTAACTGTTTGTAAAGGATGCGTAGGCCTATATACTTAACTAGTGTTCAAGGGGAACTCGAGTTTTACAGAGGCTGGATAATGTATTTGTTTATAGGAAGAGACCTTTTAGGTCTATGCAAATTTGCCCCTGCCTTGCCGTGACATCTTTGATTTAACACAAATGTCGTCTGCTTTTCTATCTTAAAGTTAAATTTTAGATATTCGGACTTCAGAAATATTCAAGTGAGTATCAAACAGTTTGTATACTTTTCAGACGCCGCGTAGCGCAGCGTCTGAATAGCATCCAAACTGTTTTATATAACCCATGTACTATGGGTAAGGCAATGGATTAGTTAAAGTCTTTTCTAGTTACTGTAACGACCTCTAAGACGGACTTATGGCCAAAAAGTATCAACTCCGACTGGAACACGGTATTTACGGAAATATCAGTATACCCCTACCATGTATTGCTCCATATAAATGGTCCATCGTTTCGTTCGGCCATAAACGCTTTCCCTACCATATTATGGTCTACTTAATCTTGTCTTCTGTTTAAGTGTTTCAAATTCTTGTGGCATATTGATTAAAATAAAGATTGATTCCACCATCAAAAAGTTTTGATTCAGATCAGACGCCGCGTCACCAGGCGTCTGATCTGGATCGAAAACTTTTGGTAAAAACAGACAAATCGTCATTTTGCAATGCAAGTGCCAAAGGGCACTCTAAGTAATGATTTTAGCCTCGGTACGATTACGGACGATAGAAAAAGATACAGTTTTCACTAATGATATACGTCGAACTTCGATATCTCGAACTCGCTTAACTCGAACTATCCGCTGGTTCGACACATGTGCTGTATCATTTCAGGCTCGGATAAGTCGAACATACCCATATTTCAAAGTTAAAACGTGGCTGAGCCACGTGTTAACTTAGAAATACGGGTATGTTCGATTTAACCGAGTTCGAGATATCGAAGTTCGACTGTATTGTCTGAGTTTCATTTTCATTTGAGTGTGGATCTTTACTAAGCCGCTCTAAACTCTTGGCAGAAGAGTAATTAATTAAGCTACAAGAACCATCCTTTAGATAGACATCATCGACATAAAGCCTTGCACAGTCTACAATATCGTCTGCTTAACCCTTTCACTACCATTTTGTGGTGATTTTTACCCCTTCATCGTTTAATTGTCGTCTGCTTCAATTTTGCTTTTTGCAAGACCGATTCAAAGTAAGATGCAATGTAGTATGACTTAAAGCTTATCGATACCAGTGTCAAACAGTTTGGACTCTGATTAGATACCGCGTTACGCGGCGTCTAATCAAAATCGAAACTAAAACGCGATTTAAGCGTCATTGAGAATGAAAGGGTTAATGATCTTCGTCAGCTTTGAACATTTAAATTTAGATTAAATGGATTCTAACTGAAAACTCTTTTGTCGAATTTCAAATACTAAGTATTCTGGTCAGACACCGGATTATTCGGTGCCTGATCTGGATCCAAAATGTCTGCAAATGCAATTGGATGGTGTTTAGCGGCAACAGGTAAGGGAGCCTGGTACTAACGGATATAGATACCACGTTTCTAGTGACGTGTGTTGTTGTTAACTCTATCACAACCGAGTGCAAGTTTTGCTTGCATTTACAAGCAGTTCTAATCTAGGACAGACGCATTCTTAGATGACACGAGAATTGTGGGATCTTTATTGAAAAACATACATTTCCACTTCAAGAGTTCACAGAGTAGACATCATTCCTTTAAGATTTCAACTTCATGAATTCTTTTCGCTTGCCTGACTACAATATTTCAAGATTTATAAATTTCCCTATTTTCAAATTGCTAGTTTTCTCTTTCAGTTGCTCTCTTCCAAATTTCCCGTTTTCGCAATCACTTGATTTCTTGATTGCACGTTTTTCTTTAATATTTAAAATTTCACAAAGTCTTGAATATATTATATCGAGAAATAGGGAATCCGAAAACTTTCGAAATGAGATTGTGCAATTGAGAAATCGAAAAATTGGGAAATCGTGGAATTGCAAAATCGTGCAACTGAAATTGAGAAATTGGGTATTCAGGAAATTTGGAAATGAAATCGTGCAAAAGAGAAATCAAGGGATTGGGAAATCGAGAAACTTGGAAGTAAAGTCGCGCACTCGAGAAAGCGAGATATTGGAAAATTAGAAAATTTGAAAAATATTGAATAAATAAACTATTAAAACTATAAACGGAAATAAAATAATTATACTTCGTTAAATAAAGGAATTATGTGATCGGTTATGTCGACGGTTTATTAGAAGAAACATTTTGTGCAAACGTTTCTCGATTTAGTTGTTAAATTTTCCGTATTATTTCCATTGATAATTGCCTCAGGTGGAATCAGCTTAAGTACTAAAAGCTTACATAAGCTTATGCAGTATGCGATAATAAGGCTTATACAAGACCGACAATACTTATCAGCTAATAGACCATTGTATCATAATGATGATCGATCTGTTCTATTCGTGCCGCGATATTCCAGAATCAGCGAATTTAAAATCCGTTTGATTTTATCATTTACATACGTGTTCCACTAGACGTGAACTTACAAATGGATCGAATCCAGATCTTATGACAAATAAAATAGCGCAAAGCCATTCTATAAAGGAATGATATAAATGATATAACATTGCCATATATAACACAGATATTTCATAACATCACAGTATGACAAAACTTAATTGGATGTTACAATTTGTAATAATGATTAATGTCCTATGCAAACAGTGAAGTCCCTGATCAGAGGGCTCATGCAGGAGCCCTCTGATCAGGGACTTTACTGTTTGACATTTGGCAAATTTATTACAAAAATAACCCTAAATAGTCTAAAATGGACCAGCCTTTAATGCAAACTGGAATTGTTCATTGGTGTTGTCAGTAGATAATAAGTTAAACGAACATAAGAATGTTGCTTAACTATCAGTTTAACCTCTTTGTTGTCACGACATTGTGTACAGGGCTCCAGATAAGATGGGGAAAAACTAAATTTTCGAGCATTTTCTCTTTAATATCTACACTAAATCATATGGTGTGACGATGATTTTAATGAGTAGTCACACTATAGGGTTTGGTACAGAAATAAATTAAGTTTTGAAATAGCCCCCTTATGTTGGGACCTTGTTGTTTACTAAAGTGTTTTCTTAATTATTGTGGACTGAAGAAACGTCAAGTAAGATGTCAAACAGTTTGCATCCTGTTCAGATGTCGCAATATTCGCCATCTATATGCAAATGCTATATACAAATGTTTTTGTATCTAACACACATTTATCATTCTATAATGAACCCAACGTATGATATTTGATATATGTCTAAAGTTTCATATAATTTCTGTGGAAGAGAGTTTTATAAGTTTGGTGAACTTGATTCTACTTAAGACAATTTCGCCTAAATTTACAGCTGAATTAATATTAAATCAGTTTACTTTAAACATAGAACTCAACTCTAATTCTTTGGATTGTGATGACGAATCAAAAAAGTGTATGGGAGTTCAATAACATCACTTCCCAATTTCCAAAAAAAGTATCTGTATATCTAATCGTAGATGTTATCAAGATAATAATGTATAGCTTTCACTTATCTATATAAATAGCGTTAAACTGCCTCCAAGCGTTAAAATGTTCCTTATATTCACTCTAGTAATCAGCGTATTCGTGTTTTACCTTTTCTGAGTGATCATAATTTGCTGGGTCATTATTCCCTTAGCCCCTTCACTGCCATGACGTCATTAAATTCAAACAACTGTCGTCTGCTTCTAGTTCTAAAAAACATTGTTTAGGTATTTTGACTTAAGAAATATTGAAACGACTATCAAAGAGTTTGGATCCAGATCAGACGCCGCGTTACGCGGCGTCTGATCAGGATCCAAACTGTTTGCAAATAGCTAGCGTACTCGGGGTAAGGCAGTGAAGGGGTTTAGATAGATTAGAAGTGTGCGGAATGATGATAGCAAATGAATTACTGCAGACGGAGAGTATGACCAAAATTAAAACATAGCGCCTCTGGCGGTCAAGAAATGTTCCTTTTTCGTTAGTCAATTAGTACGAACGTCTGGGAATTACAGTCGAATTTCGATATTTCGAACTCGCTTGAGTCGAATATATTCGTATTTCAAAGTTAAAACGTGGCTAAGCCACGTTTTAACTTTGAATTACGAATATGTTCGGCTTACACGAATATAGTTTTATAATATAAACTGTAAACTTACTTGTTAAATCGACTTAAGCGAGTTTGAGATATCGAAGTTTGACGTACAACACGCAACATAATCTACAACTCCTTACTGCAAGAGAATCACTTACATTTTAAATGTTAGTGAAATGAATCGATCACGCTGTCAATTTAGATACCATTGTCAATGGAAACGGCTTCCCGAACATTTCATGTAATCAGTTTAAATTTGTTCACAAAACTTTTAATTCTAGGAATGCTGAACCCTTTCACTCCTAATGAGGCTTAAAATCGCGTTTACAAACAGTTTGGATCCTGATCAGATGCCGCGTTAGCAGGCATGTAACTTGATATTTTCCCCGCCAAAAATTATAAACAAAACTCTAATACTATGAATATCTATCATTTGAACTATTATATTGGCTAACGACAAAGGACACAATTCTCCTGGAAAGATTTGATCTCATATCAAACAAAAGCCACCAAGTACAAACTTTGATTAGACAGCTGCTGAAGGAGCCGTTAGATCTGGTTTGACACAGTTTAGAGAAGCTTTAATATTCGGTATTGACTTAAAAGGGTTAAAACCGGATTGATACAAAGTAAAACAAACTGTTATACAGTCATTTTATGTGTGTTTAGGGAACAGTCAAAACTATTATCCCGAGGTATCGGGGAAGACTTTTGAACTGTTGCCCGAGGCCGGTAGGCCTCGGACAACAGTTCGAATTGTCTTCCCTGACAACGAGGGTCAATAGTTTTGATTATTACCCATGCTCTATATAACTTGTAATTCGTTATTTTTTTTATTGTTTTGCTGTGTTGTTCTGACATTGCCTGATCCGGGGGCAATAGTTTTAAAATTAGGGTCATTGAGAAGTTTGCCGGTACCCGGGATTGTCGGATTGTAATGAAAACGTATTGAATAACTGTCATTGATTGTTGTCTGGTGAATGTTTTGTACTTTATTTCATGCTTTATTATTATTTATAATAATATAATAATCATTGAGACGAGTTCGTAATACACGTCAAAGTTATCCTTTATACCGAAAACCAACACGGACACAAACATTACATTGTGCGGGTGTAAACATACGCGCTTACAATAAGACGCTGACCATTCATCAGACGTCTGTCAAAAACCACGAATGAATAACAAACAGTGTTATTCCTTCGGGCAAAAAATCAAAATGACTAATATAATTTTATTTTATTTGTATTTTGGCTCCGATAAGTTCTGTTGAAATTCTATTTATATAGAGTATTAGGTAATAAAACAGTTATTTCATGTGTGTTAGGGAAACAGTCAAAACTATTTTCCCTCGTTATCAGGGGAGACATTTCGAACTGTTGCCCTCTGCCTATCGGCCTCGGGTAACAGTTCGAAATTCTTCCCTGATACCTCGGGCCAATAGTTTTGACTGTTCCCCAAACACACATGAAATAACTGTATACTGTTCCCCTAACACACATGGAATAACTGTTTTATTACCTAATACTCTATATAAATAGAATTTCAAAAAGAACTAATCTGAGCAAAAATACAAATGAAATAAAATTATATTAGTCATTTTGAGTTTTTGCACGAAGGAATAACACAGTGTTTGTTATTCATTCGTGATTTTGACAGACGTCTGATGAATGATCAGCGTCTTCTTGTAAAAACTATTGCCCCCGGATCAGGCAATGTCAGAACAACACAGCAAAACAGTCAAAAATAACGAATTACAAGTTATGAAGAGTATTAGGTTATAATGTAATATATGGTGAACTCGTATGTTGTTCTAATGTGCGCCATGTAATTTATACCACTATTCACTCTTTGTTTATTATTGAAAAAGCAAATGTTTGATCTGGGGCCCGTTTCATAAAACTTCGTACGAAAAAATCGATCGTAAGTCAAAACTTTAAAATGCATTTAATTTCTTATTTCTCTATTTAATCCGGTCTTGTGACATATTTTTGGAATCGTCTTTTCAAGACGATTCCAAAAACATGTCACAAGACAGGATTAGATGGAGAAAAAAAAATTATTGAGACTTTTATAATCAGACTTACGACAACATTTGTCGTACGAAGTTTTATGAAACGGGCCCCTGATTTCTAACTCAATAAATGACCTTAACCCTCTCACTGTTAATGATGCTGATTGCGCGTTTGAATCAGACGCCGCGTAATTTCGTTTCGAAATTTCTTAAGTCAGGTTGCCTTACATATATCTTCAAAACGATATTGCAGGCATGTTATTGCTATATTGGATATAGAATATCTTTGCTGAAGATGAAATGGATCAATAAAATTTTAATTTAAAAAAAAATATCGTGAGGTGATTACCCCTTATCGCCATATTGTCGTCAGCTTCAATATTGTTGCCTGCAATATCGTTTCAAGGTTAGGTTTAAGCGTGGCGCGGTGTCATATCAGAATAAAAACTGTTTTCAAACGCGCCTTTTGGCGTCATTGACAGTGAACAGATTAAATTTGTTTGAGTATGTTTGTTTGTGAAGGATTATAAGAATCCACCATGAGTGTTGATGTAGGATAGAAAACTCTCCCCCGAGGGTCAGAAATTCCAATCCTACATAAACAAATCGAATGGTTGATGTTTTGTCACGTTTAAATCATTAAAACATGATACAAATAATGAAATAATTTCAGATTGTGTTAACTTTTTCGGCCAAAACATGACGTTGTTTAAAGTAACGTCATCAGAAATGACGTCATTTAGTTACTCGCGTCATGCAGCGCTTATGATTAAGCTGGGCAAACAACAAAAGACGTCACGTGGTATGGAGGATAGAGTGATTCCACATGATGTAAACCCCTATCCCACATAAGCGAAAATGGTAGAAAACGTGTGCCCCTGTATTTGGAAAGTGCTTTATGATACGAGCACAATATATGTTATTGCTTTACTGGATATAGAATATCATTGCTGAAGTAGGAATGTCTGACACGTTCCTTAGAGGTTCGAAACATTGACAATATTTATAACCGGTGCTATTTTTGGCATTGTCGGAGATGCTGGTGTGAGTAGTAACTATGACCCAAATGTCTGTCTGTTAATTGTAGTAAAACATTTGACAATCCATCAACGTACCAGCTGATCTCAAGCAGACACATATTAAACCATATCCTGCTGAAATGTCGTCTGGTTTTGTAATTGTCGTCTGCAAAATTAATAAAATTTAGATTTATATATTTCATTTTTGGAAAACGTAAAATCCAATATCAAACAGTTTTGATCCAGTTCAGACGCCGCTTTACGCGGCGTCTGATCTGGATCAAAACTGATTGCAAATACCAGTCAAGTCGCTATCGGTAGGATAAGAGTTAATGAGTAAGTTAGTAATTTTTGGCTTTTTATTATTAGGATATGCCTCTCCATGTTTTATTATTGTCTACAGGCATCATAAGTTATTTTAAGACATTGCCTCTGGTGACGCATATATGAGTGACTGTCCTTTTGAAACCATGTACTTGTGAAAAGTACACGTGTCCTATACAAAGAACAGAGGCTCCTACACAGTTTGTCATTTTATAATACGTTCTCAAAACAACCCTAAATAGTAATAAATGTATGGACATAATTTGTATCTTGATCTTTTTACTTGAACTTTCATGGGTCAATGTAAAGTATCGTTTTTAAATTCATTGTCTACTTTAAGTCCGAATGACCGTTCAGCCGACTGAACATTCACTGCCTTGATCATTGAGCTATCTTGCATACACTATCAACTTTGCACTGCTAACATATCGCGCGTAGGCAGTCGTAGTACCGCCGGAGACCCTTTTAACCCCTGGATGGAGATGAGTATAAATCGGTGCATATATGGCACCAGAACATTCATCGGGGATTCAGAAATACCACTAGTCAGGCCGCTGGTCCGGGGTCTACATGTAACTCACAACTACTGGTAAAGCAGTCAAGTGCTTTACCAATGAGTTGCTACCGCCGGTAGTGCGATTCAATAGCGTGTGAAATTGAAGATTTACAGATAATTTGCAAATGGCGACATTTTATTCTTAAATATCGGAATGTCAAATAGTTTTGAGCCTGGTCACCTAATGGGATACTCGGCGATGTCGGTTTCAGTGGACACCTTAATTTTTCAGGACAAAAGCGCTTAATAGGACAGAATAATCCCTGTATCCTCTTGTGGTTTCTCAAATTTCTATCATTTAATTCTAGCCTCGGTCAATTAATCTGTCTGAGAGTAAAATCAGTTTAGTTATTGTCCGCAGTCAATCCGTTCACTGTCAACTTTTATCGTCTCCTTCCGCCGTTTGACCGCCTTCGTACCGTGTGCTAAAATGCCAATGTCTACACAATAATTTCAAAAATGGATTTAAGTCATTTTTACTAAAGACATACTGATACGAGTTTCAAATATTTTGTATCCTTATCAGACGACGAGTTAATGGGCGTCTGATGAAGATCCAAACAATTTGTTAATTCGCATTTGGTAGTGAAAGTGTTGATTAAAAGGAGTTTGAACATGCTGAGACATGAGGGACTATAAATCGAGTTTACTGGGCAGCGATACAGTGAACCCGGACAAATCGTGAACTGAGAACTAATCGGTTTATAGAGTTGTCTGGTTAAGAGAGGTTTAGCAGCCTATTTAAATAAATTGATTTGCCAGTCGTTTAATACAGATGACCAATTAGTACTGAATCATATAAAAGGAAGATGCATTTCGTAAATGTCGTCCGCAGATTTGGTCGGCTGAACAAATTCTCTGGATTTTATGATTCGTCATATCCTTTTAGTAAAAGTCGTCACTGTCAAGCAGTTTAGATCCAACAGAGACGCATAGTTACTCGGCGTCTCATTTGGATCCAACCTTTTAGCAGGCGATATCATAAATTGGCATAGTGTCCGTTTAAAATATTCTCGTATCAAATCATAAAATCCATAACCCTTTCATGATCAAATTATTCGGGAGATGTTTACCCCTTCACGGCTTTATTGTCGTCTGTGTCAATATTGTTGTCTGCAAGACACTTTTCAAAGTTACATTTAAGGTTGTATGACTTTATTAATATCGATAAGAGTGTCCAACAATCTGAGTCCTGATCAGACGCCGCGTTATGCGGCGTCTAAACAGGACCCAAACTGTTTTCAAACGCGCTTTAACCCTTTTCTCCCTGAAACCTCAAATGGACAATTCTAGTTTTGAATTTAGTCTAGTCCATTTTTTACTTTTTAGGGTTGATTTTTACAAAATATGTCAAAATGACCAACAGTGTAGACCCTGATCAGAGGGCTCCTTAAGGAGCCCTCTGATCAGGATCTATACTGTTTGCATAGGACAAGTGTACTCCTCAAAGGTACGCTGTTGGAAATGACGCATATATGCGTGATTAGGGTTCAAAGAGTTAAAGCATCATTGAGAGTTAAAGGGTTAAACAAGAACAGCAAACATACCAATCGTGTAACGAGTATTTAAAATATAACCATATACAGTGAAACCCCTCTTAACCGGAACCTCTAAATACCGGAATCCCCTCTAAACCGGACAAAAGCTGTGGTCCCTTTTCCAATCCTTTTTTTATTTTTACCCATTACACCATCAGCACGCCTTAAATTACGTCTTTGGCTTTTTCTTACACTGAAGAGAACAGTTTGTACACTCGAGCGTATGATAGCTTAAAGCAGGTTGAAAGTAAAGCAGAATGCGCCTTAAGGCGCATTCTGCTTTACTTTAAACATGCTTTAAGTGGTCAGATATATTCCATACTAGAAACAAGTTAAAACCCCTCTAAACCGGAAACCCCTTTAAACCGGACATTTATGTTGTCCCCAAACATGTCCGGTTTAGAGGGGTTTCACTGTATTACTTTTTGTTTAAAATATTTCGTCGGGAAACACTCATTTAAAAAAAAAAAAATATTATCTTGTTATAACTACATTAGTATGTTAGATCGATTTACTATGATTCAAAAACATCAAAACGATCACATGTCATTCATGACTGAAGGAACTAATCTTGTAACAATATTAACCAATAGATATTCACCATACCCTTGTTTATTCAAGTTCACTTACAGTTGAGAAAACGTTATTCTTTCCCAATAAAGGCGTTTACGCTAAAACTATTATTTTCACTGCAAACAGTTTGAAGCCAGATCAGACGCCGGGTAACCCGGCGTCTGATCAGGCTCCAAACTGTTTGCCACCAAGATAAAGATGAATTATCAGAATTGTCAAAAAATTGTTTTTTTCTACGTTTTAGTGTTTTGCGTTTGCGTACGTTTGCGTTTAATCGGGAAAGAAAAACAGATTCTGCACTGTAACAGGTTAGAGCCTGAATAGTGTCTAAAGACATGTAATTCCCTTTTATTCAGAGCGCAACACTTAAATTTTTTGTCACTAAATTTTATTTTTATTTTAAGCTTATACTATTTGCTCAAAATAGAAATAGGAAACACCAATGATAGAAATGGATTCCTTTGACCTTTATGAGAATATGAGTATTTATTTACAGGAGCAAGTGGTAAAAGTTAAATGCTGTTACACAGAAAACTCGGCATTCTACCCAAAACAGCTATTTTAATCGGATTCAGTGAAAATTATTAGCCAACACTTTTTAAAAAATCGTCATTTCTTAAAGTGTATGCGATCATATTCATGCTTAGTTTTGTTTACTCTGCGCCATTTTGACAATTTAATGCGTCGCAGTGCCGTAAAACCCGACTCAATCATTCGTTTTGTTAAAATGGAAATGAATAACGTTTTAACCACTGTAACTCAATGTACATGTAGGAGAAATGAAATACACACATCTCATAATTCTGTCGAACTGTACGTTAACGAGTTTTATTGTATATATAATCTGCATTCCACCTTAGCAAGAAATATACCCAACAACCAAAACCGGATAAGGAATTCTCACACAACCATGGAACAAAAGCACACCAAAACAATAATTATCCATTTTCAATTACATGTATTTAATTAGGTACATTTGATAGCTTGAAACATGTTTCAAACCATAGGAAATATTTTGTTCAAGCTATGAAATATATTTTAAAATTAGATAGATAAAAATTGAATGTTGGTTTGTTCTGGTGTTCGTTTCTTAAATTGTACTATGATAATTACTTAACTTTTGTGTTGCGTATAGTTCAAACTGACAGAGGTCAACCCGTATTATGAATAACCCACATAGAACTGTTAGTCAAACATATGAGTTACCCCAGTCACAGCCCCTATGAAGATTGCTCAAAGAAAGCTTAATGCCGATAGATGGTATACAGCTTAAAAACGATAGAGGTAAAGCATAAAACCCATCTACAGTGGAGAATCTGTTATTGTTTGCCAATAAACACGTTTACGCTAAAACTTTTATTTCAATTACAAACAGTTTGGAGCCAGTTCAGACGCCGGGTAACCCGGCGTCTGATCAGGCTCCAAACTGTTTGCCACCAAGATAAACATGAAATATCAGAATTGTCCAAAAGTTGTTCTTTTCTACGTTTTAGCGCTTTGCGTTTGCGTACGTTTGCGTTTAAACGGGAAAGAATAACAGATTCTCCACTGTACTGGCTTTCTGCAGTCCTTCCTCAAGCAGTCATCGAAAATAAACATTGACATGTACATTGCTTCCTTCCTTCAACGGCCCTCCGAACAGCGATTTCCTCCTTCCAACAATGATTGTTCCTGTTCCCCGAAACAAGACAATTATGTCCAATGTTTTCACCGTAGGAATACAGTTTTGGACATTTGAACAGAAGAAACATAAAGACGAGTGGCAAACAGTTTGAACCCGGATCAGAAGCCGCGTTACGCGGCGTGTGATCTGCGTTGAAAATGATTGCAAATGTAATCTTAGGGTATTAATTGTCCCACCTATAACAACTCCCTCCGAAAATAACACATTTTTCGTCTCCCATTGGGTGTTGCTGTAGAGAGGGAGCACTGTATTTAAGTTGTACAAAATGAGGGGTAGCGTTTCACAGTGTTTCCTCCAAAGCCGGACTGCTGAAAACCGAAATTCTCTGGAAACAAATATCTCGGTCTCTAACATTTAGTTTTTCGCTTACCAAGCCTTCTGGAAAGAGTTAAATGTACACATAGCTCATAGGAAAGGTGACTACACTCCATAAACGCTTTTTATTACATTTAATGTATTTCTCCACTGAAGAAAAAAGTTCCAAATTATACAGTCATGAATATGTACTGAAATATTTTCTTAATATATTCTAGCATATAGTAGCTTTAAGTAGGCTGAAAGAAAAGCAGAATGCGCCTTGAGGGGCATTATGTTTTAGTTCAACTTTCCTTAAGTTGTCACATATATTCATTACTAGAAACAGGCTATGGATTAAAGGGTTAATATAAACAATCAATCATCACTTTTGAGCATTTGTAAAGTCAACCTCTTTTGGATGGCTGCAAAACATCTGAAATGATTACATCCTTTCTAGAATATTTTCCACGGTCCGTAAGTGTTCTGATTGAATATGTTTTACAGGAACACCTCTAATCTCCTTCACAGAGAGTATTCGTCGTCCCTCAACATAATGAATGTGTGAGCCGGAAGAGAAAGAGGGTGCAGCAGCAGCCCCTTTCCAATCAGCTCTTTGACTGCTTGGTTATATTTTCGTCCCCAATAATTGTCGTCTAGCAATGTTCTTAAAATAGAATATTCTAAATTTCTTTTCAAATCAGGGTTAATGTGTCAAACAGTTTGGTTACGCGTAACGCAGCATCTCATCAGGATACAAACTGTTTACAAAGGATATCATGGTGTCACCGCTAGCATGTTTAGAAATAACCACTTCATTGCCTAACCTCAGGTATGACATTATTATTTAAAAACAGTTTGGATTCTGATTAGACGCCGCGTTACGCGGCGTCTGATCAGCACCCAAACTGTTTGACACCCATAACAATATGTATTCAGTCAAGATACCTAATATTTAAATGTAAGAAGTTAAAGCAGACGATGGTTTAAAGCTGATGACGTCATGGCAGTGAAGGTTACAGACGACAATTCGTATGCAGACGGTAACATGGCAATACGGCGTTCATGTCTCAATTACGTCACCAGAGTCGATGTGTGTGTTCGCAGAAATCACCGCATTACGTGCAGGGTAAGACTTAATGTGGCAATACTTCTTAAATATTTAAAAAGATCTACGACACTGAAAAGCATTAGCCCCTTTCTCTACCAAAATCTCATCATGATTAATATTGCAAAATAATTCTTGATTAGGTAGTAAACACTTGAAATTATAACGAATCACTATGTATGCCAAACAGTTTGGAATCTGATCAGACGCCGAGCTACTCGGCGTCTGACCAGAGTCCAAACTGATTGTTAGTTTTAGGAATGTCGGGATTGGAAGTGAAAGGGTTCGATCTAATTTTTTTAGGTTCATGCAGACCACCACCTCTATCGGACTGCTGAATCCTAAAATAAAAGTTGCACTGGTTTTCATTTTACAGCGCTCCCTCTCTACAACGGCCCTCCCAACAACGACTCCCTCCTTACAACGACACTCGCCGTTTTCCCCTTAACAGAACAATTATATCTAACGCTTTTACTGCTGCAATATCGTCTGCTTAAGATTTTCGTCTGCTGTTTTCTCTCACAGTTACATATAAGTGGAGATTTTGATAGAATACATATATTGACCAGTGACAAACAGCTTGAATCCTGATCAGACGCCGCGTTACGCGGCGTCTGATCTGGATTCAAACTGTTTGCAAATGTAAGCCAAGTCTTAATTGTCCCTCTCTATAACGACTCCCTTCGAACAACACACACAATATGTGTCTCCCACTGGATGTCGTTGTAGAGAGGGATCACTGTAGTTCTTTTATGACCATGTTAAGGAATCGTTATCTAAATTTTATCCTTACACTGCCAAGGCCGACACCGTTGACATTTGCACACAATTTGGATCCTGATCAGACACCACAATATCGTGGTTTCATATAAAGATCCAAACTTGTTCGACACTCGTAAAAATATTTTTTGCGTTAACTAAAAAAACTTGTAAAATTCCGAATTTTATTAACAAAATGTAGACGAAACATATTATGCATTTTTTAACTTTTTCAAAGGGGTTAATGGTTAAATATGCAAATGTCATATGACAACAGATCAATAGATCAACAAACATACGGACTGGTAGACCTGTGATGGAACCTCAAAAGTCACTCAATTGCAAATTACAAAAATCTAGCTGTGTAACATACACTAATTCACACTTATTAGATAGATATTATTTATTTTTATTCGACACAAAAATTTAGTAAATTTAAATAGTGCTCTTTTCACACAAGAGTTGTGCGTTCAAAGGTTCTAAAGCATTTTGAAAAACATTTTCCTGAATGATTTTTCCTTACCAACTTTTATCAATAAATGGCACTTTTATCTCATTTATAAATGCAGTCTGGTTCTACCAATAAACCACTTGGCGACATACACTTGTACAGTCAAACTAGGTATATCAAAATCGCTTAAATCGATTTGATGTATTTCTACTATTGCATTTTATTATTTCGACCTCGTTTATGGATATGTTTCACTTAAGCGAGCTGGATATTTCGATGTTTGACTGCATCCGTTAACTGTCGAACTTGTTTCTAATGACCACGGCATTCTTTGAAAAATCAAACATGGAAATGGCCATCGACAGGCGACTGCATGGAGGACCAAGGTACACAAAGACTCCTCTAGGTTTTACGTTTGATCTGCATTGAGCTACATCTACCACATATTACAAACGATGGTACAGTGGAGAAAACGTTTTTCCCCCAATAAACGCGTTTACGCTAAAACTATTATTTCCATTGCAACAGTTTGGAGCCAGATCAGACGCCGGGTAACCCGGCGTCTGATCATGTTCCAAACTGTTTGCCACTCAGATTAAAATAAAAGGTTAGAATTGTAAACAATTTATAATTGTCTACGTTTATTGCGAAGCGTTTGCGCTTCGTTTGCGTTTAAATGGAAAAAATAACGTTTTCTATACCGTTTTATGTATAAGTTCCGCAATTGACTGGTGAGATAAATGTGAAATAGCAACTAAGTTTGAGATAAAATGTGAAAATTAATTTTCTCTTCCTCCATTTAAGAAGTAATTAATGGTGTTATCACACGCAATTCAATACCAACTAAGCTTACTTGTGCGGTAATTTTCGATATTAACCTGATTAGCATTCACAGATAAGGTAGAAACTATAATAACCCTAGCACCTACGTATGTACTCCTATTTATCTTAAAATCGAAGTCATATGATTGTTTCAAATTTGATTGACGTCTCTTAATCTATTGAAACTCCTGAACACCCGGGTCAAATGGTTTGGATCCAGATCAGACGCCGAGTTACTCGGCGTCTGCTCTGGATCTAAACTGTTTGCATATTCTGGTAATATGGTATTTGGCAATAGAAGGAACGACTGCATTATTGTATATGATAAGAATGACTTTATCTTTGAATGAACAATAACACATAGAGAAACTGGCTTATCACTGATCAATAATATTTCCTAGGTTTATTACTTTAAGCATAATTGTGTAACAGTTGGATTTTGGTATTTCGACCGCGCGTAAATCAAACAAACCGTCAAGTTTAGAGGTTCGAAGAAGCAAATATGTTCGATGTTTGCCTGCTCGTGTAATTTAATATATTATATGACAATTATCATTGCAACGTTGCATGTGATCGAATTTTAGTCATAAAGAAATGCAGACAACTGCTGTTTATAAGGTATGTCAATTTTCTTGCAATCTATCTCATTGATATAGAAGTATTTTAGTCGGTAATCATGGTTTCCGCTAAAAGGAAGGTATACATCGGTTAATGAAGCATACAGTGGAGAATCTGTTATTCTTTCCCGTTTAAACGCAAACGTACGCAAACGCAAAACACTAAAACGTAGAAAAGTACAACTTTTGGACAATTCTGATAATTCATCTTTATCTTGGTGGCAAACAGTTTGGAGCCTGATCAGACGCCGGGTTACCCGGCGTCTGATCTGGCTCCAAACTGTTTGCAGTGCAAATAATAGTTTTAGCGTAAACGCGTTTATTGGGAAAGAATAACGTTTTCTCCACTGTATTTGAATTTGCTGTTCGAGTTCCAAAACTTATTTCGCGAATGAAAAATACACATGCCCCGCCTCCTCTGCGAAACTTGTCTACAAGTCCCACCTCCTTGAACAGTTGCATCTGTACGAATTAAACGACACAATTTTCAATTGAAGTGAATGGGGCGAATGTAAATATAACGTAGGCGAATAAACTAAGGAAAATATAGGTTTTCAAATTGTTAAAACCTGAGTCACAACCCGTTTCGAAAATATTAGGCGCCGAGTTAGCATACGTCTGTTCTTGCATTAACCCATTACAGTGGAGAATCTGTTATTCTTTCCCGTTTAAACGCAAACGTACGCAAACGCAAAGCACTAAAACGTGGAAAAGAACAACTTATGGACAATTCTGATAATTCTTGTTTTTCTTGGTGGCAAACAGTTTGGAGCCTGATCAGACGCCGGGTTACCCGGCGTCTGATCTGGCTCCAAACTGTTTGCACTGCAAATAATAGTTTTAGCGTAAACGCGTTTATTGGGAAAGAATAACACATTCTCCACTGTATTTCCCCTTTAAGCTTTAAGTTTATTCCTCCACTGAAGAAAATATTACCAATTTATACAGTTATGAATATGTATCGTAAGGAATTGCTCTTATTCTAGCAGGTGATAGTTTAAAGCAGGCTGAAAGAAAAACAGAATGCGCCTTAAAGCGCATTCTGCTTTCCTTTCAACCTGCTCGATATAGTCACCTATTTTTCAAACAAGAAAGAGGCTATAGGGTAAAGGGTCAAACTGGATGTCATGAAAATTAGTTGGTGTATTTTCAAGCATGCTAAGTGGAAAATACTAACGTTATTCACAGACAGTGAAAATGAAATTTCACGAAACCACATGCCTACATCGAATTGATCTGGCTAGAATGCCCTTGCGGCGATCACAAAGTTGCATGCAGGTTTTGTATAAATGTGTTTCATTGACTAAAATATTTATGAAGATCACGGAAAATGCCATTACCTTGGAATAACCAATTTTCGCACCCTTTTTCAATGGTTCAAGGGACACAGTAGATAATATTTTATGCTACCCCGTCTTCAAGCGAACGTATAACAATAACATGTAGTTAATTACATTTTTGTTTAAATTTCTAATGATATATTTCAATCTGAGTGGCAAACAGTTAGGAGACCGGTCAGACGTCGGATTATCAAAATTATTTACAATTGAAATAATTATTATAGCACAAAGGGAAAGAACAATGTCTTCTCCATTTTACCCTATCATGGTCGAATTGTTCGGGAGATTTTCCACCTTCACCGCTTTATTGTCGCCTGCTTTAGTATTATTATCTGCAATATACGTTTTAAAGTTTGATTTAAGGCTGTATGAACAAATGATAATCGATAAGAGTGTCAAACAGTGTGGGTCTTAATCAGACGCGGCGTAAAGCGGCGTCTGATCAGGACCAAAACTGTTTGTAAACGCGCTTTAAGGCGTCATTGAGAGTGAAGAGGTTAAAATACATATATTCACAGCTAATGCACCCAACAACTGATGGTCATTGCACAGTTTGGATTCAGGTCAGACACCGAATAACTCCGCATCTGATCAAGTTCTAAACGGGTTAAAATGCAGACTCAAACAATGTGTCAACAATTTCTGAAACGTGTCATTTCTATCCATTTATTTACATTGCGTATTCGTTTAGTGTTATCTCAATTGTATTTCTTCTAGTACGAATTTCCATTTTTTTAAACCTAGATGTCCTTGTTCCAAATGTAGAAGTTAAGCATTATAATAGATCGGAAGGGCATTTAAAGTGCTACAATTTTTAGAGTGCCAACTAATTGGTGCTTAACCCTTTACCATATACCAAAGTTCGTTGCAATATCTTGGCATAAATGGGTTAAGGAATATGTTGAATTATTTCACACCTACATAGATTAAACCAATCGAAAGCCCCTCTTTCTACCACGTGACGGTACAAGAGAAACCTATATTGTACCGGAATATAAAAAAAGCTATCCCAGAAGGCCACATTTTTCTCATATTGGACTCGGATCCAGAAAATCCATATCATTTTCATATTGGACTGGACAACTCTTCCGACACTCTGTTAAGAGTTACTTCCCTTGGTATTTTACCTTTGTCTGCTACAGTGTTCCATCTCTACAACGACACCCATACTGTATGTGTTGCTCGGAGCGAGACGTTGTAGGGAAGGAACACAGTAATTTGTTTTTGGAAATTTCGTAGTCAATGGCTAGGCTAGAATGAATAGGAAACATGCATATGGTTTCTTTTGCCATTTCATAATTTTATGGTGTGAAATAAAGAGGTAAGTTAACAGTGTAGAGTACAATACTGAATTCAATTGGACTCGAACACAGCAGTCATAATCCATATTGGACTCGGCTATCGCCTCGTCCAAATATGGTTATGACTGCTGTGTACTCGTCCAATAGAATTCAGTATTGTACTCAACACTGTTAAATAACCTCATATTACTAAGTGTGTAACTGGCTGTTTCATTCAATATGAATACAGTGGAGATAACGTTATTCTTTCCCGTTTAAACTCAAAGGAAACGCATTGCAATACGCCGTAACAACATGTCCGATACTGACACGCGTATTTACATTGTTACAAAGATTACTGTCAGAAGATCAATTAATTGACTCTTTTATTACACGTATCAATAGATGATGTTGAATAGCGAACAGTCAACTCATCTACAGTGGAGAAAACGTCAGTTCCATTTAACTCTTTCCTCCCTGAAACTTTAAATGGACAATTCCAGTTTCCATTTTAGAGTAGTCCATTTCTGACTTTTAAGGGTTGTTTTTGTCAATGTTTGGCATTATGACAAACAGTGAGGACCCTGATCAGAGGGCTCCTTAGGAGCCCTCTGATCTGGGTCTTCACTGTTTGCATAGGACAGGTGTACTATTTACATGTTCACTGTTTGCAAAGGACGCCAATATGCGGGATTATGGTTCAAAGGGTTAAACGCAAATGAAAGGCAATGGCATTGCAATACAACTTAGAAATGACAACTTGTTGACAATTCTGACCATATACTTTAATTGGAGTGACAAACGATTTTGAGTCTGATCTGGCTCAAAACAGTTTGCAATTGAAATAAAAGTTTAAGCGTGAACGCGTTTATTGGGAAATAATAACATTTTCCTCACTGTACTTCAGTTAATCTTCCGATTCGATTACAAACATTTTGGAGCCAAATCCGACTCCCAGTTTCTCGTCGTCTGGTCTGGCTCCCAACTTTTTTTGTTATTCATACATGTATGTATGCTTCGCTAGTCTAAGTACCATAACTTGTACAGTGAAGCTAATTGTAACGAAATCCTCTGGACAGTCTAGATTCGTTCGTTATAGTGTATCAACATGTCATTATGTCAGGTACATTTTACTGAACGTTAATTAGAGATGGGAAATATATATTTTTTGTTATATACAGTTTTTCATTATATCCAATTTCGTTATAAGCGAGCTTCACTGTAATTTGAAGAGTAAGCCCAGACGACAGCAGTTTCTTTCAGCAGATGAACGGGTAAAATGCTTGCCATTTCTCCAAGGTATCAATGCAACGATTGAATAACGACGAGTTCAATAAGTAAGAACGCAACACAGAGTTTTTCAAATGACATTTATGTTCTAATCCCTCAAGATATTAACCTTGTTCGTGATTCCTCAATGCTTCGTTGGAATAAAGAAATTAACCCTTTCACTCCCAATGACGCCATAAAGCGCGTTTGCAAACAGTTTGGGTCCTGATCAGACGCCGCGTTACGCGGCGTCTGATCAGGGCACAAACTGTTTGACACTCGTGTCGAAATTCCGTCAGCCATATTGCCATAAATCTAACTTTGAAACGATATTGCAGATAACAATATTGAAGCAGACGACACCATGGCGGTGAGGGGGTCAACTACTCTCGACAAAGGTTAAACCTTTTCTCGGCTTTGACCTTAATGCACTGATATTTGAAAACAGAATTCATCCTGATTCAACGCCATGAAACTCGGTGGGATCGGGATCGAAACATTGTGACACTCATATAATTCTTTGTCTGTTAAATAATTAATATTACTGGAGTTTCAATATGAGTTTTGAAAAATTAGAACCGACTGCATGAATGATCTTAATCAGTAGCTGTCCTGAAAAATAAAAAGGTTATGAGAAAACATAATACATACTGTATTATATAAGGCATGTCAGTGCGAAAAATGACCTTTTCGAAACTGATCTATAAGGAAGCATGCTGATGTCATGAAACTAAATGTTAACTTTTAATGCCATATCTAGTGTATCGATAATAAGTTGGACACTCCTTCTGTATTCATTAAGATAGATATTACGACACGGTCTTTGTAGAAATAAAAATCATATAAGATACGGCACGTGCACTGGAGAAAATGCTCATATTCCCTATTTCAACGCAAAAGAAACGCTAACGTATTGCAATAAAATGTAGACATTTACAACTCTTTGACAATTCTGACTGACCATTTTTATCTGAATAGCAAACAGATAGGAGTCTGATCAGACGCCGGGTTACCCGGCCTCTGATCTTGTTCTAAACTGTTTGCCAAGGGAAAAAATGTTTTAACGTGAACGCGATTTTTTGCTAGAAAGAATGATGTATTCTCCACTGTACATGTATTATCATTGGGATGAACATTGTCATCGAGTCTTTGAGACCTTATTAACCCTTTCCCACATAGCCTGTTTCTAGTATTGAATATAGGTGTCCTCTTCAAACAGGTTGAAAGTAAAGCAGAATGTGCCTTAAGGCACATTCTGCTTTACTTTCAGCCTGCTTTAAGCTATCATCTGCTAGAATATTGAATAAAGTTCGTATGATACATATTTATGACTATAATTTGGAACTGTTTTCTTCAGTGAAGGAATAAGATTAATACGCTAAAAGGCGCTTCTATGGGGGAAAGGGTTAAGCATCGCGCTAGGGAGCGCCATATTGAACAGGCATGTGTAATTATTGTATGATAAATTCTGATATCACTCTAACTCATTTACCTTTGAAAACTCAATAGAAACAGCCCAGTTTCCAATTAGGTCGAGTCAATTTTGACTCATTTGAATTATTGTTTTGTATAACGTAAATCAAAATGACAAACAATACAGACCATGATAAGAAAACTCCCTTAGGAAATCTCTGATCTAGGCCTACACTATTTGCATGATTTATGTAAACAATATGAATAAAGAGCTCAATGCTGAATATTGGACTTGAATTATAAAAGTTGTGTCATGGCATCTGGTCCGCGAAGCCAGATGTAGTATAATAAAGGCAACAGTTTGATTATTATTTTTTATCTTTTATCCATTGTTGGTTGGCCTCGCACTTAAACATTGGCGGATACATCACAATGTACCTAATACTATGCGTACACTTTTTTTAAGTTTAAGTTCCTAGATCTGGGGCCCGTTTCATAAAACTTCTTACGACAAATGTTGTCGTAAGTCAAAACTTTAAAATACATTTAATCTGTGATTTCTCTATACAATCCTGTCTTGTGACATCTTTTTGGAATCGTCTTGAAAAGACGATTCTAAAAAGATGTCACAAGAGAGGATTAGATGGAGAAATAAATAATAATTGATACTTTTATAATCTGACTTACGTCAACATTTATCGTAAGAAGTTTTATGAAACGGGGCCCTGGCCCTGATGTAATGGTAGAAAATAACAATTTAATTAATTGCTCAACACGTGTTTATATATATCGTGGCATGTCTCGCGTACTAAGATTTACGACGGTTCACCCGGAAACACCAAATGAGGTTTAATCCGGTTCTGTTAATTTCTAACAAAACGGTCGATCTTCTTTCCATGACAAATACTCGTTAGAATTTAAATATCAGAACGTTAACTAGTGCACTTGAAATGCAATGTAACCACTGAACATAAACAAAGCGATCTAAGGTTGATCAGGTAAAGATGCATTCGATCCAATTCTAACAATATACACCGATCAGTTAATAGGTGCAATTTAAATGTAATACTAATACCGCACGTTAAATTATTCTTAGATTATCAAGCTGAAAATGATTTCGGTGCAAGTTTAAGTATAGAAATATAAACCATTGTTCCACTTTCTCTAGTCATGGAAGTATTTCTAAATGTTAGTAGACTGTACATTAAATCAAGCTGAAAGTAAGACAGAATGCGCCATAATTCGCATTCTGCTTTACTTTCAACCTGCTTTAAGTTATCATCTGCCATAATAAAGAAACTATTACTTATAGCTCACAATCATAACTTTTATTAATTTGAACTATTTTCGAGGAATAATGAAAAGGAGTAAAACGTCGTATTTATTGGGTAATTGGTTAAATGGCACTCTAAACACTGTCACATGAGACAAACTCATAAAGACAAAAGTCATACCAGAATCTTCTTTGGGAGTTTCCGTATTCTGTTTGTTATGCATTAAAGTGTCAATTGTCAGTAATAGTTGGTTTCTAGTTTTGAAGAAACATGTAACCACCTAAAACTCGCTGAAAGTAAAACGGAATGAGTCGTTAGGCGCATTCTGCATTACTTTCAATCTTTTTTAATCTACCACCTGCTAATAATATTTTATGTACGCATTCATGACTGTATAAACTGGAACTATTCTCTTCAGAAGAGGAATACATAAAAGTCGTCAAAGGCGAATTTATGGAGCAATGGGTTAGAGCATTTATACGTTTTCCTCCAAGTACTTCTAACAGACAGTTATTTGTATTTACATCATTCTACAGGAGAGTTCAGACTCAAATCACACATTGTGTTAGTGTTTAATATCCCAAGTGAACATGATAGACTGTTGGCAATTGGAGCAACATTACTAGGTGCAAAAGTCAATTTGGGGTTTATAACAGTAAGACATAATAGTATCCGTTATAGACGGATATAAATGGCAATTCACAGTTAATTTACAAAAAGACAATAAGAAAGGGATATCATTCATGACTATTGTTTAATTGTCTCACTTGATCAAATTGACCAGCGTTATACTGAATGTCCGAAAAACAAATAAAACGTACAACGTAATCGATGAAAAGTTATACAATACAATCGTATATTTATACAGTTAAACTTTGATATCCAAACTCGCTGAAGTCGAATAAGTTTGTCTTAAGTGAGGCAAAAAGGAATGAATTTAATTGTAGAAATTCTAGTTAAACTGTTTCTAGATATCGAAGTTTGACTGTACATTAAAAAACGTATTGTCTCCACATCAAAATACATGTACAATTTTTTCCTCTTTTCCTCACATATAATATTTAAATCACAATTCAGATTATACGGAATAGCCTTAATCTTCTTTCAATGCCCCAAACGGGAAGGTTTACTGAAATAGAAACTATCGACCTAACTGATGTTGTTGCAAACCAGTGAATCTGTTTCCGTTTTAAAAAGAATGAAATATCTCGTAAATACACATTAAGGAAGTACGTATACCATAAAATAATAGCTGATTAACTCAAAACAAAAGAAAATACAGTGCTCCTTCTCTACAACAACACCCAACGGGAGACAGCCGTTGTGTGTGTATTTCGAGGGTATTTGTTATTTGTTATAAGGAGGGAACATTTTATACCTTAGTATGCTAAGCATGACTTGGTTTGTAATTTACAAATTCACTGTAGTTTGTCATCACTTGTCCTTATGTCTCCTCTGTCAAAATTTCAAAAACTTTACTTTTAGAAGAAAAAAAAAAGATGACAAATTTAAGCAGCCGGTATTTCAGCAGTGAAAGCGTTAGACATTAACTGTCTTGTTTGTGGAACAGTGACACGCGTTTTGGGAAGGAGGGAATCGTTGTTCGGAGGGCCGTTGTAGAGAGGGAGAACGGTTCTCTTAAAGGAGTTCGCCATACACCATGTTTCTCGGATACGGACAATGTAATATTTAAGTTTTCGGTTAAAAGATTGTATTATACAGTACTTCCTACCCACAACAGCCCTCAACGATCCCCTCCTTTCAACAGTTGTCCCCAACTTTTTCATGGCTGCAATATATTCTGCTTAGAATTGCTGTCTGTTGTTTTTTTATTGGACATTTTGACAGAAAAAAACATAACGATGAGTGACAAACAGCTTGAATCCAGATTAGACGCCGCGTTACGCTGCGTCTGATCTGGAGTCCAGCTGTTTACAAATGTAATCAAATTTCCTTCCCTTTAACAACTCTCTCCGAACTACACACACGATCTTTGTCTCCCATTGTATGTTGTTGTTGAGAGGAGGAACTGTATTTTAAAGGAGTTAAAAGATAGAAACTAATGCATAACTCGTCCGAAGCTTTTTTTAAACGAATCCCTGAAACAATGGTTTGTTTTGACTAGTATTATACGTGAGTATCCCTTTGCGATCAACAAATTAAATGCAACATTTGAGCATTTTTATAATGAACCGCCTTTTGGGTTTAAGCGCGACAGAAGAATAATTATGAAACTTGTGAACTGCTAGATTTAATATGTGAAAACGATAAAAGTGATAATTTCAAGCACCAAAAAAACCGAAACACTCGGTCTATTCATTCATGCTGTTCCCACGATTTCTTAACCCTTTCGGCTTACAGTCGAAGCTCGATACTTCAAACTCGCTTAAATCGATAGTTCCAGTATTCCATAAGTTTAATTTCAATAAGTCGATCTCTCGTGAGACGAAAATACCCGTATTTCAAAGTTAAAACGTGGCTAAGCCACGCTGTAACTTTAAAATATGGGTATGTTAGAACTAACGCGAGTTCGAATGAGCGAATTTAGGGTGTATTTTGGACATACCCCAGAAGCCAAGAGTTTCGGCCATTGATGAGGATCGATTCTGGTTGTTAATTGGATAAAACATACACAAATTTCTTGCAAATTTATATATAAGGTATTTGTCATAAATAAAGCAAGCACCCCTTTGAGTAGACGATACTAATTTGAAACACAGTGAGTGGAAGCATTTGATTTAACTGGGAACTCCCTTTAAATTACCATTGAGTTCAAATAAATTGGGACCCTCACGTGTAGCGTGCGTAGTATAATTAGAATGTTTTGGTTAATGCAAAAATGATTCCACATCTCAACTTATTCGCCCCTTAAACGCAAAACAGATAATTCTAGTTTGCAATTACATCTAGTCTATTGTTGATTTTTTCTTTGTTTTTACAGTAAATTAGAAAAGGACAATCCTTGCGGATCCTGATCAAAGGGCTCCTAAAGGGGCTCTCTGATCAGGGTCTAAACTGTTTACGCATTCCAATTAGGTAATTGCCTAGAAGACTGTTTCTTATTGACGAGTATACTCCTCTCTAGGATTGTTTAGGTTAAACTTAAAGATTTATTACAAAACTACTTAAAAGTATTCACCCCCCCTAAAACGCCTTCCGAAAAAAGACCCCCTTCTTACAAAAACGCTTGCCACTGTTCCCCAAACAAGAAAAATATGCCAAACGCTTTCATTGCTGCAAAATCTGTTGCTTAGAATTGTCGACTGCTGTTTGCAAATGTAAGCCAAATCTTAGTGTATTAGTTTTCCCTCCGTATAACAACTCTCTCCGAACAGCGCACACAATCTTAGACTCCCATTGGGTGTTGTTGTTGAGAGGGAGCATTGTATACAAAACAATTTGAATTCGCTGTTTGCGATGCAAACCAATTTGAAAATAGAAAAGAAACATCCTTTACTTCAAAACATCTGTTCACTGTGTATGCAAAGAAATAAATCGTAGCTTCTGTCATATCCTTTATTAAAAGCGTATACAACATTGAAAGGTTTTGTAAAACAATTTGCATTTTAAGGGAATTTCACACAAATTGAAGTACATGTGTGAAATGTTCAGATGAATTTAAAGTGGGACATAATAAACATACAAACAGAAGCTGCCGCTTGCTGTGTGTTAACTCTTTATAATTCTTGACACTGTTTCTGACACTTTTTCTCGAACTCGCTAAATTCGAACTATTCGATTTGTCGACACATGAACTGCATTATTTCATGCTCGGTTAAGTCAAACATAACCGTGTTTCAAAGTTAAAACGTGGCTTAGCCACGTTTTAACTTTGAAAAACGAGTATGTTCGACATATCCAAGTTCGAGTTCGAGTTCGAGTATCGAAGTTTGACTGTACATGTATTGCAATTTATTGTATTAACTCAATCACCCCTGACACTTTTAATAGACAATACCAAGTTCTTATTAGATCAAGTCCAGCTTTTGCAATATATTGCTTTTTTCTGCAATACATATGTATTTCAAAATTACAAACAATGCATACTCTGATCGGAGTCCGAAACAGTTACGCGGAGCCTAATCAAGATCCAAAGTGTTTGAAACTAATTTTAATAATTATTCTGTCAAAATACCTGAAATTTAAATTTGGAACATAAAAGCAAACGGCAATTGTTTATAACAGATGGCAGTGAAGGGATTAAAATCTAGAACTCAACGACTGTAAGTCACTCATTTAGTTTTGACAGTAAATAAAAATTACGTGATGTGCACACTATTTGTATTCCACATTATCATCATTATGAAATGTGACCAACCGCTGGGTTTTTTCTGTAAAAAGAAATCGTAGTAAAGCAATTAAAACAAAGAAATGAAAATAAAATTGGTAAAACTCTTATTTGACCTTTCGCTGTCAGATTCTGTAACACTTAATATGCAAACAGTTAGATCGAGATCAGACGCGCGTCGGATCAGGTACATGTACATGTACCAAACTGTTTGATACCCATATCAATATTTCCTTAGTCATAAAATTAAAAGTTTCCACAGAAAAGTTAATATGGCAGCGACCGTGTTAGGCTGGTAAGTTCGTCATAATTGCATTTAAAGTAAAACAACAAGTAGGGTTTTGTTGCATCACTACCTGTCCATTACTTGCGAATAATGAGCCATAACAACAATTAATCAAAAGTTGACACAAGACACAAGCAGTTATACAATTTAACATGATTATATTGACCCGTTTCACTGTACTGTCCTTCGTAAGATTTTTTTTACTGTTGATACTTCTATGAAACGGATCAAAGATTTAAGTACAGTGGAATGGGGAGTTAGTTAGTTCAAGATGGTATAGGATCGTTTCAAAACCGCTGGCGAAAACAAGGAAATTCATACAGAGAAGTAAACGTTACAATCGTCCAATAAACGCGTTCTTTCTTAAATAAATATATAGCATATACATGTAGTTTGGAAATTATCAGATGCCAGGCAAATCGGCGTTCCCAATACCGGTAGTTTTGACTTTCAGATATTTCTAGATCATCAGAGAATAACACAAACACTGCAATTTCCTTTCTTTTATCACATAACGTTTGCGTTTAATATCGGTTAACCGAAATGTCTCATTCACTGTCAAACACACTAGATATCGGTCGGCAGCATGAAACTGTATCTGTACTGGTTTTATACCGAACTGACCAGACTCAAATCAGAAACTCTGCTCTTGGTTATTACCCCAGATGAACAGATTTCACACAAGTCAATACTCTTGGCAAGACCAGATGCGAAGTTCAATTCAGATAATGGTTTTCCGTCTGTTATTCAGACTAGATATCACAATAAAATGGCTTTAGAGACAACGGCCATTGTGACATATTACAGTTAGAGCTTTGGATAATTCTCCTACATGACTTGTCTGGCTTTACAATTATTCAATGCTAGGTTTCAGTGCTGGGAAACGGTTTTGCTTTATTCCTAATTTAAGCGGGACTTTGATGTTTGTATGCTAAAGTAAAGGAGAACAATTTCAGATAAGAAAATACGATTTTACTTATAGTCATGTACAAACCTTTCTAAAAACAAATGTAGGACAATTTGGATCTTTAACCCTTTACTTCACTGCAATCATTAACCCTTTCATAATCTTATTATTCGGGAGAGTATTATCCCTTCTCCGCTTTATTTTCGTCTTCTTCAGTATTGTTATCTGCAATGTCGTTTCGAATTAAAAAAAGGCAGTATGACTTAAGGATTTTAAAAAGAGTGTGAAACAGTTTGGGTCCTGATCAGACGCCGCGTCACGCGGCGTCTGATCAGGATCCGAACTGTTTGTAAACGCGCTTTTATGCGTCATTGAGAGCGAAAGGGTTTAACCAGGAAACAGCAATGTCTCATTCACTGTCAAACACACCAGAAATATGTCGGCAGCATGATGCTGTATCTTTACTGCTTTTATACCGAACTGACCAGACTCAAATCAGAAACATTGCTCTTGGTTATTATCCCAGATGAACAGATTTCACACAAGTCAATACTCTTGGCACGACCAGGTGAGAAGTTCAATTCAGATAATGGGTTTCCGTCTGTTGTTCAGACTAGATATTACAATAAAATGGCTTTAGAGACAACAGCCATTGTGACATATTAAAGTTAGAGCTTTGGATACTTCTCTTACAGGGACTTGTCTGGCTTTACAATCATTCAATACTCGGTTTCAGTGCTGGAAAAAAGTATTGCTTTATTCCTAATTTAAGCAGGACTTTAACACTTTCGGTGCCAAATTATTTTTGAGTTGTTTACCCCTACACCGTCTGCAAGATCAAATCAAAGTAAGTTTAAGAGAGTATGACATAAGAACTATCGAAACGAGTCAAATATACAAACAACGAGAACTGTTTAAAACAGATGGCGCCATAGCAGTGAAGGGATTAAAAATCTTGTATGTAACGTGGTGCGGCGCCTGATTAGGACCGAAACAATTTGCAAACGCGATTTCAAGCGTCATTGAGAGTGAAAGGGTTAACCCTTTCCCCAATAGAAGCGCCTTTTAGCGTGTTTTATTTATTCATCCGCTGAAGAAAATAGTTCCAAATTATACGGTAATGAATATGTGTCATATTAAATACTTTCCTTATTCTAGCAGTTAAAAGCTTAAAGCAGGCTGAAAGTAAAGCAGAATGTGCCTTAAGGCACATTCTGCTTAACTTTCAACCTGCTTTAAGAAGTCACCTATCTTCAATACTAGAAATAGACTATCAGGTAAAGGGTTAAACTGCTTAGATCTACAACGACATATTGAGATAATAAAGTGATTGATACAGTTACATCCAATGTCTTAAAAAATAAGGAAACATTTCCAAAAGTGTTTGTGCGATGTGCAAATAATCATCGGTGTGTATTTAACATTGAAAACACAAATCGAAGCCTAGAGGTATATAACGTTTTTGATGAGATACCAAATCAAGTTTCTTATATTTTGTAATATGTACAATATGTAAAGCTCAGAAACTACACCCCTGTAATTGATCAATGGAATAACGCGTTGCAAAGAAAGATTCCACACTGGAACAAACTAACCCATCTCTGCCTTGATAGTGCAAATAATTCTCCCTATGTACTTGCTGGAAGATTTCATTGTAGATAGATTCAAGATTTCAAGATTCAAGATTTTATTCGTATCAAACCAGAAGGTCACAGACCCATGTGGCAACATTTAGGTATAATGATATGACGGGCAAAGTAACAAATACAAATGCAAACAGATAAATAGATAGGCATGCAAGGCTACTAAAGATCTACCACTTCGCACTCAATGTACGTGTCAGCACGTTTTAGGATGAAAAGTCAACACGGAACACATACTCGTGGAAAAACATGTATACATGTGGTTACCCTTTGCCTGTCGATCTTGACTTGACTGGCTGTTCAAACAGTTTAGATACAGATAAGACACCGCGTTTCGTTGTTTCTGATCTGGATTAAAACTGTTTAATATCCGTATTTAATTGTAGTCAATTTCAAAGTAATACAGTTACATTTTACCCAAGCATTTCAGACGACACTTTCGAAACCATCACAGCAGACGACGTTTCGGCAGAAGAAGTGTCAAGAGAATGTCCGAACTATTACAAATAGTCCGTACGCTGCCTCAACAATATAATGCCCCCGTGGGGTATATTTGTATAAACACATATGTATTAGGACATGATGTAAAGAGATGTCCACTACGGTCAGTCTTGTTCTAAACGAAACAACAAGAAAGAACAGTGGACCCAGTTACATTTGTTATAAAGAAATGTTTTCAATAAAACATGTAATATACTAAGACGACTAGTACACTAATACACATTATATGCATTATATTGTGTTATTGTACAGAGTGTCAGATCTTATTGTAAACGCTTTGTTAACAAACGTTCCTAGTTTCTTAATGGTTTGAGAATTATTTGAATTGACAAGTTCAGTAAATTTATACATATTTGGCCTTTCCAAAAAACATTGAGGCAAACTTTGTTTTCTTAATTGAGTAAACAAGGAACACTCCAAAACAAAATGATATTCATCTTCTAAAGTACCACATATTAAGCATTTTCTATCCATTAAAGGTGTTCTTATTGGTTTGTTCCATCTGCATGCTTCAATACATAGTCTATGAGAACTTACTCTAAGACGAGCTAAACTTTTTCTAATTTGAGAAATATTCAATATATCTAGATATGGTTGAAATTTAAAATCAGCAATACGGTTGTAGAAGATAGCCCTACTTGAATTATGTAACCTGCCTTCCCAGTTTTGAAGAAATTGGTCCTGTAATCTTTGTTTGATTACAAGTAAAACTAATTAACAATCGCTAACTGTTTGATTGTACCAAACCTCCGGGAAACCAAGCCTAAAAAGTAAGTCTCTCAACAGAGATGCCCAATTGATACAGTTTGGTTTGTCTAAAACATCTTGATATAATGCATTGTATATAATTTTTTTTATAATTTTTTGAATCAGACTGTAGTATTTTAAGCCAATATTTTACAACAACAAAGTGTCTATGAAATTGTAAAGGGGTTCGCCCTAATTCACCATAAACGAAGTCATTCTGAGTGCATTTTTTCACCCCTAACAATTGCTTGCAAAATTGTAAATGAACCCTTTCCAATGCATTTCCAAGATGAAAGCCCCACGTTTCGCACCCATAATTTAAAATTGGAAGCACTAGTTTTATCAAAAAGTTGGAGCTTATGTCTAACGCTGATAGTGGTAAATTTACATAAATATTTATTTAATTTAAAAATTGCTTTTAAAGATTGACCAGCTAATGTATTTTGGACTTCTGTAAAAGATCCACCAGTAGTAAAAACAATACCAAGGTAAACAAATTTCTTAACAATTTCTAGTTGTTCTCCTCCATAAGTAAAACTAATATTATTAGGCAATCTACCACCCCTCCTAAATATCATAACCTTTGTTTTGTTAGAGTTTACCAATAGTTTCCATTTTCCGCAATAGTTGTGTAGAATGTCTAAATTTGCCTGCAGCTCCTCCGCGCTGTTACCAAAAATAACAATATCATCCGCATACAGTATTAGCAATAATTTACACATATAAACATCAATAACGTTACCACCATAATTAACAAAAACATCTTCTAAGTCATTGACAAACATGGAGAAGAGAAAATGTGATAGACATTCTCCTTGTCGTACACCTAATCTACATTCGAAACTGTCACTTAATTGGCTCATATATTTCACTCTTGATTTGACATTGTCATATATTGATCGAATAATATCAAGTATATTACCGCGTATGCCTAGTTTTATCAATTTCGACCACAAGTTTTCGCGTGTCACATAGTCAAAGCCTTACTAAAATCTATAAAGGCACAAAATAGTTGCTTATTATTATTAATCATATGTGTTATTAAGCCATGTAATGCAAATAAATTATCTGAAGTACCCATTTTTTATCTAAAACCTGCCTGAGATTCAATGTAGACGCTATAATTCTCTGCCCATTCAGTAAGACGGTTATTCAGAACTCTTGTAAAAAGTTTACCCAACGCATTAAGTAGAGTTATCCCTCTATAATTATTTACCTCATTTACACTACCTTTTTTATGCAAAGGGACAAATAAAACCATCTGACCATGTTTCAGGAAATTAGCCTACTTCGAATATTTTATTAAACAGAGTTACCAAATAAGGGATTAGAACACTTTTGCCATGTATAAAAAAATCGTTTAAGAACATATCAGGTCCACCAGATTTATTCGTATTTAACTGCTTGATAGATTTAATAAGTTCGTCGTTTGTAAATGGTAAGTTTAAGTCTTCAAACATAATGTCAAATTCATTTTGTTCATATCTGTCAAGGAAGTACAATACACCATCGTCTGGAGTAAAACATCTGTATTCAGGATTATTGACTGCTTTAAAATATATTTCAAACGAATCTAGTGAGATATTTGACTGCTTTATTCCACACGACTTCTTCAACATTTTCCAATACACTTTCGCGTTTTTCTCTCTAGCTGCCAGTAACTTTTGGGTTTCTCTATTGTCAAAATCAAATTTACATTTCCGTACACAACTTTTGTATTCAGACCTATTACTTACCATATGTTTTCTATTTGATTCTGATTTATCTTGCCTGTATAAGTTTAAAGATGCATAAAACGATCTGCGATTTTCCTCACATTTGGATGTGTACCATTTATTTGAATTTTGAGTATCAGTTGAATTAGAATATTTCATAGCATATCTATGTTTAAATAAGGGGGAATCAACATCGTCTAAAACATTTGTTAGTTCACTAACACAATTGTCTATATCATTATCAGAGACTGATTTATTAACATTTTCACTAAATAAGTTAAGTTTAGAAATAGTACTTTCAGCTGATAGTTTAGCTTTATAACTGTCCACCTTACTTGCATCCCATACATATCTAGTCTTTAAACTCTCATATGAAATATCTTGTTGTTCGGTATTGACCGTAGGTCCATTGAAAGTAAAGGCAAATTCAACAAGACAATGATCCGATAAGATATTAGGTTCATGTATGTTAAACATGTCAACATGTTGAAATAAGTTCTGCGTGGTTAACACATAGTCGACAACACTGGAACCATTGCTGTCGACAAAAGTATAATGACCAATGTTTTTGTCTTCACCTACCCTTCCATTCAGAATCCTTAAACCTGTTTTTTTTTTACATAAATCTAATAGAATCTAAATAAGGGGAGATCCTTTGAAAGCACAGAAAACAAAGCAAATACTGAAAATTGCAGACTCGGTTTAATTGAGTCTGTTCATGAGCAATACTTAAATATGCAACAGTGCTCACGCCCCCTAGCACCGGCTAAGTCTACCGTTTGAATCTAATTTACCTTTATCTTGCGAAACTCTTGACAAATTAACATCTACCATATAATCATCAGGTAACACATCATTACTAAAAGCATTGTCATCTGTAACATAATCTGGTGCATCAGAGGTTCTCGAATTGAGATCACCGTAGAATACAAAATTAAATTCATTTTCGTTTTTGGAGTTCAATTCAACAAGAAGATCTAAAACTCTGTCGTACGTATGCACATTCACGAATGCTTGTCGCGTACTTGACTGTGGTATAACGTATGACAGACATATATATAAGTCACTCTGAAGCCCAAATATGTTGCCATCTAGTTTTACACATATAATGTCATCTTCACTTTGAGAAACAAGAGTATCCGAAGAAACCAAATTTGATTTAATATACACACAAAGTCTACCGGAAGCACGTTTACTTGTATTGAGGTTTTCAGATCTATGTAAAGGAAAACATTCAAAATTATTGACGTGCAAATCTGAATATATGTTTGTCCACGTTTCAGTTAGTAAAACAATATCATGTGTATCAAAAATACATCTAAATTCCTCAGTTGACAGTTTGTTTATACGTTTGGAGCTTATACCTTGTGCATTTAATAAGGCGCACCGCAGAGTTACCTTCTAGCCAACGGACTAAAGCTTATGTGCATCTCCCACCCCATGTCTATTTATATCACTGGGAATATCCCGTGACCTACTTTCGTTTCTACATCGGCTGCGCGATTGTCTGCTGTAGGGATGGACTGAATCAGACCTTATGTCGCGCGATGTATTCTTTGTGTTGCGTGAGCGGGACCTTCTAGGTGAATCTACGCTTTTTGGCTCTGTAGTGTCACTGTCAACTTCGGGGCTTTTCTGTGTTGAGTCCTCTATGGGTGAGTCTAGCGACAGTGAAGTCCCCGTAGGAGCCTCATTTGCCGGTGAAGTGATACATTGTTCCACTGTTGACACTGGCTGTGTACATGTATACTGGACATCCTGTCCAAGCTGTGTAAGTGTTTGAGTTGGACACATAACATTGAAGCCTGGTGAATAGGGTTAATAATGGGTGAAACATTTGCAGTCAAACCGGGCATAGCACTGAGTTGTTGCTGTAGTTGTAATGGATTAAACTGAGGACCAAAAGCTAGTGGAACATGTGAGACTGGAGGAATAAACATTGGTGCTGGATATACATTTGTAGGAGAGGAGTTATGGCTGAAATCTGCCTGCTTTGGTGAGTCACTTTGACTATGTTCGACAGAAAGTTGAGTCGTGGGACTAGCAGCCGTTTGCGCGTCGCAAAGCTCAACATTCTGTCCACTGTTAGACATGTCGTTCTGCCTCTGCTCAGCAGCATGTTGGACCCCCTGACGTACAACCTGTTATTGTATGTCATGCGGTCCAACACTCTGCCCATTACCATGCATATCAAAATGTCTCTGATCAACAGATTGCTGAGTCGTATGCTTTTTACCAGATTGCTGCAAGTCATGCATCTCAACACTCTGTTCTTTACTACACATAGCATTTTGGAGAACACTAGCTGAAATCTGAATTGTTTGCCTTCTTGGAAAGAAATCATCAGGATCGAAACTGACAGTATCTATGTTTTCAAGCCTACTAGATTGTGTGTACTTGTGCCACTCAGGCAATTCGTCCCTGACTAACCGACCGTTCTTTAGCAATTTCGCTGGGTATACCATTTTCACTTTGTCATCTGAGTGTCGTGCTTCATCTCTCAATCGCTTGGACAAAGGCCACAGTTTTGAACGGGCTTCCTGGATTTTTCTCGGGTAGTCAAAATCTATCGAAAATGGGGATCCCCTCAACATAGTGACCCTGCTCATTATGGTTTCAATGTCACAAAAGTCACGGAAACTAACGATAATGGGCCAACGCTGAAATTGTTTTTGAGGTTCAAATTTGCCTAGCCTGTGCGCACGAGCAAGATATATATCCCTAGGATCGATGTCAAGGTGGTTTTCAAGAAAATGTCGGATGATGTCGAAACAGTTTTCTCCCCTGTTTTCTGAAAATCATCGAAAGATCAAATTATTTCTTCTGGACCGTGCCTCAGTGTCTATAGATTTGTAAGCTAGGGTTTTCATGAGTTCTGATTGTTTATTTGTAACATCGACCACCTGCTCAAGCTTTTCACCGACACAAATCATTATCTTTCCAAGGCACTCTAAACTATGTGCAAACTGCATCTGGTCTATTCTCGACCCTTTAATTTCATCAAACATGCATATCAGTTTATTATCAATGTTCAATTGCATAAAACCTTGTCTTGAGATCCTAGGCTCCTGGTTAACATCTTCTAATCGTTCCATATCCATTTCCCGCTCTTGGAGAACTTGAAATCTATTGTTCACTGGTACGCCAAAGTTCATCATTTCCAAAACAATAACTTTATCGATGATTTTTTTGTATCTCAAATATCTGCATTAACGTCTTTTCCACACATCATACAGTCATCGAATATTTTAAAACCTTCTAAACCTATTTATTTTTAAAAAATATTTGCCACGATACAAAACCTGTGTACCCTGTCCGCCATATTTAATATACCCATGATAGATATAAATGCGTGATTTAAAGGCACATCAGTGTTTGTCAATTCAGCAAACAACTTTCTGTATTATGGACAACATTTCATCCCCTTATGTGAAGCCGCATAACGCGGCGTCTCATCAGGGTCTACGCTGTTTACCACTGTCCACGTTAGTAGACACGAGGCTTAGGTGTGTTGATTTATTCATCACTTCCAAATCACCATTCCAGTTTCAAATAGATATTTTGACTACTAGTATTGAACTCTTTTTCGACATTTTTATCGTCTACTTTTACCCTTTTCCCGCCCAATATCGTCTACACGTGTAGTGTCGTCTGCAATATATTTTAAGTCACATATAGGGCTCCTTTGACTGAAGAAGTTTCAGGACGAGTGTCAAACAGTTTGGATCCTGATCAGACGCCGCGTTATGCGGCGTCTGATTGGGATCCAAACTATTTGCAAAGTCGCATTTTGGCGCTATTGGCAATAAAAGAGCTAACATTTGGTTTTACAGTATATCGCAAAGAGCAAACAGTGCAGACCCGAACTAGACGATTATTTCAAGAGCCCTCTGCTTTGGGTCTTCACTGTTTGTAATTGTAGGACACGTTTACTTTTAAGATATACAAGAAGGGTATATTCGTCTCCTGGTTTCAATGGGTTAAGTGCTAGATGTTTCTAAATGCATTTTAATGAAAAGTTCACATGTTAATGGGAATCTTGAGCAGAGATGTCATCAAAAGTCAATAGAAATGAACGGCGTTTTAGCAAATTCATTAAAGACGGGAAATTGCTTTTAGGTCTTCAAACTGAGGTTTATATCAATTGGTTGGCAAGACGAATCAAATAAGTACTCTATCAGACAACTCCAGCGTATAGATAACATTTTTATTGCATTTCATCAAGCGGGAAATTGTGCATGTTGCAAATAAATAAGTACATTAATTGGCATTAGTCTAGTAGTGAAATAATGACTTAGGTTAATTAATGTCATATGTATAGGCAACAGATAACATTAACAATTACCTTATTAAATAACATTTTGTCAAAATGTGGTGTCTGCAACACTTCTGTTTGATTATCAACAATTTATTTTAGTGAATTTGATATAAGTATTTGGTATGTAAGAAGTTTATGGGTCCTCGGCATCTTATCTGGATCACATCTGTTTAAAAAAGTATCACATATTCCCACACTTAATAATCAAGGCTTTAGGCAGTGGCACGAAATACAAGATGTTCATGTTTTCATTTTAATGCAACAAGTCAATATTCTCACAATGGAATTTTTGTTTAGTTCTTTTTGTATTGAATTGTTTTCCGAAGCAATTAAAAGAATATTGAGTTAGGCCTCGTGAAGGGTTCATTTAAAAACTTCTAATGTATCTGGTAATGAATCGCTAACTAGATTCCGTCTGATGAATGTAAATGTCTCATCTGGTTTTATAGTTTTATATGACTATGCAACCAACTGATTGTTTTGATGGAAGAAATGTTGACATTAAATATTCATACCAATTGTTAATGGAGAACATAGCCATTTAACGCAGTGCGTTAATTGTGCATAGTTTTGTCGTTTCATTAACCATTTCGCTGCTATTACGACGTATAACCCCATTTAACACAATCGAAGGAATAATATCGTGTGCTAAAATTTGTCGTCTGTTAATATTGATATAATGTGTAATGTTAATCGTTTTTAGAATGGATTTGAGTGTCAAACAGTTTGGATCCTGATAAGATGACGCGTTACACGGCGTCTGATCTGGATTCAATGTGTTTGCATATGTCAGTGTTATATGGGATAGCAACGAAAGGATTTTATTAAGCTTAACAAAAATGCTTAATGTAAAATTAAGATTCAAATACATGTATCTGAAATTGAGAACAAACTATCAGGTAACGTCGTCCACAATGTACTGTAATTGAAACCTATTAAAATATAACATACTAAGCATTGTTTTTCCAACAGATGCAATATTACATGAACTACTCATTTAGATTATATGCACATCGAGGAAGTATATACCCGGTACTTTACCTAGATCATAGACTACAGCAAACCTAAGGAAACACCACTGGCATAGATGTACTCATATTTAGAATTCAAGGAATTTTCAAACACATAAAACATAAACATTTTATTATTTACAATAACATGTACTACTAGTATTCCATACCAAGTGTGCTTCCATTCAGATGCGTTTGAGCAACGTTATGAAACTAATGTTAAAGTGCTCTTCTATTGATAAATACCATGCATCGGACGTTTCATCTATGTATCATTAACATACTTATTTATAAATGCACTCACTATTCTCTCCATGTTACACTATTACGATGTTCATTTACAATACAACACAACGGGTCAATTGGATATAAGTATAATACAATCTACTTTAGTATTAATGAAGTCATTCTGATGAGACACTCGTCATATCGCCGTTAGGAGATGTAACAACGTTGCTGCCAATAACTACAAATTCGAGGCTCCAACTTCATTAGACTAATCCGATTGTACTAAGAGTATTGAGAACAACGGACTGAGGACCTACGTTTGATAATGACAGCGAGTTTCATCCAATCTATTATTAAAAATCTGGTGCTACATCGATGGAAACATTGTTGTCGTATATATGGCTACCCACTTATTACCTGTATAGGAAGGTTATTCTGAAGTTAATTGTTTTGCTCCGATATTAATTTGATTGAACACAAAACAGGACACAATCAGACTTGTAGTGAACGAGTATTTCTTGGCGACTGGAACTTGTTTTTGTACGCATTATTGCAGTGTTTCGAGAGTTTGATGAAAACAAAATTTATAATGCTAATAAGCAAAAAGGTTTTACATATACTTTTGAATAACAATTATAAGAAAATGGATCTCAAAATGGTAAACTATTTCTTCTTTAATTACCTCCCTTTAAACAAGTAGACAAGTGCTTTAACCCATATGTGCCCACGATCATAATGTGGGATATATGCAAACAGTGTAGACACCGATCAGACGCCGCATTATGCGGCGTCTGATCTGAGTCTACACTGTTTGGTGATAGGAATTTCAATATAAAACAAAATGAAAATGAAAATTTTGACCAGGCATCCCTTTGATGAAAAATAGACTTATCCAATATATAAACATTGAAGAATCCACTTGGTATAAATAGGTTAAGACATCCCAGTGAACACCATACTGATTAGACTTCTGTCTGGTCCTTGTGTAATTATCTGAAAACTGTAGTTGGCTTGATTTCGTCCTAAATAAGAATGCTTCGATTCTTTTCATTTTTTGGCAAATCTTCTTATAAGCTTATTGGTATTATAAATGAATAAGTAATGTTGTGTTCTTTTTATAGAAACCATTTCTAGTAAGTATTTTGTACTATAAAAATGTAATCTTACTAGTCTGCGAAGAAAATAAACAGTTTGCATGTTACTAGAATTGTATAATACTTAGAACTATTTCTACTACTAATTATGAAGAAATATTTAGACCAATCCCTAAAACGCTTCTTCAGGCTATACCTTTGGCGGGTTTAAAAAGAGTATATATCAATATAATAATTTTAAATGGCGAAAACCCAACCACTTAATAAAATAATAAAAATTATGTTTTTTGAATAGATGGATAGGTGAGTTAGATTTTACGGCGCTGCGACACTTAATAGATTATACAGCGCCGATGAGTGATGAATATGATAATGAGGGATGCTTTTAGAAATATTATTTCGGTTAATCGCATTCGCTGCAATGTTGTTCTTAGGTCGCACATACATGTACTACCAATACCATATGTGATCGTTCAAGTGACCCTCGTCCGTATAGATGATATTATATTGTTTTCAAGGTGATTAGAAAAATTTATCGGCGTTCTTAATTCGTGTTGAAACCACAATTGAGAGGAATATTTCAAATACTAATATAATTATGTCGCAGGCAACCCTATGAAGTGACTAGCCTTTAAAATTGTCTCGAAGAAACAGATCTTATGGAATGGTACAGTATAGCTGAAGGTACGATGGAGACTTCGAAGAGGCAGTGTTAGAAATACGTGTATTATTAAGTTAAATTAATCTCATCTGGAGCCCTAAATTATACATTAAAACCCATCGACATGTATAACGACCACTTAACCCTTTACCTGATAGCCTATTTCTAGTATTGAAAATAGGTGACTACTTAAAGCAGGTTGAAAGTAAAGCAGAATGCGCCCTAAGGCGCATTCTGCTTTACTTTCAGCCTGCTTTAAGCTTCCATGTGTTAGAATATTGAAAATTTTCCCTATACTATATAATCATGACTGATTAAATTGGAACTATTTTCTTCAGCGGAGGAATAAATTAAATACGCTAAAAGTCGCTTCTATGGAGTAAAGGGTTAAACGAACTTCAAGGCTAATTGATTGTATAACAGACAGGTGACAGCTTAAAGCAATTTGATAGTGAAACAGAAAACTCTTGAAGGAGCTTTCTGTTTCACTGTCAACTTGCTCTAAGCAGTCACCTGTCGTAAGCAACTAATACATTACACATTTTTATGGTCGTAATAGAGAGGTTTTGCTGTATACAAGATCTATCAAGGATGTGAAACCTGACCCGTGATAACAGGGCGACTGGAACTCTATGAATAATTGTGTCTGTAGTTCTTGCTGTATCCCTGAGGGACAACCAAGATAGTTAGATGTTGAAATGTGATTATCAACCTGTTGATATGTGCCAACCTGGTGCCTGAAGGAAGATTTTTCAATCAGCGCGCGTTCACCGTCATTTAGCAAACAGACCGAGAATACATTTATGAGAGGTACCATCTTGTCAGTAAATGTATAGAGGACATTTAGGCTGAGCATGAAATGAGAATGGTTGGTAGCTGTTCTAACGCAATCGTTGTAGTCTAAGGTCTGAGAAATAGGTCATTCCTTTTCTTAACAATCGCAATTTGGTTCTTAATAATTGTTAGTTTTGAAATAGATTAGGTGTCGTTTAATTTCGGCACTTTCACCCATTCACCCCTAACAATTTTAATAGATAATTGTAAGTTTCTAATGAGGTCTAGTGCATTTAATGCTTCAAATGGTTAATATTTTCAGCAATATATTGTAAAATGACAAAGAGTGCAAACACTGATCAGAGGGATCCTTAATGCGCCCTCTAATTAGATTCTACACTGTTTGCTTAGACATAGTGCACTCTTCAAAGCTTCTCTGTTTGTAACGGACGATAAAACTCGTCGCTAGGGCAATGCATGTTACGCAACACAGCTGGTCGTCTTTATGGTAGGATTATTTGATCTGCATCCATTCTACAGGTGAATTCAAATATTAAGGTATGTGTTGCAAGACCATCATTGTTTTGGATGTCTAGTAACTGATATCGGTATTCTTAATATTATTATGAGCTGTTAATGAATCTGCATTGAATTACATTTACGTTATTATCTAAGATATTAGCAGGTGTTTGTCGTGTTTAGAGCTGGGGCAAATGCATAACAACCCGCAACAGACAGTGAATAAATAAGCGCTGTGATCACCAGTCTGTACAATGATGATAACTTGTTGAAAACAAACATCACTGGAAACGATTCTGGTAATGAAATGAAGCCAACACAAATAATCACTAGCAAACAATCAAGCGTGCACCTGCAAATTAAATAAACCTATTACACGTACAACAATTTAATCTATTCTTATTGCATCAATAAATAACAAGGGAAGTTAAACGTTCAAATTAGTATTGTGGTTTAAACTATGATTATTGTGGTATATCGTCCAAACACTTGACGCCTGAAAACCGTTAGTTTAATAAAACTCGACCCAAAATATTTATTCTGGCTGCTCATCAAAGAGGTATATAGAGCCACAGGACAAGAAGGAGCAGTTGTTGCCAAATTCATGGCAGTAGCAATGCGGACAACCCTTTAAGGAACTTTCTGCCCATTTGTTGTCCTTAATTTCGCTGTCACTTAACTTAAACGGCTGTAAACTCAAGTTCATTGAAACCCCTCTCTAAATAGAATTTAAGTTTGGCCCAGGCCCTAAGGTTACATACAAAATGTTTGAGTTGAGTCTTAGTTCATTCTCAAGCATTTGATTAGGCAGATTTAAGCAAAAACTCAAATATGACCAATCAAATGCTTGAGAACGATCCCTACCGGCCCTGGAGTGTTTACTGAGTTTATACTGTATACGCAAAACTGCGGCGTCTCATCAGGTTATGAAATGATCTGCTACGGGGACAAACATTTTAATGACGTTAGATCATCCATAAATATCTGTCATGACATGTTTCAGCAAGCACATTAACCCTTTAACTGTCAATGACGTCATGAATCGCATTTGCAAGCAGTTTTGATCCTGAAAGCGTTAAAAGAACCCAGTGCTATTTTCAGGCATAAATGTATTACATATCAAATCCTCATATAAGGGTGAAAATTACATTATTTGCGTTTTTAACATTTCATGATCAAATTTGTCGAGAGTGTTTTACCTCGTCACCGCCATATTGTCGTCCGCTTCATGAAATAGATTTTGTGTTTGCAAAATCGTTTCAGAGAGTTAGATTTAACGCAATATAACTGATGTAATTCCAAAACAAGTGGCGTAACGCGGCGTCTGTTCAGGATCACAATTGTTTGCCAATCCGCGTTATGACGTCATTGGAAGTGAAAGGGTTTATACAAATTCCGTATGATTTTATTTAAACTTGATCAAATGTTGATCCGAAGCGTACAAATGCGTATATACTACTAGTATCAGGCATAAGATTATGTAAAATGTATTTAAAGACGTCACGGTCCATATAATACATCTCCGCTAACTATGAAATATTGTATCTGAATCTTATTTTGGCTTATATAATAAGGAAGAGTTTCTCAAGATTCAGATTAACCCTCCTGTCCGACTTGTTCGTGGGGAAAAACAATGCATATACATAAGGAGCTATCTCATCAGGGTCTTCGCTGCTTTAAAAACGTCAAGGTACGCTAATTGGAGGAGAATGGTTTCTGTTTTCGCTCTTCTTAGAAACGCGTGGAAACATTGCAGAAGCATCTTATATAAACCAGGTGTGTAGCAATCGGATATTCTTTTATTACTGTGAGTTTTAATTGCCTTTCAAAAGACGAAACCAGAGATTGTGCATGCCAGCTGTCAACGTGATAGCCAAATTAATTAACTTAAATGTTTTGGGGGAAATATCGTGTATGGCCCTGGCTGACATGAAACACACAACTTACTGAATACGCGTACAGTACACCCCTGTATTTTGACCACTAATTTGGTTCAGTGATTACGTGTTTAAGGCAGGTGACTGCTTAAAGTAAGTTGAAAGGAAATCAGAAAGCTTAAGAGGTTTCTGTTTCCTTTCATCTTGCTTTAAGCTGCCATCCGTCTTTTATATCATCAATGATACTCCTTTTTGGTGGTCGTAGTAGAGAGGTTGTACTGTACAAAGGTGATTTCGATTTATCGTAAATAATCAGACAATTTATACAGTTGTATTATTCATTGTGAAATGAGGGTTTTCATTCAGAATTTTGTTTTCAAGTGCCAAATAGTGAATTAAGGAGTATTGTGCTAATAAGATCTACACGTTTACATACATATGTAGGACAAGTGTACACATCATATGTACACTGTTTTTAAATGGCGAGAATACTCATCGCTAGGGTTGAACGTGGTAAGAATTAGTATTTGCCAACAGAGAGATTTATCTGAACAGACTTTGCAGATATTGCTTGTCCTATTTTCACTCACATCAATCGGCCTAGTTTGTACCCCGGTGACGTAAACCCAAACTCGTCCATCCGCCATTGTCATTTTATGCGAGCATCAGTAGTTTTATAAAATACTTTTCAAGTGGAATTAGGGGTGTATCAATGTCATGAATTTAAGAAATGTTCAAAGTATATGAAAACACTTTATGATGGTTTTGTATTGAAAAGCTATTTCAGAAGAATGAAAAAATAGAAAAAGTGTCCATTTTGGTGAACAACAGTTGGCTCCATAGCCTTGTAAAATTTACCCCACCCACTTTCTCTTATTTTGTCCTTTTCAAACAGCCCGCTTCAATAAAATCCATTTTAAATGAAAACAAATATGATAATTTGGTTTTGTGTTATTTATTTCCTATCTATGGTAATATTTCTTCATACAAAAACTAATTTAAGAAACAACAGGCATCAAATGTGAAATTTATAAAGCTCTAAATATCATCGATATGGTACTTTTTTGTAAATTTTGTAAGGGGAGATAACTCTTTTTACTTTAATAACTCAAAATTTTCAACACTGACCTTTCAAGTTCTTTTCAGAGTTTGAACTGCCCTAGCATTGGTTTTCATTTGGTAGAATATAAGAAAAAGTTTAATACTAAAACTATTTCATTTTCAAACTTTTTTACTTTTTTTCATAAAATAAAAAAATCTAATAAAATCATGCCCTATAAAAAGCATATTTTTGATATTCGAGGATCCATATTGTTCAAACCTAGTGCCTGCTTTGTCTAAATTTGGTTTCTATATGTGAAAATACCACCACAGACATAAAATAAATAATGAATACCCAAATTACCATTTTTGTTTTGTTTTGAAATAGATTTTACTGAAGCTTGTACTCTGAATGGGTAAAATTTGAGAGAAAATGCCAATCGATGTAGCTCCAAAAAAAGGACACCACCATATTTTTTTTTTCATTTTTTCATTCATCATAAATAGCTCTTCCAAACAAACAATGATAGAAAAAAGTTTGATGCTTTGAAAATATCGCTTATGGATTGGATACACCCTTAAAATATGTTGCAAAAAAACAGAAATCCTGACCTCATTGAACAATAGCGACGAGTATACTCGTCATTTTACAAACAGTGTATCTGTGAAGAGAACACTTGTTTTATGTCAAAAGCGTTGATCCTAATTAAAATATCCCTTAAGAACATTGAAAATGTTGTCGATCCTGATCAGAGATCGCTAACCTATTTATTACCATCTTTATATATTATAAGTTAAAATATAAAACTTTGGCATTTAAAGGCTTTTCCTCAGTCCATTGATGGACTACCCCCATTGTCTCGATATTGTGAGAATTAAACAACCAAAGCATGCTATACCGATCTCAGTTTACCTGGTGAGGCCCAGATTATGCTCATGCTCTAGTGATTTTCAATGGTTATTTCTAACCAAACTATCAAATATAAAGGTCGGGCTCCAATGGTTCTTTGCTACCTACAGGTCCACAAGACCACTGCTTTTTGCAAGGAAATTGTCTGGCAAGGCGTTATGATCGAAATGTCGTCAGGAGATGTCTTTAATTGCAGTTGACACACTAAAACAGATCGTACAATTTGCTGTTCAAAACATTAACCCCTTTACTGCCTTACCCCGAGTGGAATAGTTTTTTGCAAACAGTTTGGATCCCGAAGTCGACCATATCCGTATTTCATAGTTAACACACGGTTAAGCCAAGCTAAATGTTTGCACTTCGAAGTTCGGGCGTATACATTGTATCTCTTAACTTGATGCACTAACAGTTATGTGCTGATGGAAGCAGGTGCTCTTTTCAATTACTTAAGTAGTCACAGACTGTATTTAAATTATTGAGTTTTCGATTCAATTACCTTGTTCACATCTCTTCGCATTTGTTTTAAATTTCTATTTCGGTGCACGGCCGTCTCGAATGCAGCCATTTGTCTCTTCTCACTACAAAGGTTCGGTTTATTAAACAAATCACATATTGAATAGGCTTCTTAAGACTTTAATTTAATCATCCATCAAAGAAAATGCTTCCCCTTTATACAATCATGAATATTATGCAATGTAAGAAATGGTTTATATATCGCAGCAGATAGTAGCCTAAATCAGGATTAACCCTTTACCTGATAGAATTGTTTCTAGTATTGAAGATATGTGACTACTTAAAGCAGGTTGAAAGTAAAGCAGAAGGCGCCCTAAGGCGCATTCTGCTTTACTTTCAGCCTGCTTTAAGCTATTAACTGCTAGAATAAGGAAAGTATTAAATATGACACATATTCATTACGGTATAATTTGGAACTATTTTCTTCAGCGGATGAATAAACTGAATGCGCTCAAAGCCGCTTCTGTTGGGGAAAGGGTTAACGTAAAGTAAAGTAAGGAACCATTTGCTTTAAGTGGTCATCTGTCTTCAAAACTAGAAACAGGCCATGAGGTATATGGTTAAATGCACATTCTTTAATAAGAAAATAAAAAACAATCTGAGTCTATTAACTAAAGTGTGTTCATATATACGAAAATTAAGACAATTAAAGAAAACACTGTTTTATCGTACTTGAGCAAAGTCAATGTCATACTACAAAGATTGTCCATCTCTCTGAAAGTAAGACACATTTTATCTTTACCAACTAAACTCGGACAACTTATATCACATGTATCATATAATACTTGTTGTACTATTAAACACGATCATCAGCCTTTTTACATTATTCAATATATCGACTAGAGACGGGATAGGTCGATTTATAACTGAAAACACGATATATGTTCAGTTCTTATTTAACAATTACAGCTCACACAAATTTGTTCCCTTTGGTACTGGTTTACCAGCTTATGTGCAAAATAAATACTTTCTTGTCATGTATTCGTAATTCGATTATTTCCTATTGACCCGTCGTTGTGCTTCTTTTAATTATTATGATGTTGTGTTGTGACAATCTGTTTCAGCTACTAAGCGTATACTTTAATTGATAGCTTTTTTGCCATTGTAATATTGTTTGTATTGTATGGCATGCTACATTTCGTACAAAGGTGGTAGATGACATTGTATTATCAGTCATGTTTCTTGTTTATGTGCATTTACAGTAAACGTATTACAGCGGTAATGTTTTAGTTTAATGCAATATTTCTTTACTGCATGACCCACACCCATAGCCAATGTTGCATAAGATAAAACGTAAAGGGAATATCAAATAAGGTGCGACTGCTTCAGAGCAAAGTAATCAAATGATACATGATTAATGCGGTTGATACCTTTATCTTCACTATCACCAGTCCGCCTTAACCCCTTCACTGCCATGACGTCATCTGTTTTATATAAGTGTCGTCTGTTTTTATTTCTCAAAAATATTTTTCTTAATTTTTGATAATGAAACATTGAAATAAATATCAAAACATTTGGATCATGATCAGACGCCGCTGATGCGGTGTCTGATCAGGGTCTAAACTGTTTACTAATAACCATTGTACTCGGGGTAAGGCAGTGAAGGAGTAAATAGGTATAGGGCAACATTTATCATAGCTTAATCAAGTACAATTCTAAATAAGTAGTTTAGTTCATTCTAACCGTGCTAAGCGCGACATGGTCCATAGTAGCTGACAGCCTTTGGTCGAACATATTGAGAGTCGTCTTGTTATTCATTTAAACAATCAAATCAATTCTAAATGTTTTAAATCATCAAGAATGAAGCAGATGAAAATAAATCAATGCACTGTTAACCCATTTATGCCAAGTAGATTCTTCAATGTTTTATATTGGATTAATCCATTTTTTAATCAAAGAAATGCCTGGTCAAAAGTTTCATTTTCATCTTGTTTTATATTGAAATTCCTATCAGCAAACAGTGTAGACAATGAGTTTTCACTGTTTGCGTATGTCCAATATATGGGATCGTGGGCACAGATGGGATAAATTTCAACTCTTAAACATTGTAATCTCTAATACAAGGTCGGTTTACATTTGTCGCAAGGGCTTTCGTTAAATTAAAATACTTGTTTTTGTAGCACGCGTTTACCTATATATGTACCAATAGTGTGAACCATTTTGGACCCTGATCGGACAACCTATTGCAGCGTTCCCTCGATACAACGACACCCTAATCGGAGACAAAGATTGTGTGATAGTCGAAGGGAGTTGTTATAGGGAGGGAAACTTAAGACTTACGCGGCGTCTGATCTGATTTCAAGATGTTTGTCACTCGTCATTATATTTCTCTGTCAAAATGTCAACTTATATGAGACTTTTAGAAAGAAAACAAAACAACATGCGACACATTTAATGAGACGATATTGCAGCAGTGATAGTGTTAAACAAAATTATCTTGTTTGGGGAACAGCGGTAAGCGTTGTTGTAAAGAGGGAATCGTTTTACAGATGGTCGTTGTAGGGAGGAAGCTGTTTTCAAAAGGTAAATATGAGGTAAATGAAACATTACTGACTGCATTGGTTCGAAATTACGAAACATTAACCCCTTCACCATCATGATGCCATCTGTTTCCTACAATTGTCGTCTGCTTTTTTGTTTCTCAAATTTTAATAATTGGTAAATTTAGTAAAGTATTCGATATAAGTGTCAACCCTCTCGGCTCCAGACCAGACAACGAGACACACGACGTCCGATCAGGATCCAAATTGTGTGTAAATACCCACTGCACTCGGAGTAAAACTGTGAAAGGGGGAGCCTTCCACTTCCAGCTGGCTTGCGGAAGGTCGGTGGTCCTACCCAGTTACCGATTTGTGCCTGAAACAGTGCATAAAAGACATCAGGGGTCTTCCTCCATCTGTAATTAGCTGGACGTCGCGATATGACTGAAATACTGTTGAAAGCGACGTCAAATCTAAACAGATCAAATCAAAATAAAACGGTGAAGTGGTTAAAGTAATGTTTTATTATAACAGTACATATCACATCAATATTAGTATGTGCAATCACAAATATCGCCTGAAATATCATATTTGGAGATGTGTATAAAAAGGAAGAAAGTAACATTATTCTAAAACATATTTATTAGATTTGGCCTGTCTCTATCAGGTTTTTCTGTTAAAGATAAAATGGAACGGTTTCTCAATACGTTTCATCAGCATAACTATTTAAAAAAAGCTTGAATTTGCAATCAATTTGAAACCAGATCAGACGATGCGTAACGCGGCGTATGCTCTGGCTTCAAACAGTTTGTCACTCGTCTTTATATTATAATTCTTCTTTCAAAATTTCCAATACGTAACTTTCAGAAAAAAAGCACATGATCATTTTAACTCTTTGAACCCTAGTCCCGCTTATAGGCGTGCTTTTCAAACAGTGTACATGTGAGTAGTACACTTGTCCTATGCAAACAGTGAAGACCCAGATCAGAGGGCTCCGAAAGGAGCCCTCTGATCAGGGTCTTCACTGTTTGTCACAATGCCAAACATTGACAAAAACAACCCTTAAAAGTCAGAAATGGACTAGTTTAAAATGGAAACTGGCATTGTCCATTTAAAGTTTCAGGGAGGAAAGAGTTAAGCAGACACTATTGCAGCAGTGGAAACGTTATAAATAATCGTCTTGTAAGGGGAATAGAAGCAAGCATTGCTGTAAGGAGGGAATCGTTGTTCGGAGGGTCGTTGTAGGGAGGGAGCACTGCGCTTTCAGTTAGTCTTCTAGTGAGTGGTCGCTTACTACAGGGTGTCCCAAAATTTCGGGGACCTAACGTAAAGGCCTGTTACTTTTTTACCTATGGATAGTTTTTGCTCATATTTCATCATGGTATAGAGTACTAATAACCTTTAATGGAGAAATACAATTTAAGCAGATATATATATTTCCTTTAGAGAAAAGCGCTTTGTGATTTTAGAAAGTTGAACATTGGATTTTGTCAATTAAAGAAATTCTAGACGGCTTCACTTGAAAATAAATAAACAGTTTATAGCTCATAATCTTAAGTTCTAATGAAAATATCAGTTCTAAAAAGTAACACCTGGTTTATCTTATAGTTTAGAAAACATATTTTAAGAAATACAGTAAAAACGGGGTGAAAAATTATCTCAAAATGACCTATTTAAGCACGAAATTAGTCAGGCCAAAATGAATCATGGGTAATCTCATAAGGTCAAGGGTCAAAGTTCAAGGTCAATGGTCAAATTCAAATATATGGAAATAAAGGTATTGTCATGTGTTAACAAAGCTATGACTTTATCATAAAATTATATAGATTTCGAACAGCTCCAGAAAAAGTGATTTTTAGAACACACATACAAATTAGTGATTTTTCAAAAAAGTTCCTAATGTAGTTGAATAAGGCTAAATTTAACAGTTTATTAAAGGGGAGATAATTCATGAAAAAATTAAATGGTCTTCTTTTTCCTTACTGATATTTTAAATTTGTTTATAAGTGTATCTGTTCTGTTAATGGTGCTTAGTTTATTTCTAAACCCTGTTGAATAATGAGTTACTACTTTAGGTCCCCGAAATTTTGGAACAACCTGTACTTGTTTGACTGTACCTCAATTACAGTGGGCCCGCCCTACAACGGCCCTCCCAACAACGACTCCCTCCTTACAATGACCCTTGCCGAATCTCCCTAAACTAGTCAAGTATGTCTCACGCTATTATTTCTGCAATATCGTCCGCTTAAAATTGCCGTCTGCTGTGTTTTTCAAAGTAACATATAAATGGATTTTGATAGAATAAGTATAATGACGCGTGACAAACAGCTTGAATCCTTAGTAACGTTTAACGCGGCGTCTGATCTTGATTCGAGCTGTTTGCAAATGTAAGCCAAGTCTTAACTTCCCTCCCTATAATGACTACCTCCAAATAACATACAAAATATGTGTCTCCGATTGGGTGTCGTTGTAGAGACGGGGCGCTGTATCGCCTGATGGCAGGCATATGAAACCCAAAGAAGGATAACTGAATGCATTATTAATACGGTGACACATACCACTGTCAGTTCTTTGCATGCAAGATATCCCAAAATAACGTCATAGGCCATCCATAATTAACTGCGATTTGGCAATTTTCATCAATATTTGTAGACAAAGAGCATAGCCAGCACATACCGAGATCATATTCTTATTTTGCACGAAACTATCACAGCAGAATCCGGCTAATTAGAATCATCCAGCATGATATGAATAAAATATTCATAAGACAACACCTGGGTTTTCCTAATCTTTTACACGTACACTTCACACGGCAGACTTTGTCATAGACATATAAATAATATGACGTTATAAATTGACTCAACCAGTATAAGCTTATAGCGCACAGTAGACCACTTCAACCTGTTGAGACTCTGCTTCATAATAGCGTTTGGCTGTTTACTGTCTGCTATTTTATATAACATGTTCTACTTTATTTACGAACACTGCACTTTCTTTAAACTATCATTGTTAGTGTGTTATGAAAAATCTTTCAACAAGCACAGACAATGTGTATTGTCTTGTCAAGTTAAAGAACAAAGAACAAAGATACAGTAAAACATTGTTTACCAAGCTGACATTTGCGAGACCGGTTGGAGGTTAAGAACAAGACTTAGATGTAGAAAGTAACGAAAAATGGAATTTCACAAGAACAAATCGAAAACAATATCTCACTGAAATAAACAAAATCGAAAAAACAGATCACACAAGCAAAACTAACCATGAAATAGACTGGGAAGGGGTGGTAGTTATCGACAGAAAACGACCGGAGAACAAGAACCATGAAAGCGGAAGTAAATTCAAGTACGAGCGAGCAGGGAGGTCAGGAACACAGACGAGGGGGGGGGGGGGTGAAGATGGCCTCGGCAGAGGTTTAAACGTCAACACGTTAGTATTTATTTATGAAGGGATATGAAGAAATTCTTAAATAAAATAACGTTATTAACATTTCCTAACATAATGTAAAAGTATAGCAAAACTGATCAACGTATTTCAAAAGAAGTCCTTTGTGGGAGAGGTAAATATACTTAATGCCGGATCTGAACGGTTAAATATATTCAAATGTAGGATTAAAATGTGGATGGAGCTCTCATCGTCTGATCTTAAAATGAGTATACGTATAAAGATATGCTATGCGTGATTATAACGTAAAACATACAAGATTTAGCATCTGTTGATATTTATTTGTTTGCCGATATCCCAAATACGTTTATGGCGTTTTGATCAGTAATCCTTGCTTAACATGTTTGGTCTATATTCTCAATATTGCGAATTGTCATCGTGGATCTTTTCCGTTTGTTAGACCGAGATTATCCCCTCTGCAAAGAACTAAAAAGAGGGCAGGTCGGTGGTTTTGATTTCATTCGCTGCTTGGCAACGAATGAGATTGGCCTAAAACATCTTCCTGAAATTATCCTCATCTCATCTAATCACCCTTCATCCTTGAACGGCGCTATATAACATATTTATGCCGCAGTGACTTATCCATCCATGCAAATAGCATTGAGTGAACAGAACGAACAAACAAAACTATAGCAAACAAGTATTACCGGTGTATAATACAAACAGTCAATCAGAATCATTTATGACAACTCCCAATGTTTCAAGTTTGTCTTTATTAAATCCCTTAACGTTTTCGAAATCAGGCGGCTTCTCGATTACACGAAGTGTGTCCATTATGTCAAAATATTAGCACCGTGGTCGCCGCAAAGATCTCCGGCGGCTTTCTATCATATAATACTCCCTTATGACATAGCACAGATCTCTTTGACTCGTATTAACTGTTGTGGCAGACCTAAAGCAGTATTTGTAAATTTGTTCCCATTTAATTAACTCCTTCACTGCCTTACCCGGAGAACAATAGTTATTTTCGTACAATTTGGATCCTGATCAGACATCGCGTATCGCGACGTCTGATCAGGATTCAAATTGCTTGAAACTCTTGCAATACTTCTGTAGTCAAAATACCTAAAATCTAAATTTGATAAATAAAAGCAGATGGCAATTGTTTTAAAATGATGACGTCATGACAGCAAAGGGGTTAAATTGACACATGCGGTATAAAAGATGTGTTTGGTTTCATTTGCATAAAGAAAACGATGGTAATTTCAGTTTGACATGAGCGGAAAGCAAAAAGTGGTATTGTCGGAAGAACAGTTATAGGCAATTAGAAGTATTTACACAATAAACTGATTATTTCAACTTTTAGTAAAATCTATTTTTTTTACAAAATCCGTTTAGAGGAAAATTAAAATACATTTTATGTTTCAGTTCATGGCTTTTTAATTCATTAAAAGCTTAAATTTTCAAAACTCAAGACCTTTAAAGCGAAATATAATTGTAAATAACTAGATTTGTGCTATTAATCGCTTGGTATTCAAGGCACGTAAATTCATTTGTTTCAGGTTTTATGGACTTTAATGGCTTTTCAAAATAGGATAATGCTGATGAGACGGCGAAAACCGTTATTAAACGACAAACACTGCGAATCAGAGTTAACCATTTGCCTGCTGATCGCGAGTTTATTGTTTTCTTCAAACAGTTTGGATCGAGACCAGACGACTCGTAACGCGCCGTGTGAAATATCTTGATCAAAACTGTTTGACGATTGTCTATAGGTTTCTTTAATTAAAACATGTATTAATCTAAATCTAGCATTTTTTGCATACGACGATTTCGAAGCAGATGATAACATCGTAGGATAAGGGTTAACTCCGACTTATTTGTATTTTAACTCCTTCATCCCTAGATCTTTTAATAGAAAATTCCAGTGTCCATTTCAGTTAAGTCCCGTGTTGACTAACTAGGGGTATTTTAACATTATATTGTAAAATAAATATGAATACCCAGATCAGAGGGCTCTCTGTTTGCATTGGAATAATGTACTCTTCACTGTTTTAAGTGACGAGTTAACTCGTCGATGGGGTTGAATGTATTAAAGAGAATATATCTAACAATCATGTAAATTGTTTAGATCTTTTATTTGTATTGTAGTATTAAACCGTTTCTAAAACGAGTTTGCTCGATACCGTTAGAAAGTAGATAAGAATGTTTCTATTGCCAATTTGCCCCTGAATATATTAGGTTCGAATTTTAAAATGCCCCTTTAAGTTGTTTACAATATGATTTATGTTTGGGCGAGGTTTGATCAGCTCATTCGTCCCAGTGACTTTAAATGGACAGTTCCCGTTTCTAATTAAGTCCAGTCCATTTCGACTTTTAGGGATGGACAACAATGCAGACCCTGATCAAAGGACTCCTTCGGATGCTCTCTGATCAGGATCTACATTGTTTGAAAGTTTGAAAAGGACAATTATACTATTGACAAGTGCACTGTTTGTAAACGACGATTATACTTTTTGCTATGATTGAATGTGTCCAGGAGTACAGTGGGACCCCTCCATCCTCCATACAGGAACCTCTAAATACCAGAATTATGTCTAAACCGGATAAAATCTTTGGTCCCATTTAAAACCATTTTTTATTTAAACACATCACACCATAAATACGCATGTTTTACGCGTTTAGTTTATTTCTACACTGAAGAAATACTTTCATAAAAAGTATGATCAGAAATAAGTTCTATGTTCTAATAGATAATAGCTTAATGTATGCTGAAAGTAAAGCAGCATGCGCCTTTAGCGCATGCTGCTTTAATTTCAACCTGCCTTAAGTGGTCAGCTATCGCCCATACTAGAAATAAGCTATGGGGTAACGAGTTATAATCCCTCTGAACTGGAAACCCAGATAAACCGAAAATGTAGTTTGTCTCCAAACTTGTCCGATTTAGAGGGTTGTCATTGTACTGATTAATACATATAATACAAGTGTTCATTCGGTACATATTGTATTAATGTTGTCAAACTGTGTCGGGTATTGATAGAAAGAGTCAATGGTGTTTTTGGTCAAAATTCTGACTAAGGACCGAATATTTTAATAAGACAACTTCATAACTTATTGAGCGATTGTTGCAAAACCAACGATTGGCAATCATTATTCCATTCTCTATGGTTTATGAAATACAAAGCTATATACGTAACGTTGAAGCTTGTCTTGAATCATTTTCTCACAATTGTAACTGGTGCCTATTGAAAATAGCTTAAAATTTGGGAGCCAAACAGCCATGCATTACATGCTTTCAGCAGCTGCCTGAATAAACCAGGTATGCATTTGTCAGTTAACTGTCTAACTGTTTGTTTAAATCACCTTTCAAAAGACTAAACCAGATCTTGTTCATGCCACTTGTCACTTCTGTTGCCAGAAATATTAACCCAGCTGTTTTAGGCGAGCCAGGCTTACCTCATTCGGCACCAAATATTTTGGGAGACTTTTACCCATGCAGCGCTTTATTGTCACCTGCTTCAGTATTGTTGTCTGCAATAACGTTTCATAGTTAGATTTAAGGTTATATGACTTTAGAAATATCAACTAGAGTGTCAAACAGTTTGAATCCTGATCAGACGCCTCATTACGCGGTTTCTGATCAGGAACCAACTGTTTGCAAAGTCGGCTTTTGGCGCCGTTGGTAGTGAAAAAGTTAATGAAGCAACATACTATACGAATAAAGTAAATGTGTATTTCGTGAAGTCTAAATGAATTAAGAGGACACTTAATCACTGGAAATCAATATATAAATATTCATATTTTGGTAAACAATGTAGACCCTGAACAAGGATCTCCTTAAGAAATACTCTTATCAGAGTTTGCACTTTTAGTTTTACCTTTTCTCTGCAATATTTTCAAAACTCAGCCCTAAGAAACCCGTCCATTGATGAACTGTCTATAAAACGCATTCAACATTAAAAGGGTTATCTTTTTACTACCCTGGGTGGCTAAAGTCAAGTGTGAAACAGATTGGGTCCAGATCAGACGCCGCGTAATGCGGCGTCTGGTCAGGATCTTAAATGTTTGACACTCGTATCGAAATTCCGTCAGTCATATTGCTTCAATCTCACTTTCAAACGATATTGCATACAACAATCTTGAAACAGACAAAAGTATGACGGTGAAAGGGTACATTGGATTTACCTGATGCTTTTACAAGTGTTTAGCACAATATATTTCAACATATCTTAGCATGTAGACTGAAGATATGGAATATGCCAGATATATTTAAGCTTTACAGGATTTTTCTAGCGCTGATATATCAAAACGGTGTTAAGAACTTGTATCTTAAAAATGTTGGAACAGATATACAGATTAGGTTGTAAGCTCAAAGTGTTGTGATGCATTACATTTAATCAATGGTGTAAGATACGGCATGCCTTAATAAATCTATTCCGACACAGATATGTGCTTGTTTTGATATAAACTGTATGAACAGATATGTAAACTGTGTATGCTATAAAGAAAATAGGTTTACGAGTGGAATTTATTAATCAAAATTGTATTTATAAAATGGCGTTTTAATCTACATAGAAAAAAATGCGACCTTGTCGAGTCATGTAAATCGTAAAATAAAAATATGTTTATACGTAATAAGGAAATAATCCATTTTAGGCACCTATGTTGGTTTTAATTCTAAAAACCCAAACCGGAAAAGAATTGACTGCCTCAGACTTATAAGTTTGAGTAAGTGATATATGTTTTGTAACTTTTCACTCAATGTATGGTATTTGGTGTGACAACACAATGTATAGTAAAATCTTTCAATATTGGAGATACACAAGGAAGTGCCTTTTTAGTAGCGTATTGTAAAGAGCTCTGCTGTCTTGTCAAACATTGCCTTTAACAAATCACTATAACTATAAAATGTTTCTTGCTTAGAATAGGTAACACATACAAGCAGTAAGAAATCAACTGAAACTACTACAGTGCTCCCTCTCTACAAAGACCCTCCCTACGACGATTCCCTCCTTACAACGACCCTTGTCGCAGATTCCTTAAAAATCAGAATTGTCCAAAAGTTGTTCTTTTCTACGTTTTAGTGCTTTGCGTTTGCGTACGTTTGCGTTTAAACGGGAAAGAATAACAGATTCTCCACTGTAGCAACTAAAATTTTAGATCCTGATCAGACATTGAGTCACATGGTCTATTACCAATATCTTGATTGTACGACAATGATACAGAAGTAAATGATTTAACAGTGAACGATGACAGTAGCTTAACCACTGTAATTACATCTTCAAAGACATAGCAAATAATAACTACAGTGGAGAATCTGTTATTCTTTCCCGTTTAAACGCAAACGTACGCAAACGCAACGCACTAAAACGTAGAAAAGTGCAACTTTTGGACAATTCTGATAATTCATGTTTATCTTGGTGGCAAACAGTTTGGAGCCTGATCAGACGCCGGGTTACCCGGCGTCTGATCTGGCTCCAAACCGTTTGCACTGCAAATAATAGTTTTAGCGTAAACGCGTTTACTGGGAAAGAATAACAGATTCTCCACTGTACGACCACCACATTGTATCTATTAGTAGGGGTTTACGACAGGAGCATGATTAAAGCAATATAACAGTTAAACAAAAAGCTCCCAAATGAGCTTTCGGTTTTACTGTCACCTTGCTTTAATCTTTCACCTGTCTTTTATACAACCAATTAGCTTTCGTTTTAGTGGCCGTAATAATTGTAATAGTCTACCCTTTTCTCCAATTCTTGATTTTTGGCATTTGAACAGAAGAACAATTGATAGCGGTACAGCAGCTTAGATCCTGATCAGATGACGAGTTATGATACGTTTATCTGGATCTAACTGCTAGACAAGGCTACTTAAGCTGTCATTAGACGTGACGGAGGTGACGATGCTATCACTCAGTGGTTTAGAATTAAAGCAGCAGTCCAGATCAGCATCACAGTAGGTTGCCATTTAATCTTTAATTCTAATGCCTTTGTCTATGGTGAAATATCGTGACTGAATAAAAACGTACCTGTTGACACCCACAATATTGGATACAAAAATAGCATTACCTCACGATAAATGCATCATGCAAGTGAGAAGCAGTTCTCTGTTACATGTTTCATCCCTTTCATCCCTGGAAGTTCAAATGAACAGTCCAAAGTTCTAATCTAATTTAGTTCATTTTTCACTATCTATGAGTGTTGTGTCAATATATTACATTATGACAAACAGTTCAGACTATTGTCAGAGGGCTCCTTTAGGAAACCTCTCATCCGGGTCTTCATTGTTTGCATAGGACAAGTGAACTCTTTATATATACACTGTTTGCGAAGGACGTACAGTGGAGAATCTGTTAATCTTTCCCAATAAACGCGTTTACGCTAAAACTATTATTTGCTGTGCAAACAGTTTGGAGCCAGATCAGACGCCGGGTAACCCGGCGTCTGATTAGGCTCCAAACTGTTTGCCACCAAGATAAACATGAAATATCAGAATTGTCCAAAAGTTGTTCTTTTCTACGTTTTAGTGCTTTGCGTTTGCGTACGTTTGCGTTTAAACGGGAAAGAATAACAGATTCTCCACTGTATATATGCGTGAATAAGGTTCAATAAGTAAACTGAAATGAAAATATGTATTGCAGACTCAATCATGATGGCTATAGCGTTGATGAAAATCCCCATTGCTACAGTGGAGAATCTGTTATTCTTTCCCGTTTAAACGCAAACGTACGCAAACGCAAAGCACTAAAACGTAGAAAAGTACAACTTTTTGACAATTCTGATAATTAATGTTTATCTTGGTGGCAAACAGTTTAGAGCCTGATCAGACGCCAGGTTACCCGGCGTCTGATCTGGCTCCAAACTGTTTGCACTGCAAATAATAGTTTTAGCGTAAACGCGTTTATTGGGAAATAATAACAGATTCTCCACTGTATACAGTGCTCCTTCCCCGCAACGACACTCCGAACAACGATTCCCTCCTTACATCAACGCTAGCCGCTGTTCCCTAAAACAACATCTGTGCGTCTATAACTTTCACTACTGCAATATCGTAGATGCTTACGACTGTCTTCTGCCATTTGTCTAACGCCTTCCCTTCTGCAATATCGTCTGCTTCAAATCGTCATTTGCTGGTTTTGATCAAAGTTACATATTACAATGTGGATATTTTGACAGAAGAAATATAATGAAGACTGATAACCAACTTAAACTCAGATCTGACGTTGCATCACGCGGCGTCTGCTCTGGATTGAAACTGTTTGCAAATGTAGACACGTCTTAATGTTCCCTCCTTAAAACAAGTCCCTCCGAACAACACACGCAGTCGTCTCTCCCATTTGGTGTTGTTGCACAGTGGAGAATCTGTTATTCTTTCCCGTTTAAACGCAAACGTACGTAAACGCAAAACACTAAAACGTAGAAAAGTACAATTTTTTGATAATTCTGATAATTCATCTTTATCTTGGTGGCAAACAGTTTGGAGCCTGACCAGACGCCGGGTTACCCGGCGTCTGATCTGGCTCCAAACTGTTTGTATTGTAAATAATAGTTTTAGCGTAAACGCGTTTATTGGGAAAGAATAACACATTCTCCACTGTAGATAGAGAGCTTTGTAGTACACAAATGCTTTACACAACACATAATGCTAAGATAGTTTGTGCACATGGTATGCACCTTTACAATATTCAACAAGAAAAACGAATAAAGCGAACCGTTTGGACCAATGTGAAACGATGATTCATCTTGATCGAACATTTAGATACGGATACATATGGCATCTGCAAATATTTGGACATATCAAATTTTGCAAACAAATTGTGTCAAGCACGCCAATGATCAAAGCACGAAATAACAAAATGTGACAAACCAAAAACAATCTTTGAATTCAATGCTTGAAACTGACTTGTTGTATGTAAATTAAGGAAGCTTATGATACGGACTCCCTTTATATACAGTGGAAAATCTGTTATTCTTTCCCAATAAACGCGTTTACGCTTAAACTATTATTTGCAGTGCAAACAGTTTGGAGCCAGATCAGATGCCGGGTAACCCGGCGTCTGATCAGGCTCCAAACTGTTTGCCACCAAGATAAACAAGAATTATAAGAATTGTCCAAAAGTTGTTCTTTTCTACGTTTTAGTGCTTTGCGTTTGCGTACGTTTGCGTTTAAACGGGAAAGAATAACAGATTCTCCACTGTACGTATAAGTTTTCTGATTATTTATATGCAAGTATTATTACGATATCTATATAAATATTTGTGTCAATTATAAAAGGCACTAAGTTGTATATGTAAATCGTAAAAAAAGCAGATAATTCATATCGTACAAAATATATATTTGTGTCAGTTTTTTAAAGTCATATCGGAATTAAAAGGCTAAAAGAACCCATTGTATATTTGCATAAGCTTATACTGTAACAGTACAACGTCATTATATCTTAAACAATTTGAATACACGTGTACGGCTGCTTAAATTGAGATAACATGAAATGAGACTGCTCCTACTATTCTATCCTCACACCTTTCACTGAATATTTTGGGTGATTATAAAATGGGGTATTTACCATAGGCAGAAATGAAAAGGCCAGGTAAAAATTTAATAAAACGTCAGACTTGACTCTTTCACTGTCAATGTCGCGATCTGCAATAGTTACAAACAATTAAGTTCAAGATACATTGTATGTGATGTCTTATGTTTAAAGGCTACTAAAACTGGATTTGAAATAAAAATTGTAGAAGACGAGTTTTAACCCATTCAATGCCTTATCCAAAATACAACTTAAATATATTTAAAAACAGCTTGGATCCTGATCAGATGCCACGTCACGCGACGTCTGGTCAGCATCCAAACTGTATGACACTCACTTCATTATTTCTAATGTCAAAATATCTAAAGTTTAGATTTGGAAAATAAATAAAGACGACAAAAGATTTAAGATATATTATGACGTCACGGTAGTGAAGGGGTTAAGCAGAGGATAAAATGGTGGTGAAAGGGTTAGCGCCTGATAAAGCCAGATAGGGATATCCGCTTCTGCGCAGCATGTGGTAATACGAGATAGCAGGGAGAGATTGAAATCTTTAATAAATGAGATGAATATTTTTCACAGTAAGTTACAGTGGAGAATACGTTATTCTTTTACGTTTTAACGAGACTTAACCCTTTTCATGATCAAATTATACGGGAGATTTGTACCCACTCACCGTTATTGTCGTCGGCTTCAGTATTGTTGTCTGTAAGATACGTTTCAAAGTTTGATTTAAGGTTATATGACTTAATATACATGTATATATCGATAAGAGTGTCAAACAGTTTGATCAGAACTCAAATTGTTTGCAAACGCGCTATAAAGGTCATTGAGAGTGAAATGGTTAATGCAAAACGCAATGCAGTAGAATAAAGCAAATGACAGTATTTTAAAAATTGGAGTGACAAGTTATTTGATTCCTGGTTAGAGGCCGAGTAACCCGGAGTCTGATTTTACGCCAGCATTTTTTTTCAATGGGTCACATTGTTAAGCATAAAGTTGTAAAATTGAAAGGAATAACATTTTTCCTACTGTATTTACGGATAAAGGTTCAATTCAGCGTAATGCATGTGTTTTTATTAATAGCAGAGCTGGTAAATAGTTTCAGAACAGTGTGACTTTAGTTCTGAAGAAATAACACTTGCAAAAGTGTGTTAACGTAAATGTGAACACCCTTTTCTTATGGGCCCGTCACACCATAACGTTTTGGCCAGCGTTCTCTGACGATTGAGGAAACGTTGATAGTCGTAGTCGCCCAAGGTCGCTGGGATAGCGCCAGAAGAACGTTGTGTGAACGCTAGTAAACGCTGGTAAACGTCGGTGATCGTCGGTAATCGTCGGAGAACGCTGGTCCGAAAAAAAAGTTTTGAACATGCACAAAAGTTTTCTCTGAGACCAGCGTTCTTCTAACGTTTAGTGTTAAACGCTGGAGATCGTTTAAGAACGTTCGTTGAACGTTTTACTAACGTTCACCGAGCGTTGGACGCGTTCGGCTATCGTTAGTCAGTCGTTACTCTAGCGTTACTTGGTTGTTACTAATCGTTTGCTTTGCAGTGAACGACTCACTGGCGACCTGTCAACGACCAGTGAACGGTCCCCTAGCGTTCGCAGCGTGTGACTAAAGTCAAAGGAACGTCCTTTTGCGTCCGTGTAGCGTTATTCGAACGTTTTCCAAACGTCCATGTATATGGGTATATAAACTAATGTTTGGTGAGCAAGGTTCTTTTGATTTTGGACTAGCGTAGAGAACACCTACCATGGAGGATCCAGAAAGACTAAGGAGGCTATATGTGCTTGCTATATAGCCTAGCATGAAGTAGATGTACTGGACTTGAACATAGCTGAGCACATTGGGGGACCTCGCCCGCAGAGAAAAAGACCCTGACGAAGACGATAGTGCTGGAGTAAATCATGGATAATAAGGCGTCAAGAGTTTGGTCTGTACAACCAGCTCAAGGTTGAAGTTCGCCAGGAAGATCTCAGTACCTTCACTAACTTCATGCGCATGCCACCGATACTGTTTGATGAAATCCTTGTCATAGGGCGGCAGATTGACAAAATAGCACACCGTCCCCGCCCTTGTCCGTGAAGTGTGCCGGGCTATTATTGACGAGTATCTGTCTGAGGTAACGACTCCTCCAAGCATTCCTGGGGCCCGTTTCATAAAACTTCGTACGACAAATCATTGAAATGTTGTCGTTATGCAGATTATAAAAGTCTCAATTATTATTTATCAATCTATCTATTCCTGTCTTGTAGTCCGGCAGAGGGTTGACTTGACCTGGAAATGCCGTCCTAAGTTTTTCTCTCGACTGATTCTACTTCAGCATATGTTACTTATTGTAAAACCACCGGGTGCCACTTTGTCACCCTTGAGCATTTTCGTATATTTAAGATGGCGGCCAAAATGGCTGCCGAAAGGATTTTAAACAAAATAGCATACAAATCACCATTCATTTGTCCTTTTTTTAATTGATTTGACCTCACCATAATGATAGTTGTTATTCAAAAGACGTTTAATATTTTCAAAATATTACGTCAGACCTAGTTGTTTGACTATAAGTATATAAATTCCATTATTGTTAAAGTCAGGGCGATTTCTTGAAGTATTTTCAAAAAATTCAATGTAAATACTTGCCTTGTGAACGTGTCTTTGAGGGACTTGAACCAGGTCAACAAGTGGTTCATGCTCATCTCCAGTTCAGGTGCCTTGCCCTCGAGTATTCGTTGCCTCTTTGCCTTGATCCTGTTATCTGTCTTCTGCGTGTTCCACAGCCGGTCGTTTTCGCAGGAAAACTCGACCAGACTATCTTCTTCCACCGCCCGGACCACGATCTTACAATCCTTTCTCTGCTTCTTCCCTCTCTTTGCAATGGTTGGACCGTCATCATTTGGGGTTACAGGGTGTTTAGGGTATTCAGGGGGTGTCACATGGTCCATAATTTCTCAGAAATGTTCTTCCTCATGGAGTTTTTCTTCGTCAGAAGACATTGCTAGTGGAAGAAGCTTATTCTTACCTGCAGCACTAGTAGCAGAAGTCACCTTCCCATCCTTTTTGCGTCATGGCGGCATGTTGCTGTCTGTTCAAACTCACTAGAACAACTGAATTCACTACGAAATTCCCAGCGTTTTGTACACGTTCGGCCATAGAAATCACACGCCAGCAAAACGTTATTCTGTCGTTAGTCACACGTTAGTCACACGTTAGTCGAACGCTCAACACGCTCGTCTAACGTTGGCAAATCGTTCGTCGCGCGCCAGTGGAACGTTTGCACACGCTAATGGTTTTCGAGGGTATCTGACTTGGTCGCTGTTACACGCTTAGAAACACGCTAGTCATACGTTAGGCACACGTTAATCAAACGTCAGAAGTGTCTTCTTCATTCTAGAACGCTCGAAAATTGAACGATTGAAATGCTCAGAGAACGTTAGCCAGAACGTTATGGTGTGACGGGCCCATTACATTTGAATGATTTGACAGAGTCAATGTCTGCTATACAAACATGCAAACAACAACTATAACCAAAATCTAGTCAATATGAAGAACTGCTAAACGTTTTCATTCGAGGCATATATATTGCTTATATTGCGCATTGTATTGTCCTTTAATGTTTTCTACAATGCCAAGTTACCAAGCCAAAATAATCTTCGCATACTAACATATGGATGCTGAAATAGACGTACAGTAAAATAGAACTTTCTTTAGACTCCCACACTATAATTGTGGTTTTATTTGCGATAAACCCTTTACCCCGTAGCCTGTTTCAAGTTTTGAAAATATGTGACTACTTAAAGCAGTTTGAAAGTACTTTCAGCTTGCTTTACGTAACAATTTGCTAGAATAATGAAAATATTTTAATTTTAATGGTATATATATGTATGATTGTATAAATTGGAGCTATTTACTTCATCTGACAGAGGATTAAACTGAATGCGTTAAACGGCGCTTCTATGAGTCACGTCTCTCACCTTGTTTATTATTATGCATTAGTTATATCATTATGTCGTTCAAATATACCAGTGAGTGTCGAGAGGATGACACCATATCTTCAAATGTAATAAATTATCTATTTCGCCAGACTAATATTTATATGTTGTCCTGATATTGTAAATAAAGTTGGTTGTTTAAGATTCTTTGCCGAAATGAATGATGAGAAACTAATACAAGAATGCCGAAGCTTTCATAAAGTAAACAATATTTGTTTACATTACAGTACACACTTACGGAAGAACATGACTTCAGTCACATAGCTGAGATGTTCACAACCAAAATTTGTTGCGTCTTCGTTATACAATTGTTATTTTAGGGGAGCAAAAATTATTAATTAATGCATCCGTACTGCTAGCGGAGTGCGCGCAAACTCGTACTCGCAATCCATACATAATTTCGCATTTTTCGAAAGCAACATCTTACAGTGGAAAATGAGTTATCCTAATAAATGCGTATACGCTACAATTATCTTTTCCATTGTAAACATTGTGAAGCTTTGTCAGATGCCGGGTAACCCAACGACTGGTCGGGCTCCATACTGTTTGTCCCTAACCTTAAAATACATTTAGTTAGACATCAAAAAAGTATTTTGCTACATTTTAGTACATTACGTGTTAATTTTGTTTGCGTTAAAACGGGAAAGAATATCGTTTTCCCCAATGTATGTGCGTATAATGTATTTCGCGAATGAATGGTTGAAGTGCACAACTGGCTAACACTCATTTCGGCAACTGACATTGCACTGTTTTCAGTGTTAAATTACACATTATTTTTCCATATTTCACTTATTCGCTGTCTTACTCCGAGCACAATGATTATTTACAAGCTGTTTGGATCCTGATCAGACGTCGCGTTACGCGGCGTACGATCCGGAACAAAACAGGTTGCCATTGTCACGAAATAACTCAATTTATTCAAAATCAAATATAAGAAATAAAAACGGCCGACAATTGTTTAAAGCAAATGACGTCATACAGCGAAGGGGTTAAATTCAGCCTGATCTAACTGCTTTTAATAAGTGGACTTTTTTACTGACCCGCTTAGGGGTCTGGATAATTAATATTGGTTAAGAGATTGACGAAAGCATTACATGTACTCGTTTATTATACCTGACTATTTGTTATTATACACGCTTTGCATGATGTATCTCTTGTCATCAATTTCACCATAACTGGACTCATTTGAGTGTCTAGCCAAGCTTTTTGTTAATTTGGCGGATAAATATAAAAACTAATCACAAAAGCCGTCCGTGATGGAATGATATATACCCACTTACGTTAAGGTAAAAACCAACATATTAACAAATTAATAGTTTGATATAGCTTTATTGCAAAAAAGATTCTCTGACTGTTGATATGAACTCTCAAATTTTGTTACAATGTCTCACGGGTTTTCTAGTGGTTAAATAAGTGGTTATCATGGTACAATTGCTAGGAATGATCTTTACCCATTTAACTCTTGTGTTCATTAACTCATTGAGCCCTAGTGACGCATATAAATGTGTACATGTGAAGAGTACGCTTGTCGTTTGCAAACAGTGAAGTCCCTGATCAGAGGGCTCCTGGACTTCACTGTTTGGCATTTTGCAATTTATTACAAAAAATAACCCTAATTTGTCGAAAATGGTCCAGCCATTATTGCAAACTGGGATTGTCCATTGAACGTTTCAGGGGATAATGAGTTAAAGAGGACATTGACAAACAGTGTAGACTCTGATGAAATGCCGCGTCACGCGGCATTTCATCAGGGTTTTTACTGTTTTCTATGCATATACACTTTTCTGCTGTATGAAAAACCACGGCATAAGCACCTAGGGGGAGTTCATTGCAGTTTTAGGCATACATGGGTTACACCGTAATACCCCGTCCAACACATTCCCTGCTGAATTTCGCTTGCTTGGCAAACTACATCTGCTTTTATTTCTAGAATTAAGAGAAATATAGGCAATTTGTCTGAAATATATTTAAATAGAAATCAAATATGTTGGATCCTGATCAGTATCCACGGATCTTTGAAAAACGTCTAGCAAGACAGGCCTCCAGATAAGAGGGCGTTAACTGAATAAATCCAACAGTTTCTCACTCATATCAGAACCAAATCCTATGGTGTTACTACTTATTAGAATCGTCTCGAAGCGACAATTCTAATGAGTAGTGACAACACAGGGTTTAATGCAGAAATAAAGATTTTAGTTTTTGAAATACCCCCTTTCTGGAGCCCTGGCAAGATTGTTTTAGAACGGGAAATCCTTCTTCCAACATATAGGTATAATTATTCCGAAATATTCGTTGGTAATAACTTATTGATTCCTGACACTGTACACTCACAAATCCAAGTTTCAATTTCAATGTGTCCAGGTTTTCCTATTTAACCCTTTCCCCCATAAAAGCGACTTTTAGCGTATTTAATTTATTCCTCCGCCGAAGAAAATAGTTCCGGTTTATACCCCCATACATGTAAACAATTACCATTAAACATATTTTATATAGCCTAGCAGATTTTTAAGGCACATTCTACTTTTCAATGAGTTAATGAAGTCATCATGATTAGTTTTTTGTCATTGATAGATAAGAGCATTAAAGATAATAAGTGATACCCAGTATTAGTGATTCATTAGTCTAATCTGATAAAAATACATAAACCGGGATAGGAATCAGTTTAGCGGGGTTTAACCCATTACTCAATAAATACGTCTATTTACGCCTTTAATATTTTCAACCACTTACACAATTATTTCTACTTTATCTAGTCAAAAATATGCACAATGATAATACTGTCTTTATCCAAACAAATTAGGGCTTAAAGCAGTTTGAAAGTAAAGCAAAATACGCATTAAGGTACACTCTTCTTTGCGTTCAATATGATTTAAATAGCTACCCGTCTTCTAAACTAGAAACTGGATAAGGGATAATGGATCATATGATAAATTTCATTACGAAGTATTGTGATATTGAACTGAACATGTAGTTCACGGCCAACGTATTCAAACATCAAATGGTTACATGTATATTATATGTCAAAAAGTTGATTAACTTGATACTATGCTGGTTTCATCAAATACACTTGGTGTCACACAAAGCTTTGATAAATATGCTAGGAGGAACAATATACTAGTATACGGTATAGTGGGACAATCTTCTCCACTAGGTAACCCAGATCGATACTTTAAGACTTCAAACATCAGAACTAGATAAACGCAGGCAAATTTAACATTTCCGAGTATCCATTTGAAAACTTCACTGTTCTTTGGGTATTTTAGTTACACATATCAAGTAAAAACGGCATCTGACGAAGATGTAAACTATTTTCTAATACCAGAGTGTTCAGGTTAGGTCTATTTATTGTGTTAAGAGAAAAAAAACGTTCGTACACACTCAATTTCGGACAGGATTAGATCATTAAAGTAGGATTACGATTATTGACCATAACTGCTTTATCTATGAGGTGCAATATCAGATATCATGCTAGCCTAGGATTATCATGCCGCCAGAAGTCTGTTGATTCGTATCACGCCAGTTAATGGCCAGTGGTGCTACCTTTCTCGTGCTAAATATTAATACAGTGGAGAAAACGTTATTCTTTCCCGTTTAAACGCAAATAAAACTCAAATGCAAATCACTTAAGAAAATTACATCTTGTTGACAATTCTGAATATATACTTTAATATGAGTGGCAAACAGTGTGGGTTACCCGGCGTCTTACCAGGCTCCAAACTGTTTGCAATGGAAATAATAGTTTTAGCGTAAACGCGTTTATTGGCACAGAATAACGTTTTCTCCTCTGTACATAGAACGCTGCCAACCATTTGAAACATAACTGTTGCTAATGAAATAAAGTTTTCTTGTTGTTTTTATTTCACATCAAATACATCCAATATGAAACCAGTGTATACCCAGTTCAGACAGGTCCTGAAGGAGCTGTCTGATCTGGATCTACACTGTTTCCGGAAAAATCAATATACGCTTACGGCATGTTAAGGGTTAATACAAAAAGGGCCAAGCGATCAGTGTCTAGAATAATTTGTTCATATGTATAATATGATTATCAGTGTAAATCATGCGATGTCCTTATATTATCTATTACCTACCGTGAAATGATACTGTTCATTGCTTGTTAATCCTACTCATCATTTGCACGGCTTAAATGGTTTAACCTTGGTCTCTAATAATGGCATACAAGGTCAGATGAATGGAAATGAAGCCAACGATTTCATTAGAAAATCATTCGGTTTTCATTATATTCGTTAACAGTGGGGAAGACATTATTATGTTCTGGCTTAACATTAGATGCAAAAAGGTATAGCAACTGACAGACCTTAAAGAATATATAGACATACTTTTTTAGTCGCCACGGCAAATCGTGTTGGGCGTAACAGGACTACTAGTTATATGCCTGCTTATCTACTTCGAAACTGTTTTGTTATAGCATGATGAAAACAGCATACGGAAAAAAACATCATACAATGGACAAGACTTTGTTATTCCCATTAAACGAGTTTACGCTAAAAGTTATTAAGAAATATCAAAACAAATGTCAAACAGTCCTTACATGAAATCGTGCTACTAGATACAGATGTCTTGATGAGTTTAGGGTTGATAATTAGCTCACTTTTAAGTAGTTACATAGTTGAAAAGTAGATACATACCGACAAACAACGCTGCTATGCAAATTTCCATTTATATATAATTAATATGTGTTTTTTTAAAACGTTTTTGCATGATGTGAGTCATTGTTTATACAGCGCTCCCTCTCTTAAACGACACCCAATGGGAGAAAAAAATATGTGCGTTGTTCGGAGGGGAACCGTTATAGGGAGGGACATTTGCTACATTTGCAAACAGCTTGAATCAAGATCAGACGCCGCGTAACGCGGCGTCAGATCTGGATTCAAGCTGTTTGTCATTCGTCATTATATTTATTCAATCAAAATGTAATTTTGAGAAAAAAATGCAGATGATAATTTGAAGCGGGCGATATTTCAGCAGTAAAAGCGTTAGACATAATTGCCCTGTTTAGGAACTGCGGCAAAAGTCGTTGTAAGGAGGGAGTCGTTGTTGGGAGGGCCGTTGTAGAGAGGGAGCACTGTAGTATTTTATAAACATACACTTTAAACCTTACTTGTACGTTAACCTGTGCGATTTTATTTTGCATATCTAATTAATTGTCATATTGTAAGAATTAAACTGTCTCTAATAACTAGTACTTGAAAGGTTTTATACATTTACTTACTCACGTTTGTATATCTTATCATGTATAGAGGTGATACAACAACTATCTGTCTGTATATATCTTTATAATGCACACATGTAAATTCGAAATAAAAAACAGTCTCTGTTCATGTGTTAGTTGTTTGGCAAAGCATTCAAACACTCAGAATAAGTGTGTTCTAAATGCAGTCATACTTGTAAACTAAATTGTTTGTTTTAACTCATTTTAAAGCAGTGAAGCTCGTATGGTTCAGATTTATAATTCAATTTTACTTATTGTCATTTCAGCGATAACTGATCTTGGAAATAAACCAATCTTACTTATAATCAAAATGCGTAACTTCATTTAAATCCAAAAATAGTGTCGTACAATGACACGCGCTCGACTATGATACCAGGAGCCGTGAGTACGATCATCCACCGGACAAAGTCCTTCTGATGTAACTTTATAAACCAAGGTCCGATGTATCAGTGCTTTACACCGTACATCCGACAGAGGTAGAGAACTCTGTCGATAATAAGAATAGGGCAACGATCTCAGGTTTTCTGTATCCGCCACCCTCTCACCGGGGTGTCCAATTAGCCCATAGTTGGCAAAAAATGGAGATAACAAACAAAACAAAACTTTTATTGCGACTAAATGCTTCCTCTCTTCAAAAACACCCATTTGAAGAAAGTTTGTGCATTGTTCGGAGGGAATCGTTATGAGGGAGGGGAATTTGCTTACATTAACAAATAGTTTGAATCCAGATTAGACGACGCGTAACGCGACGTCTGATTTGGATACAAGCTATTTGTCAGTCGTCATTAAGGTTTTCATTTCAAAATGTCCATTATGTAACTTTGAGAAAAACTGCAGACGACAATTTTAAGCAGTCAATATTGCAGTAGTAAAAGCGTAGTAAATAACTGTCCTGTTAAGGGAACTGCGTCAATCGTCGTTGTAAGAAAGGTATCGTTGTTGGGAGGGTCGTTGTAGAGAGGGATCACTGTACTATCAAATTAAAGTACCACTCATTTGATACATTTTGCAGCAGGTGCTGAATTTCAATAATCATAAGTGCTCCAGATAAGAGCAAGTGAACTGAACAAATCCAACAGTTTCTCACTCATTTCGTTACCAAATCCTATGGTGTTACTACTCATTAGAATAGTCTCTTCGAGACGATTCTAATGAGTAGTGACACCATGGGGTTTAATGCAGAAATAAAGGTTTTAATTTTTGAAATACTCCTCTTATCTGGAGCCCTTTGAATCATAGTTGCAACACACATGTGCGTTAGTTTTTAGTTAGACATTGATTTCGAGGGTTAATATTCTATTGACAACACAAAACGAATTTGAAGCAATAAACCAATCGTCGTGTCTGGAATCACAGGCAACCAATTAGTAGCTTGCTAATTTACTTTAAATCCCATCGTCTGTGCGGCTTTAGAAAACAGGCTCCATAGTTAGTTACGCTTGTTAACCTTATTGATAGCCTGTTTCTAGTGTTTGAAGACAGGTGACTACTTAAAGAAGGCGCAAAGTAATACGGAGCATATGCTTTATTGTCTGTTTGCCTTAAGCTACTACCTGCTGTGACGTAGGGAACATTGCTTATTGAGCATTTTAATGACTGAATGAAATGAAAATATTTTCTTTAGTAAAGGAGGAGTAACAGAAGTAAAGACGTAAAAAGCATAACTATAAAGTCACGGGTTAAAGTGGTCACTTAATGAACAGACACAGCCTTTTTTAATCTACAATACTGCTGAAATTGGTAAAAATGGAATACAGAAATCTACATCAATTTGCTGCCGCTTAAAAGGGCTATTGAAAGTGTAACCAAAGCTTTAGTGTCTTTACTCTATATCCAGGATCTCTTCGTGGTGTTTGTAAACAAAATATCCATTCTATTGACAGTATATCGCAATTCTTCAGATTGATCTTATCCTAAAGGAACCATCCCTCATTCAGGTAATTCGCTGTTTGTTTTTTTCAGTTTCAACAGCTGGTAAGGAGTTCACTCGAGAACAGTCTTTATTCTATTAGATTTATATGGAAAATTTGATTAGTCAATTCTAAGTTCTATGAATCAACAAATTAAAATAATAGAATCCGTGAAATTATTATTATAATTACATGTATTATACTAGATATATATAGCGCTCTTTTCACACAGGGTTGTGTGTTCAAAAGCGCTTCACATGAAATGACACAAATGTACACCTACAAAGCGAAAAACGACATATAACTACATCTAGATCTAAATATAAACATAATACCTTATAAATTAACATAGAAACAGATTCCGATTAAGGGAAATCCTTTCCAAGATAATATAGAATAATTTATCAATAGTTTGTAAAATCATCTTTAAAATGAGTCAAATACCTAAAAGACCACAGATCCCACCCCCTCCCTGCCATCAAGATCCACCAGACAGCCGCTGGTCGACGCTACAACCCCAGAACTCCAATCTTGACCTATACCATTATACAGAATGAACACATCCCTGGGGTAGCATTCATCTTACCTCTCCACCCTACACCCACAGGACCTACATAATCCATGGCTGAAATTACACCCGTAATTTATAAAACATAAAAATAATAAGCTGTCCTAGAATTATATCGCAGACCCCAATCCAGTCGGTTTCAAAGAGATCAGAGTCATGTCCCTACGATCAAGATCTACCAAACAGGCAAAGGCAAACGGTACAACTCCAGAATTTCCAATTAGTCCCACAATATATACAGCAAGAACATAGCCAAGAGGTAACAGTCATCCATTTACTACTGTGTTCTTATAACAAATATGAAAGAAGTGTGTTTTCAGACTTTTTTTTAAGACTGAAACTGAGCTTGCATCTCTGATGTCTGGAGGTAGAGTGTTCCAGAGCTTTTTGCTTGAAACTCCTATCTCCAAACTTCACCAAACGACTTATCGGAAATGCATACACAAATTAGATAGTGGTCTTCGTTTAGCATTTAATTTACACACATGATGTTTGTTAAAAAATAAAGACATGTAAAATATTGTAACAGCCTTTCATCAAATTTATGGAAATTTGAGGATTTTACAATCGGCATTAATATAGCTAATGGCTAGGACTCCTGCTATAACCGCTTTTTTGACGAACCTTAATGATTTTAAATTTTCTCATAATCTAAAACACGTATTTAAAAGATGAACAGAACTTTTGATAGTTTTGTCTGGTCGTGTCGTTGTTCTCAATGTATAGATTGTATTTTGATTATGTAATGCTTACCATACACTTTCAACCCTAAATATCTCTTGTGGATATTTATTATCCTTTTGGACACTTCTAGTACAGGCATTTTGAACCAGTCTACTGTTGCACTTTTGATATGTCAAATAAATCGAATAAAAATATCAAACAGTGCAGACTCTGATCAGGGTCTACCCTGTTTGCATATGCTATCAGTAATCGCTACAGAGGGATGTAGGGTTGAAAGGGTTGAAGTAAATTATTAATACGTTGCACATAGAGAAAGCTTGCAATTCCAATTTAGATCAGATTTCCAAGCGTTGGCGCTTGATTTGGCGCTATGAGGTTTGTGTTTAACCCACCCAAATAGCCTCTAGTTTTGAGGACAAATGACCACATAATGCGTGTTTAAAGTAAAACAGAATGCGCGTTAATGTGCGTTTCATACTTTATACCTTTCGACTGATTAAAGCTACATCATGCTTAGAAGTAGAAATTATTTCTGTGCAACTATTTTCGCCATTGCTGATATAGCTTTGAGGCATAAAAGACGTATTGATGGAGTACTTTTTTATCTATTAAGACGCAACTTGTGTCTGTCTTAGTTGGGCTATATGTATGCATTATTTACATCAATCAATTTGAATTAGATGCAAATTGAATACAACTATAGAACAACTAAATGTTCACTTATTCGTGTATTAATATGTGCAACAACGCAACGCTGATATTCAATTGTCATGATTGTAATGGTTTCCAAAAAGGACCTATACTGTACGCAACTTTTACACTGCCAATGGAGCCAAAAGGGCCACTTTGCAGACAGTTTAGATCCTGATCAGACGCCGCGTAAAGCGGCGTCTGATCAGGATTCAAACTGTTGGACACTCGTATCGATATTTATTAAGTCCGGATACGTTGTATCTTAATTTCAAACGATCTTGCAGACAACAACATTGAAACACATGACAATGAAGCGGTGAAGGGTTAGTTATCTCACGATTTATTTCAAATTGGCAGTCGAAAGAGTTACTTGAATATATTCATAGATTATAAATGGGTTTATATTCCAGTAAATGGGTTTATGAGCACGCCTTCTGTCAAGCGTATCCCCTTCTTGTTACTCTTTTCAATATTAAGAAACCCATCAAAAGTCACCATTATATTTCAAAATGGAAGGGTCCTGTAGATAGTTTGCATTATTCAGGGTGTTCATTCATCGCAAACCGACATAACTATGTCGTCTCCTTATTTTCACTGACTCACAAGAAGTGTTAATATTCTAATTGACCTGTATTATTGCACACAAATGAAACTACTAGTCCACACGAAACACTCTCATTAAAATGCGATTGGTTCCCGCTTTCAATGAAATACAGTGTATTGAAAGTTAAGAGCGTTTTTCACTCAAGCCTTGGAATATTGTTTACTCAAAGATCAATACATCTGAACAAGTTAATTAACTTGCTCGGCACTTTCGGCGGATATCTGTTGACGTGTTCCTGTAAAACAGTACGAGAAAAACGGAATCAGTGCAGCCCATTATTAGAGGCTGCGCGTTTCATGCCTGGCTTATCGGAGTCTTCAAGGTTTGAATACATTCTTATCGAATTCGTTTGGAATTACAATATCCAAGAATCATTACCGGTAATATAAACAAACAAACAACCAATTTTATCATATACCTGCCTATTGTTTATAGAGATTTCTCAGATAGATACATTTCATATACATCACAATTGAAATCATCACTAGTGATGATAGCACTTTTGCAGTGACGATATCATTTTGGTGACGTCACCTCACAAAATATTTGGTGACCTCGCGCGTAAACAACTAATTTTGTGTGTTTTCTCCGTTAAAACGTCATTAAAATGTAGATAATAAATAGAATAATCAATACCTTTGGATGTATATGGAAAATATATCACTCGAATGGGTTGTTATCTGGTGAAACGCGTCGTGCGGACTCGTTTTATAACCATATAACAATACATTCTCTTTGCGAACCTCTCTAAGAATACTAGTAAACAAATTTAAAGATGCTCAAACTTACGTTTAAATTGACAATGTCGTAACGATAAACATTTAAGCTGACTTATAACACTATTTGATATGACGATATATTAGATATAACACAACAAACTATGTTTCTAATTGATAAAATGGACCTCATATCACAAGCTTTTGACGAAACGAAATAATTCAGACGGCCCAGAGCACGTCGTTATAAGATAGCTTCACTGTACATGCTTTTTATCAAATAAAACATTACTAAAAACCGAACGCACTTACTTCACGACGTGATACTAATTAAACTAGGAAGGCTGTTTATCAGGTGTCATCACTTCATTATCCCTAATACCAAAGATGACCTGGGTACAGTTGGTACTATCGGATTATATCTATTTAAAGGAGGCGCCTGGCTATCTCTTGGTGGCTTTAAACACTTTTCACTACAGCAACCCGCTTGCAATGGTTATTTTTAAACAGTTTGGAGCCTGATTAGATGTCGCGTGACACGGAATCTGATCTGGATCCAAATTGTGTGAGACTCAGTATGATATTACTTTGGTTGATTTACATAAAATTTAAATTTGAGAAGAAGAAACAGATGAAAATTGTGTAAAACGCATGACGTCATTGCATCGGAGGGGGTAATGTCGATATTATCCGAATGCACGCCATAATAACGCGTATGTATCATTACGTATGTTAAAACACTATTCGGTATGTTAAATGTATAATGTCTAAATAGCTGCTGTGATTGCTAATAATTTTGTCAATGGTATATATAATATGTAATAAACAAGACTACAATGTACAACGTTCTTGTTGTTTTCTTCTTTAAAACATTAAACTGTTATTCTTTTTACAGTTTTCTTTGTCGCTTATCTATTTCTGCAATTTCCCGTCAGATAAAATTTAAATTAAAACTGGACAAATCGAATATACAAACATGAATCCAATGAGCGCAAATGAGTTAACATATACAGTTACTCGGTGCCTGATCATTCTCTTTACTGTAGGTCGCTGTGACTAAACTCTAAGACAAAAAAAATAATTGCACTAAGTTTGATATTTTTCTTGAAACATATAACCATTTGCAAACTTATAAGATAAAACAATACAATCTTTTATTTCACACCTACATCGATTAAACCAATCGACAACCCCTCTTTCTACCACGTGACGGTACATGAGAACCCTATATTGTACCGGAATTTAAAAAAGCTATCCCAGAAGGCCATATTTTTCTCATATTGGACTCGGATCCAAAAAATCTATATTTTTTTTCATATTGGACTGGACAACTCTTCCGACACTCTGTTCTGAGTTACTTTCCTTGGCATTTCACCTTTGTCTGCTACAGTGTTCCATCTCTGCAACGACACCCCATTATTGTGTGTGTTGCTCGGAGCGAGTTTTTATAGGGAGGGGAAAATAAGACTTGGCTGAAATTTGCAATATTTATTTAATTTAATGACGTAACGATAAACAATAAGCTGTAGACGTTTTGGCGCGTTAACGTTCAAACGTAAAATACAGTAAATAACGTGCTGACGTTATTATAAGTTTTTTTTTCTATATTATGAATATAATGTTTGTTTATCCGAATATACGCTTTAAAAATGCATAAGATAATGTATGCCTTATGATATCGGAGTGAATTCTAAACATTAGTAAGTTTTATAATGATAACAAACAAAAGAAAAAATATGAAAATGCTTTTGAGGAATAAAATTACTGTAGGTGTTTCTTCACTTTTAAAGGGAGGTAATTCATAAAGTTCGTTATATCATAATTTGAAAAAACGACCCTTTGTTAGATTTCTTACACCTTTAACATGTTTAAAAAGAGTATCTTGATGGGGTAAATGATTAAAAATTAGATCTAGAACAAAATAATACGTGTAGACGATTATAGATTTGAAATAGATCTACTGGTGTGAGTAATAGCATTTTGGAGCTGTTTCTAAGAGAGTTACGTCCACTCAGAGTCATGCGTGTAAATGTTTGAATTTAAAAGTAGTCGCCTCGGTAAGATTGTAGTTATAATGTACTGTTAAGTGATCTATACTATTGTTTATTTTTCATTTCAAAATAGAAAAATGGCGAATGCCTTTGGAGCGGAAAGTGGGGGTAATTCATATATGTTATATAAAGTAGGCCTAAGGATTAAACTTAAATGTTTCAAATCAAAGGTAACTTTCCGAATAGCGGCAGTCGACAAATTTAAGCAGATGGTATTGCAGCCATGAAAAGAGTTAGACATAAAAAGTATTGTCCTGTTTAGGGAACTGCGACAAGAGCCGGTGTAGGGAGGGAACACTGTACTGTTTGGAAATTGCGAAGTCAAAGGCTAGGCTAGAAGGAATAGGAAAACATGCATGTGGTTTCTTTTGTCATTTTATAATTTTATGGTGTGAAATAAAGAGGTAATTTAACAGTGTTGAGTACAATACTGAATTCTATTGGACTCGTACACAGCAGTCATAATCCATATTGGACTCGGCTATCGCCTCGTCCAATATGAATTATGGCTGCTATGTACTCGTCCAATAGATTTCAGTATTGTACTCAACACTGTTAAATAACCTCATAGTATTGTATAGGTCAAATGCTTATACCAGCTTCTGGCTGTTTGCCTTCGAAAACATTACATTATGAATGTTTACTTTCGATAATTGCATTCAGATATGTCTTTAAAAGCTGAGGTAGGACGAAAAGAATAACTAGGATTTATTTAATTGTAGGAATGAATTGAATTTATTTACAAACGATGACCAATACGCCAAAGCCTTAAGTAACTGGTACCAAACGACTAAACATGATTCTGCGACCATTAGCAAACGCATATTGACTTCGCGATAGTATTGTGCTGTTATTTACTCAGAGCAAGAAACACCAAACCCTGGATTAGATGGACTAATCTCCTGCTGTAAGTGTATATTGACATTTTTGTTAACATGTACAATCAGATATGAGAACATTGTACGCAAGTTGCTGGATTTACCAGTTTCTATTGAAGTCGAAACTCAATAATTTGAACTTGCGTTACTTCGAGCATACCCTTATGTCAAAGTTATAACGTGGCTTAGTCACGTTATACTTTTGACATAAGGGGTATGTTCGACTTAAGCGAGAACGGGTTATCGAAATTCCTCCATGAAATACTGGCACAGTCGATTTAAGAGAGTTCGAAGTATCGATATTCGACTTATTCCTGATGTCACAGCTGTTTTGAAATAAATGTATGCAACTTGATAAAATGCATCATCCGACAAGGATATCAAATGCAAACGCAATGCAATAAAATGTAGAAAATGGCCGGTTTTTTAACGTCAGTCGAACATGGCTGCTAAACAGTCAGGAGCAGGATCATACACCGGGTTACCAGACCGAAAATCTGACCAATCAAATGCTTGAGTACCATTTAAGACTCAACTCAAAAGCTTTATAACCTTGGGGTCTGGCGTCTGCAATGAATTCACGCCGTTTGCAATAGGCATAAAGGGTTTTAGGACAAAATCGAGTATCAAAGCATATGTTTCATTAGTAAATTGGAGACGACGGTATTGTTTCGCATAAATGCGTTTTTCAAGAGCAATAACTCCAAAATACCCACAAATAAAACACGGGTAACACGACCTCTAATCAAGATCCACACCGTTTTCCATTCACATTAAAAAAGGTCTATAGTTTAAAAAAACACGTAATTTTCTACATTTGATTGTTTTTGCGTTCGCATTTAAACGGAGGTTGAGGAGTTTGAGAGAACAACGTGCTCGACACAATGTTACTTTAACCAGGAAATAAACATCCTTGTTTAACAACGAAATTAAATTTAGGTTAGACCATGGTTGAGAGCGACCAAACGATATACATGTAGTTCGAGAGGACACAGCCCCCGAGAACTATGTCGTTTAGTCGCGCTCAACTATGGTCTAACCCATTTAGCAATTGCTTGGGCTCGAGGAAAATAAGACTCTTCATTGCTGCTTTTTGTTTTGTTGTTGTTGTTGTTGGCGTACCTGTGCTTGGTACAGACATTATTGTCTGTCAAGATGGAGGATTACGTGCAGAGCTGTTTTCAATTACCTCGCCATATAGGCAGCCATGCTCCGTCTTCAGAGAAGCTTTTTGTTTTAAGACGAACACCGTCAGTTTATTTTTATTTGTTTTATAAACAGTGACTGGCTATTTCAATATAACGCCAACACAAATATATATTATTGATGCACTATATGTTAGCACATTCATTAGCAATTGTCTTTAACCCTTTACCTCATAGCCTGTTTCTAGTTTTAATGACAGGTGACCACTTAAAGCAGGTTGAAAGTAAAGCAGAATGTGCCTTAAGGCACATTCTGCTTTACTTTCAGCCTGCTTAAAGCTAAAATCTGCTAGGCTATATAAAATATTTGTAATGGTAATTGTTCATGAGGATATAAACTGGATCTATTTTCTTCAGCGGAGGAATAAATTAAATACGCTAAAAGTCGCTTCTATGGGGGAAAGGGTTAAAGTCTAGGTCTCACTGTACATTTAAAATTGAAAAATGACGTCATCAAGCGTGTGCAATTCCCCTCTGATATCAACTGTGCAAATGGTACAGAATGTGTAAAATAAAGTATAAAATAACATCATATTGTACGAAATTACTCGTTTGACGTTAGTTTTGAGATTGCAATGGCTATCATCTGAATCTCATAATACATTATTCACTCAATTTGGTTTAGCATATAAGAAAAGACGTAATCTATCTATGTACAGTAAAAACCTCTCTATCACAACCACTAAAATGTGTTAATTATTAGCCGTTTACGTCAGATGACTGCTTCAAGCAATATCATATTAAAACAGAAAGCTCCGGAAGGAACTTTCTGTTTACTGTCACTTTGCTTTAGGTTGCCAATTAATTTTAATACAATCAATTAGCAGTCGTTCCAGTGATCGTATAATGGAGGTTTTATTTTAGTTATATAGAAGTGTTCATTGCACGATCTTAAATGGCTGCTAACCTCGAAGGTGAAGCGTAAATATTTCCCAAAAAGGCTATTGTCTACAAATTGAATGGCTTCATCACATGAATTTTGATAAATTCGTACCAGATATTGAAACAGTATCAGAGATTAACGAGATTAAAGCCATTTCTGCTTATAAGATGCGCACTTTAACGTTTGTATGTAAGTCCTCCATCGCAGAAAGTGGTCTCACTTAATACAGTCATGAACGTGCATCATAAAAATATTTCCGAATCCTAGGAAATGGTAGTTTAAAGCAGGCTTAAAGTACAAATTATGTACGCTGGATCCAAACTGTTTGACACTCGTATCGAAATTTTGTCAGTCAAGTTGCCTTAAAATTTACCTTGAAACGATATTGCAGACAACAAAATTGAAACAAATGACATAGAAACGGCAAAGTGGTAAAATCCTCACGGAAAATTATCAGTGAAAGGGTTAACCCACTTACCACCATGACTTTATTAGTTCTAAGCAACTGTCAAATGTCTCAAATTAAATGTGCAGGTAACAGGGTATGGGATAAAATTGATCAGACTGGTAGGCAGTTTTAAGCCCGATCAGAGCCAGATAATCATCAAATCATAATCATAAATGTCTATCAATGACCTATAAATAAGACAAGCAATACATCCATTAAAATAATTTTCCTGTCGAGTTTTGGTAACTCGCGCATTCATTGTTTTTTCGTACTGCTCCTGTTGAACGTCGGTAACTCGAACAAGCCCTGTTCGATAGTCTAACCATTCCTTTTATCGACATACATGTATTTTAGTTATCCATTTAACACGCTGCATGTTAATACGTTTGAAAACATGTGACCACTGAAAGCAGGTTAAAAAGTTAAGCGGAAAGTGCTTTCAGGCACTTTCTGCTTAACATTCAGCTTGATGTAAGTTTATATCTGCTAAAGTAGATCTACAGAAAACAAGTATTATGCCGCACGTTCGTGACTGTATGGAGAGGTACATTTTCTTCAATAGAGGGTAACATTACAGGAGTAAAAAGGGGGTATTGATTGAGTGCTTGGTTTTAAAGATTCGACTCTCAAACCCCTACAACTAAAACCATTCATTTCTACGTTTATATGTTCGCCTACTGCCACAAATGTCTATCCCGATTTAAATTACGTCATGCGTGTTATATTTCTTTCAGTTGGTGATAATGTCATACTACTAATATCCAAAATGCCCCATACGGTTATTCGGTCGTTATTTACCTGTCAGACGTGTCATTGTGGTCTAACTAATTGCCATTATTGTTGCATTAGTGCAGTTGATGGGTCTAAGTGTATATAAAAACGTAGTTTAAACGGTCACTGTTTGAGGAAACATTGGTACTCTATAGCCAGGTGATTGCTTAATGCATGACCAAAACAACCGGTACAGAATAAAGTTCCTAAATGAGCTTTAGGTGTTTTTTTCTGTGAGTCATAACGCTTCTAATTGGATTAAAGGTTGTTAAGTCATTAAGTTTTGAGTGTCCGTTTAACATAATTGTACAGTATAAAAAACTAAGGCGAGGCAGTCTGTTATCGGTGGCATTTATCATGTACCTCATACGTACCCGACAGAGTAATGTAGCTAGCCTATTTGATATTCCCTTTGACTTGTCTGATATGGGTAAATGGGGATGATGTGATTGTTCTTTCCTGTTTAAAATTAACTAACGCAAACGTAATGCAATAAAATGTAAAAAATAAATGTTGGTGTTTTATAATGTAGATATTTAATCTTGATAAGAATAAACGCATAATGCGGCGTCTGATTAGAGTCTACACTGTTTGCCTATGTCCCATATATCGGATCGTGGACACAAATGGTTTAACCTTTAAACAAACAAAATATCGTTTGCTTAAACACTGCTATCGGACCATACGTTTTGCTTCGAAGTAAATTTTAAGGAGATATAATCGCAAATATATCGATTTCAGGGGCGACCATTCAAGATGACGCGGCGTCAGATCAGGACCAAACTTTTTGCAAAGTAGACCACCTGAGTCGCATTTGTCGGTAAAAGGTTATGAAAATTAGAATGATTTTATAGGGGTGTGCTGACTTCAATAGATTGTTTGATAACGTATTAACAAGAAAAAATATCAAAAGGAATGTTAGTTATAATTGCCAGTGAAAACCTTTCAAAAGTAGGTAAGCGATTTTGAAGAAGTACCTTTAAAATATTTTTTCAAACACACAAACTCATGAATGTTCCTCAAAGTAAGGATTCCAGTAGCATGCACATTTAACAATTAAATATCTCCAACAGTGTATGTCTGATTCACGATAATATCTTTCTTTAAAAAGCCACCTGGTTTAATAACCGAAACTTTGCCAAAAAAGCGGACATGTAGTGTATAATCAGTACATTTTTATGAGACAATCCTGTAAAATATGATACTAAGAAGAAAGAACAGATGAGCAATATCACCCCTATAACCTCCGAAACAGACAACATAGATGTCATCAACATATTGAGTGTTCCGCCAGAGGCTAAACAGAAAACGGTACGTGTTTGGTATTCAAGTATTAATTGATATTGCAAATGAACCCTAGCACACACAATAACAATTAACATACAGTGGAGAATCTGTTATTCTTTCCCAATAAACGCGTTTACGCTAAAACTATTATTTACAGTGCAAACAGTTTGGAGCCAGATCAGACGCCGGGTAACCCGGCGTCTGATCAGGCTCCAAACTGTTTGCCACCAAGATAAACATGAAATATCAGAATTGTCCAAAAGTTGTTCTTTTCTACGTTTTAGTGCTTTGCGTTTGCGTACGTTTGCGTTTAAACGGGAAAGAATAACAGATTCTCCACTGTACTTGAAATATGCCCTACATATACATTTACTTCTCGATATACAGTCGAACCTCCTTAACCCGAGCTTGTCTTACAGTATAATTTCATTACAGTGTTCCTTCCCTACAACGGATCTCTGAACAACGGCCATCATTACTACAATGCTTGCAGCTGTTCCAAAAATAGTGCTCCCTCCCAAAAACGACGGCCCTTCCAACATCGACTCCCTCCTAACAACGAGCCTTGTTGCAGTTCCCTAAACAGGACAAATCTGGCTAACGCTTGCACTACTTCAATATCGTCTGCTTAAAGTTGTCGTCCGCTCTTTTTTCTCAAAGATCTATGTTGGACATTTTGACAGAAAAAAACTTACTGACGGTTGACGAACAGCTTGAATCCAGATCAGACGCCGCGAAACGCGGCGTCTGTTCTGGATTCAAGCTGTTTGCAAATGTGAACTAATTTCCCTCTCTATAACGTACCCTCCGAACAACGAACATTATTGTTGTCTCCCATGTGGTATCGTTGAAGAGAGGGAGCGATGTAAGCAAATGTTGTCTAACGCTTTCATTGCCACAATATTGTCGTTTGTTGGGTTTTACTCCTCAAAATTACATATTAGAAATTGAGACAGAAAGCCAAATGACGAGTGACAAATAGATTAAATCCAGATCAGACGCCGTGGAAGCTGTTTGAAATATAAACCAATTTCCCTCCCTTTAACAACTCCCTCTTAACAACACACACACTATTTGTCTCTAATTAGGTGTCGTTGTGCAGATTGAACATTTCTAAATGTGTCAAATACCTGTGCCCATAACCGCATTATCCTGTTTCTATTTTTGAAGAAAAGTGACCACTTGACGCAGGTTTGAATTAAAGCAGAATGCACATAAAGGCGCATTTTTCTCAGTTTAAGCCTGCTTTAAGCTGCTTCCAGCTGCTAGGATATAACAAATATGTCTGATAATGCATACTCGTGAATTGAATAAATTTGAACTTTTTACTTCGGTCGTGGAAAACATTTTAGGAGTGAACAGTGTTAAGTCGAACATGTCTCTTGCAAACAATGTGAAACAATACCAGGCTCCAAGATGATACAGCTTTTGAGTTGGGACTGAAGTCGTTCTCAAGCATCTGATTGGTCAGATTTGCGCCTCGGTTCAAATCTGACCAATCAGATGCTCGAGAACAAACACGGACTCAACTCAAATGCTTTATAACCTTTGGACCAAGCTACAAGTAACGCGTCGTTGTATCATACTCGAAACTTATTTATGGTCAACTTGAAATAAATCGCGAACGCTTTTGAAAGAAACGTTTCTTTTGATTCATACACATTACAGATAGATTTTATTGTCCTGGCAAGACGAGGTTTCGATATGGACCTTTGCATTTCAACTTTGGGGCCGACAGCACGCTCTTTTATTATCGGAATTTACCGTTGTCGTCTGCCGGTCTTTTTCTCAACATTACATACCAATTGACGTAACGCGGCGTCTGATCTGAATTCAAGCTGTTTGCAAATTTTAACCAAGTCTTAATTTCTATTCCTATAACAATTCCATACGAACAACACACACAATATTTGTCTTCCATTGGATGTTGTTGTAGAGAGGGAGCACTGTATATACAAATAGTAAATGGATATTGGTGCACGCATAAATTGTGTTTCTTCAAGTTGAAAGCATCAGACAATAACTATTTAATACGGAACTATACCTATCAGCCGTAAAATCAAAAACAAATTAGTTCATCTTTGCCAAAGGTTAGCTCCACACTGCCAGTTGTATCAAATCGGCCTATTCAAGTTGACAGTGCAATTGAAGGCGATGTATACAGCCCGAGACGTTTTTGGTGGACATAGCGGATGTGAAGAACGCTTTGGCGCGAGTCGGATTAATTTTTTCCGCCAAGAACGTCGATAGCTAAATACAACGTCCTGTAACGCATCGCCAACTGGTGATGTGTTATTTAAATGCCTTCAATATACACCAGCAGCAACTACATAGTTATATCATTGTATATCCAGATACATTTAATATTCAAGTAGAACAATATATATTTTATGTATAGAACATGCACGCAAAACATATATCTTGATTCTATACATGACGTCACGTTGAACCGAGCAAAACACAAACAGTAAAAACCGAGGAGTAGAATAAATACTTTCGTATCTTACTGTACATATACACACGGAAAAGCTCGATAATAAAAGGAAACATAATAAATGTTATTGAAATAGCATTGCGTTGTATCGGGCAACGGCCATGTTCTCAATGCATCAAAGTGTCCTTATTTCCAATAAAAACAAACACTAGATGAAGTATATGTAAAAATATCAAGTCAAACTTAGTAGAGCAGGAATTGCCAGCAAAACCTATAGTTTAACAAGTGCATTGTTTAACATGCAATTGTGCGTTTCAACTTTAAACAACGAATACACATGAAAGAGGGGGTTTTATGACGCCCAGTTGAGAGGCTTTTCAGCATTGTCTGGTTTGTAACAGAATTAATCATGCCGTCTGCGATATCGTCAAATCCTTAAAAGATCCACAAGGTTAACATTCTATTGTGTTGTCTTACTATAAAAATGTAGCTTTTGACGCATGAACAACTTTGATACAAGTACGACGTATATATAGCTGGGTCCAAGGTTATACAGCGTTTGAGGTAAGTCTGAGTGTGTTCTCAAGCATTTGATTGGTCAGATTTGAGCCTAGGCTCAAATCTGACCAATCCAATGCTTGAGAACGACTTTAGACTCACCTCAAAAGCTTTATAACCTTGGACACAGTTCGGCTTGAAATGTGTATATGTTTTAAAATGTATTTTTCAGTGGCAAATAAAGTGCACATTGCATTTGCAAATGCACCTTTAAAGCGACCAAATATCTCGGACATACGATTTAAACATGTGTATTATTAATTATAGTAGATCACTGATCAATACAGAGTTAAAGTAAAACCAGATGGCCAATGTGCAAATTGTCATATCTGCATTCGCCCTGTAATTGTTTTAGAAGCGTATTGAAATATGAAGTATAATTCCTAGTAAACCTGAAAAAAAAAGAAAATTGTCCCAGCCAGTCAGAAAGAGGGCGAAATCTCAGTCGAAGAGATACCGACCTAGCGACCAGACAATACAGTTGCTTTGGCGTGAAATTAGGCTGAAATACACATGCGCGACCTATCTTCTTTTAAATATACTTTAATAATAGATATCCAAGTTGCATTGTTTATTTTTAATTTCTTATTAGTGTTCGTTAAGCACACAGAGACGGTTTACTTGGTAAAATTCTGAATTTGTAATGCAACTCCAAATCATATATGTGGGTCTACTTATCATTATATTATAGAGATCGAATGGCTGTTACATCCAGGATAACATGTATCAAACATATTTTGCCGGTATATGATATTTTCATATACATAAAAAACAATTTTGTCAAGATTCACCAAGTAAAGGACAATTTGAAAATATAAATATAAGCAATAAACGACGTGTTTTGCGATTTACGGGATTGTAAACGCATGAGGTTTGCTGGGTAAGTTTATCGTACAGGCAAGTCGTTACCCTAACCGTTTACAATCATTCCTTCCTTAATTAAACATTTACCAAAACGATGTAAAGCGTCGCCGAAGAAAGGTTTTGTATCATTTACAATATCCTAAAATCTTTTGTTTTTCATTACGACTCATATATGAGTCATCTGGTTCAATTAGCCTGCATGCGGATGCATCACGCGTTTGTAAATATCATGAAAAAAGAAGATTAAATGATACCAGACATTTGTGATATGCTCAATTTCAACATGAATTTATAACAATATTAGATTTCCTATGGAGAATGTTTTTGTACATTCGTGTTTTATTTCTAACAGTATGTACATGTACATGTTAATGATTAGTCATATAGTCCGGGAGTCAAATGCCGATATTAAGCTGAACGTGGAAATGCCTGATGAAGTTTTTTTCTCTGCAGTTTTCAATAGTCTAGGGGGTCCTCATCAAGATCAAAGAGGGTGCCCGGTGATATCCCTTGAGCATTTCTCAAAATATGCTAATTAAGTCGGCCATTACAGAAATTCCGTTATTTGTCCATATGTCAATTAGTATTCATCCTACCATGATCAAATCGGTGTCTATAACCAGGTTGTCAGGGTCTACGAACATGATAAACCCATCATTTCAGGAATTAAATGTTTTGGACATATGCAACTTATGCAAATTATGCAAATGAGGTCGGCCATTACTGAATTTCCGTTATTTGGCCATATGTCAATTAGTATGCATCCTACCATGGTGAAATTGGTGTCTATATTCAGGTTATGAGGGTCTACGATCATGGTAAACCCATAATTTTAGGAATTAAATGTTTTGGACGTATGCAAATTATGCAAATGAGGTCGGCCATTACTGAATTTCCATTATTTGGCCATATGTCAATTAGTATGCATCCTACCATGGTGAAATTGGTGTCTATATTCAGGTTATGAGGGTCTACGATCATGGTTAACCCATAATTGTAGGAATTAAATGTTTTGGACATATGCAAATTATGCAAATGAGGTCGGCCATTACTGAATTTCCGTTATTTGGCCATATGTCAATTAGTATGCATCCTACCATGGTGAAATTGGTGTCTATATTCAGGTTATCAGGGTCTACGATCATGGTAAACCCATCATTTTAGGAATTTAATGTTTTGGACATATGCAAATTATGCAAATGAGGTCGGCCATTACTGAATTTCCGTTATTTGGCCATATGTCAATTAGTATGCATCCTACCATGGTGAAATTGGTGTCTATTTTCAGGTTATCAGTGTCTACGAACATGATAAACCCATCGTTTCAGGGATTAAATGTTAATTTTATTTAGGTTCATATGCTGCCATCTTTTATATACTCAGCCAAAAAAGAAAGTATCTATTTTTGTATTCTAAATTATCAGCGTCTCATACATAAACTGTATTTAAATTTTAGTTTATAAAAAGAAGCAGCCGATATGAAATCATTGTGGCTAAATAACTAGCACATTGTTTTGAAAATGAAAGGTCTATATCACTCTTTTTCCTGAAAACAGCTGTTTTGCTAAGAATTATTTTTCATAGAAGAGAAACAAGTGTTTTCATATTCAGCAGCTAGCACTTTTTCTTTAAGAAAATAAAATCACATTAGACTTTCATTCATCACAAAATTCACTGCGTTATTAAGATTAGAATGTCCTATAATACCAAATAATCTCCCAAATTACCTCATTTTCATTGCATATGTTGTTTAATCTGAATATTTTTACTTGAATACATTGGTTTTCGTATGAGCTTTTTAAACCTCAAATAAAACTGGAATTGATAAAGTACTTTAAAAAGATATTGAGCTTGAAAATTCACTTAATCTAAAGTAAATGTAACAAGTAGGAACCTTCGATTTTGGCTGAGTTTATCAGACTGGCCTGCGAATATTCCCGATTTAAATCCTATATAACACGTGTGAGACGCACTAGGACGTCGTTTTCGAACAAACCAAACTATCAACATGGTAAATGACTTGGCATCAGCGTTACAAATTGAATTGAACAATTTGCCTGCGTCATTAGTTACAACAATACGTCAACAGCATGCACCACCGATTTACAACATGCTATGGACAAAATTGTTGACATACGAGATACTGACTCCAACTTCAATACTTACAGCCCATTTTGGGTGCTTATACGACATTCAAAATGAAATAAAACCTTTCTTATTTGTGAACCCAGAGATCTATCCAAGAAAGTGTCAATTTTGAAATCGACCCCTATGTCATTTCGGCCAATATTTTACAATAAAAAAAAACATCGCGTCGACTTCATTTTTACACAAAATGTCACTAAGGAATAATTCTACAATCCAGATAAAAAATATTCAGAATATATTCCAGTTGCTAGTATATATATACTATATAGAAATATACGATGGGTACATGTACTTTGTTTTTTCAGCTGAGTATAGTTGCTTGATTTACTAATATATATCTTTTATTCTTCCAGGTACCCCCACGACGAAAAGTTGAACGGGCGGGGGGTGGGGGGATAACATGGGCGGTATAGGGACATTGTTTTATTGGTTTGCATCCTGAAACGGGTATACCCCTATTGAGGAACTGGGGGTTTAAAGTATGCTTATGTCATATTATTACACAAATCTCACTTGCGAATCCCCTAAGTCCTCATTCACGTCCCTACTTCCGCACCAAATAATTACCATTTATATGCCTGAAGTTAGAGCGCCTTCTATGAGACTATTCATATGGGTGGCAGACGCCATTGGCTTTGAGTATATTTCTTTTATTCTTTCAGGTTGATTATCATGGAGCCTGATCCTGAAGAATGTCTGTATAACAAAAGTTGTCCATATAACAAACATAATACGATATAGCAAGCTATATGGTGATGATTAACTTTTAGAGCTTCAGAATGCATTAAACAAGAACACAGAAATATTTTTAAAATGTCACAAAAGCTGTGTGTCATCCTACACTTCAAAATCCAATATTGTTCGCCACAAACGCCATAGCGATGATCAAACTGAGTTCACTTATCATAAGGTAACTAAACGTTCCATATAACTTGCTACATTATATTATGTTTGTTATACGGACAGATTTTGCAGCAATGAAAGGTTCCGTCTTGTGCTGACAATCAAACTTCCAATTGAAGAAACATTCTTCAGGATCAGGCTCCATGATAATCAACCTGGAGGAATAAAAGATATATATTCAAAGCCAATGGCGTCTGCCACCCATTTGAATAGTCTCATAGATGGGGCTCTAACTTCAGGCATATGAATGTTAATTATTTGGCGCTGAAGTAGGGAAGTGAATGGGAACTTCAGAGCATTCGTAAGTAAGATTGGCATAATAATATGGCATAACCATACTTTAAACCCCCAAGATCCTCAATAGGAATATACCCGTTTAAGGATGCAAACCAAAAACAAAAAAATGTCCCTATACCGCCCATGTTATCCCCCCGCCCGTTGGAATTTTCGTGTTGAGGGGACCCTGAAGAATAAAAGATACATATTAGTAAATCAAGCAACTATAAAAGATGGCAGCGCATGAACTTAAATAAAATGAACTTAAAGAGATATTACAAAAAACTCCGGAAATTCAGTAATGGCCAACCTCATTTGCATAATTTGCATGAGTTGCATATGCCCAAAACATTTAATTCCTGAAATGATGGTTTTATCATGTTCGTAGACCCCGATAACCTGGATATAGACACCAATTCCATAATGGTAGGATGCATACTAATTAACATATGGCCAAATAACGGAAATTCAGTAATGGCCGGCCTCATTTGCATAATTTGCATATGTCCAAAACATTTAATTGCTGAATTGATGGGTTTATCATGATCTTAGACCCTGAAAACCTGAATAAAGACACCAATTTGATCATGGTAGGATGCATACTAATTAACATATGGCCAAATAACGGAAATTCAGTAATGGCCGACCTCATTTGCATAATTTGCATAAGTTGCATATGTCCAAAACATTTAATTCCTGAAATGATGGGTTTATCATGTTCGTAGACCCTGATAACCTGGTTATAGACACCAATTTGATCAAGGTAGGATGAATACTAATTGACATATGGCCAAATAACGGAATTTTAGTAATGGCCGACCTAATTAGCATATTTTGAGAAATGCTCAAGGGATATCACCGGGCACCCTCTTTGATCTTGATGAGGACCCCCTAGACTATTGAAAACTGCAGAGAAAAAAACTTCATCAGGCATTTCCACGTTTAACCCCTTGACTCCCGGACTAATAACAACGGTTTTGTTTGAGAAATTGCGTTTTTTCGTACAGTGCTCCCTCTCTATAACGACACCCAATGGGAGACAACAATTGTGTGCGTTGTTCAGAGGGAGTCGTTATAGGGAGGGAATAGGTTTACATTTGCAAACAGCTTGATTCCAGATCAGACGCCGCGTAACGCGGCGTCTGAAATGGATTCCAGCTGTTTGTCACTTGTCAAATTTTGTTTCTGTCAAATATCCATTATGTAACTTTGAGAAAAAAAACAGCAGACGACAATTTTAAGCAGACGGAATAAGTTGGACATAATTGCCCTGTTTAGGGAACTGCAACAGAGTCGTTGTAAGGAGGGAGTCGTTGTTGTGAGGGCCATTATAGATAGGGGCACTCTAGGAGGAACTCGGCGTCTCATCTGGATATTTACTGTTTGCAACTGTTAACACTTATGCACTCCTTGCATGCAGAACGGTATGTACACAGTACAGTTTATTTCGTCCATCATTTACATAACTTGTTTAAAATTTCTATAGAATCTTAGTTCACTTATACCGAAATATTCTAGTAATGGATAATCATTATATTAAATTGCGTACGGTATGAAAAGTTATGACATAATTTCGCTGCAATTTAGAATTCCCGCGGGAACTATAAACGACCTGTATGTGTTTCATTAAACGCCAATTAGTCTGACTGTAAAACACCACGTTAACAATATAACACCTGTCAGCAATGCGAACAAGTTTTGTTGTAGGATTAAGCAATACATGAATACATTAGGTAATACAAGAACACACTGATTGTCCCTAGGGTTCTATCGGTTTCTGTATAATAATGACAATCGTTATCACTTAAACAGTTCAGATATTAATAAAATGACACTTTCTTATTTGAATATGTCTAGAAATATTGCAAATATGAAATACACAGCTTTAGACGCGACAATTAACCCTTTACCCAAATAGCCTGTTTCTATATATTTTGAAAATAGGTGACTTCTTCAAGCAGGGTGAACGTCAAGCACAATCTGCCTTAATGCGCATTCTGCTATATTTTCAGCCTGATTTAAGCTACCACCTGATAGAATAAAGAACATATTCCTTACGATATATATGACTTTATAAATTGGAACTTTTTTTGCAGCGGAGGAATAAACTGGATACGATATAAGGCGCTTCCATTAAGCAAATGGTTAACCAAATGTAAACATGAAGTGTGGTATACACGGGGCAATGTTAGAATTCTGATAGGCTCGTTACGACAGACTAGCCAGTGAACATAATTATTCTAACATGATATACAGTCGAACTTCGATATCTCGAACTCGGTTAAGTCCAACATACCCGTATTTCAAAGTTAAAACGTGGCTAAGCCACGTTTTAACTTTGAAATATGGGTATGTTCGACTGGACCGAGCATGAAATAATGCAGTTCATGTGTCGAACTATCGGATAGTTCGAGTTAAGCAAGTTCGATATATCGGAGTTCGACAGTTCCATTTTAAATCATTTTTAACTATAAATTACTGACTGCATATATACGATCGCACGTATAACCGTGCATAGTCCACTTGTCATATTCAACCAATGTAGACCCAGATCAAATAGCTCCCTAGGGGAATCGTTGGTTCAATGTCAAAAGAAAAATGTTCTAGTAAAATGCATTTACTCTTCCGTTACTACAGCATTTCTGTTAACAGACGCCGTGTTACACGAACTGTTAGCAAATGTGAGCGTTTTGAGGTTTAGCAAGAATTGGGCCGAGTACACATCTATTCGCCTTGCCCATATATAAACATTTAAACTTAAAACTCAGAAAACGAATAAATAACTATTATATGTTTGTCAATTTCTATTAAACTTAAGACGACATTTATAACTCAAATCACAGAATAGTCTATGGTAGTTTGAAGTTTTACTACCTTATAAGCTTTAATGCTTGTAAATTAAACATTAATCTATAGCTTAATGTCCCTTACTTGGTTTATTTGATTAGCGGGAAAGGAACTGTGTTGGTAAAGCAATGGAAATGATAGCCTTATTATATGCACCTATGTGATGAGTAGAAACTATAACTACTTTTAACGTTCTAATGAGACGGAGTTATAACATGCATGCACATCTATTGCCGTTGACTAAAAGTTAAACAATGTCGTATATGCAGTGGAGAATGTGTTATTCTTTCCCAATAAACGCGTTTACGCTAAAACTATTTTTTGCAGTGCAAACAGTTTGGAGCCTGATCAGACGCCGGGTAACCCGGCGTCTGATCAGGCTCCAATCTGTTTGCCACCAAGATAAATATGAATTATCAGAATTGTCCAAAAGTTGTACTTTTCTACGTTTTAGTGTTTTGCGTTTGCGTACGTTTGCGTACGTTTGCGTTTAAACGGGAAAGAATAACGTATTCTCCACTGTAACATGCATGCACATCTATTGCCGTTGACTAGAAGTTAAGCAATGTCGTATATACTCGTATCTGTACTGTAGTAATGTGTTCCCCGCCGGACAATGTTTGATAAAATATTCATGATGAAGCAACATTTGTTGGCAACCAGGTCTCTGTAAGATAGATTCTTTGCGTGTCAGCGAACAATATTGCAGTTCTTAGATATTTTATGGCCTGCTTGCTTATAAGGCTTTTGCGTCACCTGAACAGTATCCTGGTCATATGAAAACTTTAACCCATTTCTTTATAAATGTGCATTTTAACGTCTTTACTTCCTACATTGAAAACAAACACTTCCCCTTTATACAGGCATGGATATGCACCATAAACAATATGTTCGAGATTAAATAGGAGCTTACAGCAGGCCGAGAGTAAAGCAGGAAGCGCCAATGAGCTTTCTGTTTTACTTTCAATCTACTTTAAAAATTCAAATGTCTTCCAATTAAGACACGAACTGTTAAAAAGGCTTGATACAGACAGATTTAATTTTAAATTAACCGAGACATGACAAAACCTGCCTTATTGCATTGCAAAAAGTATAATTAAGGCCAGTCGCCACGTCAAATATGCGACAACTCGCCTTGATCTACCATGTGTGACACCCACACTCATCTAAAGCATTGCATTTAATGTATTTTGTAGTACTGACCAAACTCATATGCAGAGATTGAGATATGTACAGTGGGGAATCTGTTATTCTTTCCCGTTTAAACGCAAACGTACTCAAACGCAAAGCACTAAAACGTAGAAAAGAACAACTTTTGGACAATTCTGATATTTCATGTTTATCTTCGTGGCAAACAGTTTGGAGCCTGATCAGACGCCGGGTTACCCGGCGTCTGATCTGGCTCCAAACTGTTTGTATTGTAAATAATAGTTTTAGCGTAAACGCGTTTATTGGGAAAGAATAACAGATTCTCCACTGTATAAACGGTGCATGTTCTGTACAATATTTCAATACAAAAATTATTGATTGCTACTGACCGTACCAAGGCGGGCTCCTATATTCACTTAGCTTTATGTTTGTCTTGCGTGTTGTTTTCTATTTGGTGTGTAGATGAGGGAATGGTATTGCGTGTGTGTGTGTGTGTGGTTGTGTGTGTGTGTGTGTTTGTTATGGTATGGCTGTGTGTGTGTGTGTTCTGCTTTAGAGATGGGTGTATTGTTTGTGTTGCGTTTCCTGCTTGAGTCTTCTTTCGTATTTATTTGTCATGGCACGGCTTATTAATATATATTTCCTGCTTTACAATACTCTGACTAAACTGTGCACACGACCAATCAAGCACATCATATTGAGCAATCAAAATGTGAAAAGAACCATTAATGATTGAATCATGCTTTTTGTTGCTGTATACATACATGTACATCATTAGTAGTTGATGTATGTGATGCAAACAGACTGATATTCTACCATGCAATTAATGTGTGCGTTATTCAGAGGGTGTTGTTATAGGGAGGGAAATTTAAAACTTGGTTTACATTTGCAAACAGCGTGAACCCAGATCTGGATTCAAACAGTTTGTCGCTAGTCATTATATTACTTTTGTGAATTTTTCCACTAACATTTTTTGAAAAAAGCAGAAGATAATTTTAAGCAGACGATATAGATCTAGCAACATAGAAAGTGTGTAAGGTGTAATTGTCTTGTTTTGGATACAGCAGTATTGTTGTTAGGAGGGAATCGTTGTGTAGAGGACCGTTGTAGGTAGGGGTCACTGTATAATATAGATACCATGTAATTGAAAAACTGGCATGCATCTGAATAGTCACAACTACTGAATGCCACTCAGCCCGAGGGTTTGACCACTAACACTGCTCACATAATGGTAGGACTATAACCCAATATGGTGTTTGTGTTAAAGACCGGCAACAAACTAGTTTAACCCTATACCCCTTAGCCTGATTTTAGTTTTGAAAAAGGTGACTGCTTACAGCAGGTTGGAAGTAAAGCAGAATGCGCCTGCTTTAAGCTACCACCTACTGCTAGAATGAAAACAATCATTCTAATACATTTTTATGACGGTATAGATTGGAATTATTTTCTTCCGCGGAGGATTAAACGGAATGCGCTAAAAGGCGTTCTATAAGGTAAAGGGTTACCAACCCGTGGTCAATCGTAGCAAAAAAGACGAGTTATCTGAATTATCTGAGAAGTTATGACATCGACCGGAAGTTCATTCGTGTATGACGTACATTGTTTACGAAACGTATGGCATACCCGTAGTACGCCGACCGCTGTGCGTGGAATAAGGATTTTGACCGACATTAACCCAACCTCTTTAGAACCTGATTGCCTTACTCACGACAGAGAATATCCAAACAACAAGGTTACTGCCCTACTGAATTCATCTTGAGGGCGTTTCCGTTTGAAGCCTAAATTAGGATTTTCTATTTCTAGCATTCGGTTGACTTAACATGAACCACGCTTTTAGAATGCAGCTCATTTCATTTTAAACTTCAAATGTGATACAGAAGAACTTTTAAATTTTTGCAACTCTTTAACTGTTGGCACGTTAAACGCATGATGTGACGTACCATTGATTCAAATACAATTTAACCATAATTACTGGGTATTTGACCTCAGTCGATAGATATTGATCAGGGGCCTGTCATACAAAACGTCGTACGACAAATATTGTCGCAAGTCAGATTCTAAAACTTTCGATTATCATTTTTTTCTCCATAATTATTATCCGGTCTTGTGACATCTCTTTGCAATTGCCTTGAATAGACAAATCTATGGAGATGTCACAAAGCAGGATTTGATAGAGAAAACAGAGATAAAATGTGTTTTAAAGTTTCGACTTACGATCGTTTTTTGTCGTACGACGTTTCGTAAGAGGGAATTCTGTACTTTAGACAATATGCAGGTCTACCGGCGGACGTAGTCGAGGGGGTAAAGCACCCGCCTACGACATCTGGGGTTGCGAGTTCGATCCCCCGCCGGAAAAAGTCCTTCCGATGAGACTTTAAAGACCGAGATCCGATGTATGCGTGCTTTACACTTGATATCTAAAAGAACCAGAGAACTCTTTCGATGATAAGAGTAGGGCATCGCACCCGGGTTCTGTGTATCCGCTCCCCTCTCTCTGGAACGTAAAATTAGCCTATAGAGGGCAGAAACGGACGTTAACAAATCAAAACAAACAAAACATGTAGTATGATGTTCACGTAAAATAAAAATAAAATGGATTATATAATCGTGTCGAAATTCTTTTTTTTTTTACTTAGTATATAATTATAGATATTTCAGTTTTACTCATTGCCTTAGTTATACATTTGCATTTTTATGTTTTGATGTCTTATAAGAATTAATCGTGTAGGGACTTGGTTGTCAATTAAATCTCTTTAATCATTCGTTCATCTTAAACATAGACGCACGTTGAAATCGAGTTAAATCACTCCGCAAGCATTGGATTATATTGATTTAAAATGTTTAGATTCTAAGTTACATAGAAAGAACCATCTAACACAATACATTACCATGGTGATAATATTTATATTGCCAAACGTGCTGCATATTTGATAAGCAATGTGCACTCAACCTTCATACTTTACTTACTCGTGAAGGAAATAGGAAAATCACATAACTGTCATTGACAAACCCCGTTGACAATTTTATTGAAATGGAAGATTCAAATGACATATATAGCATTGTATTTCATATCTAAAGCTGGATGCAATACAAGCATTATAAAAGCAGGGTTCGTATAAAGCAAATATAAAGAGAAATGAATAACCGTATCCATTGTTTAAAATTATATATACATGTATACTGATAACATATTATCACATTAATTAATATTAATGTGAAAATCCGCATCAACATTCTAAATGAGCTACATGTATTGATAAAACCCTTTTAGATAATATACTGGCGCGTTAATATAATCTAATTATTCGTCGATTTTGGACAATCGACTTCAGACATTAGCCCCCAAAAGGCATAACCAATGAAATACGCCGTCTTATTGATTGTATCATTTTGTTGTGTGGAAAAAACAGTTCGGGGCTTTCTGTTTACCTTCATTTTGCTTTGATCAGCACTTTGTCTCAAATACAGTTGGAGATCGGTGATTTAACATTTCGCTCTCAATGACGTTTAAACGCGCGTTTGCAAACAGTTTGGATCCTGAACAGTCATACTGCCTAATTTTTCAACTTTGAAACGACATTGAAGACAACCAAATAGAAACAGACGACAATTAAACGATTAAAAAATCGGCAGTGAAAGGGTTAAAAATATAGTTATGGGGAAAATAGTTTTAATTAAGCTGAAATATATTAATTGAAATCGTATTTAAAACCCAAAAACTGTTAAAAAAGCAATATGTCTGATTGCTCAGCGTATCGAAAGAGCTTGGCAAACTCTACCCATTCTAAACGAAGGCTTTGTACAGGAAGTGGAATCACAGATCATGGTGACAATGTAATTGACCCGTATTGTAACAAGCTGTATCTTTGTTTCACATAAAACTACTTCATTAAAGTGTTCTGGCAGCCTGCAGTGAATTGATTACCTTGTTTTCAAAGTAGTATAAATTGGCAGGCGAATTTCAAGAGAATCTTATTGATGCTTTATGTGTCAATTTACAATTTAGAACTGTTGCAAACTAGCACAGCACAAATTTGAGGTACAGTGGAGAAAACATTATTCTTTCCCAATAAACGCGTTTAAGCTAAAACTATTATTTTCACTGCAAACAGTTTGGAGCCAGATCAGACGCCGGGTAACCCGGCGTCTGATCAGGCTCCAAACTGTTTGCCACCAAGATAAAGATGAATTATCAGAATTGTCAAAAAGTTGTATTTTTCTACGTTTTAGTGTTTTGCGTTTGCGTACGTTTGCGTTTAAACGGGAAAGAATAACAGATTCTCCACTGTAACACGGTTTGTGCATGGCAAGATGTTGAATACAAGAACCTGTAAGGCATAAGATAAAATATTTCGCTGCGACCGATTGAATATTGGAACATAAGAAGCCATCATGAGTGTTTATGCGGGATAGCATTGTCTCTTCCCATGGGTCACACAATTAACGCAGGGACGAAGGTTGCCGAGTCCCTGCGTGAATTTTCTGACCCGATTGGAGAGATATTCCTATTTAACATATCAAAAACGAATGTTGGATCTTTTTCTGCCATTTAGATAGTTGCAACAAATTACAAAAAACAATTAATTGGAGTTTGCTGAATAGTTTTCCGCCAAACATGACGTCGTTTGTTCATAAAAAATAACGGCATTTAGTGACCCGCATCATGCAGCGCTTGTGAATATGCATTGCAAAATATTGACGTCATGGCTATAGAGGATAGAGTGATTTTCTATGAGAAAAATCCTTACCCCATATCGGCGAATATAGGAGAACAAGCGATTCCCTATTAGGAAAATCCCTATGCCATATAGGCGATAATGTGAGAATTATAATTTCAACTAGCAATTAGAGTAAAGAATATAGACGGTAGAAAAATATTTTAGCAATTTTGATGAATTTGAAAGAAAAAGAGAAAGGTAGTTAACCACGTTACATATACAAAACATGGTGAACTGTAGAATTATAGTCTGATCAGGCTCCAAACTATTTACTATTCAGATTATAAATAATCGTTTACGTATTGCGTTTACACTAAGTTTCGTTTAAACTGGGTATGTAAATATTTATGAGCTAAGCCATGACAAAATCTGCCTTATTGCATTGCAACATTGTGCAGAACAAGCACCGTTGTCACCCAAGGCATTGTTTCTGAATTTGATCTGCACTACCGACAACCGTATATAATATACATGTAGCTACACAAAGTGCTTCATGTGCTTGCTGGTGGCAAACCGTGTAGATCTCTGACGCGGCGGTTGGTCTTGATCTACACTGTTTGCAAAATAATAAGTCTGGTTTTCTCATGGCACGGCTCATTTACACAGCATTTATTGAGTCGCAAATCAGTCAATGGTTAATATAACGTAAAGGACTACAGACATGTTTCGCCACAAGTAGACATACGGAAATAAGAAACAACGCCCGGTTTGCTCTTCATCTTATAATCAACCTTACACAAATGAACCCCGGCAGACAGAAATCTATTATCCAAATTGGAATTTGTACTCGTGTGGCAAATTACTTCGAGCCATATGTATTCATTCTATATGCAGTAAAAACCCTCTCTTTCCACAATGACGCGATGTTTATATTTTGATGATACAACCAGATTGGTCTTCTACACGTTTTCTGCTTTACTTTTATCTTACTTAATGCTAGGTTCACACCAACGGCGAATGCCGCGCTTTAAATCGGCGAGCAAAGCGCCGTCATTTTTGTTAACTTTTCAAAAAATATCACGATCTCTTACGCTCTGATAAGCTTTGATACGCTCTGATACGAATTGATTGCCGCTTTGGGACGAATTATTTCCCGACTTGTTACGGTTCCTCGCGCTTTGGTCCCGTTTTGATCAGGCTTTGTTACGCTTGAAATCACGCTTTAATAAGCTTTATTACACTTTATTACGCTTTGATGCGATTATGGCGCTTTAAATCAAGCTCTGATGCGATTATCAAGCTTTGTTGTGCATTGTTACGCTCTGTTCAGCTCTGTTACGCATTGGAAAATGTCAAGATCGCCGATTTCATGCCGATTTTTATCCAGAGCCTACATAAAGATGCAGACATTCAAAAATATCATTGCATCTTTGACTCCAGAAAACGATGGCAGAACAACAAGATCCAGAAGTTCCACATGAACCAGAGCATGATCTATCTGAAGAAGACATGATGTTTGTCTCCTTGTTGTATAACTGCATCCTAGCCCTTGAGAGCGTGAAAGAGCGTGATAGAGCGTGAAGAAACTTGCCAAGCGTAACAAAGCCTAACAAAACGTGTCAATCCTTGATCGAAGCGTCTCACTTCGTGGGAAAGCGCGAGAGTCCTTCATGAAAACGTATCAAATCGTAACAAAGCGTGTCAGATCGTGATGAAAGCGTCTGACCTCGTGTCAGATCTTCATGCCAGAACGTAACAAATCTTGAGACATCTTAACGAAGCGTGTCAAGTGGTAACAGACCGTGAAGAATGGCGTCCCCGCTTTGAACCAAGCTCTGTTAAGCTTTCCTACGCTTTGAGTCAAGCTTTGCTGAGCTTTTTTACGCTTTGTTAAGCTTTGATAAGCTTTGATACGCTCTAGGCGCTTTAATCAATTCGTGACAGAGCGCCCAATTTTTTTAAACAGTTTTAAAAAATTGGGCGCTCTTGCCGAATGTCCCGCTTGACTCCAAGCTTTCCCACGATTTATTACGACTCTGGCGCTTTAATCGAGCTTTGTTACGCTTTGATGCCGCTTTGCACGCCGCTTTAAAGCGCCATCAAAGCGCCGTTGGTGTGAACCTAGCATAACTGTCACCTGTCTTTAATAGTTATTTTCTGTAGTCGAATAGTTTTATTGTATTGTAAAACGGACTAAATGCCGATAAAATATAGGACTACCCTTGTTTGTGTTTCCCATTTCTTCCTTAGTCAAAAAGGTAACCGTCTCCAACTGTGCTTACAGTGGAGAATACGTTATTCTTTCCGGTTTAAACGCAAACGTACGCAAACGCAAAGCACTAAAACCTAGAAATGTTCCTTTTTTGGACAATTCTGATAGTTCATGTTTATATTGGTGGCAAACAGTTTGGAGCCTGATCAGATGCCGGGTTACCCGGCGTCTGATCTGGCTCCAAACTGTTTGCATTGGAAATACATGTAACAGATTTGACGTAAACGCTTTTATTGGGAAAGAATAACGTTTTCTCCACTGTAACCTTCGTTCAATAGACGCGTAATTTAGCGTATTTAATTACTCAACCGAAGGAAATAGTTTCAATTCATACAGTCAATACAGTAACAAAATAAATATTTTTTCTAAAGCCCAGCAGATGGTAGCTTAAAGCAGGATAAAAGGAAATCAATCCGCCTTAAGGCACATTCTGCTTCACTTTCAACCGGCTTAAGTGGTCAGCAGTCTTCAAAACTAGAAGCATGTTTTGAGGTAAAGGGTTAAGACAGATGAATGCACAGCAAAATGCTTCTTGATGATGTTTGTGCTTCATTTTCATCTTGTTCATCTGCCATTAAGACCATATATGAATATTTTAGTTTGAGGCACTTTTTTAAATCTGAAAAATATAGATGTTGTTAACGAATATTTTAACTCTTTGCATGCTGGGTAATTTCTTCATCTGCAGCAAGTGTCATCTGCCATGTTCGTTAACTAAAGTAGAACTTTCAAAGGTTCTTTTCAAAACAGGGTCAGAGTGACAAACAGAGTGTCATTCAGTTAAGATCTTGATGAGACGCTGCGTATTTCGTCGTCTCATCAGGATCTTAACTGTTTGCAAAGGTAATCACTGTGGCACATGTACCCGCCGCTAGCATGCAAAGAGTTAACTTATAATCCCCTGGAACTTCCAATGGACAATTCAAATTTGCAATAAAGGCTGGTCCATTTTCGACTATTTAGGGATGTTTCTTATTATATTTTACAAAATGACAAACAGTTAGGAGTCTTAGGACCCTGATCAGAGGGCTCCTGCAGGAGCCCTCTGATCAGGGACTCTACTGTTTGCATGGGAAAGATGCACTCTTCACAGGTACACTTTAGTAAAAGACGCACATATGCGTCACTAGGGCTCAATGAGTTAAAGCAGACGTACAGTGGAGAATCTGTTATTCTTTCCCGTTTAAACGCAAACGTACGCAAACGTACGCAAACGCAAAACACTAAAACGTGGAAAAGAACAACTTTTGGACAATTCTGATAATTCTTGTTTATCTTGGTGGCAAACACTTTGGAGCCTGGTCAGACGCCGGGTTACCCGGCGTCTGATCTGGCTCCAAACTGTTTGCACTGCAAATAATAGTTTTAGCGTAAACGCGTTTATTGGGAAAGAATAACAGATTCTCAATTGTATGGATGGTGACATGGTTGAATGTCAGACAGCCATCATGGTTATAGAAGACTAATAAAACTGTTTACATGTCACCTTTTTACTGCAATCGATCTGTACACTGCATGTGTTTTCTTCTATTGTGCGAAGATCATACTTATCTTAAGTAGGAAAGTGTATAAGTATATATCCGATGTTACCCTGTTACCTATTTACCATTTTAAACTATTTAGTTCTAAAAATAACTCGGTCCAGTTAGAAAAGTCGGATAATAAAAGACTAATAAAACTGTTAACATGTCAGCTTTTCACTGCAATCGATCTGTACACTGCACGTAACAATGTCCTCATGCCAGCCAGTTCACTCGTTAGCATCCTGTGGACTTGTTTTTCACGTGGAAAGAAATTATAATTAGATATGGAGTTAAGATTGAATGAAGTCAAACTGAGCCACTGATCTGAGGTGACGGCCCAATGACAGACTTTTGTATGGAAAGCAGCATCACTCTGTCGTCCGGCTTAATGTTGATGTTATCAAATTATTGACAACTGCTGTCGTGCCTGTAAAGTGATATATTTGAGATACTTTAGACCTTCATAATCAAACTTTTCAGTTTCTGGATGTTACAATTTTGTACTACATGGGTGTTGGTAGAGCTCTGTCGCTAACAGTTTCTCTTTTTTCTCCTTTGTACTGTCCTCTTATCTCTAAATTGCCATGTCTACGTTTCCGTCTTTTTTCTATTTCTTTCTGTGTGTCACTGTAAATGTTTTCGTCTGCTCCTGTCTTTCTTTATCACCTCTATCTATCTCTCTCCCTCTCTCTCTCTCGCTTGTTTGCTCTCTCCCTCTCTTTCTCGTTCTTTCCCTCTCTCTGTCTAGATGTATCATTATATGTCGGTCTAGCTTCTCTTTCACCCCTCTTTGTTCTCTCTATCTGTGTTGTTATATATCTATCTTTCTCTCCATCACTCTCTCTTTCTCCCTTCTCTCGTTTTACTAATGAACATTATTGGTTTTGATTTTATCGACAAGCTTTTCTATGACAAATAGTTTTGCACGCAATTTCAAATCCTTCAATCACTGCCATTCCAATGAGCTTTTGATTAGTGTAGCATTAAAAGAGTATACCTACAACTTGGTTAGGAGATGAATTCTCAAACTATAATCGAAAGCAGTTTATTTAGTGTAATAATCGAAATATTTTATTACAAACATCTGGATATTGTAAAATATTAACACCTGTTGCCCTTTTCGAGAGCATACACTTTAAACTAGATGGTACAGTGGAGAATGTGTTATTCTTTCCCAATAAACGCGTTTACGCTAAAACAATTATTTGCAGTGCAAACAGTTTGGAGCCAGATCAGACGCCGGGTAACCCGGCGTCTGATCAGGCTCCAAACTGTTTGCCACCAAGATAAACAAGAATTATCAGAATTGTTCAAAAGTTGTTCTTTTCTACGTTTTAATGCTTTGCGTTTACGTACGTTTGCGTTTAAACGGGAAAGAATAACAGATTCTCCACTGTATATTGTACACTCGAACAGACATTGGTTTTTCCCCATATGAAACGCAAACGCAATGTACTAAAAATGTAGAAACTGACAACTTATTTGACAATTCTAACTGTTCATTTCAATCTGAGTGGCAAACTTTTTGAGTCTGACCAGAGGTCGGGTTATCATGCGTCTAATTTGGCTCCAAACCTTTTGCAATTTGAGAACATTATCTATAATTGATATGTAACATATAGTAGTTTTTAAAGCAGGGTTCAATTAAATCGTAAACTGTTTCTGGAACCTACAGTTTTATTGTCATTTGCCGAAGGCAGCCAATTGCATTGAACAGCGAAAACAAAACCTACTTTGTGTGATAAAAATAGCTGGGTTTACTGTTACATTGTACAGTGGAGAATCTGTTATTCTTTCCCAATAAACGCGTTTACGCTAAAACTATTATTTGCAGTGCAAACAGTTTGGAGCCAGATCAGACGCCGGGTAACCCGGCGTCTGATCAGGCTCCAAACTGTTTGCCACCAAGATAAACAAGAATTATCAGAATTGTCCAAAAGTTGTTCTTTTCTAGGTTTTAGTGTTTTGCGTTTGCGTACGTTTGCGTTTAAACGGGAAAGAATAACAGATTCTCCACTGTATAATACCGAAATTGGTGTCCGCAGGGCTACCAGTTAGTTGTCTATGGTTAAGTTTTATTTTTGTTTATTACCATTTAAAGTTTTATGAGAATGTTATAAACTCGTTCCAAGTTCATTTATTCTGCAAATCACTTTAATGACTAATGGATGCATAAAACAACTGTTTAAATGATTTGCTTTATTGTGTGCACCTACATGTACACCCAAACGACTTTTGAAATGTTTCTTTTATGTGAATGAATTTGAACTAGTAAACCCTGGAATATATAATGCATGTTCAATAGCTAATTTGAGCATTTACTTAATACAGTGGAGAATACCCTATTATTCTTTCCCGTTAAACGCAAACGAAACGCAAACGCAACACACTAAAATGGAGAAAATGACAATTTTTTCGACAACTCTGAATATTGATTTTAACATTGACGGCAAACTGTTTGGAGCCTGATCAGACGCCGGGTTATCCGGCGTCTGATCTGGTTCCAAACTGTTTGCAATAGAAATAATAGTTTTAGCGTAAACGCGTTTGTTGGGAAAGAATAACGTTTCCTCCACTGTATGTTAATAACTGAAGGAAAACACAGTAGGACCTCTATAGCCTACACACGTATTGTAACCCCTTCCATGTCATGACGCCATCAATTGTAAATAATTGTTGTCTCCTTTAAATCTGATATTTAATATTTAGGTATTATAATTACAAAATACTGATATGAATGTCAAACAGTTTGAATCCTCATCAGACGCCGCATTACAAAATAATATTGATCAATAATAATAATAATAATAATAACACTTTTCATCCTTATGAGTTCTCTTCTATCTCACACTCGTATTTCTATGTTAACATTAAAACCTTCTCTGTAAATGATTATCATTAAAACTTACATGTCCTACATGTACCTTTTGCCCTACCTTTTGAATGTATAACATCTGTACTGGCTATTATTATGCCATTGTGCTTTTTAATGCCAAATAAAGATTATGTATGTATTATGCGGCGTCTGATAAGGATCCAAACTGTTTGCAAATTAACATTGTTGTCGGTGAAATGCAGTGAAGGGTCTATGGTAAACACCTTTCTATAACTCAACGCTATCCACACTTTATGAAAATGTTTAACACTTTATGACAACGCCCTACATTCTGTACCCGACCTTTCGGAAAATGGTAATATTTAACTTTTAAACGAAATTGTAAATAATTCAACGCTGAGATAGTTGCAGACAAGACAATACTTACATACAGTGGAGAATGTGTTATTCTTTCCCAATAAACGCGTTTACGCTAAAACTATTATTTGCAGTGCAAACAGTTTGGAGCCAGATCAGACGCCGGGTAACCCGGCGTCTGATCAGGCTCCAAACTGTTTGCCACCAAGATAAACATGAAATATCAGAATTGTCCAAAAGTTGTTCTTTTTTACGTTTCAGTGTTTTGCGTTTGCGTACGTTTGCGTTTAAACGGGAAAGAATAACAGATTATCCACTGTACATGTACATGTATCATGTTAGACGGGTGACCAATTAAATCTGGTGAAAATAAAGCAAAAAGCACGTTAATACAAATTCTAATTTTATTTCAGCCTGCTTTAAACTATAGTCTGCGATGATATAGAATATATTTCATATGTTCATTATTCATGACTGTATAAATTGGAACAACGATTCCGTCCTACAGTGGAGAATCTGTTATTCTTTCCCAATAAACGCGTTTACGCTAAAACTATTATTTGCAGTGCAAACAGTTTGGAGCCAGATCAGACGCCGGGTAACCCGGCGTCTGATCAGGCTCCAAACTGTTTGCCACCAAGATAAACATGAAATATCAGAATTGTCCAAAAGTTGTTTTTTTCTACGTTTTAGCGCTTTGCGTTTGCGTACGTTTGCGTTTAAACGGGAAAGAATAACAGATTCTCCACTGTACAACAATTATTGGCGCTGTTCCACGTACAAGACACTATAATAATGTCAAGCGCTTTCACTGCTGCAATACCTTCTGCTTAAGTTTGTCGTGTGCTGTTTTATAGAAACTGTTTGCAAATGTAAACAAAGGCATGTTCAACATTCTAAGGGTATTAATATTCCCTTGCTAAAACAACTCCCTTTGTACAAGATACGAAACTTTTTGTCTCTCATTTTGTGTTGTTGTAGAGAGTGAGAACTGTACCACCAAAACGTGTTTAAGATTCGATTCAATTTATTAAGATTCAGTACATATGCATCTGTTTATGTGAGTTAATACTGGCCCAGAACTGCTTGCTTTTTAACAGTTTAACCCTGCTTATTGTTTCCCACCTTTATAATGTCTACTTTAAAATTAGGGTCAACGCGTTTTGTTGAATTTAATTTCAGGATAACGTTTAATCGTGAACAGTGATAGATGCCTATATTGAATATTGTTTAATGCAGGTTATACAATGGAGAAACTGTTATTCTTTCCCAATAAACGCGTTTACGCTAAAACTATTATTTCTATTGCAAACAGTTTGGAGCCAGATCAGACGCCGGGTAACCCGGCGTCTGATCAAGCTCCAAACTGTTTGCTACCAAGATAAACATGAATTATCAGAATTGTCCAAAAGTTGCACTTTTTTACGTTTTAGTGTTTTGCGTTTGCGTTTTGTTTCGTTTAAACGGGAAAGAATAACAGAATCTCCACTGTATATATATATAGCAGAAACTCGATAATACCGTGGAGACTCTGTTATTCTTTCCCAATAAACGCGTTTACGCTAAAACTATTATTTCCAGTGCAAACAGTTTGGAGCCAGATCAGACGCCGGGTAACCCGGCGTCTGATCAGGCTCCAAACTGTTTGCCACCAAGATAAACATGAATTATCACAATCGTCAAAAAGTTGCACTTTTCTACGTTTTAGTGTTTTGCGTTTGCGTTTCGTTTCGTTTAAACGGGAAAGAATAACAGATTCTCCACTATAGCAGAAACTCGATAATACGAACTCCATTTAGTTCGAACATACCATTAGTCTATAGTTAACACGTGGCTTTGAAATACGAGTTTGTTCGACTTAAGTGAGTTCGAGCTATCGTACTTTAACTTAAGAAATACTGGTAAGGTAGATTTAAGCGAGTTCGAAGTATTGAGTTTAGGATGTACAGTGGAGAATGTGTTATTCTTTCCCAATAAACGCGTTTACGCTAAAACTATTATTTGCAGTGCAAACAGTTTGGAGCCAGATCAGACGCCGGGTAACCCGGCGTCTGATCAGGCTCCAAACTGTTTGCCACCAAGATAAACATGAAATATCAGAATTGTCCAAAAGTTGTTCTTTTCTACGTTTTAGCGCTTTGCGTTTGCGTACGTTTGCGTTTAAACGGGAAAGAATAACAGATTCTCCACTGTACGAAATATCAGCTCAACCTAACTCAGAGGTCGGTTTACATAAGTTCGACTGGATACATGTATCTTTATGATGAATTAAAACCCAATTTCAATGTTCTGCTGGAGACGGTGCTAAGCCGTAAGTAGTATTAGCTCGGCTTTTCGGGGGACGCCCAGTAATCCTTAAGATTACTTTTATTAGAATTGTGGACTGCCCGTCGCTAAATGTGATTACACAAATGTTAAGTTTATTATGAAGGACGACATAACGCCTGTTTCAGGTCGCTGTGTTTCTTCTCTTATATAATCATTATACTACTTACTCCATAAATACGCACGTGCACGCATTTCATCTATGTCTCTACTTCAGAAAATAGTTACACTTTATACAGTAATGAATAGGAACAATAATATATATATATACTATATCCTGGCAGATGGTAGCTTAAGTTAGGCTGAAAGTAAAGCAAGAAGGCGCATTCTACTATACCTTTAACCTAGTTTGAGTTTCCACCTGTCCTCAAAACGAGGAATCAGGATATACAGTGCTCCCTCTCTACAACGGCCCTCCCAACAACGACTCCCTCCTTACAACGACGTTTGCCGCAGTTCCTAAACAGGGCAATTATGTTTCACGCTTTTACTGCTGAAATATCGTCTGCTTCAAATTGTCATCTGCTGTTTTTTCTCAAAGTTACATTTTGATGGAATAAATATAATGACGAGTGACAAACAGCTTGAATCCAGATCAGACGCCGCGTTACCCGGCGTCTGATCTGGATTCAAGCTGTTTGCAAATGTAGCACATTTCCCTCCCTATAACGGTTCCCTCCGAACAACGCACATATTTTTTGTCTCCCATTTGGATGTCGTTGTAGAGAGGGGGCGCTGTAGTGTAAAGGGTTAACCCCTCTCCGATATGATGATTAGTTTCTGCTTTAAAATTGCTGTCTGCATTTCTTTCCTCATATAGTCGAAACTCGATACTTTAAACTCGCTTTAGCTCGAACATACCTATATTTCAAAGTTAAACGTGGCTTAGCTAACCCTGTTCGAATTAATCGAGATTTAGTTTTCGAAATGCAACTTAGAAAATACTAGTAAGTTTGATTCAAGCGGGTTTGAACTATCAAGTTTCGAATGAATGCTAAACGTTCCAAAAATTTAGATTTAAATATGTGTGTCAAATAATTTCGGTCTTGATCAAACACAAAGTGACACGGCATCTATAAAAAAAAAATAAAGTGTTTGCGAACTCGATTGAAGTAAAGATTAGCAGGCAAAGTTCACCTGGTCGGAAAATAAAAATGCAACATTAAATACGTACATGTATTAGGTAAATATTTTGTCTAGAACTACTTTACCCGCATTTAGAATAATCTGTACAGTCGAACTTCAATATCTCGAACTCACTTAACTCGTACTATCCGATAGTTCGACACATGAACTGCATTGTTTCATGCTCGGTTAGGTCGAACATACCCATATTTCAAAGTTAAAACGTGGCTATGCCACGTTTTAACTTTGAAATACGGGTTTGTTCGATGTAACCGAGTTCGAGATATCGAAGTTCGACTGTTTTTCTATTACGAAGGCACCAACTGTTGGTAAACGTTAAGGATTAAATAGCAGTTGTTTTTCGAAATGTTGAATCATACTCCCCCAGAAATACACTCCTTTCAAATGATATCACAAGTTATTAAAACGTTGCAGTTTTTATTAAGAACAACATTAAATAAATCATTCTAATAGAAACACAAACTGTTCAGTTCAATACCATGTCGTCGGGTTCAGTAGTTAATCCTTTACCTGCTAGTCGCGACATAACAATACAGTGGAGAATCTGTTATTCTTTCCCGTTTAAACGCAAACGTACGCAAACGTACGCAAACGTTTGCAAACGTACACAAACGCAACGCACTAAAACGTAGAAAAGTGCAACTTTTGGACAATTCTGATAATTCATGTTTATCTTGGTGGCAAACAGTTTGGAGCCTGATCAGACGTCGGGTTACCCAGCGTCTGATCTGGCACCAAACTGTTTGCACTGCAAATAATAGTTTTAGCGTAAACGCATTGATCGGGAAAGAATAACGTTTTCTCCACTGTAATTTGAAATACCCTTTTGGTCCAGTTCAGAGGCATCGGAACTTGACGCCTGATCAGTATCCCAACCATTCAAACATTGTGATAAGCCTTTTGACACTAAACTAGATTATATATCGTTTATAAAATCAATTTAGAAAGACAAGTATTAACGTTTTACCCCATAACCTGTTTCTAGTTTAGAAAATAGGTGACTACTTAAAGCATGTTGAAAGTAAAGCAGAATGCGCCCTAAGGCGCATTCTGCTTTACTTTCAGCCTGCTTTGAGGTACCACCTGCTAGAATTAAGGAAACTATTCCTTCTGATACTTATTCATGACTGTATATATTGGAATTTTTTTCTTCTGCGGATGATTAAACGGAATGCGCTAAAAGACGCTTCTATAAGGTGCAGTGGAGAATCTGTTATTCTTTCCAGTTTAAACGCAAACGTACGCAAACGCAAAGCACTAAAACGTAGAAAAGTACAACTTTTGGACAATTCTGATAATTCATGTTTATCTTGATGGCAAACAGTTTGGAGCCTGATCAGACGCCGGGTAACCCGGCGTCTGATCTGGCTCCAAAATGTTTGCACTGCAAATAATAGTTTTAGCGCAAACGCGTTTATTGTGAAAGAATAACGTTTTCTCCACTGTAAAGGATAAAGCTGACTATATTGTAGCCACCTAAGAATTAAATGTACAGCAATTTAATCACTTTTTTGCAATCATACACTTAACTCTCAAAAACGCGACGTTGGAGAGCCTTTCAAATATTTAAGTAAATAATACCTTCCAGATGTTTACAACCTTTTGCTCTAATAACAACTTTTATTGCTTACATTCTACAAGCAGAACAAACAGACGAAATAGTTCGTGGTGCAAAATTATAATTTTAACAGCTTAACTTCACGGCGCTAGACACTTTGAAGGAAGGATACAAAGTGTCTACATAACATTGTACAGTCGAATCTCGATACTACGAACTCGCTTAAACCAAACTTACCAGTACTTCTTAAGTTCAATCTTGGTAAGTCGATCTCGTTTAAGTCGACATACCCGTATTTCAAAGTTAAAAACGTGGCTCTGCCACGTTTTAACTTTGAAATATGGGTATGTTCGAACTAACGCGAGTTCGTAGAATCGAGTTTTTACTGATCTGCTGTACTTCTGATGCTGACGCATTTGTTTCGACATAGGTTTACATTACTTTTGCAGCATATGTTTGTTATTTAAAATAAGCAATAAAAAGTACTTACCAACTATGAAACGATCATGTAACTGGTTATAAGTTGACTCATCTACTTCAATACTGAAATCAATACAAAATAATATGGAAAAAAATATCATTAAACCACAGTAGCTACATGCAATTTCTCAAACATGTGCCACGTGGTCATTCAAAGAATGTCCTGTCGGTAAAAGAGATGAGACTGAAAACATGTATAAGGACAAAAGTTTAGGAAAAAGCTCTGCTAAGAGTAAACGCTTTTTCTGACCGAAGACATTAACCCATTACCCCATAAATACGCCTTTAATCTATTCCTCCACTGAGGAATTAAGTTCCATTTTATACAGTCATACTCTGTGTCATTAGAACTATTTTCTATATTCTAGCAGATGGTAGCTTAAAGCAGGCTGAAAGTAAAGCAAAATCCGCCTAAAGCGCATTCTGCTTTACTTTCAACCTGTTTTAAGGGTGTATCCAACCCATAAGCGATTTTTTCAAAGTATTAAACTTTTCTTCTATCATTGTTTTTTTGGAAGAGCTATTTATGATGAATGAAAAAATGAAAAGAAATATATATGGTGGTGTCCTTTTTTTGGAGCTACAGCGATTTGAAAAAGGTATGTCAAATTTGAATTTTTTTTCAAATTTTACCCATTCAGAGTACAAGCTTCAGTAAAATCTATTTCAAAGCAAAACAAAAATGGTAATTTGGGTTTTCTTTATCTATTTCATGTCTATGGTGATATTTTCACATATATAAACCAAATTTAGACAAAGCAGGCACCAGATTTGAACACTATGGATCCTTGAATATCAAAAATATCCTTTATATAGGGCATGATTTATAAGATTTTTTATTTTATGAAAAAAAGTAAAAAAGTTTGAAAATGAAATAGTTCTAGTATTAAACTTTTTCTTATATTCTACCAGATGAAAGCCCGTGCTAAGGCAATTCAAAATATGAAAAGAAATTGAAAGGTCAGTGTTGAAAATTTTGAGTTATTAAAGTAAAAAGAGTTATCTCCCCTTACAAAATTTACAAAAAGTACCATATCGATGATATTTAGAGCTTTATAAATTTCACATTTGGTGCCTTTTTTTTCTTAAATTAGTTTTTGTATGAAGAAATACTACCATAGATAGGAAATAAATAACACAAAACCAAATTATCATATTAGTTTTCATTTAAAATGGATTTTATTGAAGCGGGCTGTTTGAAAAGGACAAAATAAGAGGAAGTGGGTGGGGTAAATTTTACATGGCCGTAGAGCCAACTGTTGTTCACCAAAATGTACACTTTTTCTATTTTTTCATTCATCTTAAATAGCTCTTCAATACAAAACCATCATAGAGTGTTTTCATATACTTTGAAAATTTCCAAAATGCATGACATTGATACACCCTTAAGTGGTCACGATTTTTTCAAAACTAGAAACCGGCTATGGGGTAATGAGTTAAAATGAGTGTTGATTACTGTAGGTCTTGCACCAAGGTAATACACCGCTGAGTTGAGTCTGAGGTTGAAACGAATCATTTGATTGGTCAGATTTTAGCAAACGCTTCAATTTGGCCAATCAAATGTTTTAAAACGACCTCAGAATCAAATCAAGCATGTTATTACCTTGGACCCTAGTACAGTGGAGAATCTGTTATTCTTTCCCGTTTAAACGCAAACGTACGCAAACGCAAAGCACTAAAACGTAGAAAAGAACAACTTTTGGACAATTCTGATAATTCTTGTTTATCTTGGTGGCAAACAGTTTAGAGCCTGATCAGACGCCGGGTTACACGGCGTCTGATCTGGCTCCAAACTGTTTGCACTGCAAATAATAGTTTGAGCGTAAACGCGTTTATCGGGAAAGAATAACGTTTTCTCCACAGTAGTTCTACTTTACACGTGTGGAATAAATAGCCATTTAGTACAAATGTTGATGTAACAATGAGATATATCCTATCACTGTTTTTGAATTTGCATTTTTAAAATGTCACTGCTTGGATACTGTTGAGCGTGGCAATCCTAAAAGCGGATATTATTTAGCTGCAACCTTTTACTTTGCTGTGCTGATTAAGAAATATACACACACAAAGGTGCTAGGGATGATATATGACAAACGGTTTTGGCACCGGGTCATGCTTAATTAATAATTATCATAAATCTTACTAACAAAGCTTTCTTTTTGAACGTGTGAAATCCTTGAGATACGTACAGCCACTACAGGGAAGAAGACGTTATTACATGTATTCCCATTTAAATACAAACGAAACCCCCATGCATCCCAATAAAACGAAGTAAATGACAACTTTTCGATTTTTTAACTATTCATGTTAATCTTCAGTGGCAAACGGTTTGGATCCTGATCTGGCTCCAAACTATTCGCAATAGAAATAACAGTATTTAGCTCGCCTGTTCGTAGAACAGCAGAGCTAATGTCATACCCCCGGCGTGAGCTTGAGCGTGAGCGTGGGCGTGAGCGTGGCCAAGGTTAAAGTTTTTTGGACGGGTTGTGTTAAAGCTTAATATTTGTGCTAGGGTTATGAAATTTTGTATGGAGGTTCATTTGGGGTTAAACATTGATGTTATGAAGTTGGAATTTAAAAATAATTTTAATTTATGTCAATTTTTTACCTGTTTTGGACTTAGGTTTTCGACTACAAATTACCAGGTTAAAAAATTTTGGACGGGTTGTTTTAAAGCTTAATATTTGTGCTAGGGTTATGAACTTTTGTATGGAGGTTCATTTGGGGTTAAACATTGATGTTATGAAGTTGGAATTTAAAAATAATTTAATATTTGTCAATTTTGACACGTTTTGGACTTATTTGTTTTGACTACAAATCACTAGGTTAAAGTTTGGACTGGTTGTTTTAAAGTTTAATATAACTAGACTAAGACTCACCATTCATTTAATAATCTTTTTAAACTGAAAATTGATTTGCTTTCCATACAAGATGTTTTTGTAGACTTAAACTTCAAACAGGCGAGCATCAGGTGGCTTTGACACCCATTTCTGGTTGCGTAAACGCGTATATTTGTAAATAATAACGATTTTCCTCTGTAAAGTACAGTACATTGTATTTAGATTTTTCCTACCTCCTACAAGTTTCTAGCTATCCGATTGGTGAATTGGCGTCATGTGAAAGCCGTGTATTTTCCATCCACTGCTTTCAGCAACCTAATATTGGCCCGGGGGAGCAACAGATCTTATGCACGTGAAAACGTTAGCAACGTAACGTTCAAAATGACCAACGTTCGATGAAGATGACGTCATTTGGTTTCTATAACGGCCGCGCTTATGTAAACATTCAAACAATTTAAATATTCGTTGATTTTGAACCTGGTACAGTGGAGAAAACGTTTTTCTTTCCCAATAAACGCGTTTACGCTAAATCTAATATTTCGATTGCAAACAGTTTGGAGCCAGATAAGACGCCGGGTGACCCGGCGTCTCATCAGGCTCCAGACTGTTTGCCTTTGTATAAAAATGAATAGTCAGAGTGTCAAAAAGTTGTTATTTTGGACATTTTATTACGATGCGTTTGCGTTTCGTTTGCGTTTAAACGGGAAAGAATAACATTTTCTCCACTGTATACAATACACAAGTCATTAAACGGTTGCTGATTAAGATGTATACAGTATTTGGGCGGTAAACATGACGCACTTATGTTTAGATAATGATTGATGACGTCATGTTTTCCTATTATATGACAGTGACCGCCTTTAAAATCTATTTCGTCAAGAATAAAAGGTATTCGGTAGGATAAAAACGTTACACAGTGTTCAGGTGACCTAATATGGAATATACACTGCCAGTAAATTCCATATCGAGCTCCGAATATTCCATATTAGGTCACCTGAAAACTGTGTAATTTATAATACATGTAACGACCAATGAAGAAAACGTCTGTTTCGGAGTTCAGAAAGTGTTCGTATTTAATAAATGATAAATGTAAAGCAGAATAAATCCTTACAATAAAGGAATTTACTTTACTTTTATCCACATGATACAGTGGAGAAGATGCTTTTCTTCCCCGTTTAAAAGCAAATGAAACGCAAGCGCAATGCACAAACATGTAGAAAATTATAAATTGTTGACATTTCTCACGATTTATTCTTAATCTGGTTGGCAAACAGTTGAGAGCCTGATCAGAGGCCGGATTACTTGTACAGTGGAGAAAACGTTATTCTTTCCCAATAAACGCGTTTACGCTTAAACTATTATTTCAATTGCAAACAGTTTGGAGCCAGATCAGACGCCGGGTAACCCGGCGTCTGATCAGGCTCCAAACTGTTTGCCACCAAGATAAACATGAATTATCAGAATTGTCAAAAAGTTGTACTTTTCTACGTTTTAGTGTTTTGCGTTTGCGTACGTTTGCGTTTAAACGGGAAAGAATAACAGATTCTCCACTGTACATGTGCTGTTGACGCTGACAAATATTACCTTTTGACACGATTTTAGAGTAAAGCTGTATGAAGCAATAACCCCAGACGTGATACAATATCCACAATATCGTTTAAAATTGAAACTTCCTTGTAATTATATAATATATAATTATTGATGTCACTTAACATTTTCACTACCAGAGACGATTAATATCGATGTTTAAAACAGTTTAACCCTCTCATTCCCAATGACTTCATAAAGCACATTTGAAAACCGTTTTGATCCTGATCACACGCCGCGTAACGCAGCCGTTAATGAGGACCACAACTGTTTGCCACTTGTTTTGAAATTACGTCAGTTATACTGTCTTAAATCTAACTTTGAAACGCTAGCGCAAACAACAATATTGAAGCAGACGGCAATATGGTGGTGAAGGGGTAAAACCTCACGATGATTTTGATGATGAAAGGAATAAACCACGTATCTACGTACAGTGGAGAATCTGTTATTCTTTCCCCTTTAAACGCAAACGTACGCAAACGCACAGCGCTAAAACGTAGAAAAGAACAACTTTTGGACAATTCTGATATTTCTTGTTTATCTTGGTGGCAAACAGTTTGGAGCCTGATCAGGCGCCGGGTTACCCGGCGTCTGATCTGGCTCCAAACTGTTTGCACTGCAAATAATAGTTTACGCGTAAACGCGTTTATTGGGAAAGAATAACACATTCTCCACTGTACGTATAGTTCTTGTCAGACTGCTTTAAATCTCACTTTTCAATAATAGTTTTGACAACTCATTGAATGAATTATAAATATGGCGATGTTGAATTTAACCCTTTCACTCTCGAGCAGACGCCACGTTACGCAGACAACAATAATTAAGCAGACGACAATAAAGCGATGAAGGGGTAAAATGCCCCGAATAATAATGACCATGATAGGGTAAAGTCAGACGAAAGAATTAGGTAGTGAAAGGGTTAGAGTAAATTTATAAATGTTTGGTATATACTGTTATGGACATTGTGCATCTGACTATTTTCATGAAGGTTCTCTGAAGGCAAATGCAATGTGTGGTAAACTTACCTTCATTATCCATTTCTTCTAAAGGAGCCGTACAGCGCACGTACGTATTCATCATACGAGTAGATATGCATTTTCATGTTTCATCCTGTCTCATCAAAGAGTCATACTATATGAATCTAGTTAGAGTGAAAATGGCGTGAAAAAAGCTTTAAATAAAATAGAAGTGAACCCTTCCATCCCGAATACAGTGGTAATTTGCAAACAGTTTGTATCCTGATTAGACGCCACGTAAAGCGGCGTCTAATCAGGATACATACTGTTTGACACTCATTTTAATAGTTCTTGAGTCAAAGTACTTCAACCTAAATTTGCGAAATAAAAGCAGACGACAATTGTTCAAAATTGATGACGTCATAGCAGTTGAGGGGTTTTAAAGGAGATTGGTGCACAGATAACGCTAATGGATTCGTGGCAAATACTGGTGCTCTTAACCCATTGTATGCTGGGTAATATTTGGCGGCCATTTTAAAATGTCGTCTGCAATAGGTATAACTCAAATATTTGCAAAAGATTTAAGCAGTTTCTGATAGAATACTGAACTAGATGCAAACAGTTTTGATCTCAGATCAGGCCCCACAATGTGGGGCCTGATCTGAGATCAAAACTGTTTGCCTAAAGGTACACCTAAAAGTGTATCCCGCATAAAATGGGTTCACTCATGGTGGTATTTAGGGCTTTAGCTTCAAAAATCTAGACCTCGTCTAGTGTCTTTACTAACATAATGTCTTAAACGCGTTGTCTGTAAATGTTTTTAATATTCATAGTTCATGCATTTTAATTGACGAAATATCGTTGTCGAGTCAAGCAGGTCAATCCCTTTGAAATACTAAATTACTCAGTATTTAAATCTGAGTCTAAACTATATGTAAATGCCAGTTAACTTTTCGATTAATCAATTTATGTACATATGCTGGAGGATTTCATTGTAGATATAGAATGGTGAGCTAAAGACACTGCATATTTAGTCAATAAGTCAAAATATTCCATATGCTAAAGCAAAAAGTGCAGATCCTGATGAGACGATGCGTAACACGGCGTCTCATTAGGATTTATACGGTTTGCTAATATGTACGTTAGTAGATACTAGACTTAAATAGGTTAAATGTATGGACCTAAATGTCACTGTTTCAAAACAATCATGCATGTAGTCGATGATTTTCATACGTTATACACCACACAAAAGTGTTCTTACTCCATTAAACTTGTAGTCAAACTAATTGGGTATATTTGGCATGTTTTTTTCACAGACATATTTCGCAAAATAGTACTAACCCGAAATTACAAACAGGCAATTGAGTGTTTGTTTTTGTTTTGACGGCAGGTGATTAATTTAAACAATTTGAAAGTAAACGTACTACCATATCTGTATGAGTCCATGTTCCTTTAAATAAGCATTAATATTGTAACGAAATCCCTATACAAATCCAATTAAAAAAACATCGGGATACGAACCGGGGGCGGTACGGCTTTATAGTTAGAAAAGTACTGCAGGCTATACCACACACGAATCGCGCGGCACTTCAACAGTATCAACCATTCAATAATACATTGCTCCCTCTCTACAACGGCCCTCCCAACAACGACTCCCTCCTTACAACGACCCTTTCCGCTGTTCCCTAAAAAGGACAATTATGTCTAATGCCTTTATAGTTGCTATATCGTCTGCTTAAAAGTGTCTTCTGCTAATTTTCTCAAAGATGTATAATGGACATTTTGACAGGAAATACACTTATTGACGAGTGGCAAACAGCTTGAATCCAGATCAGACGCCGCGTTACGCGGCGTCTGATCTAGATTCAAGCTGTTTGCAAATGTAACCAATTTCCCTCCCTATAACGACTCCCTCCGAACAACGCACACAATTGTTGTCTCCCAAAGGATGTCGTTGTAGAGAGGGAGGGCTGTACATTAAAACAATACAGAACCTTGAATTAATTTGGTTATTGGATGTTAACCTGTCTTAGCCCTTTCATATCGTTATGTGTTTACCCCGGCCACGGCCATATTTTTCTCTGCTTCAATATTGTTGTCTGCAATATTGTTTCAAAGTTCGACTTAAGGCAGTATGACTAAAGCTAAAGACAGACTGAAAGTAAAGCATAATGCGAATAAATTCTGCTTTACGTTTTTCCTACTTTAAGTGGTCATCTTTCTTCAAAAGTAGAAACAAACTATGGAGAAACGGATTAAAGACTGAACGCTAGTTGATCAAATGATAGTTAATTACGTACTTGATGGTTTATAAGATAAAGCCAGTACATAAATCAATTATGTCAAAGACACTTCCAATTCTACGTTAGTAGTATTCACTGAAAGTGAATAGGTCCAGTATAACGTTTTGTTTTACATTAAAATTCCTTTTAGCAAACAGTGTAAACTCTGATCAGACGCCGCATTTTGCAGAGTTTGATCATAGTCTGCACTGTTTGCAAATGGTCCATATGTGGGATCGTGGGTACAAATGGGTTAAGTCGGGTTGGTGTAAATACACTGGATTTAATGCAATAAAATATTTAAAATGCTCTTCGAAAACACATAAGTTTTTCGTCTGATTTATTTTCTCACAATATCCATCTGTTTGTTAGGCACATTAATTTCTATTCGATACAAGACAAACCACATTCAATTTTGCGTACCGCGAGCTCTGTTCAACATCGTGTTATGTATAAATACCCCTTATCATTTTGGTACGTATATTCCATTATTTTGGTAAACTAATACCATCATTTGTAGTAACGTATATACTGTCTTGATCTTCAAAATAAGCTTAAATATAAACAATTGTCATATCAACATTTCTATTCTGATTGAAACCATTTGTTTTCTGGATGTTCTCAATTAAATATAAATGTATATCAGCAGCTAACGTTGAAAGCATAAGTAGCATCGTTAAAATGCTCACGTATATTAGTAGTCAGATATAATGCCACTTAAGTGTGTGGATTTCTCATTCATTGTTATGCAAGTGAGAAAACAGATGACTCAACAGATGCTCTTGTCATGAATCAATCTGTTTCATGCCATAGCTTAACAATCATCCGTAGAAAAATGCTGTAGATAGTATTGTTTGGCCATTTTATGAATTCCAGAATAGCATAATGTTAATACAAAAGCAATTAAGATTTCGCTCAGATAATCTATTTTTGATGCTGTCTGTTATAACGAACATTGCAGATGTAAGGTAAATAATGGTTAGGATTGGTTTTTCCCGCGAACCCGCATGTAAGAAAACATGCTATAATGACAACTAAATCCCCTCGGTACGAAACTCGACAACATTTTCCAATGTTTAACATTCATATAAATGCTTTTTAATCAAACTGACTATATTTTAAATATGTTTCATAGCAGACAAAATTATGTCAATGAATGTTTTAGATGGGTTATTATCGGATTCATGTAATGACAGTATTACAAGAGGTTTGTAATTAATGAGCATATATTTTGCTAACACCATATACGCGTAGGTAAAAGCGTCTGGGACTGCTGTAATCTTTACATCTTTGCTTATGATAAAACAGAAGCATTTCTCAGGATCGAAATAGATGTGCTTTATCTCAGCTTAACCTAACCAATACTAAATGTTTTGCATTTTTAAAGTACTGTCAGGAGACTCACAAAGTGTTTCCTGTTAAAGCTACTTTTTTGCAAAGACAATAAAAAGTTTGAATCTATCTAATCTAGGTTAAACGAGGAAGAAGTTAAGCTGCTATAAAAATAGCGAGTCATGCTGCTTTACAATATACATTTTAACTAAATTTACACTTTTCATGCTTTGCACGACTTACCGTTTATTTGCTCTTATACCCCTCACTGCTGTTATGACGTCATTTCCAGTCTAACATATTTACGTACTGCCATTATTTATCTGCTAATATATTCTACTTCTACATCAACAGTTAAAATATTTAGGAAGTATGACTTACAGATCCGTTAAAGTATGATCAAACAGTTTTGATTCAGATCAGACGCCGCGTTACGCGGCGTCTGATCTGGATCAAAGCTGTTTGCATATATTTGTGTTATCGGGCTTGGAACTGAAGGGGTTAAACGTTAAATGTTTTACAAATTAGCAAGTATGTAAACATAAATAGATTTTATGAATAAGAAAGCTTTATCATGGGGTTCGCAATAACTGTCAAGATCGTCGGCATTGAACGTCATCGTTCTAACACAATCTGATATAGTCTTCCAAATACTCTTTAAATAGATCTGGAAATACCTGTTGACCTTTGCCGGAGCTTAATTTGCAATTAAAATTCTTATTTATTTGAAGAATTTCCAATTTATTTAAAAACAGTTTGTTTACTGAAACTTCATTGTAAGGACCGCTGAAATGTTTTCAAGTTTATAGTAATATGAAAGTAACTGAGCTCTGTTTTACCTATATATGAGTACATGTATTATATTAAGCGGTCGCGATGATGGGGAATACTGTATAATTTAGAAAGTGATGTGAGGCTACATATGAATACCTTCCTTCAGCTAAAACATTTCTAAACCTTCTTCACCTTCACCTTCACCTATCCCGTAGTCCGGAGGACCGTAGGGACACTACATATGACCTGGCAACCAGCTCCTTCCATTCCGTTCTGTTTTCAGCTTTCCGCACCGTTTCCTTCAGACACATGCCTGTCCAATCTGCAATGTTGTCTTCCCAACGTTTTCTCTGTCGACCTCTTCTTCTCCCTCCGCTTACTGTGCCTTGTAGAATGGTCTTTGAGAGTCCTGAAGATCTTGTAACGTGACCGTACCATCTCAGCTTCCGCTTTTTCACAGTTGTCAGCAAATCCTCAAATGGTCATCCTGCAGCAGACATGTTTTCAACTGTTGTTTTTTTCAATTAATGACAAGTTTTTGGCGGAAGGCGATTTAAATTTCAATAAATGCGTATATGCTATAACAAGTGTTGCAAACAGGTTGTAGGTAGGTTTCAAAGTTATTAAGTGTTCAAATTGCGTCTGATATCGTTCTCGATCATTTGATTGATCGAAAATTAGCTTTTGCTCTAGTCTGGCCAATCAAATGCTTTAGATCGATCTAAGACTCAAATTAAACTCTTTCTAACCATTGAAATTGGTCGTGACTAGGCGGCTGATAAGGTTGCTGAGGTTTTATCACTCAGTTATAATCAAAATGTCAATACTTTCTTTCGATCGTAAACCTCATTTTTACGTATTGTTATATTGCGTTAGGGTATCGTTTCTTGTAAGCATGAAATAATTCAGCCCCTCACTCTCTGTTACTTGAAAAATCAACAAGAATAATTTATATATAGCTACTTTACTTTAAGATATCATGTTATTCTTCATTCAGTGTCCCACGACAATAAGTATTTTCTTATATATAGATGGTAAGTAGCGAGACACAATTCATGATAGTCGTGTCAATAAAAAAACCCACACCCAGCAGTATATGTATTTAAGTTAGTTAACCAATTTGTGCCCATATATGGGACATAGGCAAACAGTGAAGACTCTGATCAGACGCCGCATTATGCGGCGTCTGGTCAGAGTCTACACTGTTTGCTGATAGGAATTTCAATATTAAACAAAATAAAAATGAAAATGTTGACCAGTCATCCCTTTGATAAAAATGGACTAATCCAGTGTATAAACTTGGAAGAATCCACTGGGTATAAATGGGTTAAGCAATATGTCCGAAGGGGCACAGTATCTTTCGAGAGGCAAGTGTACCGTGGTGTTTGACTATATAAAAGTAATAGTCAATATGGGAGCAACAATAAAACCATTGTGTAGGATATCTAGCTTAACTAATATGGTCTCAAGAATTTTGGCTTCTGAGTAGAGTCTTTGATCGTTCTAACGGATTTGATTGGTCAGGAGCTTATTTTTCCGAGTAAAAGCTCAAATATGATCAATCAAATGATTCAGAACGATCTCAGTATCAACTGTAAAATTTTATAACCTTGGAGCATGTACTACTACCTATATTTTATTAATGTTAGAATTTAGCATCAAAAACAAATGTACAACATTTTTAGATCCTTTCCTATGTAGAAGAATGTTTTCGTATTTCCGTAAATAGGGACAACAAAACAAATGTATATTTCTAAAATGTACCTAACAATTGCTTTCCTCAATTCACTCAACCAAGCTTAGCGACGAGTATACTCATTCTTTACAAACAGTGTACCTATAAAGAGTAAGCTTGTGCTATGAATACAGTGAATAATAATATAAGATGACCCCTAAAGGTGTCTTCCTAATTCGGTATTCGCTTTTGTAATTTTGTAATACATGTGCATGTATATTATGCAAAACACTCATAAATAGTCAAAACTGGACTAGATTTAATTAGCAATTAGCGCTGTCCATTAAAACTACAGGGGTGAATGAGTTCAAACATCTTCCATTTGAGTGTTTCAATTCTAGAACATAAGTGTATGTATGCAACTTCTTTGAATTGTATGGATACAAATATAAATAACGTAAGCGTTTCAGCATTTGTTCTGTTTTAAAATGAGCTCTTGTTGGAAAATGTTTAGTTTTAAACTGCTATAAAATAACCATACACAGAACCTAAACGTGCAGTTTTTATATAACATTATATTCATGTACAAGTACACAAGTTCGATTTATATGTAACTTGTCATATCTTACATATTTCACTTAATTACTACATGTACTTGTTACCCCCGGGCAGCCTTGACTCCTATCTCTCAAATGCCTATAATGTTTATAAGCCACCATTAGAGCCATGAAGAGTGATTTGCTTAAGTTGTAAGAACTTGTTTCTTAATCGATGTAAAACAAATAACGTTTTATTACTAAAATGATATCTTGGACATTGAAACCGTTTTAACCTGTACCTGTACCAATAGCCCATGCCAAAGTTCGGCTCTTGAAAACATATAAAGGTCTCTTAAACAGAACATAAAAACGTCAGATGGTTGATAAATGAACCGAACCTTTTAACAACCATGAAATTGTGGTTATTATTTATGTGCTTGACGCCGTTAATGTGCTAACCATATGCAATTTTTCTTAACAGATACCAATGAAAGGAAGTCATTACCTCTGTTAAATACCGTTTCGGAATGGTAACAAGTAATACCTTTGCTATACTGACATTCCATAGAAAATTTAGACTTTAAAAGACGCGGAAGACAAAGTAAGGTAGTTAAGTAGTTTACGTTTGTCCTGTATAATCTTTCCATATACATACATCGTTGCACGTCCATTTCCTATAACTCTGGGAATAGTAGCAATGTGTTTTGAAGGTTGCCCTGGTATTAGTTGGTATTAAATGTATATCTTATAAAATACAAAAAACACCTTCAAAATAAACCTATTACCCTACGTTTCTACTGCCAGATATGCATACAGTTTGAATCTAGACCAAACCCGAGCTACATGTACTCAGCGTCTATTAAAGATCAGCACTGTTTAACCATTTACTCTAGCCTGTTTTTAGTATTGAATTGATTTGGCCACTAAAAGCAGGTTAAAGGTAAAGCAGAATGCGCCTTCAGGCGCATTCTACTTTAACTTCAACCAGCTTTAAGCTTCCGTCTGTTAGGATATAGAAACTATTTCTTTTGGCACCTGTTAATTACTGTAGAACATGAAGTACTTTTTCAGTGGAGGAATACTTTAAATGTGCTAAAATGCGCTTCTATGGAGAAAAAGATTTAAACAATTATTCTGCCGTTTCAGTTTTTAAATCTAAAACGTCTAAACAACAAATTCCTGCAGTGAAGACGCCAATATACAGTTGAGAATCTGTTATTCTTTCCCGTTTAAACGCAAACGTACGCAAACGCAAAGCACTAAAACGTAGAAAATAACAACTTTTGGACAATTCTGATAATTCTTGTTTATCTTGGTGGCAAACAGTTTGGAGCCTGATCAGACGCCGGGTTACCCGTCGTCTGATCTGGCTCCAAACTGTTTGCACTGCAAATAATAGGTTTAGCGTAAACGCGTTTATTGGGAAAGAATAACAGATTATCCACTGTATGGACACACGATATTATTGTCAGCTAGTCGAGACTTCACTTTTATTGCAATCAATTTTGATCCAGATCAGTCGCCGCGCTAAGCTAGTATTTTAGGTTCTTTCATTTAAAAAAGTACTCATTTAGATTTAATAGGTTTGACAGCTGACAATTTCGAAGCAGATGATATCACCGCAGGATAATGGTTACAAGAGAAAAGTTCAAATTAAACAATACATACACCGGAATATTGGCTCTGTTTTTTGCCGCTTGTTCACATTATGGACATATAGTTGGCACAGCGTAAAACACACGCACAAGTACTTTCATTTGAAACCCATGTTGTTAAAATAAAACTGTCAGACACTATTAAGATAGTTCCGTAATTAATACATAAAAACGGCTGACATTTATATTCTTTGAAATCCGAGGGTAGAATTCTTATTGTGAAAAACTAATTAAGTAATACACGAACACTACAACCCGTCTACCTACGTAATAGTATGTTTGTATTATTAAAAATGAACACTCTGCCAATATTTAACGATTAACCCATTTATGCCAGAATATTGCCATGACATCTTCCTGTGTGCTTGCTACGGAATTACACTTTGTAAGATATACAAAGATAATTAAAGACACTGAAGTGTTTGCCCATAATGTAGACCCAAATGAGATACTACGTAACGCGGCGTCTCAATAGGGTATACCCTGTTTTCCATTGTCCTCTGTAGTAGATACAAAGCTTAAATTAGTCAATACATGCCGGAAACTTGAAGCCCGTTTGGAGTGTTTTATGACATGTGGCAACTTAACAGAGGGTGAAAGTACTACGGAAATCCCCTCTCCAAGAGCTTCAGTGATGTACTAGCAGCTCAAGAGACGCTGTCAAATGAAAGGTTCAATCATTTTCTTTGCCATTGTAACGACATAAACCTGAAAACACACATGCATCACGTACAATACAAGTTTCTGCTCGTAATTTCGTCACGTGCTTGTATTTCCGAATTGAAGAATGGTATTGTGACTTCAAAGGCATCTATATGGGTGTCAAACGGTTAAGATCTAGATCACACGTCTGATATGGATTTAAACTGTTTGCACATGTACATGTAAGTGTTACAGTGGAGAATGTGTTATTCTTTCCCAATAAACGCGTTTACGCTAAAACTATTATTTGCAGTGCAAACAGTTTGGAGCCAGATCAGACGCCGGGTAACCCGGCGTCTGATCAGGCTCCAAACTGTTTGCCACCAAGATAAACAAGAATGATCAGAATTGTCCAAAAAATGTTATTTTCTACGTTTTAGTGCTTTGCGTTTGCGTACGTTTGCGTTTAAACGGGAAAGAATAACAGATTCTCCACTGTATAATTTTGACAGCAAAAGGGTTAATATATCCAATCGGATAAAACAATTTTTCATTAGATCTATGTGCGTTTACCTGAAAAAAAAAATTCTAAACAGTTTGCGTCCTAATCAGTATTAGTTTAATCAATATTTTATTTACAAAGAGGATTGGACAATTGGCGAAGCTTATGTGAGTCCTCTTAGAATCAGTATTCACTATCTTAGCAACAAATATATTTTTGTTCTTTCCTGCTTTACTTAAAATCTGCAAGTAATTTGAGACAGCTTAGAGTAACGAGCAAAAGGGAACACTATTTATTAAACGATTATAATAAGTTTTCATTCTTACACTCGTTCACAGTCCACTTCGGGATACATACATGCATCTTGTGCGGGGAAGGCTGATACACACATGTAACAAGTCTCTTTTTTACCCCTTCATCATCATATATATGCGACTGAAGTCGACATTTCAAACAGTTTGAATGCAAATCTAATCAGGACTCAAACTTTCTCATAGTCGTATATACATTTCTTTATTCATACTGCCTTAACTATGTGTGAACTTTTGGTATGAATTTGTACAAAGACCGCAATATTAAACCGAACAATAACTTGTTTTTGAACGGATTAAGCATACTTTAAAACGTGTCGGTCGTGATCTCGCATCACGTATAAAACAATTAATTCCATCACTGCCATGACGTCATCATTTTAAAACAAATATCTCAAAGTTAAACAAAATTACATGTAAGTTTAAAACAGTTTGGATTCTGATCAGACGCCGCGTAACGCGGTGTCTGATCAGGATCCAAACAGTTTGCAAAAATATTGCGCTAACGGGGTTAGTCAGTGAATGGGTTTATAATGTACATGGCTACTTGTAATAGTTTGTACTGAAGGTCTAGTACATATTAAAGTGGTTCCAATTAAAAACATCTGGATGTAATGTTTTCAATCACGCTTTTTAACTTAATTGACAAAGTGAGCTTTAAAACCTAAAAGTGTTATTGCAAGAGAAGTGCTAAAATATGTATTTGCTTGAATTTATGTACTTTATATGTTTTACTACAGTGAAGGCAAGCTGTTACAGTGTTACAAAGGCATTTGCAGTCGAGTTATAGCGAACTCGCTTAACTCGACTTTTCCCATACTGTGATACATGTATCTCTACAGTTGAATTTCATCATTTTTACATCGCTTAAGTCAAAATTATCCTTACTTCAAAGCAAATACGAGGCTTAGCCAGGTTTTTAACTTTGAAATACGAATATGTCGACTAATGAGCGTTCGATAGATTGAAGTTTGACTTTATTTCCAAACGAACCCGCCAATGTGATACATGTAAGAATGGCACACTATTGCAGACACATTGAGCTTGTTTAGACATAGATTTATTTGAACACTGGTCAGACCAAACCTGTTTACCGCTCACATTACATTATTTCTTTTAACACTTTAAAACCTTATACATACAGTAAATTATTTTTATTACTAGCACTGAATAACAGAATAACTTTAAACGACCACCTGTCTCATACACTTAGTCTCAATAAGTTATCAAAATTACAGCGGTGTATCTGACATTTTTACAATTTCTGCATTACGTTCGCATTTTGCATTTTTGTTACAATAGAGTGACATCTGGCGGATAAGTAAGTCGAAGTTGTGGGGCGCTTCAGTGGTGCAAATGGGTAGTTGCTTTCTATACTGTGTTAAGGTAAGGTTTATAATGTGTAATGCCATATATATATGTATTATATCTTAAGTTTGTTTAAAGATCGAGATCCCGGAAATGCAATTCACATTTTTCAATTGACTATGATTAAGTACAAATGTCAACTATTTGACTTATTTTCTAAATTGTTGAACCTCCGTGAAATTGGTACCTGTTGCTATTTGCTAATTTGCCTCATCTGTCATATTGATGAGTTTCAGGCGAGTTTGGTTATGAGCTATTCAAAACCAGAAATAAGAAGAATCTAAAACTCATTATGACATATCTATTACACATTGCAACTTAGGTATTACAGTTGAGTTATTATTTTCCCTTAAAACGACACGATACGCATATATATTGCAGTACAATATAGAAAAACATAGATTTTGAAGAGGTCGTTTAAGATTGATCATTATCTGAGAGGCAAACTAAGTTGGACCTGATCAGACGCCGAGTTACTAAGCATCTGATCAGACTACAAGCTGTTTGGATTTGGTATAATATTTAAGCACAATCGGATTTCGTTTGAAACTATAACATATTTTACAAATTAACTGATAGTAATCTAAAATGTTTAACACTCAGTATATGTTAGTTGATTTTTATACAAGCTTCGTCAATATTTTAAATAATAGCATAGGCAACAGTTTTAAAACAGACGATATATAGGTGGTGAGTGAGTGAAGCAGGCGATAAAAACTGCGAAGGAAGGACACAATCTGTTTACAGTGATTACGAAACGGTTATGAATAGCAGTAAATGTTTAGGTAGAAAGTGTTATTTGCATGAATCTGGATCAATTCTTAGTGTTGATATTTCGGCTACGCAATCGAGAAAAAGTTCACTCTGTCACATCTGGAACACGCCTTGTTGGAAACACTGATCACCGAATCTCAAAGTGTGTGCTAAATGTTAAAAAGGGACGTGTTTTAGATATGTGATACACCTGTTAAATTGATATAATTCAACACTTAAATTGGTTTTGTTTACTCTTATCAACGTTTAAAATATATATCTGACGCATAAAAGAGAAGGTTTAAGACCATTGCATGGAATGTATTTCAAAAATCTATTGGCTTCAGAAGCTGGTTTGGCTTAAGTTAGCATTCAATTTTGATTGCATTACATTTTCACACCCATTTGAACGGGAGTGAGATAAGAGAAACTAATTACATCCTCTTGTTGGGGATTAACTACCAAACAATGAGTCGTTCTAGAATCATTCACAAAGATCTTACAAGGTGAGCGTTTCAAACTCTCAACCAAACTCATCAGACTATTTTAAAAAAAAACTTTTAACTGTCATGGCGTCATCAACTTTCAAAATTGTCGTCTGCTTTTAATTCTCAAAATTAAATGTAAAGCTTTTTTACTTAAGAAATATTAAAATAAGTGTCAAATAATTTGGATATCGATCAGTTACGCAGCGTCTGATTAGGATTCAAACTATTTATAAATAAATATTGTACTCGGGGTATGGCATGAAGGGGTTAACATTACAATATCGGGAGATGAAAACATGTTGAAAAAAGGTTTGAATATGCTATTTTGCACTCTTGCTTGGACTTAGGTTTACTTTATTTTAACATTGTGCGCATTTTTAATATTTATTTTTCAGCAATATGTGTCGCTACCGCAGTTGTTGAAAAGAGTGAGTCACTTGATGGTGTCGTTTATTATTACTTTCTTTGTCAGCAATGTGAACGCCATTTTATTGACGATTCGTGATTAGAGTAAACGACAACGGACAGCGGGCTCCCAGTTGTGTTAGCATGCATACATGCACGAAATAATGCATAGACAGAGCTTGGTCAATTGACAGAATATTATGTAAATGTAAATTATGCTTTTAAAGTATTCTAACTTCTAATTCATTTCTGATAAATAATTGACATTGTTTGAAATCATTTGTGATTACTCGTTTAGTTCATATTCAATAATAATAAAAAAGACAATTCTTGAAATCATTAATCATTATACATAAATTAATGTCAAAATAACCCTTCGCCTGTCAAACCATTTATTGAAAACAGTGCAGAACAAGATCAAACAACACCTGATCAAGCTATCGGATTAGGATATACGAGTACATAGTTACATTTAGCATCTGTCTGCAATGAATGTACACCCTTTGCTTGGGGAAAGGTTGCCTTACTGTATTAGACAATGTTATTTCTAGATTATAGATAGTCTCGGAGGTCGAAGTTTTGAATATGAATATTTAGCAGGAGAAGGGTTAACACTTTAACTTTTAATGCAGTACAGTGGAGAATGTGTTATTCTTTCCCAATAAACGCGTTTACGCTAAAACTATTATTTGCAGTGCAAACAGTTTGGAGCCAGATCAGACGCCGGGTAACCCGGCGTCTGATCAGGCTCCAAACTGTTTGCCACCAAGATAAACAAGAATTATCAGAATTGTCCAAAAGTTGTTATTTTCTACGTTTTAGTGCTTTGCGTTTGCGTACGTTTGCGTTTAAACGGGAAAGAATAACAGATTCTCCACTGTAAGCCTAAAATCTTTGACAAAAAAACTGTTATACAAAACAGTTATAATCCATTTCAAAATTAAGAAATAAGGTTTCCACACAGTTTTGATCCTGACCAGACGCATGGTCTGAAATAAATCTAATATATTTATAAATGTTAATGATTTAGTTTCCTTTGTTGGCTACAATTTACACTCACTGTACGAAAATCCATGTTTGAATCCCGGCAACCTTTGTATAAATCACGGAAATTCTTGTTTCAATCACGGAAATGTTTGTCTAAATCACAAAAAAACCTTGCATAACTCACTGAAATCCTTAAACCTGTTGGTTTAAATTGCGGACTTTCGCGGAAATTTAAACAATATAAATAAAATACATAAAATACCTATGTACCGACAAAGAGATGTCAAAGGAAATGGACATAGGCCGCATCCAAAGAAACACCTGTGAATCAACCCAAATACACATGCGCCGGATTAAATTTTTTAGTCGTTGATTAGTGTTTGATAGTACTGACTTACAAAAATTGATCCTCGAATTTTTTTCAAAAATACTCAACTCTCATTGGTCAAAAAATAATTTCAACCACTAAATCGTTATAAGTGTCACACACTTTGTGTCCTGATCAAACGCCGCATTACACAGCGTCTGATCAGAATCTAACTTATTTGCCAATAACCATTGTACTCGGGGTTAGGCAGTGAAATGAAGAATTCATGTACTTAGGGTTGAGTGTTTGACATATTCGAACTCGCTAAATTAGAACTATTTGTTTTGTCGACACATGATTTTCATTATTTCAGGCTCGGTTAAGTCAACCATATCCGTATTTCAAAGTTGAAACGCGGCTTAGCCACGTTTGAACTTTGAAATACGGATATGTTCGACTTAACCAAGTTCGAGATGTCGAATTTCGACTGTATTGTAATTCAAACTGGTATTTTTTATTTATCATCATCCATACCTTCCTCAAGTATTGCATTTCATTGTTTCTAAAGTTGAAGACATATGTTCACTTAAAGCAGTTTGAAAGTAAAGCAGAATGCGCCTGGGCGCATTCTGCTTTACTTTCAGTCTGCTTTAAGATACAATCTACTAGATTATAGAAATCACGTAAGGACATTTATTTATGACTGTATGAATTGGAACTGTTTTCTTAAATGCATGAATTAATTGCGTAAGAAATGAGTATCTAAGCCACCAGCTTTTTTATTCTTGCATCGATGTTTACCAAGATATGCATGGAAATTGAATTTCAAAATGAAAACGCAAACAACCATTTAAGGAGGCCTATACTTATGCACTAGTCCTGAATGCAATACTATTGGCAAACAGTTGATCAGACGCCAATTCAAACTGTTTGTTATTTATATAGAATACGTTTGGCAACAATGTCTAAATGTTTATGGTTACAAATGAAACCAAGCGGTAACTTTGAAGCGGGCTATTTACTGGCAGTGAATGGGCCCAAACCGGAAATTTAAGTCTGATTTGGAAGCAGAAGTTTGATGAATAGAATCGTTCTTGTTGCTGTCACCCATAAACTAATGTTCCCATTTCCCATCTGGTTCTGGTTGTGAAAATTCATTAGTTGAAAATACGTTTTATGAAAATGGGTTACAAGCAATTAGATGATATATTTGAAACACTACTCTTTCTCAATATTACTTTTCATTTAAGTGCAAAGCTGTTTTAATAAAAACTAATGTTTTGTGTCTGGAGCGGTAATGGGCTCAGGCACCAGTAAATCTGAATATAATTGAATTTCTGCTACAGTAATCCGGTAGGAATAGGCATATAATCCTCAAAATGGACACATTAATGAAACGTTTGGTTTGAAAGTTGTAGAATGCAAAGACTACAGTGGAGAAAACGTTATTCTTTCCCAATAAACGCGTTTACGCTAAAACTATTATTTGCAGTGCAAACAGTTTGGAGCCAGATCAGACGCCGAGTAACCCGGCGTCTGATCAGGCTCCAAACTGTTTGCCACCAAGATAAACATGAATTATCAGAATTGTCAAAATGTTATACTTTTCTACGTTTTAGTGTTTTGCGTTTGCGTACGTTTGCGTTTAAACGGGAAAGAATAACAGATTCTCCACTGTAGAATGCAAAGACTACGCATAGCTATTTGAAAGTTCAGCAGACGCTTGAGAAGACGTTATTCGTTCCCGTTTACATGTAAACGCGAACGCAACGCAACTTATAAAAATGCAGTGCACAAAATGCTGATTTATTTGAAACTGAATATCAATCAGTTTAAAGTCTGATCAGAAGCCGGGTTAACTGGAGTCTTATCTGATCGCATTGCCAGTTTGCTGCATCAACTAAGCTTGAACATGTATAATCAGTAATCGTTTACAAAGAATGGACTATTGTTGCTCTAATTTGAGCTTTTCTAGATGGAAATTACTTACAATAAATATCCGTTCATACGTCGTAGGTAAAGTAAGATCGCTGTATTGCATGAATGACCACTCATTTAAGTTTAGTTCTTGGTGTTAGAGACAAGTGGCTGCTTATAGCAATATTAAAGTATAGCATTAGATAAACTGCTGAAGCATTCTTCTTTCAGCTCATCTTATTTTAAAGTGCACCATGTTTAATGAAAGTCTTCTTTTATTGGTCGTAATGGAATGGTATGTTATATATTAAAAAGTTGCGGTATTGATCTTAATTTCGGTTTCTCAGGTTTGAGATGTAACTCTTTCCCAATAGCTATTTTAAGAAATGAAGACAGGTGGTTGCTTACATGTAACCCTTTCGTGAGCAACATTTTTTGGAGATTGTTACCGCTTCACCGCTTTATTATCGCCTGCTTCAGTATTGATATCTGATCAGGACCCAAACTGTTTGCAAACGCGCTTTATATCGTCATTGAGATTGAAAGGGTTAAAGCAGTGAAGCTTTTCTGTCAGCCTGTTTAACCCTTTACCTGATAGCATTGTTTCTAGTATTGAAGATATGTTACTACTTAAAGCAGGTTGAAGGTAAAGCAGAATGCGCCCTAAGGCGCATTCTGCTTTACTTTCAGCCTGCTTTAAGCTATTAACTGCTAGAATAAGGAAAGTATTAAATATGACACATATTCATTACGGTATAATTTGGAACTATTTTCTTCAGCGGATGAATAAAATGAATGTGCTAAAAGTCGCTTCTATAAGGGAAAGGGTTAAGCTTCCAGCAGTGTAACTGTACGCATGTTTCAGCATCCATCTATTAGGACATTGGCAACATTTCTAACGGTGCATATTAAAAACTATAAAAATGGATTTTCTTTTGTAAAAGAATAATTTAATGAGTAAAATGCTTATATTTTGGACAATGGGTGAATGATAGTATCTACATCGGTAGCCGATATTGTATGTTCTTACCTCTCATATCTGCGATTGAGTTTTTGATGTCAAATCCTAAAATAAAGTTTATCTTTAGCATGACTGTATTGTCGTCTTTCAACATTGTTCCTAATGGAGCCCTCTGACCAGGGTATGCACTTTTAATTTTTTAAGATCATATTGTTAAAACACCCGTAGATGATCGTAGTCAAAATGTTCCGGACTTACAGTGGAGAATGTGTTATTCTTTCCCAATAAACGCGTTTACGCTAAAACTATTATTTGCAGTCCAAACAGTTTGGAGCCAGATCAGACGCCGGGTAACCCGGCGTCTGATCAGGCTCCAAACTGTTTGCCATCAAGATAAACATGAATTATCAGAATTGTCCAAAAGTTGTACTTTTCTACGTTTTAGTGTTTTGCGTTTGCGTACGTTTGCGTTTAAACGGGAAAGAATAATAGATTCTCCACTGTAACTGGAAACTAGAATTGTCCATTAAAAGTGTCAGGGGAAAATAAGTTAAAACTAGAGTTGACTGTATTCGTACAAGAACTTTTTGTATGATTCAACCCCATGAAGCTTGTGCTAGGCTATTCTATTTACTTCTCTGTCATTACCCAATGATTAGTCATACAGTGACGGAAAACCCCGATAACAAACTTGCCCCTCTGCCCTCGTATGACAAATCATCGCTAAATTCAAGATAAAAGTAATGCTGAAAACTCTTATCGTGAAGTAGATGCTAGTCTATCCCAACAGAAGCGTGTGTGCAAAACCAAATTGTGTGCATTTGTCGTCGGCCTTCCCCGGCTTTAGTGACAATTACTTGTACTTTAAGGTGGTGGTGGGTTCAGTTGACGACGAAATTTATAAATAAGGTTTTTGACGTTTTAATTCCAATCTCTTGTGTATGCATATAAACATATATGCATATCTGAAATGCAAATAATAAAATGTATGAGTACATATGAACTAAACTGTTATTAACAAGAGACCTGAAAAGGGTTTACATATACAATGAACACTAGATAACTAGAGTTACAAAAATGGCCTCAGCTATTTCAGTTTAACTTACAAAATGTAAAGATATGAACCCGGTTTGGATACATCAGACCCAAATTAACTTAGTGTCCGACCAGGCTCCGATCTGTTTGCACTTAAGGTTTTAATAAATTGTTAATACATTCGTATATCTGTTACATGTACTTCAAATTTGATTTCAATGCGTTTGCGTTTTTGTTCCATAGTTTTGAAAAGGCTATTTCCATATAATGGCAAAACGTTTTCCAGAATACATGAACTGTAGTATCCCTTTCTAATCCATTATGACGGAAATACCCGCCTAATACAGTCACTGTCATATAACCGCCCGAAATTATTGTCTGGTTTTACTTTTCACATTGGAGTTTTATGCGTGTTTGACTTATACATCATTGATACGTGTGATAAATAGTTTGTACCCTGATCAGACGCCGCGTGACGCGGCGTCTGATCAGGGCCCAAACTGTTTGCAAATGTTACCATTGCCTACATTGGCAGTGAAAGGGTTGGTAATAGCAACCCCTACCTGTGGGACTGTATTTAATAGTAACAGTTATATTTCGGACGCCAGCCAAATTGGAATCAGTAACGGTGTTGATAGGATAATAGGGTAGACTAGTTTATGATGTCTGTTCATTAAGATAGTGCAAACACTACACCCTAGAATCAGAGGCTTCCCTTTAAACCAATTTCTCACTAATATAAACTAATTGATTAGAATAATATTTTATAATAAAACGGAGTATTATACTTCTATAACCCTTTTCACTGCAAAACACGATTATTCTGACACTTGTAGACAGCTGTGATACAAATCAGATGCTCCGCAGCTCGGCGTCTGATCAGAATAAAAAATGATTGCTTCTCGTATTGAGTTTTGTATTCGACCAAATAAATATATGCATTGTACTTTTGAAACAATACCGCAGACCACAAATTAACCCATTTGTGCCTAGCGTACCATAAAGGGGATAGAATGTATATACAAGCAATGTAGGCTCTGATCAGACGCCGCATCTTGCGTCGTCTGATCAGAGTCTACACTGTTTGCATATAGGGATTTCAATATAAAACAAATCAAAAATGAACATTTCGACCGGCCACCCCTTACATAAAAATGGACTAAGAATGGAATTTATAAGCATTGAAATCTCCATTAGGGGCAAACGTGTTATGCAAGCGGTATGACAGAGGAGCGGAAAGAAATGATTCCTTATAGTTTCCCTATATTGGTACTGCGTGCTCATACAATTTGCTGTTTTTATAGTTGTATGTATGGAATTAAGATCAGATTGAGTTGTCACTTGAGGAAACTTAACTCAAGTCTAGAAATTACTATATTGCGAGTCCTCTGTGGCCTCAGTAACGATTTCCAAGACATTATTAACCAATTTGTGTTTAAAGTCACCATAATGGGACAAAGGCAAACAGTGCGTACTCAGATTAAACGCCGTATAATGCGACGTTTGATCTGAGTCTACACTGCTTGCCTACATATATTTCAATAAAAAATAAAATGAAAACATAATTTTGACTAGGCACTCCTTCAATGACAATTGGATATCTGGTCAGGATACAATCTGTTTGCAGCTGTTAATGTTGGCATTAGCAATGAAAAGGTTATTCGAATCATCTCATACACATCAGAATGCTATTCAGTTGGACATAAATATATCAGATGCCGAGTAACGCGGCGTCTGACCATGATCAAAACTGTTTGACACTCGTTTTGAAATCTCTTTCATACTGCCATATTTTTAAACTTTGAAACGACATTGAAGACAACAAAACTGAAGCAGACGACAGGTAAAACGGTGATGGGGTAAAATCTCACAAATAACGTGACCATGGCAAGGTTAAGATGAGTGAATGTATGTGTCGGTTTGATTCGTCCCATAACTCTTTCCTCCCTGGAACTTTAAAAATGAACAATTCCATTTTCCCTTTAAGTCTAGTCCATTTCTGACGTTTAAGGGTTGTTTTTGTCAATGTTTGGCATTATGACAAACAGTAAGTAGCCTAATCAGAGGGCTCCTTAGGAGCCCTCTGATCTGGGTCTTCACTGTTTGCACAGGACAAGTGTACTATTTACATGTTCACTGTTTGCAAAGGACGCCAATATGCGGGACAAGGGTTCAAAGGGTTAAGCAATGTGTTATATCGCGACAGGATCTCCATTGAACCAAATAATCCCCATCGTCCTCAAAAGTAGTCATGAGCAAACAGTGTACATGTAGACCATGACGAGACATCTCACATTTCGCCTTGTTGTGTGTGCACTGCTGCTATTCCACATGAAATTCATTTCTGTATGGCCAAGTACTGCAGTGTTTTAACTCATTTATGCCCACGGTCCCATATATGGGACATAGGCAAACAGTGTAGACTCTGATCAGACGCAGCATTATGCGGCGTCTCGTCAGAGTCTACACTTTTTGCTGATAGGAATTTCAATATAAAACAAAATGAAAATGAAAATTTTGACTAGGCATCCCTTTGATAAAAGATGGACTAATCCAATATATAAACATGGAAGAATCCACTGGGAATAAATGGGTTGAGATCGCTTCTCCAGCAGTCGCATAGTGGGATGACAGTCTAATATCCAGATGTAAATGGGTTAAGTCTGATTCGATGCTTGGAGAACCAAATCTCAAACATGTGACCCCTGAGTTATAAGCCGAGCAGTTTAACCTCGTATCAGCATTGAAGACATGTGGTTGTTTAAAGTAAACTAAAAGTTAAAAACATTGAAGTATGCTCCCTTTGGGCATTCTGCTTAATTTTCGGTCTTCTATAAGCTACGACCTTTTCAAATATAGAACATATATATTTTTACAGCATATGCATGAATTATAAAGTGGAAATATTTTTCCTGTTTAGGAATAGATTAAAGGCTTTAAAGTGTGATTGGTAATAAGGTTATAGGTTTAATACTTCGCCATGGAAACCTTTCAGTTCGATGACACAGTTTTCAAACACACTAACTAATGTATATCAAAACCAATCACTACTACATGTATATTGTATTAACACATAACTCCCTATATACGCCTTTTTAAGCCTTTAATTTTTTCTTCGCTTTAGACAATAATCCTACTTTATGTAATTATAAGTATTCACCGGGCTAAATAGTTTCTTTATGCTAGCAGGATGGTAGCTTAAATTAGGCAGGAAGTAAAGCATATTGCTTTTTCAGCCTCCCCTTAGCAACCATATGCCTTCAATAGTGAAAACAAACTATAGGAGGAAATGGTAAAACACACATAAGTGTGACGAGCTATGCCATAATTATTTTATTAGTTTGGTTCATATCCGTTTGCAAATGCAATCGAAATTGCAATTGATAACGTAGATCTAGTTGTTAATCAATTTGAAAATGTTACAGTCTAGCAAACTTCGCCATTCAACGTATAGGAACACAGGTTACACGTACATTTTTACAATCCATCTGTTTTTTCTGACGCATCGCGATACGCTGATTTATTTTCCATACGGTGTGCTTGTTATTTCGGACAATTGAATCCCTTGCCAATTTCTACTCCGGTAAATATACTTATGTCTCTTAAATGGACCGTGAAAAACTACAGGTGTCAAGTAAATGATTTATTTAGCGAATCTATCCTCAACCTCAAACTCAAATTGTATTTATAACAAGGTGTTCGGGTCAGATAATAAGTTCAACATGTGCGCATATTCTTAAGCAAATATTATGGCATTTGGTGGTTATAATTTTGAAATATGATTGATGAATGTTTTAACTGTGGTCGCTTGGTACGACGATGTTTATTGTGAGGTTGAATTTCTTTTAACCTGACAAAAGTAAAAAAGTATTCATTATTTGAATTGAGTATGAGTCGTTCTCAAGCATTTGATTGGTTAGCTTTGAGCGAAAGCTCAAAGCGGACAATTCAAATGCTTGAGAACGAACTCAGACTGAACTCAAACGCTTTGTAACATTTGTAACATGGACTCTGGTGGCGAGATATTCAGTTTTGATAAAGATTCTAACAATTCATTGTATTTTGATCAATCTACAGCAACACTCAATAGGCGACAACGTGTGTGTGTGTGTTATGCGGAGGGATTTATTATATGGAAGGAGAAATTAATATGTATTTAGGCTTTGCCTATGGACGGAAAAAAGCAAAGTTGTACCAGTAGTTAATGAAAACGGAAAAGATCTATCACCAGTGTGTGATTATCGCTCTTGTATCAGTTCGTTGTGTATTCCAGATCACAATCGAGGCTACGCCTCTCGTGACTGAGATCTAGATTACACAACCGACTCGAACTTTTATTATATACCTAAATTGTTTGGGACAAGATCTATATGTTGTTAAACCAACTAATCAAATAGATCTATAAGCACCCGTGTATACAATGTTTAAAGTTAAAACTCCTCCGTACAGAACAGAACACAACTTTATTTTCATCTCAGACATGGTTATAATGCAATCTGAAACTATTTTTGGAAGTCATATGACCACCAATAATGACGTCATTATTTATATTGATGACGTATTTATAATCCGTTATTTTTATCGGTTCGATTGAGAAGTAGCCTTTTGCAAATAACGTTCATTTAAGCGTTTAAAGGCATGAATTGAACTGTTTGAAGCTTTGTCCTTTGGAGGAAATCATTACAAGTGAGGGTTGTGGGTTTTTCATGCTTAAAATGGTTTAAAAATAGCACCGAAATCTGGAATTCCGAAACGCACAACTCTTCGTAAAAGCCGTGACGTCATCATCCAATATGTCAGCCCCCATGTTATGTAGTTACCTAGTTTTGAGGAAATTATTCACGCGCAAATCAAACACTTTTCAAAGTCTGTCAGTGATTGAATAGAATTGGAATACCTTTGATTTTATCATGCATTACTTAAGAACCTCCCTATAAAAACTCCTTCCGAACAACACACACAATCTGTGTCTCCCATCGGGTGTCGTTGTAAAGAGGGAACACTTTACAAACCAAACAGTTAGAACATTAAATTCGGCGTCTGATCTAGGTTTAAGCTGTTGTCACTCGCTTGAATGTTTCTTCTCTCTAACTTTCCAACATGAAGAAGAAAACAGTAGTTGACACTTTTAATTAAGCACACCACATTACATGTATTGCTTGGTGAACAGAGGTAAGCATTGTTGTAAGGAGGGAATTGTTGTTCGGGGGTTGTAAGGAGAGGGCATTGTATAACTTAATTTTCCATGCCAGTGCATTTTACGTATGTATATTGAATTGTACATGTTTATTGATGGCTATGAATATGCTAATGCTATTTTATGCCAAATAAAGATCTGGGGCCCGTTTTACTAAACTACTTACGCAAAATGTTTGCGTGAGTCAAAATCGTTTAACTCTAATTTTTCGATCATAAACGTTTGCAAACAGCAAATAGCCAGATCAGAGGACGCGCTTAAAGCGCATCCTCTGATCTGGCTATTTGCTGTTTGTAGCAAGTGATAATAAAAAATATAAATTAAAATTTAAAACTTTGACTTACGCAAAAATTGTGCGTAAGTAGTTTAGTAAAACGGGCCCCTGTATCTGTATCTGTATAGCGTGTGTATTTAGTTCCGTTTTAACAGTAAACAAATACGTATTTTTAGCAGTAGCAAGGCAATGGTTAAAACGCCCAGGAAACAATGCATTAGAATTCAGCCCCTCAGAGCATATTGAAATAAAACAAAAGTTCTAGACATATTTCCAGACCTAGATAATATACAGGCGAGTACGTAGGTTCCGAACTTTACCCTTTGCCTGCTGGTCGCGACTTTATTGATTTTTTAAAACAGTTTAGATCCAGATAAAACGCCGCGTAACGCGGCGTTTTATCTGGATCCAAACTGTTTGACACTTTTCTTTAGGTTTCTTTACTTTAAAAATGTATAAATCTCAATTTTACAAACTTTGCAGACGGTACTTTCGAAGCAGACGAAATCACCACAGGATAAGGGTTAAGTTGTAAAATTAAACTGTCAGACGCTATGAACCGGAATTGCGTAATTAAAACATTTAAAACTACTGGCATTTATTTTCTTTGAAAAGCAAGTCTGGAATTCTAATTACAGACGCTAATTAAAGTCTCCAATAAGCCTCGGATGCTGTAAGATAACCTGCATAGGTTCTTTGAAATAAAATCTACGAGAATGATTGTATATTTCTTACAGGCGCTTAACCCTTTACTCCATAGTGATATGCATTTAATGCGAATAATTCATTTAACCACTGAAGAAAGAGTTCTAATTCATACAGTAAAAAATGTACAAGATGAGAAAAATTTCTATTGATAGCTTAAAGCAGTCGAAATATAAAGCAGAATTTACCCTTAAGGCTTAAAGTGACCATCTACTTGTACAGTCGGAAGTCGATACTTAGAACTCGCGTTAGTCCAAACATACCAATATTTCAAAGTTAAACCGTGGCTTTGCCACGTTTTAACTTTGAAATACGGGTATGTTTTCCTCTTAAATCAGATCTACTTTTTCAAAATTCAGCATCTGCAATACTGGTACAGTGGAGAATCTGTTATTCTTTCCCAATAAACGCGTTTACGCTAAAACTATTATTTACAGTGCAAACAGTTTGGAGCCAGATCAGACGCCGGGTAAACCGGCGTCTGATCAGGCTTCAAACTGTTTACCACCAAGATAAACAAGAATGATCAGAATTGTCCAAAAGTTGTTCTTTTCTACGTTTTAGTGCTTTGCGTTTGCGTACGTTTGCGTTTAAACGGGAAAGAATAACAGATTCTCCACTGTAAGTTGCTTGTAATTTTTGTTTGCATGCTGTTATTTTAGTGTTATTTAATTTAACTCAGTACCCCATAGCCTATTTGTAGTGTGTGTTTTGAAGACATGTACCACTTAAATAAAGTTAAAAATAAATGAATTTGTAAGTAAATGTTTATCCTTCCGGTGCAAAATGTAGCGTCTGCAGTGAGCATTCCACTACTAAGATGTCTTAACCCATTTACGCCCAGTGGATTCTTCATTGTTTTATATATTGGATTTGTCCATTTTTTATCAAAGGAATGCCTGGTCAAAATTCCTATCAGCAAACAGTGTAGACTTTGATCATACGCTGCATTATGCGGCGTCTGATCCGAGTCTACACTGTTCGCATTAGTCCTATATATAGATGGATTAATATGTAAACATTGTTCTACCATAGTGTTCTACCATATTGTTCCACAATATCTATACGAGGGTCCAACAAGTTGGTCTTGCCCAGATGTGGAGGTTGTTCTGTTGATACTGTTGAATATGGGGTAGATGAAATGCTAAACCAACAGGTAGTAGCAGGCGTTGTGACGGCGATGACTGCAAATACAATATCCATTACAGTGGAGAACATGTTATACATTTTTCCAATAAACTCGTTTCCGCTAAAATCTATTACTTCCAGTGCAAACAGTTTAGAGCCGAATCAGACGCGTCTGATTCGGCTCCAAACTGTTTGCTACTCAGATGATAATATAGTCATAATTAATTGTCAAATATTGAAATGTCCGTCATTTTATTGCCATGTGGTTGCATTTCTTTTGTCTTTAAACGGGAACGAATGGGAGACAAAAATTGTGTGCGTTGTCAGGAGGGTGGTCTTATAGGGAGAAAGTTTAAGAACTGGCTGACATTTGCAAACAGCTTGAATCCAGATCAGTCGCCGATATGGGTTCAAGCTGTTAGCCATTCGTCATTATATTTCTTTTATCAAAATAGCCACTAATATGCAACTTTAAGGAAAAGCAACAGACGACAATTTAAGCAGACGATATTACAGCCGAGAAATTTTTGGATGTAATTGTCTTGTTTGGGGAACAGTGACAAGTGTTGTTGTTTGTAGGGAGACGTTGTTCGGACGACCGTTGTAGGGAGGGAACACTGTTATACCATTAACCCGATAACACGTTTAGACATATCGTATATTTCATGACTGATTTTCTCAGCTGGTCTTTTTTTCCACGATTGGAAAATGGTGTGTAGAGCAGCGGGTTTCGTACCTTGCGTAATGAATCTTCCTCTGTTGATCGGTTGCGTGTTCATTTACCATTGTTTGCTTTTTAGGTTAGCAGTTTGTGTCCCGTGTACAGCGTGCAGAGTACAGTAGAGAAAACATTTTCCTTCCAAATAACCCCGGTTACATTTTAACTATTATTTTCTTTGCAAACAGTTAAGAGACAGATCAGACGCCGGGTAACCCGGTGTCTGCTCAGGCTCCGAATTGTTTAACGCTCAAATTAAAACTGGTAGTCGGAATGGTAAAAAAGTTGTCATTTTCTATATTTCATTGCAATGCGTTCACGTTTGAAAGAAAGAAATACGTTTTCTCCACTGTATTTCAGTCCGGTAGCCAACTCGCAATCGATGGCCATCGACAACCATCGAATTCTTTACTGGACTCATTACTGTTGCGATCCAATCTACAAACAAGGCATGTGACTGGTTACACAGCCCTCGAAAATTGAACCGGCTATTTCACTAATTATTTTCACAGTTCCTTCATCTATATCTATGATTGAAGAAATTAGGACGCCAAGACTTCTGAATATCCAGTAATAGTTAGTTAAAAGCTAACCCTTATCCTGTCATTATAGCATCTGCTTTTAAAATGTCGTCAGTAAATGTCGTCAAATTATATTTATTATATTTTAAATAGGAGAAACGGCATAACAGTTGTCAAACAGATTGGATCCAGATCAGACACCGCGTTACGCGGTGTCTGATCAGGATCTAAACTGTTTACAAATGCCAATCAAGTCGGGATAGACAGGATAAGGGTTAACTCATTGCCCCTGAGTCTTCCTTTTGATAATTCCAATGCCCAAGTTTTGACTATTTAGGGTATTTGTAAAATATTGCAAGTATTGTAGAGGTATTTGTGTTTCAATAGTACAGTGGAGAAAACGTTATTCTTTCCCAATAAACGCGTTTACGCTAAAACTATTATTTACAGTGCAAACAGTTTGGAGCCAGATCAGACGCCGGGTAACCCGGCGTCTGATCAGGCTCCAAACTGTTTGCCACCAAGATAAAGATGAATTATCAGAATTGTCAAAAACTTGTACTTTTCTACGTTTTAGTGTTTTGCGTTTGCATACGTTTGCGTTTAAACGGGAAAGAATAACAGATTCTCCACTGTACATGTACAGGAAAACCTCTCTATTACGGCTACTGAAATGAAGTATAAATGATTGTATAAAGGGTAGGTGACAGCTTTAGGAGCGTGCTGTTTTACACTCCACTTGCACTAGGCAGTCACCTGTCGTAAACAACTAATAAACATCACAATCAAGTTGTAGTTAAAGAGAAGTTTTACTGTAAACGTATACTTTTCGTAATGATACATATATTGTAATAGCTTTCACTTTTCAAATTCACCTACAAGTACTTAACAGTTTTATCCATTCAGACGTCGAATTATTCCGCATCTGACCTCAATCATAACAATTTGCAAGTGTATTCTGTCGACATGGGCCTTAAAGCGAGTATAGAAGGTACACATATATGTATTTATACTTTGCTTGGTTTCTTAACGACAAATGCATGTTAGTAGATATACATGTTTACCAAGAAGGAACAATACAGATTGTGTATGATCCTCGCATATATAACAGCCAAGACGATAATTTTGGTCTATTTTATGAAGTTATTTAAGAGTGTTGAGTAAAATGTTTATTTCTATTGGCCAAGCACACAGCAGTAATATGGGGTTATTTAACAATGTTGAGTATACTATTGAACTCTATTTGACGAGTACACACGCAGTCATAATCCATACTTGACTGAAGCGAATGATTCTGAATTACTCGACCGTCTGATCTTTGCATGTTTTGTGTCATTTGAGTGAGGGAGTAACGGCAGGATAAAAGTAAAACAGCAGTTCCTATTAAGCTTCTGTGCTAGGTTCACACCAACGGCGCTTTGATGGCGCTGTAAAGCGGCGTGCAAAGCGGCACCAAAGCGTAACAAAGCTTGATTAAAGCATCAGGGTCGTAATAGATCGTGAGACAGCTTGGAGTATTCAAGCGGGACATTCGGCAAGAGCGCCCACTTTTTTTAAACTGTTTAAAAATTTTGGGCGCTCTGTCACGAATTGATTAAAGCGCCTAGAGCGTATCAAAGCTTATCAAAGCGTAACAAAGCTCAGCAAAGCTTGATTCAAAGCGTAGGAAAGCTTAACAGAGCTGTGTTCAAAGCGGGGACACCATTCTTCACGGTCTGTCACCACTTGACACGCTTCGTTAAGATGTCTCAAGATTTGTTACGATCTGGCATGAAGATCTTATACGAGATCAGACGCTTTCATCAAGATCTGACACGCTTTGTTACGATTTGTTACGTTTTCATGAAGGACTCTCATGATTTCCAACGAATTGAGACGCTTCAATCAAGGCTTGACACGTTTTGTTAGGCTTTTTTACGCTTGGCAAGCTTCCTCACGCTCTCTCACGCTCGTTCACGCTTTCAAGGGCTAGAATGTAGTTATACAATTGGGAGACAAACATCATGTCTTCTTCAGATAGATAATGCTTTGGTACATCTGGAACTTCTGGATCTTTTGTTTTGCTATCGTATACTGGAGTCAAAGGTGCAAAGATTTTGTGGTTCTACTGCATCGTTATATGGGCTCTAGATAAAAAGCGGCATTAAATCGGCGATCTTGACATTTTCCAATGCGTAACAGAGCTGAACAGAGCGTACCAATGTACAACAAAGCGCGATAACCGTATCAGAGCCTTATTTAAAGCGCCACAATCGCATCAAAGCGTGATAAAGCGTAATAAAGCTTATAAAAGCGTGATTTCAAGCGCAACAAAGCCTTGTCAAAGCGGGATCAAAGCGTGAGGAATCGTAACAGGTCGGGAAATAATTCGCCCCAAAGCGGCAACCAATTCGTATCAGAGCGTATCAGAGCTGATCAGACCGTAAAGATCGTGATGCTTTTGGAAAAGTTAACGAAAATGACGACGCTTTGCTCGCTGATTTAAAGCGCGGCATTCGCCGTTGGTGTGAACCTACATGTAGCTTTAACAATTAGAGCCATCCTCGTAGTTTGGAAATCGTAATATAGAGCTTTTTCTGTAACCCTAGTTTAAGAGATGTTATATCGAGATTTTACTGTTTTTTCTTTCGTCAATTAGTCAGTGTGCCAGATTATTTGTGTCTGATATTATGTCCGCAACGCCTGGATTGTATCAACTTTCTTCACACATGCTCGCGTTAATGGCAATATCATGAGGAAAACCTCCAAGCCGCCCTTCTGTATGTCAACATCTGAAAACTAATGGCCTTGTCGACAGACCATGATTTGTTCGACCTGTAGATCTTACTAGCATTGATAAAACTTATACAGTTAAATCGTGGTATTTCGATCACCTATTAATATAACATCCATTAATGGTTTTCAATGGATTACATTTATGATCAAATCATGCTAAATGGTCACAAATCAATATTTGTTATGCTTTACTTTTATCTTGCCTTGAGCCATCACCTTTCTAGAACAACAGAAAACAAATATGTTTGAGATGCCGTATTAGTTACGTTGAATTGCAGATCTATGTTTGCATTGGCACTTTTCAACGTGATAATTTTTCACATCGTTAGTAAACAGCGACATGCTTTAACCCATTTATACCAAGTGGATTATTCCCTGTTTATATTTTCGATTAGTCCATTTTTTATCAAAGGGATGCCTGGTCAAAATTTTCATTTTTATTTTGTTTTATACTGAAATTCCTATCAGCAAACTGTGTAGATTCTGATCAAACGCCGCATAATGCACTGTTTGCCTATGTCCCAGATATGGGATCGCGGGCACAAATGGGTTAACCCATGATGCTGCCTGGATGCTGCAATGAACTCCCCCATGTGTTTGCTGGAATATTTCATTATATATATATATACTATATATACAAAGGTGATCTAAATATATTGCAGTGTTTGTCCAAACAGTAAATCATTTTATATGAAATAACAAATAGTGCAGACCTTGATGAGGCGCGCAATTAGAGGCGTCTCATCAAGCGCTATATTGCTCGCTATGACTACCGTAGTACAGAAAAAGGGGGTATTAGTGGGTTAACCCCTTCACTTTCATGACGTCATCTTATTTAAACACTTGTTATCAGCTTTCACATATCCAATTTTAATTTTAGGCACCTTTATTTCAGCAATACTCAAATGAGTATCAAATAATTTGGATCTTGATCAGAGACGATCCAAACTGTTTATAAATTACTATTTTGCTATGGAGTAAAACAGTGAAAGGGTTAAATGTTAGCCGACAACAAGGTATTTTTTTGCTCATTCTATATAAAGATTATGTGATATGTTTGATACAAAGATTTTTTATATAAAAACAGATAGTAATAAGCTGTTTTGACCTATGCAGCAACTATATTTCAATTGATATATATATACGTATATATGTAATGTACAGTTGGAATAAGGCAAACAGTGTAAACTCTCATCAGACGCCGCATTATGCGCCGATAGGAATTTTAATATTAAAAAACAGAAAATGAGACAAGTCTCCTCTTAAATAAAAATGGATTAATCCAATATGTCAAAAAGGAAGATCCACTGATTGTAAATAGACAAAAACTAACGCACAAGTAAAGATATCGCTAGCTATAAATGTCGCCTACCTTGATTATGAAGTTGACAAGAAACACATGCCATAAGTCTGAATTAGATAAATAAACTATATTTAAAAAATCCTCCTAAATGAACACAAAGGTACAATCCGATAAACAACCATTGACATCAAGTGCAAGGGATATTTTTTGTGATTTAGCTGAAGAAACGTCGTCATGAATACCATGACCAGACACCGAGGTGATGTCCGGTTGATCTTGATCAAAACTTTTTGCAGATGTCGAGAACCTCATGTGCCGATTTGAAAGGGGTACGCACAAGTAACAAACGAAGAGAAAAGGCAAAATAAGTTTTGCATCATTCATTAATATGACGGTATATCAAAATCATACACCTGCCTATCTTTGCTTTAGAAGGTTTCCAAAACTTATGGTACAAATCCGATTACATAATAAGCTCCCTAAATACCCAGTGGCGCTATGGAATATTAATTGTTTCCGAGTTTGTATGCGTTATCATGTTTATGTCAGTTTAACCTTAACTTATAGATATTTAATGATACCTGCACAGAAGGTCTGAAAACTCAAGGGAAGCGATTTGTAGACATTCCAGATCATTTAACATCTTTAGTGCCAAGCTCGATAACAGTAGAATATGTAATATATATTTGAATCTAGATCAGACGCCTGGTCAGGACCTAAACTACATACTATTTAACCTCATTACCTCATAAAAACACATTTTACGCCTTTCGATTCATTACTATATTTCAGAAAATATTTCAACTTTTTTAAAATAAGTATCAAGCACCATAAGAAATAGTTTCTATATCCCAACAGATTGTAGCTTAAAGCAGGCTGAAAGTAAAGCAGAATAGACCTTAAGGTGCATTCTCCTTTACTTTCAACCTACTTTAAGTTGTCACATACAGTGGAGAATCTGTTATTCTTTCCCGTTTAAATGCAAACATACGCAAACGCAAAGCGCTAAAACGTAGAAAAGAACAACTTTTGGACAATTCTGATATTTCATGTTTATCTTGGTGGCAAACAGTTTGGAGCCTGTTCAGACGCCGGGTTACCCGGCGTCTGATCTGGCTCCAAACTGTTTGCACTGCAAATAATAGTTTTAGCGTAAACGCGTTTATTGGGAAAGAATAACAGATTCTCCACTGTATCTTCAAAACTAGAACAGGCTATTGGGTAATGGGTAAATAACCAAAAACATTTTTAAGTTTAAGTGTGTATTTAAGACTTGAGTATACTATGTTTGCGATCATGATATATAGACAGTGAATGTGTTGGACAGGTTATGACGTCATGTTGGCAGTAAGAGAATGAAGACTGGCGTCTTTGCGCAGAATGAAAACTAATTTAGTGGCATACCTTTCAAAGACAGGAAACTTGGATTGCCAAACAGTCGCATGTAGTTAAGTAATAAATTTAGACATTATCTCACAGTTAGTCGAATATTACAATTTATTGGCACCATTATGGTAACTTGTTGTTATACAAAATACCTACTCATAAAAGAGTAGAATATTTAACGCCAGTTTGGCTATTGTTGTCCGAAAACAGTTCATGGTAACGTTCAAGAGTAATAGTGTGGTATAAACGCGTTATGATTATTTCAAAGTCAAGGAAAAAGTAAACATAATGTAATGCAAAATAGAAACATATCCCTATTTTTAAATTCATTTTTATTCAAAGTGTCAATCAGTTTGTAACCTGTCTGGAAATTCGCGTCATGTCTGTTCAGTAGAAATGCATCTTTAATGTACGCACGAGATTGGCGTAACGTGGCGCCTAATCAGGGTCTGTGCCGCTTGCTGTTTTATATATACATGAGTTGACCTGCTGTACGGACAAAGACTGCAGTGCCTTTTGATTTTTACTTTTGTTGAAATATTCCAGCAATCACGCATGGACAGCTCGTTGCAGTAGCCAAGCATACATGGGCTGCACATAAACCCTACGGAGAGTGTTTCTACATAGTTGATACAAGATGTTATGTTTCAACGACAGCTTATCTGTGAAGTAATTGAAACATGCCAGATTCGGGTGTTGAAATATGACTCCCATAAGTATACCTATTCAGACAAGTTTAACATACTGGAACCTGGATTATTTTTACTTTTACATAGTCGGTATGTGCCACATTTTGTTGTCACCACCACCGTTTTACGTTCAGATATAGAGGTCAAAGGTAATGCATTGCCGAATTTATTACAACCTTTTACCTATAAATCCAAAAATTAAAACTATTAACCTGAATTTCATGTACATTTGTTGTTGTTTTAATCTGGAAAAAAACCAGAATTGTCTTATCTTTAGGATTGTGGCACCTTGTGTTTTAAGCTTACACTTTAAAACCCTTTCTCTCTAAATCACGATTAAAAGCGCGTTTGCAAACAGTATGGATCCTGATCAGACGCCGCGTTACGCGGCGTCTGATCAGGACCCACACTGTTTGACATTCTTATCGATATTTATTAAGTCATACAACCTTAAATATAATTTTGAGATGTATCTTGCAGACAACAATACTGAAAATCTCTCGAATCATTTGATCATAAAATGGTTAACCAAAAATATTAAAAAAGAACCATTGTGCCAGTGTGAACAATTTGATATATCGTAGAGTTTTGAGTACTCGTGCATGTTTATATTGATCTTACCTGCATGTTTCAGCCGGGAACAATAACGGTAGAACACGGCTTCATCCGGCCTACGCATCCTTGAAGTACAGCGCTCCCTCCCTACAGCGGTCCTCTCAACAACGACTTCCTTCTTACAACGAACCTTGCTGCAGTTCCTTTAACAGAAAGAATTATGTCTAACGTTTTTACTGCTGCAATATCGTCTGCTTAATATAGGCATCTGCTTTTTTTCTAAAAGTTACATAATAACATTTCGCTACTTCTGATCAGATTCAAAACTGTTTGCAACTGCGCGTTATGACGTCATTGAGAAAGATTGGGTTAACTAATTCGGAATGTCCTTGATTCCTGAACATGTGGTTGTTCAATGCAAAATTGATAAAGTGGAAAAAGATCCCTACACTAGCCTTCTGAAATACTTGCCCGAATTAAGTTGATAGATATAGTCTTGAACAAAATGTGTCCTTTGTAAGATACGTTATTTCAATTTAACTACATCCCCTGCTAGTAATGTAAGTTGTTGTTTTTATTAAAATTGTGTAGATCCGGATAAGACAGTTGGTTCTAATTATTTTGGTACGGTATCTGGCTCAGCGCATATAAAGCGTTTGAGTTGAGTCTGAGTTCGTTTTCAAGCATTTGATTGGTAAGATTAGAGCCTAAACTCAAATCTGACCAATCAAATGCTTGAGAATGGTTTAAAACTCAACTCAAGCGCTTTATAAGCTTGTGTCTGTCTGATAAGAGCCTGTACTCTTTCTTGCGGAAATGTTTCATCATACAGTGGAGAATCTGTTATTCTTTCCCGTTTAAACGCAAACGCACGCAAACGCAAAACACTAAAACGTAGAAAAGTACAACTTTTGGACGATTCAGATAATTCATGTTTATCTTCTTTTTTTTCTTTTTTTTTTTTCTTTTTTTTTTTTTTCCAATAATTTTATTCAAATATATTACATCCATACATATTTTTACATGTAGTATAAGTAGAAAATACCAATACAACGCAATTTTCATGAAGAATCGTCAAAAACTAAATAATATTTCTAACATACAATTTTTCTATCGAATGTAAATATGAAAACATTCATTTTTATTGAAAAAATTGAAAATGGAATAAAAAAAAAATACAGAAAGAAACATGCATTTTTGCTAGGTTATTTTTTATTACAGTACGTTTTATGTCTAAATGTAGTTTAATATAAAATATTGTACAATTGCCCATGTAGAAGCTATATTTTCTGTATTACTACATGCTTGTTTTATATCCCATGCTAGTTTCAATGAGTTATTTAACCCGGTCATGTTTACATGTATCTTGGTGGCAAACAGTTTGGAGCCAGATAAGACGCCGGGGTACCCGGCGTCTGATCTGGCTCCAAACTGTTTGCACTGCAAATAATAGTTTCAGCGTAAACTCGTTTATTGGGAAATAATAACGTTTTCTCCACTGTATAATGGCCTGGATAAAGATATTCATGGTTGGCGGAGTTTTGTATAGTAATATTTAATTGGAGAAGAGGTAAAGTCACAAAACTTATCAAACCCGACAAGTGTATATCTGTAAATCTTGTCTAAAGATAGTAATAAATAAGTTGATATGCAATGGTATATATCAAAATGAAGAAATATTCTTAATTTGTATGACACAAGCATTCTTGTGTCCTTTTCTATTAATATATATCACAAAAACGGTTCCAAAACTTCCCCAGCGTTATGTCAAGAATGAGAAAAGGACGTAGCAAAAATCCCAAGCGGTACTTTCACTAGGCGAGTTTGGGTCAAACCGGCGCCAAAACGCCTCTAGCTTTTCCCTTACGTTCGCTTTAGTCTGAGTATTAAACAGCGCTCCCTCTCTGCAACGACGCCCATTAGGATACAAATAGTGTGTGCGTTGTTTGGAGGGAGTCGTTATAGGGAGGGAAATTAGTTTACATTTTCAAATAGCTTGAATCCAGTTGTTTGTCACTTGTCATTAAGTGTTTTTCTGTCAAAATGTCCTATATGTGACTATGAGATAAACAGCAGACGACAACTATAAACAGATGATAGTACAGCAGTTCAAGCGTAAGACAACTCTTATAATTTGTTTATGGAACTGCGGAAAGGGTCGTTTTAAGGAGAGAGCCGTTGTTGTGAGAGCCGTTGTAGGGAGGGAGCTAGTACTGTATGTCTAATTTAGTTTTCACTCGTTCACAACCACAATGTTGTCTGCTCAAACCTTGCCGTTTTCCGGATATAACCCATTTATGTCAAATGGATCATTACGTGCTGATATATAGGATAAGTACTATTCTTCATTTTAGGGGCACCTGTTGTTTTTTATTATTTCGTTTTCTTTTTGATAGTGTTTCTTGATCATAGAGAGAGTAGACTTTGACTAGACGCCACATAATGCGGTGTCTGATCAATGTCTGCATTGTTTGTCCATGATCTTTTTATTAAACTCTAAGCACAAATGATTTAAGTTTTAGAGCAGAGACTAAACAATAATTTAACTCAAAACAATTCAGTTATAAAAAAACAGGAAAATAAATATAACAAAATTATCTTGATTCCGAGTTTTAGATATTCGCCACGACGATATTCTCTAAACACAAAAATCATAAGATGTGTTTTGAGCCCCTATGTCCCCATCAATGCTTGTGATGCAAAATCAGTGTGTCAAACAGAGATTGGCGTATCTCGGAGCTTCCATCTGCTAGAATTATGGAACTATTTTATATAATGCTTATGCCTGACTAATTGAATTTGAACTATTTTGTGAAGGAATAAATTAAAAGCGCTAAAAGGTGTTTCTATGGGGAAAAGAGTTAAGTTGTCACTTGTAGACAATGAGTAAAACGGGAGAAATAACGTCTTCTCTACCTCATGTATACAGTGGAGAATCTGTTATTCTTTCCCGTTTAAACGCAAAACGTACGCAAACGCAAAGTACTAAAACGTAGAAAAGAACACATTTTGGACAATTCTAATAATTCTTGTTTATCTTGGTGGCAAACAGTTTGGAGCCTGATCAGACGCCGGGTTACCCGGCGTCTGATCTGGCTCCAAACTGTTTGCACTGCAAATAATAGTTTTAGCGTAAACGCGTTTATTGGGAAAGAATAACAGTTTCTCTACCATATCTATGGATAGCTACCAGACAAATCTCCAAGCTCCAATGCTCTGATAAGACAACCGCAAATGACCCTTGTTATCACGCCTTTACCTCTGAGGGAATATGAAATGGTTCATGTGCATATATCAGAGTCAGATCAAACCAAGGTAGTTGCTTATAAAGACGGAACCCTTATGATACCAAGCCAGAAAGTTTGTAATGTAAACACTTTACCGGAATCAGTTTCCGTAGATGAGAGGGCGTACAGAGTCACCCGTTTGACGTTAATATCAATCCGTTTACGAAGAAATATTTGCAATGAAGTCTCCCTGTGTACTTGCTTGGAGATCTTGTTTTAAGGTATGATAGAGTAACACACTTTACCGAAGCTACACTGCTTTCTAGTGTATACGTAATGACAATATACATAAAGAGGATAAATTATATTTGAAAAGACGCTGTAGAAACAGATGATTTACTTTTGATGTGTATTGTTTTGCCATTACCCATTTAGGCATAGTGTCATTGGCCATTACGACATATGCAAACAGTGTAGACACTGCTGAGACGCCGCGTGACGCGGCGTCTCATCAGCGTCTGTATTGTTTATTAATTAATACGAAATGCTCAGCTATTTGGGGCAAACACTTCAGTATCTTTATATCACCCTTGCATATAAATAATGAACTATTCCAGCAAACGCACGGGTAGGTTTATTATAATATCCTGACACTTTGAAACTTTGAAACTTTATTGAAATATATCTGTATAAGGTCCACTACCGTGGACAGCATTAACATTTATACAAATAGAAAACATACATATCAATAGAGAGGTCATTAGTTGGGAATACGCAAATTCATTTGAAATTTTTATAATTTATAATAAAGCCTAAATAAAAAGTATTTCTTATGAATAAACAGATGTTAACCAAAATGTGTTCCATATATAGTCATACATATCACCTGACAGTTTAGATCATGATCAGTTCCTAGGTAACTCGGCCTCTGATCGTGGTCTATGCTGGCTCGAGTTCACTCTTTCAATTTGTATATTGATGTGTCATAATAGAAGAAGAAAGCATACAGGTATTTACCAAGCTCTACCTAATAGGATGAATAACAAAATAAATAAATAAATACTTCATTTTTGCCAACAGTAATGCTGGGGTACCCATATGATATGCTTCTCCAGCTATCGTTAAGTTTTAGCCCGCCAAACGCGACCCGACTGTAGTTTGCGTATAGTTTCAATTACTATCTTAGCTATACTAACTAAGCATTTGGTCAAGATACGAACTGCTTCTTACTTATTGCTGAAACAAACTGGCAAATATATCTTCTTTTTAAAAAGTGCAGACAACAGCTCTGAAACAGACCGTTTTTTATGCAGGCAAAGCAAAGTATTGAGATGTATTACGTTTTTTTTTCATTTCATGTTACGACGGTGTTGTAGTGTATAAAATGTAACACGAATCTCCCATATGAAGGCACCTACTACCAATATAACGTAGAGTGGTGAATGGTAGGAATGGTTTTCTAAGACATGCCACTGGTTTTCTCATTATGCTGTTGTTTCAACATTAGCCTGTGTTAGCAAAAATGCTTCCTGGTGTTAAAAAATCCGTGATCCGTGGACACCCAGAGTTGATCCATATAACCGCTCTAACAATGAACAGATCCGACCTGTGCATTGAGTATGATTTACAGTACAATCTTGATACTTCGAACTCGCTTAAATCGACATTACAAGTGTTCCATACATTAAAAGTTCGAAAACACGATCTCGCACACGTCGAACATACCCTTATTTCAAAGTTAAAACGTGGCTAAGCCACGTTTTAACTTTGAAATATGGGTATGTTCGAAGTAAACGCGAATTCGAAGTATCGAGTTTAGAGTATAGATTTTGTTTTGAAAGGGTGATGGTATAACTTTGTTAATAATGTTGATATGAGATCCGAAATTAGATGTTAAAGGCAATAGTACAAACCTTGATCAGATGGATCCTACATGAGCTATTTGATCAGAGTTTACACTGTTTACATTTGTTCGAGATGCTGTTTAGTAATATTATCATTGCTAAGTACAACCTGACTAACATTTCCAAGCATTTTGGATCCAGATCAGACTACATACCACTAGGAGTCAGATCTGGGTCCAAATTTTTTCACACTAAGTCTTGTCCTTAGTATTCTTCTGTCGACATGTCTAATACAGAGCTTTGACTAATAATAGCCGACGATAATTTAAAGCCGACGATATTGCAGCGAAAATGATTAAAACATGCTGTTATTCACTTAGCAAGGCGCCTACTATACGAACACCAGTTATGTGGTCACTGTTTCAATTATTCAAAGCTTTTCTCCTAATGACTTAGCGTGGTGTGGTCGATAGTGCCTCGCTATTCTGCTTTTCTTACATGTTCCACCAAGTCTTCTGTGAAATGACACATACAGTAAAACCTTTCTATTACGACCACTAAAAGAAGGCTTATTAAGTGCTTAAAAGGCAGGTGACAGCTTAAAGCAATGTAAACGTAAAACAGAAAGCTCCTTAACCATTACCCCATAGCCTGTTTATAGTTTTGAAAATAGGTGACTACTTAAAGCAGGTTGAAAGTAAAGCAGAATGCGCCATATGGCGCATTCTGCTTTACTTTCAGCCTGCTTTAAGCTTTTACCAGCTAGAATAAGGAAGGTATTAAATATGACACATATTCATTACGGTTTATATTGGAACTATTTTCTTCAGCGGATGAATAAAATGCATGTGCTAAAAGTCGCTTCTATAAGGGAAAGGGTTAAGGAGCTTTCTGTTTTACGTTTACCTTGCTTTAAACATTCACCTGCCTTAAACACCTGATAATTAACACAATATATTGGTCGTAATAGAGAGGTTTTACTGTTCACTGTTTAAATGAATTTCCAATTGTGTAACCCGCATTAGTACCTGATATGATCATTATGACCCTTTAAGGTTAACTAGGTCAAGGCAATTTGATAGACGTACTTCAGTAACGACTAACTAGATATGAAGAAACAGATAATATTGAAAGAATTACAAGTTTGAGGTCTTTACTTTATTGTTAATGTAGTTATTTGTATTTTTCTTACTTTGTAAGTACATTTATATAATGTCATGTGAAGTGCTTTTTAACCAACAACTCCTGTGTGAAATGAGCGCTGAATAACTCTGGTATATAAAAAAAATAATAATAAGATTGATATAATAATGAATTTAAACATTTAATACAGAAAGGAACGTCGGCTGTGCATATTCATCAAATTCAACTATCAACGACAAATTCACTCTTTATTCACAGATGATCTAAAAGACAATTGGTATCCAATAAACCCAGATAAGCAAATAAAGAATAGATAGTTTTATGTCTTTTTCATCAAGTTTGATTAAGTCATATGTATGTTACAGTGGAGAATGTGTTATTCTTTCCCAATAAACGCGTTTACGCTAAAACTATTATTTGCAGTGCAAACAGTTTGGAGCCAGATCAGACGCCGGGTAACCCGGCGTCTGATCAGGCTCCAAACTGTTTGCCACCAAGATAAACAAGAATTATCAGAATTGTCCGAAAGTTGTTCTTTTCTACGTTTTAGTGCTTTGCGTTTGCGTACGTTTGCTTTTAAACGGGAAAGAATAACAGATTCTCCACTGTACACACACAGCAGATATTTAGTAACAGCGAAACGTTATAACTGTTTATAAATTATAAAGTGTCGTCAAGACATTAAACCTTTTATATTTATAAGTACAAACGACGATAATGTTGAGATTGCAAACAGATCTAGAATTCTGATTCATTCATTCATTCCAGAATGATTGCTACTCACATACACCATATAACTACAGTGGAGAATCCGTTATTCTTTCCCGTTTAAACGCAAACGTACGCAAACGCAAAACACTCAAACGTAGAAAAGTACAACTTTTGGACAATTCTGATAATTCATGTTTATCTTGGTGGCAAACAGTTTGGAGCCTGATCAGACACCGGGTTACCCGGCGTCTGATCTGGCTTCAAACTGTTTGCACTGCAAATAATGGTTTTAGCGTAAATGCGTTTATTGGGAAAGAATAACGTTTTCTCCACTGTATTTTAAATCAAAATACAGCGAAACTCAGATATAACGAAGATTTATTTCGTTATATCCGAATTTCAATAACTATACGTTGATTAGAGAATGGGAAAATAATTTGTTTTGTTACATCCAATATTTAGTTATATCCAGGTTTTCTTATAAGCGAGCTTCACTGTAACTTAATTTATGAACTTTATATATAAAAACAGAAGACGCTTTTTGAAAAGTAGATAACATAATGCCAGTGAATGTATTGCACGAGTTATGACGTAATTGTGACAACGACAGGGTTAGTTATTTACCGATGTGACCGTTACACAAATATTTGTACCTCAGAATCAAAGTACACGTACCATAGGATGTAACAATATTCTATCAGATTCTTAATTGTTTAATATATTGCCTATAATTAATTATAATATAAGGCTATTTTTGTAAGGGTTGGTGTCCATTCATGTTAACACGGCTAAGCCAGGCACTTCTCTATAATACTTTTGTTTTCTTACTCATTCATTATCCCTTTTCTTTACATATAAGTTATGACACATTGAACAGGAAGCTGACTGAGCCCTGTCTAACCAACATAACGCGCACAAAGACAGAGGTAGACAAAGAGCAGTTTTTTATCATCTATCATCAACATGTCTGAAAGGTAATACCATAAACTATCACCATCACTTAACCCTTTCACTGCCAAATGTTCGTGAGGTTTTTATCATTTCACCGTTTCATTGTCGTCTGCTTCAATTTTGATGTCTGCAATGTCGTTTTAAAGTGAGAAAATAAGGCAGTATGGTTGAAGAAATTTCAAAACGATAGTCAAACAGTTGGGATCCGGATCAGACGCCGCGTTACGCGGCGTCTGATCAGGATCAAAACTGTTTGACCCTCGTTTTTAAATATTCAGTCACACTGCCTTAAATCTAACTTTGAAACTATATTGCAGACAGCAATATTGAAGCAGACGACAATATGGCGGTGAAGAGGTAAAACTATCAAGATAAAGTTGATCATTAAAGGGTTAAGAGGATGCCGAGTGATTGTGTTTAATGTTATACAGGCGACCGCTTAAAGAAATGTGGGAGTAAAATAGAAGTCTCCTTAGGATCTTTATAACTCAATGTCATTTTGCTTAAAGCAGAAGCATTCCATACACATAAAGGCCAAAATACTTCTTATATATGTTAGCGGTAGTAGCAAGGTTTATTACAGTAGTAGATATATGCTGGTGGCATCACAGACTAACCATTATCAGTAAGTGTGATGGTGTGGGTTGAAGGACGATGACAAGAGGGAAATGTACCATAAGTAATGGATTACACATTAATGTGATAATTATTATTCCTTTGTTTGTAATAATGCAAGGTTCATTTAGCGGGGCATACATGAAATTTCTGTTAAGCGGTCATTCTAACTGACATTATTACTTTCTTGTATAAACATTACAGCTTAATGCAGGACAAAAGTAAACCCTGAAGCTAAGGCAGCAATGTTTTGCTTTTGTTTTCTTGTTCTACATTCAGCAATCACCTCATTTAAAGGAGTTCTGTTTTTCTTCTTGCAGTATCAGTTGTGAATACAACATGAGGCGCTATGATTTCTAAGGAGGGTATTTCTATTTGTGTTCAACTCCTAAATCTGACGACTATGTCACGTAAAACCTGGTCAGTAGAATTAATTTCCTTCCGAAGCCATTTATTTTGACGGGGAAACAAGGGTACCTCATTACCGCTTCACAATAAATTTTCCTGTTAATACGAAACGAACGATAAGTTGCAAGTTTTACAAATTTTGAAACTTCAAATTTAATCTTTACTTATTTGATCTTTTTCAAATAAGTAGTTAATTGAAACTCCTTTCCTCCACAACTCTTTTTCTCAACTGGGTATTTACTTGGCAGATTGATTGGCTGCGATATTTGTTGCAGAATTGCACATGTTGCAGGCGAAAAATGCAAAGCGTGCTGAAAGGTAAATTGAAAATGATAAACGTAATTCTGTGCACGTTTTCCAATGTGTGAGTATGTGCGAGTCTCCGGCCTCCGTTCCAAGTTCCAACCACTTAAATAAATCAATGTCAGTCTAAGTATTTATTTAACTACTGAATGGCAGACATTTCCATGATAAATGAATCAAATACAAAATAATAAATTTGAAAGTAAATGCAAAGGACACAACCTTAAGATGACTAAATCTTTAGAATTTTAATGTACATAATGTATATTAAAATGATTTGAATATAAGTGTATATACATATGTACATGTAATATTCTTTAATACAAAATAAAAGAGTCATAAGACACAACGATAACACATCGCGTTGTCTCTGAGCCTCTTTCAACCATTTTGAAATCCAAGAATCGTATATGAACTTTCTGTAACTACATGTAGTATGTTGTTTTCCCGGTTCATAACACATATTATTATTATTGAGGCTAAAGTCTAACATATAAATATTAACACATCTCTATTATGACCATTTAAATGTGTTATTTATTAGGTGTTTAGGATAGGTGACTGTTTTAGGCAAGATGGCATTACAACAGAAAGTTCCTACAAAGCAAAATTGCAGTAAAACAGAAAGCTCCTTTAGCTGTCATATGTTTTTTGTTTAATCAAGTAGCCTTCGTTTAAATGATCGTAATAGAAAAGTGTTACTGTACTCAATACCCACCTTAAACCATGTCAGAAACAAATCTGATGTATTAAGCAAAAACAATAACACCCCTCTATGATAACGACTACATTGTTCTAATGATTATGTGTATAAAAAAGTAGCTGTTTAAAACAATGATAAAGTTAAACAGAATGCTCCTGTTGTAGCTTTCATTTTTAGAATGCTCCTGTTGTAGCTTTCATTTTTACTTTCTCATTGCTTTAAGTTATCGCCTGCATGTCATACATCAACGAGCTTTCAGTTAAGTTTGCGTAATACAGGAATATTACTACATCTGGAAAATTCGCATGGAACACGACTCTTTTGTTGTTTTTCTTTTCTCTGTGATCCATATTAAATAGGTACAAAGCTTCCTATTATCTATTCAGCTTCATAAATAACTCAACACACTTTTCAGATCACTTTTCTCATAGACAGGTATTACTTTACACTGAATGCATAAAAAAGCCGGTTATCTTGTCTGATTGTTTTTACACATGTTCACCTTTCAACGCAATGATTTTCGTCTGAGGTTTTCTTGTTGAAATTCCCTTCTTCAAACCCTTCTTCTGAACAATAGTGACTAGTGACTTCCCTTGCAATTAAAACATTTTGTATATAGATAAGATATCATTCAGTATCTGACCAGGGTCAGAATATGCTTGAAAATCATTTTAGGGCGGTTTAAATAATCATACATATAATTTAAATACGAAATAATGTTCAGACATCAAGTTGGAAAAGGCGATATTTTGTGTGATCAGTTTTATATATTCAGCTGCAAAAGAACGTTATTAATGTTTATGTAAGAAATGTAACCAACGGTATAACAGTGGGGAAGTCGTTATCTTTCCCGATTTTATAAACGCAAAGGAAACGCAAACGCACTGCAATAAACTGTACAAAGTAACAAAAGTGTGACAATTCGGACTATGTGTTTTATCTGAGTGGCAAGCAGTTTGGAACCGGATCAGACGCCGGGTTACCCGGCGCCTGATGCGGATCCAAACTGTTTGCACCGGTAATATTAGTTAATGTGCCATTTGGGAAAGTATAACGTCTTCTCCACTGTATGTAGTTCATTGAACTTAGTCGTCAACAGGAACAAATATTTGCCTAGAATATATGGGGTATGTTTATGTTGGATATTTGCTATTCTAAACAACATTAGAGAAGACATTATTCTTTCCCATTTTGTAAAAGTGCAAACAAAACGTGAACGTATTCAAATAAAACGTAAAAAAAAATTACATTTTGTTCGGCAATTCTGAACAGACGCCAAACTGTTTGAAATGGGAGAAAATAGTGTTAAGCCTAAACGCGCTTATTGGTAAAAAATAACGTCATATCAACTGCATCACTGCCACTATGACGTCATAACCGACTAGCTCAGGCACTGTCAAAGTATCGTCTGCTTAGAGTTTTGTAATATAATTGGGCAGTTTGTGCTTTTTTTTTATTAAGATAAAACATTTATATGAGTGGCAAACAGTTTTGACCCTTGTAAGACGCCGCGCAACATACCGTCTGGTCACAATCCAAACCGTTTGCAAATGATAGAGTAAGCGGCCTTGGCAGTTAAAATGTTATTGTTTCATACAAATGACATTGACTCTACTCTTATCATTTAAATAAATAAACGCGTTTACGCTACATGTAAAACTATTACATGTATTTCTATTGCAAGCAGTTTGGAGCCAGATCAGACGCCGGGTATTCCGGTGTCTGATCTGGCTCAAAACTGTTTGACACTCATATTAATATAAATATTCAGAATTGTCTACAAGTTGTCATGGTGTATGTTTTTATTGCGATGCGTTTGCGTTTCGCTTGCGTTTAAAATGGGAAAGAATAAGGTATTTTCAACTGTTTTGTATATAGTCAATAAACGTTAATTGCTACAGATTATTACAAACCTCACACTGAGTAAGTATAAGAATGTACTGTAAACTATTATAACCAATGATGATACACTATTCTTACTCATTTATACACGTGTAAGACATATGGGAAATATTATTTGAAAAGCTCCTCAAAATCAGAACAGCATGCATTTCAACAGGTTCCATTTACCCCTGCGTCAGCGAGTCGCAACTTTACGAGAATTTGCAAACAGTTTGGATCCTGATCAGACGCCGCGTAATGCGGCGTCTGATCAGGATCAAACATGTTTGTCCTCAGTGTTAAGAAACTAATACATGTACAATATATGATTTTCTAAGGAATTAAATTTTAAGCAATTACAGCCGACACATATGAAGCAGACGATATTAAAGCAGGCCTAAGGTTATTGTATGGGAACTTATTGTGTATATCTCAGATCATATTTACAGATATCTCATGGCTATCAAACCATGCATGTGTATGTTCAGATAAGCAAGGTGGTAATGACCTCTTTATCTTAATCCAGGGTAATGAAAGAATCTTGACAATGGCTCAAGATTAAAATGAGTATACACTCATGTACAATGTGTGTTTATTTAATTATGAGCATTATGTGCGCCTACAACCTAAGCAACAATTACACGACTGCGTATGAAACTCAAAATAAGGATCATTTTTGCTTTTTTAAGACGTTTGAATCGAATTCATGAGATGTCTGGTCTTTACCTTCTTCGTAAATGTTATATCTCAACTCATCCTTCATTTAAAACATTTATAATTGTTGTCGACTTGAACCAATTTTTAAAAACGCAGTTGAGAGAGTATTTTTATTTAAATACATTCTTTACAAAATATGTTACTACAACACATTATTCTATTTCAATACTAATTGGAATGTTCATTATTAGAAGATTCAGATATTGTAAAAGGTGTCAATCCAGAACAGTTTAAAACCTCGTATCTAAGCTGGTACTACATTGTTTGCGCTGGTAATTCACAACATTATTTTGAATAGTTTTGCTTTATCTTATAACAGCGCGTGAACGTTTCGTTAGCGTTTAAAGGGAAACGATTAGCGTCGTATCTACTGTATGCTACCTTTATGCCTGCTACAGTGGAGAATCTGTTATTCTTTCCCGTTTAAACGCAAACGTACGCAAACGCAAAGCGCTAAAACGTAGAAAAGAACAACTTTTTGACAATTCTGATATATCTTGTTTATCTTGGTGGCAAACAGTTTGGAGCCTGATCAGACGCCGGGTTACCCGGCGTCTGATCTGGCTCCAAACTGTTTGCACTGCAAATAATAGTTTTAGCGTAAACGCGTTTATTGGGAAAGAATAACACATTCTCCACTGTAAGTGTGAGCATTGGCAGGACTTTCCAAATAGTTTCGATACAGATCAGTCGCCGAAAATCCAACTTTTTTAATACCAGTTCAAATGTTTTCTTTATTTTTCATAGCCAACTAATAGTTTCTTAACACTTGCCGTCTCTGCAATTTCTGTCAAAATTAGTATTTTAAAAGTTTGACTAAGGAAATATGAGATACAATGTAAAAACAAATTGAATCCTGATCAGATGCCGAGTAACTCGTCGTCTGGTCAAGATCCAAACTGTTTGCAAATGTATTTTGGCATTAAAATAATAAACTTCCAAAACATGTGTTTTAAAATTTGAAAATAAATTCCCTTGCAGAATTACTGTATTATTTAGCGGAGTCAATTTTAACAGACTAACATTAAATTTACCACCACAATGCTTTGGAGTTTCAAAGAGGCTGTTAAAAACTCATAGTTTTACTAGGTGTTTTATTACCAACTTTATTATCATCTTTTATTATCGAGGCTTAGAGAAAAGTTTCACATAAAATACACACTTTCACACACATCTGCCTCTTTAAGTTAACCCTTGCACCACCGAGGGCGACTAAAATTGACTTTGCAAACAGTTTAGACCCAGATCAGACGCGGCGTCTGATCGGGGCCCAAACTGGCTGACACTCATAGCGAAATTTATTCAGCCATACTGCCTTAAATCTATTTTTAAAACGATTTTCCTGTCAACAATATTGATGCAGAAGACAATATAGAGGTAAAGAGGTAAACTCACATTAATTTTGGCGGGAAATTGTTAAATTTAGGCATTCTTCTGAATAGATCTAGTAGTCTTTACAATCGTGTTCCATATCGTTTAACCCTTTGTTAATAAATATGAATACCTTAGTTTTGCAAACAACTATGGTCAAGATCAGATTAGACGTCGGCATTTGATCTGGATATAAACCGCATTCGAATATATGTTTTCTTCACTCAAAATGAAATATTTTAAAGAAATATCACAATATTTCAGAACACAAAATACCCCTTCACTATATTATCCATTGTGTAATGTTTACTTGCCAACAGTTTGACTCCTGATCAGACACCGTGTAACGCGGCATCTGATCAGGATAAAAACTGATCGACACCTTTTGTCAATATGTCTTTAGCTAAATGTATGAAGTTTAAAGTTTAGAAAAAAGTACATGGAAATTGATTTAAGCAGCCAGATAATATACTGAAAGTGAAGGGATTACATATTCCCATGTTTACCGCTTTTGGACAATTTGCAAATATTTCATATACTTTTTCTTAAAAAATATTCCTCAGGGAATGTAAATAAATAAATATTCAACAATAATGCTGTTTAAATATATCGGTATTTTTTCTCTCAAGAAAGTTTTTTACTGAAAGACACCAACATGGTGGTTGTCTTAATGGAGTCGCTTTAAACACGAATAAAACCATCATGTTGTCATGTTGTATGTTATTTTGCATTGCATGTTTGTTTAGTTTCGCTTAAACGGCATATTATAAAGTCTTAACATCTGTACAATGAACCTCATACCTTTTTGAAACGTGTCGTTTAAACCATCAATCATTCATCTTATTTTATATCTGTCGTAAATCAAGTAACTGATGATGTATTACTGTGACTTTACCTTCGCTTGTGTTATACGTCTCTTGATCATTATTATTTGATTTCAATATTGCTGAAAATTTTCAACCGTCTGTCTTCTAGTGGACCAGCGTCTCATCTTGATCCAACTGTTTGTCACCCTGTAGATATATTGATGAAGTAAATTTATATAGTTTAATTATGAGAATAGCTTCAGATGAAACTTTATTCACGCGATTTTTCCGTGCAGAAATTTAAATCCCACAAGAAACACATGTACCATAAGTACAGTGCCTCCTCTGTACAACGGCACCAACATTTTAATGGGAAACAAATAGTGTGTGTGTTGTTTAGAAGGAGTTTTTATATGTAGGGAAATTGGCTTACAGTTGCAAACAGCGTTACGCGGCGTCTGGTCTGGATTCAATCTGTTTGCAACTCGTCATTATGTATTTTCTGCCTAAAATGTCCATCATGTAACTTTGAAAAAAAACCAGCAAACGAAAATTTAAAACAGAAGATATTGCAGGAGTGAAAAGGTTTGACATACTTGTCTTGATGAGAGAACAGTGGCAATACCTTGTTATTATGATGGAATCGTTGTTCAGAGGAACGCTGTAGGGAGGGAACACTGTAATGAATCCGCTTCTTTGTTACTTACAATATATAGCCAATTCTACGATAGTAGATATTATATTGAACCATTGTTTCCAAACTACGAATCTATTTTAAACATTCAATTTACTGATTGCTTTAATGCGCTCAAGATGGCTTTTGTTGGATTAGCTGTCGGGCCGAATAAATCATGGACTTGTTCAATCCCTATACCATGCGTGTCTTTGACACACAGCCTAGCTGTACCATTGAGTACAGTGTTGTCGATAAACTCTTTCCTCCCTAAACTTCAAATGGATAAGTTCAGTTTCAAATTATGTCTAGAACATCTAGTTACTATAGTTATAGTCGTCGTGTAAAAGCCTTTATAGGATTCTACGACGTATTGATACAGATACAGATATCGCAACATGACACATTGTATAAACCCTGATAAGAGCGCTCCTGAGAGATACGTCTGGTCAGGGTCAACGCTACTTACATTGAACAAGTGTACTTTTCTAATGCATATAATGACAAGTATACACGTCGCTAGAATTGAATGTGTAATCTCGCTAAAATATCGCCTGTTGTTAAATTGTTATCTACCAAAGAAAAGTCAATTTTATGTATTGTTTGAAAACAATGAAAGTGTCAATTAGTAAAACTACTGCTTTAACGACGAGTTATTCGGAATCTCATTTCGATCTAAATTGTGAACAAATGTAACTTAAACATTGAATATGAATATGACCTGGTTGAGTGCAGATTAAACGTAAACTTATTGCAGTTGATATTTTAGTAACGTTTTATGTTTAGTTCAAGATATCCGATCCATCAGTTTGGATCGAGACAAGTATTATTGTACTTGGTCTCTGAATAAGATTTGGTCTCCAATTAAGGAATTCCAAGACTGAAGATCGCCTTTTTTCGTGTTATCTCGGCATTTTCCGTGTTTAACGAAATATAACGAACACTCCCATATAAGACCTGGATGATAATGTTAGAAATTATCCGAACGTAGTCCGAAATGTTGCAAATCTTGTCTTGTAAATTTGCCTGGCCTTCCCCGCAAGGGTTCGAATCCCGACCGAGCTCAATACATTTTTCTTTGAAAGATATATCTTTTTTTAAACAAAACCTTTTCCTAAATCAATGATTAGATGTTTATAAATGCGCCTGACATTAACTTGCAAAAATATTTAATTATAAGCCAAATTTATTGTTCAGTCTTTATAAAGTGTTCAAGATCTCCAACACTTTTTCGAAGACAAAATTATTTTTTTCCAGTAAGGGGCGGCCAAATGCCTTCATAGTTTGGATTTAGATTGCGTGCGTATTGTATGAAAAATTAAGCAAGTGGTTTGCTTTGCCCAATTTATCATTTTTGTACAAACATACAACCTTTTAAGTCATATAATGTAAATCGTATGGAAAATATTGCATATTTTTAAGAGGACGGTTCAGATCTTTTAATTTTGCACCTCATATGATGCAAATACTGGGACAATAACTTTTATTTTGTGATGTTCATGTCTTCTGGCATAGGCATGACATACAAAAATATTAGTATTTTAGGTTAGAATAGGTAAAAATCACCTTTCAGGAATATTTGTCTTTTAATTTTCTCGCATATTTTCCTACCTGTAAGGCTATATACAATATTTCAAATATTTTCGGGAAGAGATGGCGAAAAGCCATTATATTTTACACAAGACACGGAAATTAAATTTACTACCCATTCATGATATCATTTTCACATAAAAATTACCCTACCTTCAGTGTTGGATACCTTAATTGAAAATTCAAACTATCGGTACTATCGGCGATAGTTTGAGCAATTATTTATAGTCGAACCACTTTCAACAAAGAAATGTATCAAACTTTGTTTACAAGTTTCTCTCTCCACAAAATATAAGAATTTGGAGATGGTTTGTTACATTTTGTTCCCAGTAAGTGCCTTTTAAAGCTCCCTTAGTCATTTTCCATTTTCCCTTTTCCCAGATACTCAACAACTTTAAGTTACAGTCATATTCGCATAGCGATGGACGAAGTTTGAGATGATCTATTTCCGTATTTCTTGTTGAAAACACTGAAGACAACTTGTTGCTTAAAGCAGGTCGAACGTAAAGCAGAATGCACCTGGTTTTACTCTCAGCCTGCATTAATCTACCATCTGCTATGATAGAGAAAACGTTCCCGATGGTTCATATACGTAATCGTAAAATATTTAATGTACTATCATGATGGTATAGCTATAGTGAATCAAAATATCGATAGTCTATCGTGATAGTGTTTACAACTATCGATAAATATCGTGATATCGATTTAGGTCGCAAAAGCCAGTCCCTCCTCTGACCTGAATTGCTAATACAGTGGAGAAAACATTATGCTTTCCCAATAAACGTGTTAACACTTAAGATGTTATTTCAAATGCGAAAAGTTTGGAGCCAGATCAGACGCCGGGTAACCCGGCGTCTGATCAGGCTCCAAACTGTTTTCCGTTCAGCTTAAAATCGATATTCAGGACTGTCAAATGGTTGACATTTCCTCCATTTCATTTGTGAAAGAATAACGTTTTCTCCCTTATAGTTGCTTTTGTAGATCATGTGACTCTTATCATTCTAAAAGTTATGTGAAACACAATGAACTATGTGCTTAACAGTTGTCGGGAATTAATTAAATTTTAATCTAATCGTTTCACTGTTGCTCGAGATTTTCCCACCTGTTTGAAATGTAGGCTGCTCTTTTTTAAAACCTATAAGCGATTGTCAGTTGAGCTGAATAAATGTCAGTCCATGTACCAAACAGTTTTAGCCCTGATTCGATAACACGTGATGCTGCAATCAGATTGTTTGTAATTAACAGTAAAGTTACGCTCAGCATTCAATAAGTTAATCTTAGTAATGTACTAATCTTGTTAAGCTATTTACAGACTTCGCGAAATGAACTTAACCCATCTGTGCCGACGATCCCATATATAGGATACATGTATAGGCAAACAATGTAGACTTTGATCTGACGCCGCATTATGCGGCGTCTGATCAGAGTCTACACTGTTTGCTGATAGGAATTTCAATATAAAACAAAATGAAAATGACAATTTTGACTAGGCATCCCTTTGATAAAAATGGACTAATACAATATATAAACATGGAAGAATCCACTGGGCATAAATAGGTTAAAGACTCTGTAGTCAATTTTTAGTTTCACCCTGGCAACAAAAGTAACAATTTTAAATACTGTTATCCCTTTACTGCTAAAAATAGTTGACCTTAAATCACATTTCTCAGATTTAGATTCTAGAATATCCGACCGAAGAAACATCTGTATGAGAGTCGAACAAGTTGGATCCTGATCAGACGCCCAGTAACTTTACTCTGGTCTTGGTACAACTGTTTTCAAAAGAATTGGTAGTGAATGGGTAAGATTGTTATTCATGATTTGTTGTATCTATATGTTTTACACCTTTTTTAAGTTAATGGGTTTGAATATGCACGGTACATCGATTCGAACGCAATCAACGCTTTTGAAATAGCTGTAATGAACACATTGATTGCATTAATCATATTGCTTAATCCATAAACCCATAGCCTTATTCTAGTTATGAAAACATGATATCTTAAAGCAGGTTGTATGTAAAGCAGAATGCGCCTTAGGGTATTTTTCAACATTCTTTAAGCTATTATCCGCTAGAATATAAGAATGTTTGTTATGGTACAACTTTATACAATTGTATAGTGTAACTATTAACTTCAGTGAAAACAAATAACAGCGTAAAATGTGTACATATGGTGCAATGGGCGTTTTAAACATCGCGAACAGACAAAGTGTGTGGTGTACATGTAGCGAGGCCTTTCTATTGTTGGAGAATTTGTTTGTCGTATTTTACGTCACTTTTATTACAGCATCAATCACTCTCAATGTCGATTTCAAGGACATCGATGGGCTATTTACATATTCTGTTTTCAAACCAAATAACACTAATAGGCATCAGACTTGGCCGCTTCATTGAACACAGCCAATCTACATGTTTATACATATTCAGTAAAAGTTTGTGACAGTGGAGAAGACGTTAACCCATTTATACCCTGTGGTTTCGTCCATGTTTATATATTGGATTAGTCCATCTTTTATCAAAGGGATGCCTGGTCAAAATTTTCATTTTCATTTTGTTCTATATTGAAATTCCTACCAGAAAACAGTGTAGACTCTGATCAGACGCCGCATTTTCCAACGCGTTTGCGCTAAAATAAGAAGTATATTCATTTCAAGCAATTGAACTCGACGTTGGCTCTAAACTGCTGCCAAACTAATGCAAAGTGTAAAACCTCAAAGGATTGAATGCCTAATATTTATACGAGTGCCAAACAACTGGATCCTGATCAGACGCCGCGTTAGGCGGTGTTTAATCAGGATCTTAACTGTTTGTACAACTGACAGAATCGCTAGAGCAATGAAAAGGAGACGAAAGCTTGTACATCAAATCGGGTAGATCTACATGTACCATACTTTAATAATCCTTTCATGGCCAAGTTCCATTACACCATCATTTTCAAAAAAGTTCAACTTTTAAATCAGATATCGAATAGCTCGGTGCATGGTCGAGATCCAAACAGTCACTGTGCCTTGAGTTATAAATTCTTGAAACTTAAACTGAAAAATAAACCCAGACAACAACATTTACGTATAAAAGAAGAAATTAAATGTTCTATTATAAGTAATTCACGAAGATCTGTTATTCTACCTATCAATCTATTGTTCTAAGAAATGAATTGACTGAAGACAATGATATTTATTTTCTTTCCACTTTCTATCATTTTAAGTTACAATAACTCATTAAGCCATTAGGGAATTGCTCGTATATTGTCGTATATGCTTGCTATGCTATTTATCTCTGGCATAATTCATCAAGTATCCAGTTATATTTATCAGTCTGAACGGAGAAAGTTTGCAGGAAAAATATATTTTGCCACTTCTTTATTACCAAACTTGTGGAGCTCATCAATTTGAAACTCAGTGGTTTGAAATTGATACGTGTAAATGTAAATATAATGCCTTTCATTAACCCATTTGTGAATAATGTCCCATTTATGAGACATAGGCAAACAGTACACACTCAGATTAGACGTCACATGTGGCGTCTGATCTGAGTCTGCACTCTTTGCTTATTTTAATTTCTGTAAAAAGTAAATAAAATGAAATATTGCATCTGGAGCCCCTTATATAACACTGTACTTTTCCAATAAATAAGCATAAAAGAATCTCTTTCGACCCAAGAACTAAATTAGTCCCACTGTGCTGACGACAATAAAGATAATTATAAAGTCCGTATTACATTTGGAGTATTACAAAATGAATTTCTTGTCAAAAGTACTACCTTTCAATTACAAAAGGGTTGTGTACCTTATTTCTTCAACCATTTCACTGCCAAGTTCGGCTACCTTATAATTCGCGTCTAGATCAGACACCTGCTAGTTCGGTGAAGGATCGGGATCCAAACTGTTTGATAAACATACCAACGGCTGTTATATCAATAACCCGTAAATCTTAATTTGAAGAATGAAACCAGAAAACAGTTTTTGTGTAGACAACATTTCGACAAAGACAAATTAAATTTCTTTTCTTGCCAGTTTCTATCATTTTAAGTTATAAATTTGGAAGTCCGTGCTTTGAAATTGATGCCCGTTGATGTAAATTTAATAACGTATATTTAAGAAGCACTACAGTGAGCTAATATAGTTGAGAAGACGCTATTCTATCCTAAAAGGAGCGTTTGTGTTTTGTTTGTTTTAACTCACTGGTAACCCACCGTCCGTTCAAGCTCCAAACTGTTTCTTAGTTAGATGCTAGCTTACAATTAACATTTTTAGACATTTTTCATTTAACCTACATTTTATTACACTGCGTTTTGTTTCATTCAATCCATTACACCATAAATATGTTTTTACACCCTTAATCGTTTCCTCCACTGACATTCTGCTATACTTTCAACCTGCTTTGATTAGTCACCTTTTTTTAAACTAGAAACAGTCTATGGGGTTCACAATTCTACAAAACATCTTCACACTATGGTAAGACGTTTCTGACACCCGTTGGCATTGTCATATCGGCTTAAAATAACATTTTTTTGGTGAAAATCTCGTACGATGCGTTCCAAATAATCCAAAGACAAGAAGACGGTGGAAACATAATGAGCAAGTTCAATGTTTCATTGTAAACATGTAGATCATTCAAGGCAAGAATATATATCGTTACAGATAATCTGGATTCCAGCTAAGAGTGAGTAAATGAATAATATTAAACATTTCCCTGCATGCCTCCAGTAAAGCCTAGACTATGACTACTTATTAGAGTCGCCAAAAAAGATTCTATTAGTCGGCACATTATATTATTTCGTGGAATGCCTAAGGATATCCGAGGCCCTGTGCACGGGATAATTGTATTTCCTCCTAGTCGTTAAGACCCGATTAAACATTTAGAATATAAAAACAGAGTAAAAAAGGGTATGTTTCCAAAAGGTCATACTGCGGTCAACTAGCCTACCAACATACAATGGAGTAATTATTATTTCCAAACGGCTAAATACTGAAACTGTATGTCGATTTCAAATAGGTTTGAGATAGATAAGTTACTGTCAGTAGAGCTCTACGTAAACTGAATTGCGATATGATTTGCTAAAACAATTAGGAAATGTTTCAATCACTTGTGGTGATCAAAGTTTGTCAAACTAGGTTCTTTCTTTACTGATTTTACTGTCGTGTATTAATACATCATTTTTATGATGCGAAAATAAGTAAAAAACATAATGCACAGTGCGCCGTACGATTGTAATTTCACTCTAAATTGTGCACGTGTATGTGATTATAATTCTCTATTTCTACCACTTATTTATGTTAATAAAAATGTGTTTCTGGCAGTTTACTCCTAGGGCTTTCTGTTTTACGTTCACATTGGTTTAAGCTGCCACTTGTATTTCTTAAATCAATAAGTATTGTTTTAGTGGTTGTTATAAAGAAGTTTAACTGTACAAGTTGTTGAACCCGTAAAAATTGGTACATGTCAAAACATAAATCGGCCACCATGTTCTCATAACTTGATAATAACATTCTTTGTAAAATAATATTGACAAGGATTCTTGCCGATATAAAATGATAGGTTTTATTTTTCTATTAACGTCAGATTTAGCATCACTTGCATTAACGCTAAATATGCGACCCTAAATGACATTTGCAAACAGTATATATCCGGACTAGACGCCATCAGGATCACAACTGTGTGTCACTCGTCCTTGTGCTTCTCAGTTATACTACAAATCCAATTATTTTTTTTCAATAATTTGTTTCTGTCTGCAATTTACCATAACTGACAGAAAGAAAAATGGCCATCTTTATCCGGCGCTTAAATATCATCTGTTTTCATATTATCGACTGTAAATAGACCAAATTAAACTGTTTGTAATTTTAAATTACGTTGAACTTCAATACAAATTTTAAACCGTTTGGATCCTAATAGGAAACTGAACCGTGTTACTCGATACAAAAACTAACGTTTGCATTCGCAAATTAAGTCGAACAAAGCAAGGGCAGATTAACGTATTCATTGCCAATGACGCCAAAGGACGCTTTTGTAAAGAATTTTGACCCTGGTCAGATGCCGCGTTACGAGGCTTCTGATCAGGATCCCCAACTATCTAAAACAGTACTCCCTCCCTACAACGGCTCTCTCAACAACGACTCCCTCCTTACAACGACCATTACCACTGTTCCATAAGCAGGAATATAATGACCAAACTGTTCGCGTCTGCAATGACGTCTGCTTAAAAATGTCGTCTGCCGTTTTTCTAAAAGTAACATAATGGATATTTTTACAGAAAAAAACGTAATAACGAGTGACAAACAGCTTGAATCATGATAAGACGCCGCGTGACGCGGCGTCTGATCAGGGTTCAAGCTGTTTGCAAATTCCCCTCCCAAAAAAGACTCCCTCCGAACAACGCACACATTCTTTGTCTCCCGATGGATGTCGTAGGAGAGAGGGGGCGCTGTTATCGTTTCGAAATTTCGACAGTCGTATTTCCTTGAATCTAACCTTGAAACGAGATTGCAGACAACAATATTGAAGCAGACGACACTATTGCGGTAAATGGGTGGAACCTCTCGATAAATTTGGCAATGAAAGGGTAAAGTTAAACATACGTTTTTTGCCTTGCAAAAACCTAAACCAATTCTCCAAATGATCATATTCACAGTCGAGGTAAATAAACCTGGAATTCTTCCCAAAACAGGCTTAGTGTCAGTCTCAATTTATTTAGTCCTTTAAAAACTGATATTTCCGCCTTTACCTTGCATTGCAATTCCTTATATCTACAATACAGACACTTCTTGTATATATAGTTCATATGCAATCGTGTTAACGTGGAGCACGTGCGACAATATAACGTCATGGATGTTAAATATATATTGTATTGAATCAGTTATAGTTAAATATCATTTATATTTAGTAAGACAGAGGTAAGTGATTGGAATGTATGCCGGGTGTAACATCATGTCTTGTCATGCTGCGTGTAAAATCCTGAATGTTCCACTGATGCTGTGAATCCTAACCACGAGGATAAGATGTTAGAGGAAGGCAAATGTGCTTAATCTGAGCTTTTACGTAAATCGTTAGATTTTTTGTAGTCAAATGTGTGTTAAATGTTACCATGCTAGTGGTGGATATGTGCTACAGTAAGAACATGTATCTCTGCCAACAGTTCGGATGCAAATGAGACGCCGCGTAACGCTACGTCTCATCAGGGTCCAAGGTTATAATCCTTTGAGTTGAGTCTGAGTGTGTTCTCAAGCATTTGATTGGTCAGATTTGAGCCGAGGCTCAAATCTGACCAATCAGATGTCTTACATTGTGACTAACTAACCTTTTTTGAAAAACAATTAGAACAAAAACAGACAACGATTGTTAAAAACAAAATATTACCATACAGGCAAAACGTTAACTCCTTTAATTACTTTGACAGTTGCACTCAGTTTGGATCCAGGTCAGAGCTCGATTTACTCAATGTCTGAGTTAAAGTATGAATTAAGCTGTATGACACTACATTAATCTTATTATTTCGTCAGTTGTCGAAATATCTTTATTTTAAAGTCTAGAAATAAAAGCAGGCTACACTTTTAAAAAGCCGCTATTATTTCAACAGAGGATATAAGCAATTGTTTAATAGCAGGTGAATGCAATATTTGCTTGCATATTGCAATGAACTCTTCCACTGTGTTTGCTAGAGACATAAATAATATATATGCAAGGCTGTTATATCTAACACCACAACAGTGTATGTTCATACAAGAGATAATTTCATAATGAAATAGAAACCAGTACAGAAGTTGACACGACGCTGTTTGCAAATGTCTGTTTTATGGTTACTATGCATAAATGTGTTTAATACATGTAAGTTGGCAGTCCAATATGTAACCGTATGATAAGGGTTAAATAACATTTTGTATATTTTATATGAACACATCGTCTTCATTGTATACTTTTATCCGGTTCAAATGCGTACACGATAACACAGTATGATATTGATTGAAGGCTTACAAATATTGGCGTATGTACGTTTTCGTCCACATGGTATAAGAGTCTCGTTTTTCCTGACAAGGTATTTGTTTCAAATGCTTTATGAACACTATCCACGCTGTCTGATTCTTATTTAAATATACGCTAGACTGACGGGAAACAGATCACATACCAGTAAATGCACTTTCTGTACAGAAATAAAATGTTTTTTGAAAATACATTTATCAAATGTCACATAATTCTAACTCTTGGTAGATGTCGAGTTACTGCTGAAAATTGTGGTGCCTATCTAAAATTAAATTGTTCGTTTAAATTGTCTACATAATTTTATTTGCGCTAGTGGGAAAATAACAGAAAGAAAAAAACTTGTCGTTCTTTAAGAAATGAACTGATTCTTTTTGGGCTAGCGATTCATGGTAAATTTGCCGATAATTTTCTGTCGTTCATTTCGCTTGAACGCCGAAAAAATCAGTTCATTTATTATATTTACAATATATTTGCTGTAATTTCTAACATTAAATAAACATTTTGTCAGTACGCATGTATTTTTAATCCATATTAGAGGTCGATAACACGAATAATGTGTACCCTATAAGGAACAGCCATGATCGATTTACTGAATCTGTTTACATTCGAAAGCAGAAAAAATAAGTTCCATTGTCAACAACTTGACAGTTTGGTGCGAAAAATGCTGATTTATGACGTCATTAGAAGTGACGTAATTTTAAAGCAGGATAAATAGATCGTGGGTTTATTGTCATAAAGAAACGCAGATATAGGCCGCTGTTTATAAGGTAGATTCTTATGTCAATTTTCTTGCAATTTATCTCATTTATAAAGAAGAATAGTAGTCGGGAATCATGGTTTCCACTAGTAGGAAGGCATAGATCGGTTAAGAACAAATTTTGAAAAACTCCGCCAAATGTTTGCTGCCCTAAGTTCCAAAGATTAATTCGCGAATGAACACTGCATATGCCCCGCCTCCCCTTCGAAACCTTTCCACAAGTCCCGCCCTCTCGAAAATTGGTGTTTATTTGAAATGAACACACTTTTTGTCAATGGAATTGAATGGGGCGATTGTAAATATTAAGAACTACATGTTCATTGATACATAATAAACCATTAAGGAATACATGTAGTTGAATATTTATTTAAAAGGTTTGTTTTAACAGTGCTCTAAAGTCGGATAACCTACAGTTTTCCACAACAGTCTTTTTTATTTCATCACAGAACCTGAAGTGGCCACTACTAAATTAATCAAACCTCTGAAAGGGACGGTTCTAATAAATAGTCAAATCTGAAGATTTTTTATGCATGATTGTTTTAGTTCGGGGAATACCCCACCATTCTCCCATCTGGTATATACGTTAATCCAGACATGGTACAATCCCGTGTTGCTTCATACAATCCATCCATACCAGTGTGCCAGGGTTGGCTTTTTATGATAGCCTAAGGGTAATTCATGAGTGCCATTAGAGAGATTTAAGTGTGCTGAGAGGATGAAGGAGGACTTGTGCATTTGAATATTGCATGCTGGGATTCATGTGTGAGAAAATAGTCATGCCATGTCTGTTAACACTTGGGCCTGACTAAGAGCCCTCAACTTTGAATTGTTTTACAGGTTGACAGCCCTCATGCTATGGGATGCCATAGGCAGATTCGACAATAAACCCATTTGTGCATTGATATTGCAATGCATTCTCTCCCGAAGTTCTTGCATGAAACATGTCATTATACATATACAATTGGTGATAAAGAGGCACTGCAATGTTTGTTCATATAAAATATCATTTCGTCAGAAACAGCAAACCATGCAGACACTGTTTGCTAAAGTGTAATCTTTTGGGCGATTGTATTTGTGCTTTGGCATCAACCCATGTAAGTCTAGTGTCTATAAAATGGACATAGGGAACCAGTACAGACTCTGCTGAGACTCCGCGTTGGATGGACATTGGAATGGTTCTGGGTCACCCGTGTATATTATGTAATGGAATATTCAAGCAAGCATATGCGGTCATGCCATTACCAAGATTGGATTTTTAACCTTGATAAGAGGTAGAGAAGTTCGGCGTCTAATCGGGATCCAAAATGTTTTGTTTACATATCGAAGCATTTTTAGATACCTTGCCCAAACTCCAAAATCGAGAAACTAAAGCGGGCGACAATTTTAAGCAGGTTATTCCGTTGTTGATGAGTTGTTTAATGTTTTCTTTTCCACTTAAGATTTGCCGTATTCAAAATGCATCGTGCTGGATTAAAAAGATTTTGTAACTTACGATATATTTGAAGGATTTGTACATTTAATTTTGACGCTGTAGAAACTCATTAGTGGCACTCTAGGGAAAGTGGCAAATGGATAATTCATCAAGAAGGGGTGTTCTTCGCGGCATGTTTTATTGCGCACTTGGCCTAGCAGTTACACGAGGAAATATAAATTTATAATCCTACATAAAAAGTATGTTAAGAGACCTTGGAATACTTAATTTTCTTTCTCGTCTACGAAAAAATGAATACCTTTAAAGTATCAAGTGAGAATTCCTTAATTTCAAAATTTGCAGCTGTCTATTTGAACCTTTATAATATGATTTAATTTGAGACGATGATGTTTATCTTTCCAGTCGCATAAAACTCGTACATTCCAATTTGTCAACATGCTACTCGCACATCTAGATGTTTAGATTTAGTTTATTTAAATGCTTTACATAATAAGGCCTGCATTCATCTGGAATATATTAGCTGAATGCCACAAATGTGTCAGCTGAGATGTTTCAATCGATGCCAAATTGTTTAAGTTGCAGAAAAGGGTTTTTGCTGAAATTGTAAAGCTGTAAGTTTAAACATTTATGTCTGAACTTCAACCTGTGGTGATATTTCTCACCAGTGTTGCCTCGAAAACCTGATTTTAAAAGAGTATTCACAGCATCAGATTTTAGAGAGACGGGTCAGAAAACGTATTCAATTGTTTAGTTCACTCCCATCACTTCATAAATACGCATTTTCCAATTTATTCTTCCACAGAAGAAAATGGTTCCAATATTTACGGTCATGTATATATACCGTATTAAATAGTCTTTATATTCAAGCAGATGGTAGCTTAGAGCAAACTGAAAATGAGTCAAAATGCGCCTTCGGGTTTACTTGCAGTCTGTTTTAAGTAGTAACCTGTCTTTAAAACTAAAGACATGAATGGAGCAAAATGTTAATTACCTCTACTCGAAGTAGCGTAGATATTTCTTTTGATAAATACAAGGTCCAAATAGTACTTATAGCTCTTGTAGAACCTTTATGTGTTTTGTGTATCCTGCATTTATCCAACAACTGCATTCAATAAGGTCTTTAGGACTATCACTGAATCACCACTTAACCAGTTGAACCCTAGTTACAGTGGAGAATGTGTTATGCTTTCCCAATAAACGCGTTTACGCTAAAACTATTATTTGCAGTGCAAACAGTTTGGAGCCAGATCAGACGCCGGGTAACCCGGCGTCTGATCAGGCTCCAAACTGTTTGCCACCAAGATAAACATGAAATATCAGAATTGTCCAAAAGTTGTTCTTTTCTACGTGTTAGCGCTTTGCGTTTGCGTACGTTTGCGAATAACAGATTCTCCACTGTACGCATATACACCTCATTTGCAGACGATGTACCTTTAAGAAATGAACTGATATTTTTCGGTGTCGTGCTTGCGATTCATTGTAAATTTGCCGATAACTTTTTGTCGTTTATTTCGCTTTAACGCCGAAAAATCAGTGTATTTCTTACAACTGCATTATATTTGCTGTCATTTCTAATATTAAATGAATATAAGAGGTTGTTAACACGAGTTATGTGTACCCTGAAAGGAACAGACATAACGGCGTTACTGAACCAACGCAACTAAATGTTTCAAGGAGATTAGATTCATTAGCCGCGCCCTCTCTGCGAATATATCTACGTCGCGTCCTCTCGAGAAAAAGCGTTTACACGATTTAAACGTCATTGTTCTCGATAGATTGGGCGACTGTAAAAAGACGGAGAGTACACTTTCCCCCTGCACTCATTAAGAAACCCTCTGATCAGAGTCGGCACTGTTTATCATACTGCAATACACTTTGACAAAATCAACCCTACATTGTCAAAACCAGACTAAACTAATTTCAAGTTATAGGGACGGTTCATACAAGATAACCGGTTGTTTGGACCATTTTCGAATTTGAAAATGTTTATCTAAATAAACGTCCAAATGTTTATTTCATTCAGCAATGAAACCATGACAGTTTCATGTACTAATTATGTATGCCAAGATCCTTTGCCATGGAGAATTAAAATACCAGAATCAATGACACTTTCATTTTCAGATAAAGCAGTCATTTACAGGCACGTTTTGTTGACATTGACCTTCTAACATAGGAATGTAGCTAATTGCTTAGATTATCTTTAGTAAAGATGCTTGTGTAAGCTACCTTAACGAGATGTTTCTAAAACCATTAAGAGGTTAACATTAACAGGAATAAACAATCTCGTCACATTTCTCTGAAATATAATTGAATTTGTAAGTATTGTTTCTCTGAAATACTTCAAATTTATTATTTCAAATTGTATCATTGACTTTAGAAGAGTTTTATGTCGAGCAAAAACAGTTTGGATTCACAGCAGATGCAAACTATTTGCAAATGCTTCTTAATGCTGATCTGTAGGTTAAAGATTAAACAGTCGCCTCCTGATTGCGACTTCTTTATTTTTTGCAAACAGTTTCAATCCAGATCAGACGCCGCGTAACGCGGCATCTGATCAGGATTCAAATTGTTTGACAATTGTCTTTTTGTTTCTTCATTTGCAAAATATATAAATCTAAATTTAACAAACTTTGCAGAAGACAAAATCAAAGCAGACGATATCACATCAGGATAATGGTTAACATTTGGAACATTGAACTGACTACACATGCTGATAATGCCACCGCTCCTTGATTATGTACAGTGGAGAATCTGTTATTCTTTCCCAATATACGCGTTTACACTAAAACTATTATTTACAATACAAACAGTTTGGAGCCAGATCAGACGCCGGGTAACCCGGCGTCTGATCAGGCTCCTAACAGTTTGCCACCAAGATAAACAAGAATTATCAGAATTGTCTAAAAGTTGTTCTTTTCTACGTTTTTAGTGCTTTGCGTTTGCGTACGTTTGCGTTTAAACGGGAAAGAATAACAGATTCTCCACTGTATGTACAACGGTAAATATAGTGTAACACTAAATTAGCCGTGCAGACCGCACGTGCCAATCAGCATATGTTACTTATCATAGGCATTAAGGTTGTACAGTAACAAACCGCTATTACAATCGATCAAAACATGTTTAGTTGTTAAAGCTAAATGGCAATATGAAATAGAACCAAAACAGAAAGTTTCTTTTTAAGCTTTCCGATTTTGTATGCGCTTAAGGCTCTCACTATTTTGTAAAATCTATGTTTGACATTGTCAAAGAGATATAGTGTACCTATATGCTGTCTTCTATTAACGCCATTGAAAATAATTTTTAAACGGTCGGATTAACAGAGTTTAATAAAATTCGGTAAAACAATATAAAAGTAAATCAGAACTCTCTGATAGGAACTTTCCGCCTCATTTTACATGTTTTAATGTATAACAACAACAACAATAATAATAATAATAAAGAGCTCATTTGGTAAAGACCAATCTTCCATGAGGCCCTCAGTATATATACAAGATCATAAAACAAAAAGCATTTCATACAAGACAAGTAATTAACAGCAATATAACAGTACTAACTTGATGCAGCAATTGGAAAGAATAAAAGTATTTGCCATTGGCCCTATCAATGAATGATCGCTAACGTAATTGCAACAGTTATGCTTCATTGTAGAAAGTATATTCACATGTTTCAGTTATATTTTATTTTACTTCCGCAAACAAAAATTTCTAAGCAAACAAAAACATATCTTATACGTATTAATTCAAATACTTTAGAGTAGTTGATATGGCATATATAATCAAACAAATTTGATTATTATCAAATCACCCAATGTTCCTGAAATTCAATCTAAATGCACATCCTTTATTAAATAAGGATAGTATGAATATGACTTATATTGCACCTTAATTAGATTGCGCAGTTTAACATGAAGAAAGATTCTGTACATAAGACAAATGGTTGCACATATAACTGCAGGGGAAATTACATTTTTCATTCCTAATAAACGCGTTTACTGGTAACCTGATTTTTAAATCAAGCCTATCTGAGCAAAAGTCGTTTATTACTGAAAACAATAAAACTCTTCCATACATGTACGTCATTTAGACTACCATATTCTTCCATTTTCGCCTATGTGGGATAGGGATTTGCCCCTGAAGGGTATCATGTTCTCTCCCATGTTCGTCTTTGTGGGATAGGGATTTGCCCAATAGGGAATCACTATATCCTCCAAATCCAGGGGACGTCAATAGTTTGCCCAGCTTAACCACAAGCGCTGTATGACGCCGGTTACTAAATAGTGTCATTTATGATGGCGGCTACTATAATCAACGTCAAGTTTTGTCGAAAAAGAAAGTTGAACACAATTTGCAAGGTTTTGCTTATTTTAATCATGTTTGAATTATATAAAGCGGAGAGAAAAAATCACCGTTCGGTTTGTTGATCTAGGATAGGAGTTTCCCCCTCTCGGGGAAGACAATTCACACGGGGACTCGGCAAGCCTCGTCCGTGCATATTGTGTATATAGAGGATTTTATATGAGTGTTCATTATTTATCATTTTTAACAATCAAATTGACTAAAATAATATGAAGCGAGCCTTGGCGAGCGTCATTTTTATTTTAGTCAACGAGTTTATTAAAAATGATAAATACATGTAATTAGCACGAATGTGAGATTCTATTTATCACATAAATATTTAAAAAACCTATTTAGTTATTTGAAGCCGCTGGATATAGTCCCTTTCGCCATATAGGTTTTCCGCCAAAACGTGACTTTGTTTATGGTAACGTCATCGCAAATGACGACATTTGGTGTCCTGCTACTTGCAGTGTTTGTTGACGAAGAGGTTGGGCCTGAATCCAAAAAACGATATTTCACTAGTGGATTACGATATTTATAGATGGCTTTATGCAACTCCAGGACCGCAGATTATGTTATAAGACAAAATATTATGGCTATTTGGGATAAGGATTTGGGTAACTGGGTTCAGAGCAATCTCACTGTTTCCAGCCAAATACAATAATTCAGAAGAACGGAACACAATACCGAAACATGTAACCACTCACTAAGACAAGTTTAAAGCTATGCTTCCTTAATTACTATGCAGCAAATACTTATAGATTTGCGTACATGCAGCGTTAAGAAGTCTGCCTTTTCTTTCTTCTGTTTGATTGTATACTGTAGTAAAGCGATAACACTTGATGCTTTAGTAGTAAATAGCTTTTAATATAAGGTTTTATTCATAGCAAGCAATCTGAATAAAATAAAATATAAGAGACGACTCATTAAGCCAGCTGCAAGGAACATTTCAGAACTCGCTCATTCCCGAGGTTTTGATTCAATGGAAACAACTTCAGTTGCAAATTAAGTATAGTTCTTTTTACTATTTGAGGTTGTTTTTATATAATCGTATAATGTATTACAAAATGATCCTCTAGGAGCCCTCTGATTGCCGTCTTTCGTTGGACAAGTGTACTCAGCGCTGGTTTACTAATAGCAAATGACGAAATTAATCGTCGCTAGGGTTCAGCGTGTAAATATTGCGGATAACTCGATGCCAACTGATCAATTCTTACCTGTTTACCATTTGTATCACTGTTTTCTTCGTTGTTGAATCAAAAAAGCAGTTGGTAGTATACAAGATGCCTACTTAACTCACATAATGGGTCCCCTAGGAGAATGTAGCGAAAACACATTTCTGTGAAATATTCCATAATCCCATCATTGGCATGACGTTATCCATTTTTAAGTCTTTTTGTCGTCTTCATTTATTTCTCAAATTAAAAAATTAAGTTTTTTGACTTAAGAAATATTTAATGAGTCTCAAACAGTTGAGATCATGATCAAACACCGCGTGACACGGCGTCTGATTAGGATTCAACCTGTTTGAATAAAAAACTATTATACTCGAGATAAGGCAGTGTAGAGGTTAAATCTCTCAGTGGAGAAAACGTTATCTTTCCCGTTTAAACGCAAACGAAACGCAAACGCATTGCATTAAAATGGAGAAAATGACAACTTATTGACAATCCTGATTATTGATTTTAATCTGAGTGGCAAAGAGTTTGAAGCCTGATCAGACGCCGCGTAACCCGGTGTCTGATCAGCACCAAACTGTTTGCAAACGAGCTTTAAAGCGTCAATGACAGTAAAAGGGTTAACATACAACGAACAACCTGTGATAGAACAATAAAAAAACAAAGTAAGACTCACAAGGTATGCATGAAATTTGTATGCACATATTTGTTTTATTTTATGCCCTTTGTCACAGCTAATGTGAATGTATGAAATACCCTTGGCGGTAGGGAGTAAATTACGTAATTGTCAATCGTGGGAATTTATTATGCCGAGAATCAACAAAACGTGCAAAGTATGTATTCAGTAGAGAAGACGTTTATACTTCCCCGTTTACAGTGGAGAAAATGTTATTCTTTCCCGTTTAAACGCAAACGTACGCAAACGCAAAACACTAAAACGTAGAAAAGAACAACTTTTGGACAATTCTGATAATTCATGTTTATCTTGGTGGCAAACAGTTTGGAGCCTGATCAGACGCCGGGTTACCCGGCGTCTGATCTGGCTCCAAACTATTTGCACTGCAAATAATAGTTTTAGCGTAAACGCGTTTATTGGGAAAGAATAACATATTCTCCACTGTACTTCCCCGTTTAAACGCACACGAAACGTAAACATAACGCGATAAAATGTAGCAAAATACTACCTTTTGAAAATTCTTACTATTAATTTTAATCATAGTGGCCAACAGTTTTGAGCCTGATCAGTCGGCGGGTTACGAAACAAGTTGCAATAAAAATTATTGTTTAAGCCTTAATGCTTTTATTGGAAAAGAATAACAGTTTATACTACATCAACCATTAACCCGTTCACTCTCAATGACGCCTTACAGCGCATTTGCAAACAGTTTTTATCCTGATCAGACGCCACGTAACGTGGCGTCTGTTCATGATCAAAACTGTTTACCACTTGTACCGAAATAACGTCAGCTAACTTTGAGACGATTTTGCAGACAACAATATTGAAGCAGATGAAATATTGCGTAGACGGGGTAAAAATCTCTCGACAAATTTAATCATGAAAGGGCTAAAATCTCTCATTACTTATAAGAATGTTTGTGGTAGTTTGTTGCTTATCGCATACTAAAGGTAAAGCAGGAATCTAGTTGAAGGAGTTCTCTATTTGTCTTTTATTTTTCTTTATGATGTCACCACAGGTACTTGACACATACATCTAGATATATTACCCCCCTCTTTAAAAACAAATACATGTAGGCCCGTTGCCATAGGAAGTGTACCGTGAGAACGACATAAAACGTTTTGGTGCACATTTTCGTTATAATTCACGTACTGTGGCGTTATTTGACGGAATTTGATGAAATAAAAAGCAGATATTGATAAATTAATCCTTTTCCGAGGGTACCACAAGAGAATATCGGCAATCTAGTCTATTTTAGCACCAGTTTAAGTCGATAGTAAAGACTAGGTGTCGAATTGCGCTGTTTACCATGTATCTATAATAGAAGTATAGTAAAACAAATATTTATTTTTTTTTAAAAGGGGGGGGATAATAGATCTAGATGTACAGTGGAGAATGTGTTATTCTTTCCCAATAAACGCGTTTACTCTAAAACTATTATTCGCAGTGCAAACAGTTTGGAGCCAGATCAGACGCCGGGTAACCCGGCGTTTGATCATGCTCCAAACTGTTTGCCACCAAGATAAACATGAATTATCAGAATTGTCAAAAAGTTGTACTTTTCTACGTTTTAGTGCTTTGCGTTTGCGTACGTTTGCGTTTAAACGGGAAAGAATAACAGATTATCCACTGTATTTGTCTTTTATTTTTCTTTATGATGTCACTAGTCCTTAACCCATTCATTGTTCCACCCCGAGTAGAATAATTATTAAAACAGTTTATATTCTGATTAGCCGCCGCGTAAGATCAGCAACAAACTGTTGTGTGTATTTTTAAATAAATGCAGACGACAATTGTTTAAAATTAATGACGTCATGCCAGTTGAGAGGTTAATTGTTATTCAATTAGTATGCCGTGTTAAATCAGTATGTATACTTGTTTAAAGGTCGTCAGTGTTCTATATATCTATAAAGGAAAATACGGTTTATAATCGACGAAATATTTTATTTCTAGTTCGATGGTATACATAGCTTTTTTACAGTAAATAAAGCTAGATAGTGTATGTATGTTTAATGGAAAGTACATATTGTTAGAAAACATCATTTTACATTTAGCATACAATGCTGTTCTGGTATGAACATTTTGTCATCTGTGGCATGTCGATGAGTATAATTACTTGTCATTTCTGTTTGGAAATAGCATCAGTGACTCGAACTCGGTGTCTCATCTGGATCCAAAGTGTTTGAAACATTCATTGCAAGTTCTACAACAGTACGCTTATAGTTAACGACATAGAGGAATCTTGGTAACCCTTATCCACCCATTAACTTTAACTTTATCTAGAATTTGTAAACTGTTTGGATCCTCATTATACGCTGAAATATTCGGCCATTGACCTGGATACAAACTATGATTGATCACTAAGAATGAATGACTAAATAACTTTACTTAACATATTGTTTTACATACGGAAATTGCTTAAGACATGCAGCATACCTTATTATGCTAGGCGTAACCTGGCTAATGCATGTATTTGCAAACAGTTTGTATCTAGATAAGACGCCGCGTCACGCGGCGTCTTATCTGGATCCAAACTGTTTGCTTCTCATATTTAACTTTTCTTCAGTATAAAACTAATTTTATTTTTTTCGCAGACGATATATTATATTTGTAATAGACGACAATTCAGCATGGTAAGGAATAACATGTTAGACTTTGTGTTCTAAGCTGTACTGACGTTGTTAAGAAGATAAGAATTGACACTCAAACAAACGACGCCTATTTCAATTTATAGTCTTCGAAAGTGTCTACTGTTACAATTGGCATTGTCGTTTTATGTCCAAGTTTATTTATATTTTGTTTCAAATGACTCCATGTATGCAACTCATTTGCACCTAGTTACAAGTTAGTTTTTGCATCCTTAAAAAACAGTATATATGTGAAGTGCACATTTTTCCTATGAAAACAGTGTATACCCTGATCAGAAAACTCCTGCGGGAGCCGTCTGATCAGGGTCTACAATGTTTGTCATTTTGCGAAAAAGTTTTAAATCAACCCTTTGTAGACAACAAGGGACTAGACTTAAAGGTACATGTATACATGCATTGAAGTGGTCCATTTTGAGACTGGCGACTTGTTGCCAGTCTTAAGTAACCGTACTTCCAAATCAGTGCTCGAAGCTGGCGAAGCAACCTTAACATTCTGAGATAAATGCGCCATAGGTGTATCCACATACACATCATTAAGGGCTGTGATAGTTTGTCTAAGATCCAGAACTTAAAATCTGATCAAACGTTTGGGTTTTTATTAAGATGATAAGCTTCGATGTAAGAAATTATTTGTAGCAATATTTAACTGAAACATACACTTGATACCGATGAATTCAATAATGACTAGATAAATGGGGTTGTTAATCCGCCCCTGGTAATTTCTACACTTCAGGACACCGTGCGATCGCTGGTGTGTAATCTGGTCTAAATAGTGCAGTGGAAAATCCGTTTTAACATATAATTATTGAAGTGTTTTGCTAACATTTTCGCAATAAACCTTAAATATACAAAACACGTCATATTATGACAGCGATTACGGCTGTATTGATAATATCCCGTGGAAATATTCACAGTGAGACTCAGGTTAACAGATGGCATAAGGTATTCTGTTTTCACGCTTATTATACAGTGAATCCCCTCTATATTAGGACCACAAAATTGTGTTATTTATTAGGTGTTTAAAAATGTGACGGCTTACAGCAAGTTGGTCTTTAAACAAACAGAAACACCTTTAGGGCTTTTGTTGTACTGTTACCTTGCTTTAAGATGTCACCTGAGTTGTTTACAATTAATCGACTGTCTTTTTAGTAGTCGTAGTAAAGAGGTTTCACTGTACTCAGCTCGCATGATTCCGGGTCGTTCCGCCTCCAAACAATTTCGCAACTTAGACGTTTCGCGCCCAAACCAGTTCCATCCTGGTCGTTTCCAACCCTGGTAGTTTCGCCCCCAATATAAAATATGCACCTAAGGTATTGACGTTTTTAAAATTGATGTAGATTTAAATGTTACTTTAATCGGACGTTGATTAGATAGAAATTAGATAAGAGAAAGTACTATAGCACGTGAAACGGATCATCGAGAATAAAAGCAGACATCAATTCTGTGCGAATGTGTGAAGTGTGCCGCCAAACTGTGCTGCCTGTGATTGCCTTACAGCTAACTTTGAGACGATTTTGCAGACAACAATATTGAAGCAGATGAAATATTGCGTAGAAGGGGTAAAATTCTCTCGACAAATTTAATCATGAAAGGGCTAAAATTCTCTCATTATAAGAATGTTTGTGGTAGTTTGTTGCTTATCGCATACTGAAGGTAACGCAGGAATCTAGTTGAAGGAGTTCTCTACAGTGGAGAATCTGTTATTCTTTCCCAATAAACGCGTTTACTCTAAAACTATTATTCGCAGTGCAAACAGTGCTGAAGGCATGCACTGACTGTTGAGCGAGGCGGACGTGTTCTTTGTCAGCTCTCGACTTTATTCACTTTTATTCACTTTTTAGTTCATAGTTTTAGTTTTAGTTTAGTTTTTAACCAAGAAGAATAGTGGCACAACCACTAACAACACTATTCTACTGCAAAAGTGTGTGAAGAGGAGAAAGGAGAGGAGAAAACGGGGGAAATTCGACGCTGGAGTCACGGTTTGAGCGCGCGAAACCCGGCGGCCATATTGAAAATTTTAACAAATGAACTTTTAAACTTAATTCTAGAGAGGCCACTTGACTTTCTACTCGTTATTATTAGTTTTAACTGATAACTTTTAATAGTTGTGCATTATTAGCCACTTTGAACTGTGTAAGAACCTAATTTGGCTCTTCGGACTTATGCTTACGCATTCTGCCTTAGACCTAGGCTAAAGCACGCACATGTGCTCTGCTCAAGTGAATATTTTACCGTATCTGCCAATACATGAATGAACTGTCTAGACATAAATGCCAAGGTCGTTTAATTTTACGCCTATATTTTTAATAATTTGTTTAATCTGAGTACAGAACGTCCATTTCTATTGATTACCGCTAAGTGCATCTGCTATGAACTATTATACTAGAAGAGCTTTCATTGAAATGAATATTTTATATAAGTTTTAATTATAGTTTTAATTATAGTCTTAAAGCTGTGATAGCCTGTAATTTATAATAACTCTGGTTCCCATAGATATTCCGTCTTAAACGAGAAGCCATAAAATTACTGCACCAAAGAAGTGCTAACTGTGATGAAGAACTGCTGTGAACTGTTGTGAAGCAATACCATAGATAATAGTGGTGTAGTCTAAAGCTGTGATAGCCTGTTACTTATAGAAACTCTGTAACTCTGGTTCCTACTGATATTGTCAGATATTGTCTTAAATAAGAAGCTATAAATGCCATATAAGCTATAAATGCCATCGCATTGAAGAACTCTTTTTAATTTCTGGGTGAATGTCATTTTTATTATACAGAAAATTGTTTCACTGATAGGGTAGTAACCTAGCATAAGTATAGCTAGGCATTCCTTCTAGGCTGTAGCTGTACTAGTGTATGTTATAGACCATTTCTGCGCCGGTAAATTAACTGGCCTAAAGTCTACTGTCCTTATTGGATCTCCTGTATCCCAATACTCGTGAGTTATAGTATACTCTCTTTCATATCGTAACCCATAACTGTGAGTTTTATTATAAACTCTCTTTTCATAACAGCTTATAGCTGTACAGTAATAGAGGCAATTCCTGAATTCTGACTGAGCTGCGACCGTTGGGCTGGAAAGGTACACTGCTCTTGTAGCCGAACGGACGCAGCCCAGGTTCGTGATAAGGGAATTTATATCCCCATACTCGTGAGTTGTAATATAAACTCTCTTTCATATTGTGAGTTTTAATATAAACTCTCTTTTCATAACAGCTTAGTAATAAAGGCAATTCCTGAATTCTGACTGAGCTGCGACCGTTGGGCTAGAAAGGTTCACTGCTCTTGTAGCTGAACGGACGCAGTCCAGGTTCGTGATAAGGAATTTATATCCCCATACTCGTGAGTTGTAATATAAACTCTTTCACATTGTGACCCATTATCGTGAGTTTTAATATAAACTCTCTTTTCATAACAGCCTACGGCTGTATAGTAATAAAGGCAATTCCTGATTTCTGACTGAGCTGCGACCGTTGGGCTGGAAAGGTTCACCGCTCTTGTAGCCGAACGAACGCAGTCCAGGTTCGTGATAAGGGAATTTAGTCAAGTCCATAGTTTATTTTGGGTTGAAACAGCCCATACAATAGTACAGTACTACGCTGAATCCTGATTCTGTTTGGGTCTCGATCGCTGGACAGGGGAGGTGTTATCTCCGTGTAGCGACCGCAACCCAGGTTTGCGAAAAGGGACCTCTGCTTGTAAATTTAGTATAAATTTTCACACTGAAAGCATTGAATACTATTATATATGATAAAGTGATATTCACTAACTCACAGTTAAAAATTTACTGTCTCATATTCTGTATACACACTGGTATACAAACTGGCTTATATACAACTGTAACAACCTAACAGTATAACGAAAACCTGAACACTGCTTGAGTGACTGGGTGGGGGTAGTATATTTACTTAGAAATGCAGAGCAGGAGGGCATCAGACGTGGAAGACTCACTTGCCAGTACCAGCAGTGATCCGACCCAAAGCCACGGAAGTGTAATAAGCACAACCAAGGAATTTGACCTCAATATAGAAAAATCTCTGCTCAAGAAACTACAAGCCTCGAGGAGGACGGAACACATTAAGTATGATTACAAAGACGGAGGAATAGTAATAACTGCTGACACTGCGTCGTTTGAGCTCATGCGTATTAGTATGAGCCATTTTTATGAACATTATCCCAGTGTATCTGGGACAGTATCCAAAACTACCCACTTAGATAAATCAAAAAAGAACATAGTACAGGTAACATATGGTATCACATCAAGTAATGGACAACGCGCCTACTCAGTTAATGTGTACCATACGACGTCCAGATTTCTAGTCAATGGAAAGGACCCCTCATTATTTCTGGACGTTGATGCTCCTCGCATCCACTTGATGGTGCAGGACACCTGTAAGGCTAATAATCTGAACCTAGACTCATTAAACAAAATCCTAAGGGATAACCTTACCACACTTGTTGCAAATTTCCATAACAGCACTAAGAAAGTACATAGTAACACGAACAAAACCACAGTAAAGACTGTTGACCCCCCTCAGTCAACCTCGGATAGCCCATCCCTTGAAGTTGCTACGCAGCAGGATAACCACTGTATCGGTTGTAGGAAAGCATGAAAGACTAGAGGTGTCTTTTTTGACGGTGGAAACCATTGGGTCCACTATCGATGCGCTAAACTCACCAAGGAGGAGATTGACCAGATAGAATCAAAATCCCATCAGAAGCATCTTTTTAGTTGTAACCTATGTAAACCTGTCAACAACACCATGCTGGCTTTACCACCAATTGGCTCCTGCACTATAGATGAAGTGGAGAGAGCCCCAACCCCTGGTAGAACAGACCAGACATTCGTCAAACTTTCCCCCTCCCAAGCTGAGGACAACGGGTCTTCAATAATGGCGACCACTACTGCAGCAGATACAGGGGTGATCCTGGACGGTGAGGAAACCAGCAAGACCGCTTCACCAGGGAAAGCTAAAGAAGACTTGGCATCGAGGGGGATAGAAGACTCAGCAGCTGCAGAGACCCCACCATCAGGTAATCCAGACCCAGGAGGGCCTGGTGATGGGAACGCTATGGCTACCACACTATCGCAGATTAGGGATATAGAGATAAAGTGTAAGAAGAAAGAAGAGGAACTGAAAAGGAAGTTGAATGAGAAGAGTAAAGAACTAGCGAAACTGCAATCCTACAGCAAGAAACTTGAAGCCAGAATCGAGGAGTTAAATCTTACAGTAAACACATTGAAAGCAAGGATTGACAACGTCAGTGGTCCGGGAATACAAAACGTTCCAGTCACTACTCCTGAAAACGCTAACATACAGTGCCTGCAAAACAGGATAAATAACATTTTGTACAAAAAACTAGAAAAAGAAATAGATCATTTTGAAAGCTTTTTTCTTAATGGAAAATCAGTTAACCACCCTGCTTCTGAAACCAGTAACCTAACAGGATGCAGTGCCGTGATAGACCTGACCACACAGATTGATGGCAATTCCAGTAGCAACGATACGAGGACAACCAAAAAGGCAAATACAACGCCAAGTCACTCACAGACAAGGATGCCCAACATGGAAAGGATCAGGGCTGTCATGACAATGCCTTCCTGCCACACAGAAACTCAGCCCAACCTGGTAGCAAGGCCTACTTACCAAAACCAAGTATACCCGGCTTCAAACTTCAAACAACCCTATGTAGTGCCGGAGACGACATCGACACCTCTTGTAAGCAATAACATCAATGAACAACCTTCGAATGGCAATGGACGCTCAGCATCTGAGGGAGACCAAATGCAACAGAAATCAGTCCTTGGTGACGCTGAAACCGCCACACCCCCTACAAACCCACAATCTCATCAGCCAACAACGCAACTACATTACCCTTTACCGGCTAGGGCTCCCAACTGGCCTCTTCCAATGCATGGTCCAGTTCGACCACCAACAAATTTTATTTCTGCAATACCGCAACTCCAACAACAGTACATGTACCCAACCTCTGCGGTTCCTTTTTTATGCCATCCTCTGAGCCTGAGGTACCGCCTTTAGCAGAGGGCGAACTTCCCTGCCCACCCCTTCGTATCATCTCTTTTAACTGCAAGAATATCAAAACCAGTGCCATAACAGTTCATAAGCTATTCCAAGACTCAGATATAATACTACTGCAGGAACATTGGCTATTCCATTCACAAATTCCACTACTTGGAGCAATTGATGATAACTTGTCCTTCTGTGGTAAAGGTGTGGACATGCATGATCCAGTTCTTCCAACCCAAATGCCCAGGGGATATGGTGGTGTGGCTGTAATGTGGACAAGAAATCTCGATCCATCCATTTCTGTGCTCGAGGATGGGGGACCGCGCATACAAGCTATTAAACTAAATGAATTTAAAGCAGGCAGGGACCTGGTGATTGTTTCGGTCTACTTCCCAACACGGGGACTCCACGGTAATACTGAAGACTTCAGTGAAGTAGTTGATCAACTTAGGGAAATCTGTTTGAAGTACTCCGCAAGTTCCTACATTTGCATAGGGGGAGATGTTAACGATAATCTTAATTCACACGTAGATACAAAGCGTCTAACCTACTTAAAGGACCTTTTGGAGGAATTTAAGCTGGAATTTGACACGACTGGCAAGACCTTCTTTAACCATAAGGCTGGAGACTGCTCCGAAATAGACTATTTTTTACATAATATTGAAACCTCATCGGTCATCGAGAGTAAAACTATTCTTAACGACTTAGATCACAACGTGTCTGATCATCACCCTATCCGTATGGTTCTGGAATGTGAAATGAAGATAAAGAAACACAACCGTTCCCTTCCCGAAAGCAAGAAAAGAAGCTCATGGAAGCGTGTGGATACAGATCTGTATGCAGCACTAGTGAACGATCACATTAAAATAATGCTTAACCAACCAATCACAGTTGATAACTTAGATGTCTGTCTCTCAACCCTCTTCGAGATGATGGAAACTTCAGCTGATGCAGCCAGCTCTACTAAGAAAAAGTTTAATTCCAAACCAAAGTTGAAAGCCTGGAACCTCGAAATAAAACAATCTCTGAAAACTATGAAGAAGCACTACACTAAGTGGAAAGAGGCCGGCAAGCCTATACATGAACAAAACCTGTTACTACAACTACGAAACAAGAGCAAGAAAGAGTTTAGACAATTGTGTCGGCAGGAACTAGCAAGTAGGGACATGGAACATAAGCAGAAGATCCTCGAAGTAATTACCAACGATTCAAAAACCTTTCACCGATTAGTAAACAGCCAACGAAAAAAAGGAAATTCCTTTGTTACTGACCTCCACGTAGGGGATGCTAGGTTTGATGATAACAGAGTAGTTGAGGGATTCAAGGAGCACTTTCAGGCATTAGGAAGAGTGTCCACACACCAGCAATTCGATCAAAATTACCACGATCAGGTGACCCAAGAAGTCGGTCATATAGCCGATATGGCCATACAGACAGATGCTACGCCAATATCCATGGACGAACTCATGAGGGCTGTAAACAGCATAAACACGGGCAAAGCACCAGACTACTATGGCATCACCATTGAGCACATCAAATATGCAAGTGTAAATGATGAAGCCCTGCTGAGTTACATATTGAAAGTGGTTAATCTCATCTTCTGCACCGGGAAATTTCCGAACATTTTGAAAGTGGGTTTACTCACACCAATCTTTAAAAATAAAGGACAAGCTAATGATGCTAGTAATTACAGAGGGATAACAGTGTTGCCAGCTCTTGGAAAAATAGTTTAGGCTCTTCTACGGATACGAATATCTAGCCTAATAGAGGCGGACCAGTGCAACATTCAACGTGGATTTACTAAGGGCTCATCCCCATTAAACTCTGCATTTATAATTGAGGAATTGTACCGTGAAAGCAAGGATACAAATACACCAATGTATATTATCTTACTTGATGCCAAATCAGCATTCGACGTTGTGGACCATAACCATCTCATGAGAAGATTGTACCATCTTGGTGTGAATGATAAGCTCTGGTCACTTGTAAGCAGCTTCCATGAAGATTCCAAATCAGCAGTCAAATGGAAAGACGAAACCTCTACCTTGTTTGGAGTTCATCAAGGAGTAAGGCAGGGTGGTATCCTCAGTACAGACCTCTACAAAGCATATGTAAACCCTCTTCTGCGACGCCTACAGAGTGCCCATCTGGGTAGGTCAATCGGAAACATCAGATGTGCAGCAAGTGCCTGCGCAGACGACATCTGTCTCGCGGCTAAAGACTACCACGACACGCAGGTTTTACTAGAAATGTCGGCTGACTTCGCCAATATGGAACGATACATTTTACAGCCACTGAAGAGCGTCCACATATCAGTCCACAAGGCCAAGAAAACAGAGAACCACCCTGCCCTGCTGCTTGGTGAACGACAAATTCCAACAGTCACCTCTTCCACCCATCTAGGCATCATAAGAACCAACACATTGAATAGTACAGTAACCGCCAATGTAGATGAGAATATCAAGAAGGCACGGCGAGCAGCTTATAGTCTGTTTGGAAGTGGCTTGCGGGGACATGAGGGACTTAACGTAACCACACTTGTTCACCTTTATTTAACATACATAACACCAGTTCTTTTGTATGGCCTGGAACTCCTACAACCCGCCAGGCAGCAGTTGGAGAGGATCGAGGTCTTTCAAAAGAAGTTCCTGAAGGAACTACTACATCTGCCTAATACAGCACCCAACCCTATTGTCTACCTAATTACGGGGTTGCTACCAGTGGAAGCACAAGTACACATTAAGGTACTGACCTTTTTACAGACACTGCTATCACAGGGCGAAAGCAGCATAGAAAAACAGATCTTGGAAAGACAGTATCAGGTGAAGGCGGTGGACAGTAAGAGTTGGATTGTGGACGCCCAGCGAGTCCTTTGGTTGTACGACTTACCAGCCATGGAGGATCTTATCAGTACAACACCATCCAAGAAAGAGTGGAAATCCACAATAAATGGCACAATTGGCAGACACTGGGCATCTAAAATTAATGCCAGCCTGACCCTTTACAAGTCCCTACAGTATGTATACAAGGATACCTACATCCCTGGTAGAATCCACCCAGTCTTTAGTTTAGAGAATACAGCAAGGGAAACGACTAGGCTAGTCACCAAACTTCGTCTCATGGCAGGTTCGTATGTCGTCCAGACTACGAGGAAGAACTTTAACCAGTACCAAGTCGATGCAACATGTCTAATTTGTGGAACAGAGGACGAGACTGTTGAGCACTTCCTACTGCAGTGTCCCATGCTTGAACCTGTCAGAAAAACGGTGTTGGCAGATCTTAAGGCAGAGTTCTTTGAATCCACCAACATTGACCTGAGCAACGACAACAAACTGCTTACACAGTGCATTATTAACTGTTGGCCAACAGCGAAAAATGTCATTAAATCCCCAAAGAATCTCCACGAGTACGAGAGACAATGCAATAGACTTCTCTACAACCTCGACGCCGCTAGGTTTCGTATGTTGGGGTATATTGCCCAGGCAAAAACCAATGCAAAACCCCTGGTAACAAACACTGGTCTATCTGCCCCTTCACCCAGTCACCCAGCATGTACATAATATTTTGTCCCTTTTGGAATATGGTGATGGTAACCTGTTAAAGGTATAAACTGTGAGTGTTAATATAAACAAAACTAAGAGCTTTTATTTCATTATATCTCATTATATGCGTAAATACTTAAAGTTTGGCGTAAATAAATAATACTGTACTCAGCAGAGCCTAATAACTCGTGACTTTAAATCCAATAGGCATTAACGAACCGACTATAAACTATATCAAACTACGTGGCCAGAAACTGTACATAAGTTCAACGTACGAGAGTGGTTTTCTACTACGAAGGAGGGAAAAGACAACAACAACAACAACATGGCTAATTGTTTGATTACATTAAAGTTGTTATTGTTTTGCTCTTTGACCTGTTGTTGTAACAGTTAGTTACATTAACCACTTCACTGCCTTACCTTTGAAACTTTGAAACTTTATTGAAATAACCTAAGGTACATTGGGTATTGGCCAACAGTTTTGATTCTCATCAAACGCGTAACACAGCTTCTGATCAAGATCCAAACTTTAACTGATATCAAAAACACATAAAAGAAACTTTTTTTGGTTTACGTAGACACTGGATTAAAGCAGACGACATATTAGTAGTTAAGAGGATAAACTTAACGTATAGATCTGTTTCCAATCAGTATCCAGTGTAGTAGAAAGAATCGTCGCATAGCAAACTTTTTTTATTTTTAAAGTCGTCTGCATTTACTTCTCAACGTTCAACTTTAGTATCTTGACTGAAACTATGAGCAACAATCAGTTGGTATTGTGATCAGAAGCCTGCATGCGCGGCGTCTGAGTACCCAAACTGTTGGCAAATAACCTTTGTACTCGGGGTAATCCCGGTAAGGCAACAAATGAGATAATTCAAATGCAAATCTATTTCGCAGAGTTAACCTTTTGCTAAATTTGACTAAAGTTATACATGTAATGACTTTTTTGTAAGAAGTGTCGAACAGTTGGAATCCTGATCAGACGCCACGAACTGGTTGCAAATAGCAAATACATAAGCATTAGTAAATAATGAGTATACGCGTCGATAGGGTTGAGTGTGTTAAGCAATTACGATTTATTTATCCTATTCACAAACGGTGCAGATCCTGATCGGAGGATTCCTTTAGTAGCCCTCAGATTTAACTCTGCACTGTTAGCATACGACAAGTGTACCTTCCATAGGTACCGTACGTGCTAGTAGATATCTTTAATGGTCAATATAGTTAATGTTTTAAGCAAGTACGATACATGATTACATCCTCTAGGAACCCTCTGAATTGAATCTGCACGGCTAGCATAATTGTACTTTTCGTTCGTGCATTGTTAGTAGGTGACGAATATACTCGTCGATAGGGTTGAATTTGTTAAACAACTACGCTGGGTCTCAGATTTGGGTCTTCTCCGTTAGCATACGAGACGTATACTGCTCATAGGTACAGTGTTAGTAGATATCTATAGATCTACTAGTCGCGAGTAATTAAATATGTTAAAGCAATGATATTATATGATCATATCCATAAACGGCGCATATCTTGTTCAGATGACTCTTTGAGGAGCCTCTGATCGGGGTCTGCACTGTCAACATACGATAATTGTACTTTTAATACATATACTGTTAGTAAATAACGAGTTAACTCGTCGATAGGGTTGACGGTGTTAAGATTTATTGATGATCCGATTGCGATCAGATGACGCTCCGATGGCGATCCGTTAGCGATCTGTAAGATCCGATAGCGACTTCATGGTCATTGGTCGCCTCCCAAGTCATAAAAAATGTTGCGACCTTGTATGATCGGATTGCGCTTCGTTGACGCTCAAATGCGACTAAGGTGGGATCCAATGCGCTCTATTGGCGCTCCGATGGCGACCAATGCAATCTATGGTGCTCAAAAGAGATCCGATAGCGTTGTCGACGACCGATGGACTTGATCTAAATTGGAACATATTCTACGAAGACATGTGGCGCTCTGCCGCGCTCATTCGTTTTAGATTCGGCAGCAGATGTTTAGGCAAATAGCTATATACATAGCTGCTTTCTTTTTTACATGTATCCGCTTAATGCAGTAGTATCGTAATGTAGACAGTTCCTATAAGAGCTTTCTGCATTACGTTCGTACTGCCAAAAGCCTTTAGATATCTCTGGGAGTTTTATTCTCCATTTTATAGCTACTATACATGTTCTAATGCACATCAAAACCAATGTTGAACGCCATTATATTTACGCACTTTTCGGTACCAGCATTGTGTATAACAGTTTGAATCCGGATGAGACGTCGAGTTACAGCATGCAATTTGGATCTATTGATAGAAAATACTATCGGGTATTTTAAGATACACAGACTCATTATCAGATCGCCACGGAGCGCAAAGTATCTACTTATTTGCTTTGTTGGATCGTGGTGGCGCTCCAGTTAGGATATTGGCGATCAGGTAGCGCTCTGATGGCGACTAAGGCGATCAATTAGCGATCTAATGGCGTTCCGGTCGGAGCGCCACGGATTTTTGTGCAGGGAGTAAACCGACGGCGACCTTGGCGATCATGGGGATCAGATAGCGATCCATTTGTGTAATATGTACACCCCTGGCCAAGTTCGATAACTACCTATGTCGCATAAGATGTCTAGATTATGCACCTTGAATTACCAGAAATAACCAGTGGTTGCTCTATAACTCCAATAGGTTTCATCCAATCTTTATAATTTTGTTGTAATTTTTATTTAAATTTGATTTTAGATACTTGTACATGTACTTACGAACGAAACATCACCCTTTATTACAAATTCACGGAAATAGTTATTACAATTGTTTCACAGACAAATGGTTATGAGTATATAGCTATATTTGAACTATCATTGTTTATAATTGCCTCCTTAATTATTCATAGTAGGTGTAAAGATGCATAAGTGTTTTACTTAGTTCACTTTCATTCAAATGATTCCTCATAGAAATTTCATGATTCTAATTTATCCTGATAAAGAGCCATAAACAAGTGTTTGGCAGCAAGTGAAATAAAACCAAAACAGAAAGCCCATGGATGTTTCTGTTTTACTTTCGTCTTACTTTAAGTTTCCACTTGTCTTCAAAATTCTCTTTTTAGCAACCACCAGCATGAAATTAGCTTAACATTGAACTAACCATACTTGTCAGAGACTTATACATAATAGTTTTACCACTGTACACAACATAGAATTGTACAGCTGAACGCAAATGCTTTCTCTTAATACGTCGCCAGTCTTTCAGCGCCTTCAGCGCTTTGATTATGTTCAGGGATGTGAGTTAATGTGGTATCTTGTTTTGAATTACTGCACGCACGTTTACATTGTAACTATATATAACCGTAACATTATTTAGTCTGCCCAAACCCTTTAACTGCAGAAATACTGTGGTCTGCACGTTGGTTGCAATACAAGATTCGGGGCGAAATAGAAAATAACAAAACTGTTATCGAACACGTTAAATCCTCAGGCGACGTCTTAATATATATAGGACACAAAACGTGTTAAATAAAAGTGGATTTATTCACCGCAATAGTCCTGAAATGATTACATGTATTATATAATGCATAATACAGCTGAACTTCGATATCTCTGAGCCACGTTTTAATTTTGAAATACGGATATGTTAGACTTAACCGAGCATGAAATAATGATATTCATATGTCGACAAATCAAATAGTTCGAATTAAGCGAGTTCGAGATATGTATATATATTCTTTATTCAGTAGGCATACTGTAGAGAAGCAGTACATGTATGAAAACAAAGCAGGTTGTTACATTGTTAAATGACAAACTTATATAGAAAACAAAGTTTTACATCTCTTACAAGAGTCATACAGTATATACAATCAATATTGCAGCCATATGCATGATATAGAAAAACGTTATCAACGTTTAGTCATTCGCCGTACCTTTTCACAACCTTACATTTCTCTGCATTCCAAACTGACTGAGTATTAATGCCCATTAGCAATTGTTTGCCTTTTTAAAGTTTATCATGGATTGGCAGCAAGTCTTGTCCCGCTGTGTTGACAATAGACATATGACTCTCAGAACTTAAACCAGGCAGTGACAGGACGCACAGAAATAAATAAAAGCAATAGGAGTGTTGTTAAATAAAAAGCAATTATGATCACTCAAGAAAAATACCATCTCCGATAAAAGGCGTGTTAACCCTTTTGCGCCAAGTGGATGTTTCGATCCTTATATATTGGATTAGTTATTTTTTTAAAACGGGGAGCCTAGTTTAAATTTTCATTTTCTTTTATATTGAAATTCGTATCGTCAAACAGTGTAGACTCTGATCAGACGCCGCATAATGCGGCATCTTTTCAGAGTCTACACTGTTTAGCTATTTTCTTATGCCCTACTTGGGACAAAAAGGGTAAAAACAGCATGACTGTTAAACTGAAAGTTCAGACGCTTTCATGTCGACTTTATATTTACTTTAACTGGTACAGTTAGTTCCAGAACCATACAAATACAGCGACGGCGCCTAGCAATCCAATGAATCCATACAAGAGACAGACACAGAACGTACCATCTATTCCGCAAAAAAAGAATATTGTAAGCACACCTATAAACTGTTTCTCATAATGAATGACACTTCATATGGTTTTGGAATTAGCATATTACCACCAAAGTGAGGTAATTCATATGATTACTACACTGAAGTACCGGGAGACCTTAAAACTTAAAATTGATATTTGATTACTTAAGGATACGTACCTTTGGGCAAAACGTACATTTTTAATTCTACGAGGGCCGAGTAACAGGTTTTGTTCCTTAAACTACCTGTAAGACTTTCATTTATGATACATTAATTTACGGTCTCTTTCCTGCATATTCACTTATTTACTATGGAATCCATTTGTGTAACTTTTAATGATTTAGATTAGTTATAATAAATAAGACTGACAAGATGAACTTTTATAAGTTTTGAAATTACTTTTGTTATGCATCAAATAAATATTGTTTCATGCTTAAATGTGTCAACACTTATATTAATCTGATGTAAGGGGAAAACTTAAAAACAAAATAATCGAGCTTTGTGTTGTTATTCGATGAATACAAAATTCATGAATATACTAGTAAGTTAAGGACAAAGAAATGAAAATATGTGTGCGTCTGTGTCACGAACTATTCTAGGTATGATCAACTTTCTCTAAATATAGGGATTTACAGTAATAAAATAGGTGTTTCATCTTTTTGTAATTCACAAGGGACTTATTATTAAAGTAGAACCACCGATTAAAAATACGAATGCACATAGTCGTTTTGTGATTTGAAAATTTAAATTAAAAAGATCCCCCAAACAACAATTTTGTCAAATAATTATCTGACAGCGCCAGTGGAATAAAATATAAAAAAAACAAGTGTAATAAATAGTTATATTATACAGACTGGTAGCTACGAATAGTTAGCACATGCGATGCTCTAAGGATGATATAATTGTCATGTAGTAAGTACAGTGGAGAATGTGTTATTCTTTCCCAATAAACGCGTTTATGCTTAAACTATTATTTGCAGTGCAAACAGTTTGGAGCCAGATCAGACGCCGGGTAACCCGGCGTCTGATCAGGCTCCAAACTGTTTGCCACCAAGATAAACATGAAATATCAGAATTGTCCAAAAGTTGTTCTTTTCTACGTTTTAGCGCTGTGCGTTTGCATACGTTTGCGTTTAAACGGGAAAGAATAACAGATTCTCCACTGTATGCCTTTTGAATTACAGAGTTCCCTCTAAACAACGATTCCCTCCTTACAACCATGCATGCTGCTATTCCCCAAACAAGACCAATACGTCTAACACTTACACTTGCTGCAGTATCGTGTGCTAACATTGTATAATTGTCGTCTGCTGTTTTTCTCAAAGCCACATATCAGTGGACATTTTGGCTGAAGAAAAATAATGACGACTGACAAACAGTTTGGAACCGGTTATGCGGCGTCTGATCAGGTCAAGCAGTTTGCAAATGCAAGCCAATTCTTAAATTCCCTTCCTATAAAAACGCCCTCCGAATAACACACACATTCTTTGTTTCCCATTGGAAGTGCTGTACTTTATCTGCCTATACAGCGGGAATTACGATATTCTTTCTCGGTAAAATGTTAACTTTAGTCACAAAATGTAGTAAATGACAGTTTAATGAAAACATGAAAAACACTACAAACAGTAATGAGGTTTCTGATCTGACCCCAATCTTTTTACAAGGGGCATCCCTGCTTAAACAAATCAAAGTACTGTAGTACTGCAGGCTCGGACTTTCAGTTTAATGTAGAATAAAGTAATGCAGAAAGCTAATTATGGAGTTTCCGCATTACCATTGCCATGCATTAAGCAGAAACCTGCAGCGCTTAAAGACCCTAAAGAATTTTGTAATGTGCATGTCTTATAATGCATCGTCTGCTATGACTACTAGGTGAATGTTTATTACAAGGGAGGTAATACGGTGTTTAAATCACCACAGGTACAGACTCAGGATCCTGAGTTTAACAACACGGTTTATCTGATAGTGACGTATGCAGCAACTGAAGCTCCGTTAGATAGCATATGTAAACCCCGTATGACAGGATTTGTTTGTAGGGGGAGCTAGACTCGCACCAATATTTGTCTTAAGGATTCGATATAGGCTCTCCGACATGCGTTGATTGGGAAAGAACGTCTTCTTCTCCGCTCCATCTCATCCCTTTTGACAAACACAAGGGGGTTTTGATTAACGCAGAATTACAGATTAAGAAAAGAATACGCACGCAATGGTACTGCAATTGTAAAATTGTAATTTAACCTTAAACTGCAAAGACCGCCTACACTAGCAAGTTCAGATTCCAAACGTTGTGACACTCATGTAAATGTTTCCGATGCAAAGGATAAATATCTTAAAGTAAGAATTAGAAACATACGATATTTTGAAACATATGCTTGTATGGCAACGAAAGTGTAAGTCGGGTTATATCGTCATTATATCAGTTAAAGAGTTAAACTCTTAATTGCCACGACCTCATCAATTTTAAACGCTTGTCGTCTGCTTGTCTATCTCAAATCTAAAAATAAGGTATATTGACATAAGAATTATCAAACATAATGTGAAACAGTTTGGATTCTGATCAGACGCTACGGTACGATCGAAACTTTGCAAATAAGCATTGTATTCGTTGTAAGGCAGTGAAGGGGTAAAAAAGAACTCCAAGCTTTATTTGTTGTTTTCTGTATTAGAAACTGTCGAAAAGTCACCTTTTTAGTGGCCATTATAGCACATTTAACTGTATACTAAATACCGCATCCACACTTTAGTCAAAAAACCTATTAACCCAGTAATTTATCTGTTTGATGTGTCCATCTTTGCCTTGCTTTTGATACTCTTTGAGCTATTTTTTTCGGGGTATAACACAGGTCTTTACTGACGTTATTTACTTAACTATGTACAGGGATACAGTATACTTGTTTTCTTCTTAGCACCGTAGGCGCTAATCGATGGTACATGTAACTGCTACTACAGTAGAGAAAACTTTATTCTTTTCTAATAAACGCGTTTACGCTTAAGCTAGTATTTCCAATACAAACAGTTTGGAGCCAGATCAGACGCCGGGTATTCCAGTTTGTCACTCAGATTAAAAAACAATGATAATAAATGTCAAACAATGGTAAATACCTCCATTTTAGCAATTTATGTTTGCGTTTCGTTTGCTTGTAAACAGGAAAGAATAACGTTTTCTCCACTATAACAGCTTTGCTCTAGATGAGTTTCTGAGAAAGTCAGAGTATAGTCTGGATCCAAACTGTTTAACACCTTGCAGGTGCTTCCTAAACTCGAGTGTTGTTTTCGTATCTAATAATGACTTCATATAACTAAATTTGTTTCACATGTGAAAGAGTATCTTTGATTTAGTTCTTTTTTTATATTCTAGTTAGAACTGACGTAGTTGAATGGATGTGGTCTTTGACGGATGAAGTGAAGCAATGAAGGCTTTTTTATGCTTACAATTTAATTATGGACTTCAGAGGTGCAATGCCAACTTTCAAGTCTTTCAGTTTTTCTTGTTAGTCCTAACAAATCCATAATTGGACCACATATGCACATAACCACACTCTGCAACCCACGGAAATTCATCGAAATATCAAGGCTAGTTGGACTGAGAAAATGTCTTTAACTGTGGGTCTGTTTCATGTCTACGGTCCACCTTTTCGCTGCCATGGTATAGACTTCTTAAAACTAGGACATGTGTTCAGCTTTTATCTCTTAAACCTATATTTTAGGGTTATAATATACTAAAGAAACATCAATACAATTGTCAAACAGTATGGATGCTGATCAGACGCCGAGTAACTCGGCGTCTGATCAGTATCCAAACTTTTTGAAAATAACTGCTCTTAAGCAAAGGCGTTGAAAACATAATCTTATATGCTTTCAACATATTCTGCAAAGGGAGTTGAAGAAGAAACTACATGCCTTTGATACTTGTTTGATGAAATAGAAGTTAGATTTACATGTAATGAATAGTATAGGAACAAAGAGTGGGCGGACTCGGATAGTCTTTGATTACATTACAGTTCACATGTATAGTGTTCATTGTGGTTGCCCGCATGCCTTATTCGTTTCCTGGTTGTTGTTGAAAGAGTATCATGGGAAAAACTACCTAAATAAGTAACATCCCTCATTTACGACCTAAAACTGGTGTTAATTATATTATTACTACGGCAGGTGGTTGCTTAAATCAAGTTGTTATTAAAACAGAAAGCTATCTGTCGTGTATACAATTTGCTTTCCTTTCCTTTTAGCTGTCCTACATGTAACAGAAGAGTTTTACTGTGCATACCGAGGGAAATGCATAATTTCCTGTTTAAAACAAACAACACACCTACGCAATGTATAACATTTAGCAAAGTGCTGTTTCTTGATAATGTTGAATATTTTTAATCTGAGTGGCAAACACTCGAAGTCTCATCTGACATCCAGTAACTCGGCGTCCGATGTGATACTAAACTTATAATTAACGACTTCAGTTTTTGAAACGTAGCGTGCTAATCGGTACGTTATAACGTTACCTGAAGTATTTAAACCCTTCACTGTCCTGACGTCATACCCCTGAAACAATTGACGTCTACTATCCTTTCTAAAATATAAATTTGATCTAACTTGACTTTTAAAGAAATATTGAAACGAGTATCGAACAGTTTTGATCCATATTAGATGCCGCGGTTACGTGGCGTCTGATCAGGATCCAGACTGTTTGTAAATAACCATATAACTCGGTGTAATGCAATGAAGGGGTTAAATAAAAATAGCATTAATATGACAATTGGCCTTTTTCAACATTGTTAGGATATGTTGATTGCACGTATTGAATTTTCTGAAGTTTTGTCTATATTTGTAAACCTTTCAACGCGAAAGGGTAAAGTATGGAAGACAAGAGATTGCACAAAGCATGTTGAAAGTAAACGAGACACCATATAAAGGAGATTTCAGTTTTGCTTTCACCTTGTTTCAAGCTGCCACCTTTCTTTTATACACTCAATAAGCGTTGTTGTTAGAGGTAGTAAAAGAGGACTTTAACTGAATTCGATACTTGAGGTTGCTGTTGGGTTCCCTTGAGTAGTAAAGTACGTTCAACCTTTTCATGGTACAATGTATCGTGAGGATCTTACCCTTTAACGTCATATGGCCGCTTGCTTCAATACTTTTGTCTGCAATATATTTTCAATATAATACTTAAGGCAGTATGACTGACGATATTCCGAAACGAGTGTCAAACAGATTGGATCCGGATCAGACGCCGCGTTACGCGGCGTCTGATCAGGATCCAAACTGTGTGTAAAAATAATGCGCATTTCGCCGTCATTGACAGTGAAAGGGCTTACCATAAAATTGTTTGCCTTACTGTTGATCATTTTATTGCCATGATATCGTCTTTATTAAAGTGCCATCTTCATTTTACCTAAACTTCAATTTTAGTGTACATGTAGTTAAATTATCGCACTACAAATGCCAAACGATTAAATTTGAATCAGAAGAAAAGTTAGTCACTATCCGATAAGTATCAAAGCTGGTTGCCAGTGCCAGCCTAGCCATGTTTAGCAAGTAAAGGGTTCAGATCGTCTCGTTGGGAACATGATTTAATTAAAGTTGTTTACCATGAATCTCATCACAATAATTATAATGATACTAGTCGGGGGTTAATTCATTTTGAGGCTGGTTTGAGTATTGCTTTAATATACTTTAATCATTAGTTTTGAATGATTGTAATATATAAAAGAAAGTTTAAATAGAAATATCTACCGAGCAATTTTTCGAATTCCGCGAAAGAAACAGTTTAAATGGTTTGTTCATTGTGTATGTGTGTTTATGTCATATATAAGAAAATGGGGTTCTGTCGTTTATGTTGCTGCTGTTGTTGTTATTATTGTTATTATTAATGTTTTAAAAATGGAAATGTTTCTTGACCATGTGTACATTTGATAACATGTAGTTATTTTTATAAATGGTGATTGGCTTTATTTCAACAATAAGTGGTACATTTAAATACGACCGTCATTTAAGTTTATAGTACACTGCGATACGAACAGCACTAAACTAATGTTAATTTGATGATGTATCCCGAAAAATATCGAAAACTTTTGATAATGATTTGAAGCGTCTGTTCAGAACCCAGTACACATCATTCTAGTCGCTATCAGGCAGGATAGCTGTTGGTGAACTTTATCGATATTGAGTCACCCAGCGAGTGGAATGAAATGGGATTGAATTTGCAATGATTGTTTTCTATGAAATAAAATCACAGATATTTTTATTCCAGTAACAGCGTAACTTGTGTCAGGTTGTACATGTAACTGAACAGAAGTTGAAAAAATCTATATTCTTACACTCAAAAGCATAGTGCATGCCAAAAGTAAAGCAGAAAGCTCCTATATGAGCTTTCTGCTTTGCTTTTGACATGCATTTAGCGTGTTAGGTGTCTTAAGAGCGTACCACGCGTCTTCAAATAATGGCCGGTTAATTCAGGTTTGTCTATATGTCTAGGATATATTGGAAACCACATTTAACCTTCCCCTGTTATAATGTTCGCTGGTTTGAAATTGGTGATGACAGAAAAACTTGTTTTACGAAGTTCAGTTATACATACTCATCTACGAGTTTAAACTCTGATCAGACATTTATCTATTTACCTTCTGATAAGAATCCAAACTATTTTGCGGTTTTTAACAGAGTTCTTGGGCAGCAGGATAATGGTTGCATGTAACTAATAAAGACAAGCTGTTCAGGTCTAGACATGGTAATTTTTATCAAAAGAAAACCACAGAAATCATTTAGGAAAACAAACAGACAAGAAAAGAGCAGAAAAGCATTATACAAAATAAAATTGCATCTAGCTTTAGTAGTTTTGAGAGTTCAGCATTTTATCTCAGCAATTTCAATTGAAGTTAATAAGACACTTGTCTTGTTTTTTTAACCAATTTTCAAGTATGCTTTTTAATCACTCCACTAGTTGATACCATAATTACGATCAATGTGGAAAGTGATAAGACGGCAACTTACTATGCGTCTGTCTGATCAGCGATCCAACTGTTTGACACCAATATCCATGTTTCTTATGTCAAAATACATGCAATTTAAATATCAGAAAATTTCTTAACAGACATGTTCATGGAAGCGAAAGGGTTACGAAACATAGCTTAGCCGTGTCACTGCCAAGACGGACACTACTTACATTTTCATGTAGTTTGGATCCGGATCAGTCGGCTCGGCAGACACCAAGTGTTTCGGCGTTTGAGCTGATTCCAAATTGTTTTCAAATACTGTTCAAATTGGCGAAATACAGCATAATAGTTTACAAGTTTAAACATATACATTATTAATACAGTGTGTTGTTATCAAGTCTGCTTGTAAGTTTCAACTATTACAGTGGAGAATCTGTTATTCTTTCCCGTTTAAACGCAAACGTACGCAAACGCAAAGCACTAAAACGTAGAAAAGAACCACTTTTGGACAATTCTGATATTTCATGTTTATCTTGGTGGCAAACAGTTTGGAGCCTGATCAGACGCCGGGTTACCCGGCGTCTGATCTGGCTCCAAACTGTTTGCACTGCAAATAATAGTTTTAGCGTAAACGCGTTTATTGGGAAAGAATAACACATTCTCCACTGTATTATTATTGGCTTGATGCAAAATGAGAAATATTGTTTTAGTTATCGTTAATAATGAGGAATGTATCAACAGGAGGTTGTTTTACTGCTAATTAGTTTAAAATGCACACAATTTGTGTAAAACGGATATAGATCATTTTATCAATACTACAGCATCTTCAGCAGGGACATAGGTCTGTTACATGTAGTGGAGAATGTGTTATTCTTTCCCAATAAACGCGTTTACGCTGAAACTATTATTTGCAGTGCAAACAGTTTGGAGCCAGATCAGACGCCGGGTAACCCGGCGTCTGATCAGGCTCCAAACCGTTTGCCACCAAGATAAAGATGAATTATCAGAATTGTCAAAAAGTTGTACCTCTCTACGTTAAAGTGTTTTGCGTTTGCGTACGTTTGCGTTTATACGGGAAAGAATAACAGATTCTCCACTGTACATGTATCTAGGTCTCTGATCTTCAGTGACAAACCTTATACTAATCCTTTTACGCTCAATGACGTCTAAAAGCGCGTTTGCAAACAATTTTATTCTGATCAGACGCCGCGTAGCTGTTTGACATTCGTATCGGTATGTTTTATGTCAAACTACATTGAGTCTTACTTTGAAACGATCTTGCAAACAACAAATTTAAGTAGACGGCAATGAAACGGTGAAGGTGTAAAAACTCACGAGAATTTGGTAATGAAAGGGTTAACAGATACCACCATTTGACTTAATTTTTGTATAACAGTTACTGGAAGCTATTTCGTCATGCTAGCCACCAGTACCCACGGGTAAATACGACATGAGAGTAAACGTGCAGAACAAACTTTTCTACCAGAAGTAACTTGTGCTTGGAACGAGACATTTCAAGCTAATTAGACAAAGGAAAATTATTATTTTTGATAAAACCTTAAATGTAACGTGTTTGAATTTAATTTTTAAAACGTTTACTCATAATTTAACCAAAGGTTCGTCTGCACATATGCACAGTATGGATCAGAATGAGTTACTTGGAGTTTCATCAGCATCCAAACTATTGATAACATTTTCGGAAAACTAGTTCACTACGTGTTTATAGTTAACGCTTTAAATCCTAACGATGAGTATACTCATCCTGGTGAAACAGTGTGCCTTAAAGGTAACGCGTGTCCTATGCAATCAGTGTAGACCCAGATTAAGATCTGTTGAGTATGTCATTTTGCAACATAATGGCAGTAAACAACCCTAAATAGTCCAACATGGATAAGATTGAATTAGGAACAGGTACTTCCCTTTTAAAGTTTCGGGAGCGAATCAGTTCAAGTATACAACGTACTTGTAATACATGTAAGCCATGATATTACAATGGAGAATCTGTTATTCTTTCCCGTTTAAACGCAAATGTACGCAAACGCAAAACACTAAAACGTAGAAAAGTACAACTTTTTGACAATTCTGATAATTCATGTTTATCTTGGTGGCAAACAGTTTGGAGCCTGATCAGACTCCGGGTTACCCGACCTCTGATCTAGCTCCAAACTGTTTGCAGTTCAAATAATAGTTTTAGCGTAAACGCGTTTATTGGGAAAGAATAACGTTTTCTCCACTGTAAGATAATGAAAATATTCTGGTCATATTAACATACTGCGCCGTAAAATGGAAATTGCGCATTATGCTATTATGTAGATGGGACGTTGCAATGATTGCATCCAGTTATCGTCTATATAACATCAAGCCTGTAATCATATAACATACTACATTGTCCCTCCCTACAACGGCCCTCCTTGCAACAACGTTTGCCGCTGTGTCCCCAAAAAATACAATTGTGTCTAATCTTTTCACGGCTGCAATGTTTTCTGCTTACAATCGTCGTGTGCTGTTTTTCTCAAAGTCACACCATGACATTTTGACAGAAAAAGCATAATGACCAATGACAAACAGTTTGAATTCAGATCAGACGCCGCGTTACGCGGCGTCTGGTTTGGATTCAAGCTGTTTGTAGATGTAAGCCAATTTCCCTCTCTATAACTACTCCTCCCGAACAACACCCACATTTTTTGTCTCCCATTTGTTGATGTTGTAGAGAGGGAGCACTGTGTATTGTAAAGTTATATAATTAAATATAATTACACCTAATTGTAGCCTATATTACATAACGCCTCAATCATATAAAATACTACATTCTACACGCAACAGAATTAAATACTGTTATATGATACATGTAACAGGAACGGTGCAATAATTACACCTAGTTATAGCCTATAATACACCACGCCTGCAATCACATAAACTTTTGTATTGTATACGTACATGTAACATGATTACATACTGTATGGTTCTGTCAACCTCTATGTTTACAAATGATCATCAAAAAGATCCGCACTGAAACGGAATAGAAATATGTCATCAAAATAAACACAATACAGCGATGCTTACAATGTATATGTTAAGAAAGTTTGTTTATATCCGGAATCACAAAAAGGTCCTTTGCAAAATATTATGCTATCTTTCTTTTATCCTGAATTATTTTTAATAAAAAGGTCAATTTGTCCGCTGGTTTTCTTCATAAACTGTAAAAAAAATAACAACTCATGTACATGTAACAACCTAAATTTCCAAAATCGACATTTTTGCAAGGTATCTAGATGACAGATCATTGATTGATTAGTGGGAACATTAAGACGTTTTATTGTTATAGCTAAGTCTAATAAATGTAAATTAATTACCCGATGAAACAGTATGTTTCAGCCATATAGTATTTACTTAGTTTGACCGTAAAAGATACAATCGGGAACACGTTATTTTTACAAAAAATACAATTATGCTAAGACACTGAAATTATCTATTGCAAACAGTTTGGAGCCTGATCAGACGCCGGGTCACCCGGCGTCTGATCATGCTCAAAACTGTTAGCGCCTCAGATAAGAATTTAATCGCAAAGTTTTTCAAGGCGTTGACATTCTCAGCATTATTTTAATTTTGATTGCGTTTAAGTCCGCTTTAATGGGAAATAATAACGCACCCTCTCCACTATATACAAGTAGTTGAGAAGACGTAAAGTTTTCTTCTTTCAAACGCAGGAGAAACGCAAACGTATTGCAATAAAATGTCAAATAAACAACTTTTCGACGATTCCGTCAATTCAAAACTTAATCCGAGCGGCGAACAGTTTGAAGTCTGTTTGCAATGGAAATGATAGGTTTAGCGTAAACGAGTGTACAAATGTACTGGGAATGAATAACGTCTTCTACACTGTAAAAGGAACCCAATGAGAGATGATAATACATACATGTACGTTGCCATGTGTGTCTATATTATAGCCGTATTGTGACTGCTCATTAGAATCGTCTCCTCAAGACGATTCTAAACAGAACTCATGGCATAGTTCGATGTATAATTAAGTATTTGAAGTTCTCCCTTTATTTATACAGAAACTCTCACAGAATAACTTTAAAAAGGGTCAAAGTACTACTATAAGGATAATGTGTTTAGAATTGCTCACTTTATTGCAGTTTTGCATTTAGATCTTAGGAAGTTACTTTCTTTAATGCTGAGCAATGAGTTATAGGGTTTTCTAAGAAAATTAGATATAATTCATCGTAATTTTATAGCTTTTACAGTAAAGTCTGTGCTTAGCGACCATCAACCCTTTTACTCCCAATGACGCTTAAAGCACATTTGAAAACAGTTAGGATCCTAATCAGACGCCGCGTAACGCGGCGTCTGATTGGAATCCAAGTTGTTTGCCACTTGTTTTGAAATGTCTTAACCCATACTGCCTTATATTTAACTTTGAAGCCATATTGCAGACAATGATATTAAAGCAGACGATAATAAAGCGGTGAAGGGGTAAAATACTCCCAGATAATTCGAGCATTAAAGGGTTAAAGGGTGTATAGACATCCAGTAGCTCGTTCACCCTGACACTTTTAATGGGCAGTTTTAGTTTCCAATTAAATCTAGTTTAAGTTGTTTTCCACAATATATTACATCATGAAAAGTGTACTTTAAAGTGAAGAAAACGTTATTCTTTCCCGTTTAAACGCAAACGCGAAGCAGTGAAATGTAGGGAACTGCAGGTTATTGACATTTTTCAGGATTTATTTTAAGCTGAGTGGCAAACAATTTAGAACCTGATCAGACGCCGGGTTACCCGGCGTCTGATCTGGCTCCAAACTGTTTGCAATGGAAATAATAGTTTTAGCATAATTGTGTTTATTGGGAAAGGATAACGTTTTCTCCACTGTATACGGTATACTGTTTTTCCATGATGAGTATACTCACCGTTTGTTTTGAATGTGTTTAAGCTATGACGCCAAAAAGTGCCTTTGCAAACATTTAAGATCCTGATTAGACGCCACGTAACGCAAAACTCTGACTAGGATTTAAACTGTTTGACACTTTGTTTCCGAAATAAAAATTTGATACGATATTGCAGACAACATTATTGAAGTACATATAGACGAGAATAAGGCAGCGAAGAAGCAAAACCTCACGATAACCTTAGCAATGAAAGAGCTAACGAGACCGTATATTGTTTATTGGCCGATATATGAGATTGCTTTTTGAGTGAATTATTCAATTTGAAATGCAGCCACATTAAGCTTTCTGAATTGTTAATACTAACAATAATTATTTTCCATGCGTTTTAAGAATATCCATATTGCTTCACTCATAGTCGTTCATGTGTATACTATGATGTAGATTGTACTACTTTTTTATCAAAGATAACAGACGTAGATTAAGTGTATATAAGTCAGTGTTTGAGAGAGTGTTTCCCAACTTGTCATTGCAAGGAAACTATATAAACTCACCGAAACGTCTTTTTGTAAACGCGTGTATTGCCAAAAGTATATACTGTTTTTCAACTTGTCGATGAAATGTTTAAAATTAGTACATGTAGGTGCACATGTCTACAACATACTTAAAAATATCGTACTTCACAGAAATATGCCCTTTACAATGCCATTATACTTCCGTCTTTTTAGCAATTACGCTCAGTGTTTGATTAGCAAATTGAGATGTTAATCATTTTAGTTAAAAGGTATCAATACAAATTTCAAAAAGTTATAATAGTGATCATTGATGCCTAGCTACATGTACTAGGCTCCTAAAATTGGTCATAAGAGTAAACTGTGTAGTCCAGCTTACACATGTACAGTGGAGGAAGCGTTAGTCTTTCCCAATAAACGCGTTTACGCTAAAACTATTATTTGCAATGCAAACAGTTTGGAGCCAGATCAGACGCCGGGTAACCCGGCGTCTGATCAGGCTCCAAACTGTTTGCCATCAAGATAAACATGAATTATCAGAATTGTCCAAAAGTTGTACGTTTCTACGTTTTAGTGCTTTGCGTTTGCGTACGTTTGCGTTTAAACGGGAAAGATTAACAGATTTTCCACTGTACAGTGGAGGAAGTGTTGGTCTTTCCCGTTTATACGCAAACGGATAACAATAAAATGTAGAATATTCCAACTTTTTGACAATTCTGACTATTCTAATTAGAGTGGCAAACAGTTTGGAGCTTGATCAGACGACGTGTTACCCGGCGTCTGATCTGACTCCAAATGTTTTTGCATCGAAATAATAGTTTTAGTATAAACGCGCTTATTGGGAAAGGTTAACGTCTTCTTCACTGCGTACAGTGGAGAATCTGTTATTCTTTCCCAATAAACGCGTTTACGCTAAAACTATTATTTACAATACAAACAGTTTGGAGCCAGATCAGACGCCGGGTAACCCGGCGTCTGATCAGGCTCCAAACTGTTTGCCACCAAGATAAACAAGAATTATCAGAATTGTCCAAAAGTTGTTCTTTTCTACGTTTTAGTGCTTTGCGTTTGCGTACGTTTGCGTTTAAACGGGAAGGAATACATGTAACAGATTCTCCACTGTATATTGACATAAATATTCCTGCGTGAAATAAACAGCGACAGTATGACTGACACATTATGGCTGAACGAATCTATAGCATGTAATTTCATTGAAAATGTATGTAGTTTCTCAAAGTAATATACCATTTCTTTAAACAAAAAGACACGCCTTTGTCTGGTAAATATTATATGAAACCTAATACCATATGATTATATAAAAGGAAACCTCTCTAAAGAACGCCTGTTTGTGAGGTTTCAAGCAGAAGGAGCGGGGAAGGCGTTACAGTGGAGAATGTTATTCTTTCCCGTTTAAACGCAAACGTACGCAAACGGAAAGCACTAAAACGTAGAAAAGAACAACTTTTGGACAATTCTGATAATTCATCTTTATCTTGGTGGCAAACAGTTTGGAGCCTGATCAGACGCCGGGTTACCCGGCGTCTGATCTGGCTCCAAACTGTTTGCACTACAAATAATAGTTTTAGCGTAAACGCGTTTATTGGGAAAGAATAACAGATTCTCCACTGTACATGTAAAATGTTTTATTTGAACTACAGCGCTCCTTCTCTACAATGGGACCCATTCGGGAGACAAACAATGTATGTATGCGTTGTTTGGAGGGAGCCGTTACATGTATACGTATGAAAATTTGCTCACATTTGCAAACAGCTTCAATCCAGATCAGACACCGCGTAACGCGGTGTCTGATCTTAATTCAAGCTGCTTGTCACTCGTCATTAAGATTTTTGCTGTCAAAATGTCAAACATGTGACTTTGAGTAAAACAACAGACGTCAATTTGAAAAAGATGACATTTCAGCCGTAAATAGGAAGGTCATCATTTTCTTGTTTAGGGGAATAGCGACAAGGGTCGTTGTAAGGAGGGCATCGTTACATGTATATAGAATACCGTTGTAGGGTGTAGGGAGGGAACACTGTAAACTAAATGCAATATAATACAATGTGGAGCATGGCAGTTTCTTTATTTTCTACGTTTAATCTAAGTGTCCATTAGTTTGACACCTGATCCGAACCCACTTTACTTTAGCAAAAACATATTTATTTTAGAAAAATAGTGGTTTCGCTATTGACATTGCTTAAAATATTTAACACAGCGTCTGATCTGGATCCAAACTGTTTTCAAATGATATTCAAGTGTCGATCAGCACCCTGAAGGTTAATAAGATTACGAAGTTTATGCATACGACCCCTTGTTATACCCAAGTCATAAAATTGAAAGGGTGTACGATATTCAAAACAGGTGTTTGACCTCTAGAAATGTAAAGGTCAAGATAAGCGTGAAATGCTAATAGCAGAAAAAGACATACAGTATCCTTGTGCCAGTTAAACCCTTTCATATGACCGTAAACGAATGAATCCGAATTTGCAAACAGTTTGGATCCTGATCAGACACCGAGTTACTCGGCGTCTGATCAGGATTCATACTGTTCTGCGTGCTTATCAATAACTTGTCAGTCTTTTATCCTAGAATCTTACTAGGGAATAACATTTTAGACATTAGTTTAATGAAAACAATATTGCAGTGGTGAAAGGGTTTAAACGTGATATCGGTAGTAAAAATGGCGTATGAAATAAGTGGACTCATAAAATTTTCTAGCATGTGTTTGTGTTAATAAATCCTCTCCGTCATGACATTAAACCAACCTGGCGTAAATCAAACAGGTTTAATTCCATTCTAACGCCATAAATCAGTAATTTTCATATCAAAAGCATGTGGGTTCGTAATTTAAGGTGCAATATTTTAGATACATTTTCCTTGTAAAACATTTACTTTCCGATAAACGCTTGCTATAGAAGAAACACAGTAAACTGTATATCTCAATGCTTAGAAATACTATAGTGGATAAAACGTTATTCCGTCCGTGGAAACGCAAACGAAATGCAAACGAAACGCAAACGCAAATCGCTAAAATGTAGGTGATTACTATTGTTTTTAAATCTGAGTAGCAGACAGTTTGGAGCCTGATCAGACGCCGGGTTCCCCAAACGAGAAGATTATGTCTGACACTTTCACTGCTGCAATATCGTTTTGTTGTTTTTCAAAGTTACGTATTTGACATTTGGAAAGAAAAAAACCATAACGACGAGTGACACAGTTTGAACACAGATCAAAGGCCGATCTGGGTTAAAACTGTTTTCAAATGTACGATAAGGATATTAAGGTTCCCTACAACTTCCTCCGAACAACACACACATTCTGTGTTTCCCAATGGATGTTGGTGCACAGAAGAAGCGCTATTCATTCTTGTCGGTGGTTTTTCTTTTTTCAATTTGAAGTGCCTGCTTTAGAATTTTGAAACGTTGCAGACGCTAATTGTAACATACAATATAAATGACATATTAAATGTTTTATGAAGTACAGCACTACCTCTCTACAACGGCCCTTCTATCAAAGACTCCCTCCTTTCAAAGACCCTTGCTGGTGTTCCTAAACAGGACAATTATGTCTAACGCTGTTCCTGCTGCCATATGACCTGATTAAAATTGACGTTTGCTGGTTTTTCTCAAAGTTACATATTAGTGGAGATTTTGACAGAATGAATATAACGACGAGTGCCAACAGCTTGAATCCAGATCAGACGCCGCGTTACAGTGGAAATTCGATACTTTGAACTCGATTAAATCGTCATACCAGTTATGAGTATTTCGCCTAAGTCGAAATTACCCGTATTTCAAAGTTAAACGTGACTGAGCCACGTTTTGGCTTTGAAATATAAGTGTGTTCGAACAAACACGAGTTCGAAGTATCTAGTTTCGATTGTTTGCAAACAAAACTTATGTTCGATATGTATTATAGAATAAGATTTTTACTAGAGTGGGATGCATCTTCTTTCCCACATACACCTATTCACGGAGATAGTAAAATATTGAGAAAAAAAAGGAAAACCGCTTATCCTTAAACATTATTTCCACGGCGAATGGTTAAGAGTCTTATCCGACGCCGAGTGACCTAGAGAATCAGGCTCTAGACCCGACCGTTTGCCACTCAGATTTAAATGAACAGTCAGAATTATTTAAAAGTTTTCATTTCTACATTTTATAATGTGTTTGCGTTTTTAGTGTATTGGGAAAGAATAAGGTCTTCTCCACTGTAGCTTGCACAGTGGAGAATGTGTTATTCTTTCCCAGTAAACGTGTTTACGCTAAAACTATTATTTGCAGTGCAAACAGTTTGGAGCCAGATCAGACGCCAGGTAACCCGGCGTCTGATCAGGCTCCAAACTGTTTGCCACCATGATAAACAAGAATTATCAGAATTGTCCAAAAGTTGTTCTTTTCTACGTTTTAGTGCTTTGCGTTTGCGTACGTTTGCGTTTAAACGGGAAAGAATAACAGATTCTCCACTGTATAGGGTTAAGTGAGAAAAGTACACCCATTTGCTGAAACAACTTTGTATTGAACAAGATCCAATTCTAGATCATTATTAACTCGCTGAATCCTATCGACGAGCGTATATTCTACATCTTTACTTCAGTCTCATCATATACATATAGACATACAGTGGAGAATCGGTTATTCTTTCCCAATAAACGCGTTTACGCTAAAACTATTATTTGCAGTGCAAACAGTTTGGAGCCAGATCAGACGCCGGGTAACCCGGCGTCTGTTTGCCACCAAGATAAATATGAATTATCAGAATTGTCCAAAAGTTGTTCTTTTCTACGTTTTAGTGCTTTGCGTTTGCGTACGTTTGCGTTTAAACGGGAAAGAATAACAGATTCTCCACTGTACACATTAGTCATAAAACAGCATTAACCAAGGGCTGCCACTTCTCCGGGTTTTTCCGAAATCTTCGGATTTTTATTCTAACAGATGGTAGCTTAAAAGCAGGCTGAAAGTAAAGCAGAATGCACCTTAGGGCACAATCTGCTTTACTTTCAGCCTACTATAAGTGGCCACATGTCTTCAAACTAGAAATAGACATGGTACATGTACAAAACGCAATATTTTGCCCAGTCTACGTATGTAGTAATCTCGACCCCTTTTCCTTTAATTTATAACCCTATCAATCTACAATTGTGATAATTTATTTAGCACATGCTATGTTTTGGCAATATTTATTTCTTGTCATAAACTTGATTTATTTGAACACCACGTCATCTAAACAAACAAAAGTGCACGTACATCTGCGCGCGAAATATTCCAGAGATGCATGTATCGATTACCTCTGACCTTATACGCGCCTGCGCACATGATCTATCCTGACCACCTCAGCATGAGGTCAAGGGGCAAAGCAGTGGTGAAAAACAATAAATAATTGCCTAGACAGGTATATTGCATTCCGTGAACGCTATCAGCAAGGTGAGAGCCTGGTATCAATGCATATCAATTGGCCTTATCTGGGCCCAGCAGTTACACAGCTAGGTGCGCGCCGGTCCCCAGCGTGAAAAAAGACTTATCACCGGTATAAAAGACATTTCAATTTGGCTCTTTCTGCATGTTAAATTAAGATAAGTTGACCTTTGGTAAAATGAACCAGTTGTAAATCAACAAATTTAAATGTTAACGCAATGTATATTCGAAAGTTTGAGATCTATCATGGAGGAATTATACCAATGTGTCATAAAGAGCTTAAATTGAAAAAGGGGTAAACTATATTTCAAGAGACATACTCTATGAAGCCGACATTTTTGCAGCCTGGTCTGGATTACAACTGTTTGCAATTGCAATAGTCATCATGTTACTGGTATTCAGTAATGAGAGGGTTAATCCAGTCATCAACCAAACCAGGTGCATTGATGTTGGGGTTTTTTGGGTTTTTTTTCAATTCAATTCTATTATCTTTATTTTTTTGTGATTTGTATAATATATAGAAATCATGCGGTTACAGAAGTCAAAAACACATGTTCAAGTTACACGCACGGGTAGCATTGATCTTTTTTATTAAAGTGGAAACCCCCTGGTGTCCAGTTCCCTAACATGCACTTCATAGATAATCGGCATGTTCAAGAAGCATGGACTTCATGCTGGGAGAGTTTTATGACGCTTATAAATGGCCTGCTAATTGTGCACGGTTACGTAATGTGTCACATTCCTTTGTGATGTGTAATATGGTCGACATGTAGTTTACAGATGAATAGCCCTAGTTCATGATTTAACCACATTATATGTTAATAATTCTTATTTTCCTTTCAATAATAATAATGATCACATACGACATAATAATACAGTTACAACTTTGGCCGTTTGATTATGGCCGTTTGACGCGCACTCCTTTCAAATGTCTCTTTACATACAAAATGGATTTTTTTTTGCCTCCAAGGAAATATTTCCTCCATATAGAACATTGTAACAATGCATGAACACATTTTTAGAAGTTTAGAAGTTTGCTTAAGTTTTTATACGGAAGGAATTCTTTTCTTACGCGAGTTGGTCTAGTCATTTCATTAGCCAGCAACCTTTGTAGGTCATCATTACTTTTTTCGCTTCAAGAAAACCCCTGGTATTTTTACAACCGAAAAATAAGTGTCACGGCTTTATATCAAGACCTTTTTTTAAAAAATATATATAAATATATATATATCGGACGAAAACTATGGATTAAATTCAAGTTTTTGCAACGGGACGTTGTATTTATTTCGCGATCGCCTGCTCTCGTTTATCGACTATTTCATTTGGCAATCGCTCTTTAACTCGCCATAAAATTTGTCGATTTCAAAAATAAACACTGGCATTTTCTACAACTGAAAGAAAAATATCTTAGCTGTCCTTTAAGACCATTGTTATGGAAATCGGCCTAAAATTGAGGATTTTATGAAAGGTTTTGTAACAGGGCGTGATATATTTTTGAGCGAGCGCTTGCTCCCTTTTATCGGCAAATTCCTTTGGTAACCGCTATTTAACTCGCCATAAAAATGATCAATGTAAAAATTAGATTATGTTATATCCACAAGTGAAAGATAAATATCTTAGCCTTCTTTTAAGACCTTTGTTATGGCAATCGGCCTAAAATTGAGGATTTTATGAAAGGTTTGTAACAGGGCGTGATATATTTTTGAGCGAGCGCTTGCTCCCTTTTATCGGCAAATTCATTTGGTAACCGCTCTTTAACTCGCCATAAAAATGATCAATGTAAAAATTAGATTATGTTATTTCCACAAGTGAAAGATAAATATCTTAGCCTTCTTTTAAGATCATTATAATGAAAATCGGGTAAAAATTGAGGATTTTATGTAACTTAAACTAACAGTAGGTAACCATTCAACACGATAAAAAACGCGATAGCCCGCTATCGGCGTACCGGTGCAGTTGAATTATCGATCGATTAAGCGTTATCGCGCATACAGGTATTGGACGACACCATTTTCGGGAAAATGCAGATTTGTGGATATGATTCTTCTCCAGGGTATACTTCCTCCATGGATCTATGTAGTAACCCATAGCGAAAACGTGGAAACGACAATATTGCTAACGTGGAGAAGATATTTTTGCTATCCGTTTAAATGCAAACGAACTGCAAATATGATCAGGAACGTATATATAAAGATCTCTATATACGTTCCCGAATTTTCTTCTAAACACAGCACGAAAATTGAACTTAAAGGCTTTTGCCCCATTCACGGAAAGTGGCGAAATTCGTCGAGCATGACATAAGCGTGCAGTTAGGCACTTCTGATGATGTCTCCAGTGAGAGACGACACCGTCAAATGTAAGTTCAAATTTCGTGCTGTGATACTTAAAATATATAGAATCTACCATAGCTTAACTCTTTAAATGCTAAATATTATTGTCATGTCGACTACACCATTGTTATCTGCAATTATTCAAAAATAAGGAATTTCTGAAAATAGGAGCAGAAACCGGTATTCAACCAGACTGAATCTTGATGAGATATTTGCGTTGCAAACAGCGTAGATCGAGGCCAGCCGCCGCGTCAAAGACGCGTCGGCTGGTCTTGATATACACTGTTTGCTACCCTCGTGCATCTTAAACATCTTATTTTGCTGTATTATAATAAAATGGTATTTGGAAGTGTAGACCAAAATCAAATACAGAGCCTGGGATAACTACGATGCTTGGTCTGGACAATGATGGTTTTGTCATGGCACTAGTAGAGAGAACACTGTATAGGAAAAGGATTAAGCAGGAAATTAAGTCAAAGGGATATCTTGTGACCTGACCCAAGTCTATTATACAATAACACGTCCGCCGAGATGTAAGTAATTTAGTATGTAAATCTGCAATATTGACTTGCCTTTGCATATGTCCTAGCCCTTTGTTTACCGGTCGTGACTCGACTGTCTTTTGCAAACAGTTTGGATCCAGATTAGACACCGCGTTACGCGGCGTCAATTCTGGATCCAAACTGCTTGACACTGGTATTCCAGTCTCTTTGTTAAAGAATGCATAATGTAGCTCTTATTGTAATAATTATTGCAGACAATTGTAAAGCAGACGATATTATGGCAGCTTTCCCATAAGAACAAACGTCAACGACGTCGTTTAAGAATCAGCTTCCTTTCCGAACAAAGCATAAATTTTATAAATCAATTTATCTTTGGAAAACATTTTCGGTATTCTTTATATATATATAGATATGATTACTTAGATTTACATGTGTAACCCGCTTTCGATGTAGATCTATGTCTATTCGAACTTCAATATGATTCTCTCTGTATAAAAGTATACCTGATTAGCCTAAATTTCATTGTTTTATTTCATGTTTGATTAGACTCTACTGTTTCACAATTAATATGTAAGACAGTTTAACTGATGATACAGCAATACGAGTTTTAATTAGTTTGGAGCTTGATTAGACGACGATCCAAACTGTTTGCAATGAAACTGTAAAGTAACAGTGAAAGGGTTTGGTCGGATAAGGGTCCACAGTCCAATATTCGTCCAGGTTATTAGATCTGGAGAGGGGTCCCTGCAGGGTAGGGACTAAATTGCGGAAATAGTCTATTTTTATCAGCACTTACGGTCAGTCCAAATCAACTGGATGCAAATGAGAGACGACATGAGCGGAATAAGTTGGAATTGTTATTCCAGACAAAACTCACGAGAATATAGCCAAACCTCTTAATTATGACGATTTACTTGTATTAATTATTAGGTGTTTAGAACAGGAAGCTGATTAAAGCAATGTGACAATAAAACAGAAAGCTCCTTAGGGAGCTTTCTGTTTTAATGTCACCTTGCTGTAAGCTGTCTAATGTATTTTATATAGTCAATTAGTTTTCTTTTGGGTGATCGTAATAGAGAGGTTTAATTGTATATGCAAAGTGATGGTGACTTACTAAGCAAACCCTGGTCAAAGAAGCATAGTGACATACATGTCGCATTAGACACGTGACTAGAAATACTTAATGCAATACAAACTTAATGCAGAACACTTCTTAAGAAGCTTTATGTACTACTTTTGTATTGCACTAAGTTCTCATACGCCCTTTTGTCAATATATATGTATTGTTATCTTATACACGTTTGACTGTATATTTCGATTAGGACCAGGGTTGCCTCTAAGGATACAATAATTTGTATTGTTATATAACGACACCTACATCAGAGCTATCTATTCAAATATGTCCTACAAATTATAGTCAGGAGACATATTTAATGCACTAAGTGCACCCACCTTTTGTTATTACAAACGGAAGAAAGTATTAAAGTCAAGTACTGGCTTTTTCGTGAGTTAGGTGTATTGCAAAAGAAGCTGTTTCCTTCGTTAACTAAATATAATGTCTGCGTCATAATTCAAAACACAAACTGTCAGTCATTTATATATATATATAGAACGTCATACTATTTAACATGCCATTTCAGTTGGCTGTTTGGCTATTGTAGTTTGACACATTCAACCCTTACGACGAGTATATGTGTATTTGATAAACCATGTACATGTAAAGAGTATCCTTGTCCTATACAGACAGTGTACATTATAATCGGAGGCTCAATTCAGTGTATGCACTGTTTGTCAGTTGACAATATAGTGTAAGAAATAATTTTAAGTTGGCAAAAAGAATAGATTAAATTGGAAACTGGCTGTATTCTGTTAAAGTTTAAGAGGTGAAAAGTTAGCGTCAAAGGGCTGAATGTCATCGAGTTATTTTATTAGTTTGTGGACGACCGCCACGAGCAAGCAGAATAAATACGACAAATACGCATTTTTATGCCTTTAATACATTCCTCCACTAAAGAAAATAGGTCCACTTATACAGTCATGCATATGGACCATAAGAAAAAAATTTATATCCTAGCAGATTGTAGCTTAAAACAGTTTGAACATGCGGCAAAGGGCTTTTAACCTGCTAAAGGGGTCATGCATTTCCAAAACTCAGAAACAGGCAATGGGATATAGACCGTATATGACACAATCTTTTCCAATAGATCCACTATATTACCTTATTTGTGAACAACGATCACACTGACATATGTCTATCATCGCATTATTATTTCATTATGTCAATACTTAATATTTAAAATAAACGGGTGAGTCGTAACAGTGTTCGACTCACCGGTTTATTTTAAGTATTTAGTATTTACATAATGAAATGATAATGCGATGATGGACATCTGTCAAAGTACAATGTTTAGCTTTTGTAAGAAGACGGTCATGAAAGCAAAACATATATATGTTTTGCTTTCATGGCCGTCTTCTTACAAAAGCTAAACATTGTACTTTGGTTTCGCCCGGACAAACAGCAAGTAGACCTCGACTTCGCCCTATAGGACAATATAAGCCGTAAAGCCGAGCGAATCAGTCTACAAACGTAATTGTTTCTTTTGAGAAATATAACTAGTTCTCCATGGCATATCCAATGTATTTATGCATATTGTACGTGGTTTTGTGTTCGTAAATTATTTCATTCAATCGTTTGGCAATTGTAAAACTGATAAAAATGATTGTTTGTATACTAAGAGAAATTCACCGGGACAAGTTAGAATAGAAATGAAAAGCATTTTAAAATTGAAAGGATACAAACGCTTTCAGTGCACACATATACACCGCGCCATGACAAAACTAGCCTTATTGCATTTCAACATTGTACAGAACAAACACTGCTGTCACCCCATGCTCTTTCTCTGCATGCATTTAGTATGCACTGCCCAATGCCGTAAATAATACAGCTACATAAAATGCCTTCCTTTGATGCACGTGTGTGTCAAACAGTGTAGATCAATGCCAACCACCGCGTCAAGACGCGGCGGCTGGCATTGATCTACACTGGCAGCAATGCAAAGGGTAGGTTTTCTCATGACACAGCTCATATACATGTGAAAAGAGTGAGTATTTGTAATACCTGAACTTTTCATTTCACATATATCAAGTGAACAGCACAAAACAGTCGCTTTTTAAAAAAATAAACTTTTCACTTTTTATGCATTGTCCTTCCCAGTGCCTGCTAATCCCCTGTCCTACATGAAGCTTGCAAGCGTCGAGAGTTTCTATCTAAACGTGTATTTATAATAAGCAATGCACTTTGGGGGCACATTAAAAGTTTTGTCAGAAGGTTAATGTTGACAGACGGACGAAATGACCAAGTTACAGGGTGACACAAATTTACTCCCGTATAACGAAAAACGTATAAAAAGGAAGAACGACCCAAGAAGGAATCTCCTGTCTTTATAGTATCCTGGTTATTCTGTCTTTGAAAGCTATAAATGAGCAACGCCATAAGAAAACCAAACTTACTGCATTGCAAACAGTGTAGACCAAGATTTTCGACGCGGCGGTTGATCTGGATCTACCCTGTTTGATACATCACACCCAAATGGGTTATTTATTCCCAATTTCGCCTATATGGAATAGGGATTTGACCAATTGGAAACAACTGTATCCTCCATAGCACCTGACATCAATTTTTGAACAGCTATACCACGAGCACTGCATGTCAAGGGTTACTAAATGACGTCATTTGTGGTGATGTTGCTATATTTGCGAAAAAGTGCACATAAACTGCAATACTTTGTTTATTTGTATCATGTTTAAATAATGTAAATGGGAGAACAAATCCACCATTCATTTTGTTGATGTAGGATAGGAATGTCTCCCCCCCTTGGGTCAGAAATTTCACGCAGGGACTCAACATGACTCGTCTCTGCATTCTCAGGGGATAAATTCCTATCCTACATCAATACTCATAGTGGATTCTCTTATAATCTTACTTGGTAAACAGTGTAGATTCTGACCGGATATCGTACCTGATATAAATAATTAGCTTGGCATACATAGTTTTGTCTGTTTTTCTCATGACACGTCTCATATGTACTCAAAGAAGCAGTACGAGGATAAGAGCAAATAGGAAAAATTTACTGAGTAGTTGTAATAGCGAGTTGATTATGTAAATATGATGTTGCCAACATAGGACAGAGATATGATCATTATCAACATAATGTCTATAGGGTAGTCACACTCAAAGGCAAATATGTCCCAGTGTGATTCAATAGCCTTTTGATCAAAGGTTGAAATGGCGTATGATCCTAACATCAAAACATGTCATCCACTATATATTCATGTATATCATGAACTCAGTGTCATAAAGGAAATTGAAATAGACTAACCAAATCTATGCCATATACAGTGCTCCCTCTCTACAACAACACCTAATGGGCGACTAAATTGTGTGCGTTGTCCGGAGGGAGTCGTTATTGGGAGGAAGATTGGCTTACATTTGCAAACAGCTTGAATCCAGATCTGACGCCGCGTCACGCGGCGTCTGATCTGGATTCGAGCTGTTTGTCACTCTACATTAAAATTTTCTGTCAAAATGTCCATTATGTAACTTTGAGAACAGCAGCAGACGACAAATTTATGCAGACGGTATGGCAGCCATAAAAGGTTAGACATACCTGTCTTGTCTGGGGAACAACTGCAAGGGTCTTTGAATGGAGAAAATCGTTGTTGGGAGGACCATTGTAGAGAGGGCTTTTGTAATTTAATATTACATTTGCGGTTTTTAGTTCGTTTAAAGATCATTATACATGTAGTAAATAGTAAATCACTTTGGAATCTTATCGAAACGCAAACAACAAACCGAGTCGTTGTAAGGGCTAAATGATAGCAATATTAACCCTTAGCCCGCCAAATAAATTGTCGTCTGCTATATTTCTCGTCTGCTTCAAGTTTCAAAGTGCTTCAAAGTTGCTCAAAATTGCTGAAAATGTTGTCCGGATGTCAAACAGCTTGGATCCGGATGAGACGCCGAGTTACTCGGCGTCTCATCCGGATCCAAGCTGTTTGCATATGGAGCTATAGTCGTGAGTGGCAGGCTAAGGGTTAAACATGATCTCTAATATGGAGGTGCATTAAACCTTTTCTCCATACCTTGTTTCTAGTTTGGAAAAACGTGACAACTTAAAGCAAGATGAAAGTAAAGCAGAATACATGCTTTAAGCTTCCATAGAAAATATAATATGTTGTCTACTCTTGACTGTATAAAGTGGAACTATTTTCTTCAGTGGAAGAACAAATTAAATGCGTTAAAAGGTATATCTATGCGGTAAATAGTTCATGTACTATGTTGTTTACTTTCGTTCTCATTCAATGATCATTAACGAGTGTTCTTTCATGTTATCAATTATCAAAACTAATATGGTTTTTATAGACTTTGATGGTATGTGTTAATAATTAATAATCATTCAACAGATAAAACAAGAATAATTATTTGGTCAAAAGATCAAAACATCAGAGCATCAATAAAACATGACACAAAACCTCGTCATTTACTGTCACTCTCGTTTTTACCCGTTCACTCTCAATGACGCTGAAAAGCACTTTGCAAACAGTTTGGATCCTGATCAGACGCCGCGTAAACTGTTAGACAATGGTTTTGAAATTTTGTCAGTGATATTGCCTTAAAATTAACTTTGAAACGATATTGCAGACAACAAAATTGAAGCAGACGACAATAAAACGATGAATGGGTAAAAATCTCACGAAAGATTTGGCAGTGAAAGGTCTCAATGTTTATAGAGCGATTATTCAGATTTGAGCATCTGCTCAAATCTGACCAATCAAAAGCTTGAAAATGAGCTGAGACTAAAAAACCGCTTTATAACATTCGGACAAGTATTGCAGTATGTTGCTAATTGCAAGATAAAAAAAATACAGAAAACTTCAACAGGTGCTTAATATAAAATACTCGGTATGACTCGTTCTGCAGTATTTATAAAAAACAAACTGATTATAGTATATGTTTTATGAAAACATGCGCAGCTATGATTAATTAGAATATTTGCGCGAGGTGGATTCTTCCATGAGTATATTTTGGATAAATCCGTTTCTATCTATGGGGTACCTAGTCCAAAATTAAGATGCTCGTTTTGTTTTATACTATGTAGTATTGAAATTCCGATCAGCAAAGATTATAATCTCTGATCAAACGCCGCGGCGTCTGATAAGATTTCTACACTATTTGCCTATATACGTACAGTGGAGAATCCGTTATTCTTTCCCGTTTAAACGCAAACGTACGCAAACGCAAAGCACTAAAACGTAGAAAAGAACAACTTTTAGACAATTCTGATAATTAAAGTTTATCTTTGTGGCAAACAGTTTGGAGCCTGATCAGACGCCGGGTTACCCGGCGTCTGATCTGGCTCCAAACTGTTTGTATTGTAAATAATAGTTTTAGCGTAAACGCGTTTATAGGGAAAGAATAACACATTCTCCAATGTATGGGTATCGTGGGTTCAAATGGATATTTACAGAAAACTATCAGCCGAAACTTCCAGGAAAGGGAGCGAGTTTCATTTCTAAGCACAGTGCATTAGCAACAAATGATTGAAAGCTAACATCACAACGAAAACATCACTTATCACAGTTTTAATCCCCAATAGATAATTGTGAAAAGCACGGCTATCCAAATATGTTTTGAGCAGAATACTGCTTTAAACAAGATAAATGTAAAGCAGAAACTTCCTTTAGGAGCTTTCTGCTTTATATTCAATTTGCTTTAAGAAGCAGCGGGTATTCTGGACTCTGAACAGGTCCAAGAAAGTTGGTCACTTGAATGAAATTTAGCGTCAGGAAATCTAAAAAGAACATCCAATTTTATTTTTCTACAATTGATTGAATTGTCTTTCTCTATCATTTGCTCTCAGAAGGGAACGAAAAACGTATTCTACACTGTAATAGTTTAATCAAATACATTGGGAAACTGATTCTGGAAATCGTACATGTTTGTTTTACGAAACGGTCATGGTTCGTTAAGTTTTATAACACTGTTGGTGAATACAATCATGCGTAGCTAATATGACAGAGACGATTTGCTGAAACATATCTACCTTGGGACACATACTGCCACAGAAGATAACTACCACATGCGATTGCAGACAACAATGATAACTAGTCTTGTACAGTATTCCCTCTCTACAACGACACCCAATGGGAGACAGATTATGTATGTTGTTCGGAGGTAGCCGAAATAGGTCGGGAAAATTAAGACTTGACTTACATTTGCAAACAGCTTGAATCCAGATCAGACGCATCTGATCTGGATTGAAGCTGTTTGTCACTGTCATTATATTAATTTATCAAAATGTCCACTTATATGTAACACAGAAGACGACAATTCTAAACAGACGATATTATAGCAGTAACTGCGTTAGACATAATTATCCTGTTTAAGGAACTCCGACAATGGTACTTGTAAGGAGGGAATCTTTGTTGGGAGTGTCGTTGTAGGGAGGGAACACTGTATCACGTATCAAGACACACTCTGACATGCGCGAATCCAGAGGAAGCTTGGATCCAGAGCCAGTCCCGACCCGACAAGACACCTACCCCTCCCAACCAAGCAAAATAGGGAAGAAGAAAAGGAAACATTGGTTTTGTGTTGTACAGTGGAGAAGACGTTATTTTTACAGTTTGATACATTTGTGGGACATAGGTAAACAGTGCAGACGCATTGGGACATATGTAAACAGTGTGCACTCAGATCAGACGCCGCATACTACGGCGTCTGATCTGAGTCTGCACTGTTTGCTAACAGGAATTTCTGTAAAAAATAACATGACTCTAAAGCATTAGACCAGACACACTTTGAATGCAAATAGGATTGATCCAACAAACACGCATGGAACAATCCACGAGGAATAAATGGTTTAAACGTAACATAAACACAATTCACTTAATTAACTGTATAAAGTCTTGAAAGTGTTGATTATTCGTTTATACGGAGTTGAAAGAATGTTTTTAACATAAACGCGTTAATTTGGAAATAATGAACTCTTCACTGTAGATGGTAGATATTCTCCTTTTGATACTAAACCGAACCTAGAGAAGCAATCCTGGATCCGCGCTTGATCTGATTTCATTCCACCATGTCTTGAAGGTTATTGTACGATCCCTGGTCCGAATGTCCTTATTGGAAGTATAAACTGAATTTCTACGAGAGGTGCGATTTTAACCGGAATTTTAGTTAATGCTTGGCCCGAATTGAAATTATCTAAAATATTACCATCGGCACCTGAAAACACATGCTGCACGCATTCATACATAATTAAAGGTGGAATTCTAATAAATGGACGACAGAATTCATGCACGAGCAGAGAGCCCGGAGCCATAAACGCATGCATAATTTATGCACCCGAGCCCAGATAAACCATGTACTGTTATACCTTTGAACGATAAAAGAATGTTATCTGCTTAAAGTGTCGTCTGCTAGAATATTAAAGTTGTTATTTTATTTGAATTTTATTGTATTTACAGATTAAGCTCCAGTAACAAACATTTTGGATTCTGATCAGACGCCGAATTACTCGGCGTCTGATCAGAATCCAAACTGTTTGCACGTATTTCGAAATATTCTTTTCAGGGATTAAAAGGACTAAGTACTGAAATGCTTGGATTAATATCGCACTCTCAATTTGCTTTTCAATCTAAGTAGATCTATCATTTAGTGTAAAAGTGCATGCACTGTTTTGACATTTGCAAATGTACATGTAAACAATAGTGCCACGCACACGAATAAAAATCCCACTCAATCATTTTAAACACACAGACAAATAAACCGCCAGACAAAACAGCTTTGTTAACATTTTGGTCACGGAAAATGAATATGCAAGACATTTGCTAATATATATGTCACCGATTAATAGCGTCTCAGATCAGGATCCAATCTATTTACAACATAATTATGTTCACTATTTGCCATGCATGTGTTACAGTGAAAAAACTAATTACCTAATATCAGTAAAACATGAAATGAAGCAGATACTTTATTCAGCTTTAAGGTTGAGAATGTATCATGAAACGTGCAGATGTATTAACCCTTATCCTGCGGTAACATCGTCTGCCTCGAAATTGTCGTCTGCAAAAACATCTAAATCTAGATTCATACATTTTTTAAGTGAAGAAACCTTAAGACGAGTGCCAAACAGTTTGGATCCAGATCAGACGCCGCGTAACGCGGCGTCTGATCTGGATCCAAACTGTTTGCAAAAATCAGTAAAGTCGCGACCAGCAGGCAAAGGGTTAAATATTAATATGACTAGACACTACATGTAGTATAAATATAATACCCATGGATCGGTGAAAGCAATTGGTATCCAATTGCTTTTATTTTCTGTTAACTCTTTAATTACTGTCTGTCCAGGGCTGCCATAAGTTGACATGAAAAATCCTAAGATTTCAAAATTTGCATTTTTCAATTGCGATTTTACGAATCGTACCTTTACCCCATAGCCTTTTTCTAGTTTTGTTGACACGTTGCAGCTTAAAGCAGGCTGAAAGTAAAGCAGAATGCGCCTTAAGGCACATTCTGCTTTACTTTCAGCCTGCTTTAAGCTACCACGTACTAGAAAAAAATCCGAAGATTTAGGAAAAATCCGGAGAAATGGCAGCCCTGTCTGTTTGCATAGCGTTTAACAAAACACAGTTTAACCCACTCAGACCTGAATTTTCAAATGTACGATTTCCAAGTTTCAAAATACGTCTAGTCAAGTTATGACCATTTAGAGTCGTTTTAAAACTGAATAACAGTGTTGATCCTTACATGAACCCTCTGATCACGATCGACACTCATTCAATGAAAAACTATTTGAATACTGGTCATTGACTGAGTACCCTGGCGTCTGATCCGGCTTAACTCTTTCCTCCCTAAAACTTTAAATGAACAATTCAAGTTTCCATTTTAGCCTAGTCCATTTCTGACTTTTAAGGGCTGTTTTAATCAATGTTTTGCATTATGACAAACATAATATATCAACCCATTTGAGCCCAGTGGATTTTTCCATTCTTATATATTGGATTAACCCAATTTTTATCTAAGGGGTGCTTGGTCTAAATTTTAATTTTCGTTTCGTTTTATATTGAAATTACTATCAGCAAACATTGTATACTCTGATCAGACGCCGCATTATGCAGCGTATGATCAGAGTCTACGCTGTTTGCCTATGTCCCATAAATGGGATCATAGGCACAAATGGGTAAAGATAGAAAGGGAAAGTGTTTGCAAGTATATTGTGTATACATACTTAATCTTTGAAATGACGTTTCTCATACAAATTATTATGATACTATAGTAATGTTTACGTGTTTATACAGTGGAGAATCTGTTATTCTTTCCCGTTTAAACGCAAACGTACGCAAACGCAAAACGCTAAAACGTAGAAAAGAACAACTTTTGGACATTTTTCTGATATTTCATGTTTATCTTGGTGGCAAACAGTTTGGAGTCTGATCAGACGCCGGGTTACCCGGCGTCTGATCTGGCTCCAAACTGTTTGCACTGCAAATAATAGTTTTAGCGTAAACGCGTTTATTGGGAAAGAATAACAGATTCTCCACTGAACATTGTGTATAAATACTTAATCTTTAAAATGACGTTTCTCAAACAAATTATTATGATACTATAGTAATGTTTACGTGTTTATACTAGTACAAAGCATCTAAATTCTAAAGCAAAAATTGGTATTCAGTACCTATAAAAAGAAAAGTTAAATATAGTTTCTGGATAGATTCTTATCAACCATAGATCCCAGTCTTGCTAAGTTACGTCCCTGGCGTATAGTTAGCCGCCTTGGACTACAGAAGAGGGAATATTTTCGACAAGAAACTGTAAATATTTATATTTCCCTCAATCACCTTGACTGCTCGCCATATGTTACATGGCTACTCCTTGCAGGCCGTATATCATAGAATATCTACCTTCGCCAAAGATAAGCACATGTTTAGTCCGTGAGTTCGGTGTGCTCATTAACTTATTGACCCCTGACACTTCAAATGGACGAGTCCAATATCTGGTTAGACCTAGTCCTTTTTTACTATTACGGAATGTTGTTGTTGTTTTTTTTAAAAATATATTGCTAAATGACAAACAATGCGGACCTTGATAAGAGGTTTATGAGTTGGCTTGCAATATAGCGTCTACGTTGCATTTGCGATGTTGTTATATCCCATTTAAACGTAATCAAAACGTAACCGCAATGCAATAAAATGTAGATATTGCCACAAACCGTAGAAAATTGTAATGATTCATTTAATCTAAGTTACAAACAATTTGAAGCATGATGAGACGCCGCGTAACCCGGCGTCTCATATTGCTTCAAATTGTTTGCAATGGAAATAATTAGCTAGCATAAACGCGTTTATTGGAAAAGAATAGCGTTTTCTCGACTGTGATTCATGGAATATCCTCCGCCAAAGGTAAGCACATGTTTTGTCCGTGAGATCGATGAGCTCATTAACCTGTACAGTGGAGAATGTGTTATTCTTTCCCAATAAACGCGTTTACGCTAAAACTAATATTTCAAATGCAAACAATTTGGAAACAGATCAGACGCCGGGTAACCCGGCGTCTGATCAGGCTCCAAAATGTTTGCCACGAAGATAAAAATGAATTATCAGAATTGTCCAAAAGTTGCACTTTTCTACGTTTTAGTGTTTTGCGTTTGCGTACGTTTGCGTACATTTGCGTTTAAAGGGGAAAGAATAACAGATTCTCCACTGTAGTAGGTTACAGTGGAGAAGATGGTAATCTTTCTCGGTTAATCCTTAGAACCATAGTCAAGCATATTCGTGAAGTGTACACTTGTCCTATGCAAACAGTAAATACCCAGATCAGAGGATTCCTTAAGGAACCATCTAAAACACTCGTATATGTAGATGATGCAAGCTGTTTGGATACAGATAAGACACAATCTTCTTGTCTGATAAGGATCCAAACAGTTTGTCACTGTTGCGATAATTCTTTACAAAAAACTGACTGCAGTGGACATAACCGTTTTAGAGTAACTCGTTTAATGGGAAAGAATATCATTTTCTCAACTGTTTAAAGCACGATGCTGTTATTCCAAAATACATGTCAGATTTGTATGCTTGCTTTCATTTTCCTACTAATTGTACGCCTGCTTCTACATGTAAATCAATCGTCTGCTTAAAAATATCCGAATGCTCAAATTCTCAGAAATTGCTGAATATTTCATCCTTCCACTAGATCTTTTTTTCTGCTCGATCTATTTAGTCTGCTGCAAAGATCAACGGGCTTCTTTTCAATTAATTCTGTTAATGTCCATTAAAGCTATTCGTCTAATGAATTCAGTTTTTTGCTGCAAATTCATTCTTGCTGATGCATATTATTTGGTTTTATGTGCAAAAATATAGTTTATTGCAAAACTTGTGTCCATTGTTTTGTCTGCTGTTAAGGTTTTGTTATCTCAAAGGGTTTCACCGCTGCAAATACATTTTTTTTTTAGGAAATGTGCAAAAACCGTAGACTCTGATCAGACGTCGCATAATGCGGCGTCTGTTCAAAGTCTACGCTGTTTGCTGATAGGAATATCAAAATAAAACAAAACGAAAATGAAAATTTAGACCAGGAACCCCTTACATTACAAGTGGATTAATCCAATAAAAAACATCGAAGATTCCACTTGGTATAAATGTGTTGAAATGCATATATGATTTTGAACCAGACGTTTCATGACATCGTAAGAGTTAATCGTTATTAACAATCTTCACGTCTGGCGGCAAAGATATTGCTAACTATACTTAAGTAGTCTATACAGAGACTCAATTGATCGACAACACGTCTCTTCGTTCACTGACTTATACTTTCGGTTCAATCCGTTCACTGCCTTATTGACTACATATAACTCATCTAACACTTCTATTACCTTACTATAGTGCTCCCTCCCTACAACGGCCCTCCCAACAACGAATCCCTCCTTACAACGACCCGTTGCGATGTTCCCCAAAGAAGACAATTATGTCTAACGCTTTTACTGATGCAATATCGTCTGCTTAAAATTGACGTCTGTTGTTTTTCTCAAAGTGACATAATGGACATTTTGACAGAATTTATTTTTTGACGAGTGACAAACTGCTTGAATCCAGATCAGACGCCGCGTTACGCGGCGTCTGGTCTGGAATCAAGCTGTTTGCAAACGTAAGCCAATTTCTCTCCCTATAACGACTCCCTCCGAACAACACACACAATCATTGTCTCCCATTGGGTGTCGTTGTAGAGAGGGAGCGCTGTATCATCTGATTGAAAATATTGTGTATGTTTTTTCTTAAAACAGAATTCTTTAGTACTTTGCCTTAACCCTTTCACTGCAAAGTTTTATCGTCTGCTTTAACCCTCCTCTTACCGTTAAAATATCGTCTGTATTAGTTGTGTCGTCTGACATATTTTAAAAGTCAGCTCTATGTTTTTTTGTCTGAATAAATATTGATACGAGTGTTACGCGGCGTTTGATTAGGATCCAAACTGCTTGTATTGTCGCCTGTTGCGCCATTGGCAGGGAAGGTGTTAAGAAAACATTGATATGAGTGTCAAACAGGTAAGTTTTTTACCAATCTTCGGGTTACTGTTTACAATTGCTAGTTTGTTCGTTCTTGGCAGAAGGGTTTAAGTATCTCTATGTTTATGTTTCTAAAGAACTCTTCCAATTGGTTGAAACCTGAACAGTTAACATTGACATTCGAGGGATTGCCCCAAAAGGGTTTAAAGGTATTGCAAACAGTAAATTCCCAGATCAGAGGGCTCCTTAAGGAGCCCTCTGATCTGGGTATTCACTGTTTGCAAACGAGTATAATAAAGTCGGTTCCTGAAGTGCAATGATTACATTAATGTCGATGCCTAAAAAGCGACTGTCACTAATTGTCAATAAAACGACTTGAAGAGAATGTTCCCTGTTTGAAGTGACTAATGATTAGTTTAATGATCGCTCTATTTTTCAGTACATTCACAGAGAAATACTACCAATATTCCGTCAATGGCAAATAGTGCCTGTGTTATTCTTGTTATAGTCATAAACATCGTGATAAAATAGTAGTTGTCAAAAACATATCCTTTTGATAATAATTATTGCGAATATGATATATGTACAACCAGTCTTATGTTAGGAGTTAGCGATAAATCCTAACGATAAATGTGGCGCCAACAGGGTAACGTAATAAAAAAAAGGTAGATTAGTCTCTTATATCTTGCATAAGGTTTCTGTCTCAAATACAGATTGCCTTTACTTATTCGCCTCAAAGACTTCAAATGGACATTTCCAGTGTTCATTTGTGTCTATTCCATTTTCACATAACATGTTTTAGATTTGATTTATGCCATACATATATTTCAAATGACAAACAGTGCATGGCCGCCATTTCTCCAGAATTTTTCGTAAATCTTCTGATTCTTCGTAATTTCTCCGGACCTACGCGTCTACGGTTTTCTGCTTTTGGAGTTAAACCCAGAAAAGACGCCGTGTGTTGTAAAGTATTGCAGCGATATTTTTAAGGGTAGGATTCTTGTAATCGAGTTTGAAAGTTTGGAAATCTTAGGATTGTATTGAGCAACTTATGGTAGCCATGGCTTTACAGATCCTGATCATGTCTTGTTCTTTTAATTCTGCTTAAAGCTTTCGCATATCTTTAACAGAGCGACTAAGTCTTCAGTTTATTGGTGGCAGGGTAGAGTTTTACTGTAGCATCGCTGCATCTATCGGCTTATTGCCCTGCCCAGTGTAGCGATATGTAGCGTTAATATTTCCAGATGTTGCTTATTTCGCGCTAGATTATTTTGTAGGCAGACCAGTTATTTATTTTTGTGCTGGAATGCAAAGGAGTCTGAGATGGCTGCAAAAACTGACCAAATGACCTGCTCGGTGATGATATGCAAAACAGCTGTTAGGTTTGGAGAATATTGGTGAATATAAAGTGTTGCCTGGTGACCAGGCTCAGCTTAACTTGTAGTGAGTTATGACAAAAATGTTTTTTATAAATTGTCTATTTTCTGTGTATACATGTTTTTAAAGAAATGCGATTGAACATGCAATAGCAGTTGCTGAAAAACAATGAACCTTAACTCTTTCCTCCCTGAAACTTTAAATGGACAATTCCACTTTCCATTTTAGTACAGTCCATTTCAGACTTTTAAGGGTTGTTTTTGTCAATGTTTGGCATTATGACAAACAGTGAAGACCCTGATCAGAGGGCTCCTTCCGGAGCCCTCTGATCTGGGTCTTCACTGTTTGCACAGGACAAGTGTGTTATTCACATTTACACTGTTTGAAAAGGACGCCTATAGGCGGGACTAGGGTTCAAAGGGTTAAACTATATTACAAAGCAACATAACCGCAGACAATCCATGAAACAGTTTGAGTACATTCTGCATGCACGCAACACATAAGCTAACAATGTAGACTGCAGTAAGGTTGGTTTCACACAACGTTGAGTCTTAACAGAATACAGTGTCCCCTCCCTACAACGGTTCTACCAACATTGAGCCCCTCTTTACAACAAAGCTTGACGCAGTTCCCTAAAAAGATAATTGATTCTAACGCTTTTACTGATGCAATTTCGTCTGCTTAAAGTTGTCTTTTTCTTTGTTTCTCAAAGTTACATGTAAGTGAACATTTTGATAAGAAATAATTATGATGACGAGTGACAAAAAGCTTAAATCTGGACCAGACGCCGCGTTACCTGGCGTCTGATCTGGATTCAAGCTGTTTTCAAATGTAAGATGAGTCAAACTTTTTTCCTCCCTATAACAACTCCCTCCGAACAACACACAAAATATGTGTCTTCGTTAATGGATCGATGTAGAAAGGGAGCACTGTAACAAAAACTGCAATTTGGTAAAATTCCGTTCCAACGATTCCAGGTTGGTGCCAAGCTAAAAGAGGACAAAGCTAGAGCAGAAATCTAATTTATGAAATTTCTGCTTTACTTTCATCCTGCTTTAAGCAGTCACCTGCCCTTAACACCAAATAACTTAACTTCATTTTAAAATTCGCAATAACGTGACTTGGCTGCAATTACACAAAAGTAATTTTGCAGTTGATGGGATTAATTATTTCACTCCCAAATTTTGTCGTCTGCTAAAACCCTTTCCATGTCGAAATATCGTCTGCAGTTGATCTAATCGTGTTGTCTCCAATGGTATTCTAAGTTAGAATTAAGGTAAATTAGCAGACGAAATATCGATACGAATTACAAACAGCGGCGTCTGATCAGGATTCAAACAGTTTGTAAAATCGCATATAGCCGCCTATGGAAGTGAAAATGTTAACTCTAGATCGGTACATAAGATATACTTATGACACGTGACTGAAATCTCGCGTTTTATCGTTATTTATGAGACTAAATTCTTTTTGAACTGGCTTCAGTGGTCCACCGAGGCATATATGGAGCATCAGTCGACAGATTGTTCACACAGCCTTAATCCCAGCAGCCTGATAAAACTGCAGGATTATTGCGCCAGTCGCAACTTTTATGCATTAACCTTTTCCCGCCAAAATATCGTCTGCTGCGAATTTGTCGTCTGCAGGTTTTTTTGTTTTTTTTCCTTCAAAATAATAGTGATATTTTTAATGAACGTTATGTAATTACGAGTGTCAAATAGTTTGGAACCAGATCAGAAACCGAGTTACTCGACGTCGTATCTGTATCAAAACTGTTTGCATAATTACATTATTATTTCAGTCAGGTTGGATAGGCTACAGGACGGTTTAACCCTTAGCCTGCCACTCACAACTATAGCTCCATATGCAAACAGCTTGGATCCGGATGAGACGCCGAGTAACTCGGCGTCTCATCCGGATCCAAGCTGTTTGACACTCTGACAACATTTTCAGCAATTTTGAGCAACTTTGAAGCACTTTGAAACTTGAAGCAGACGAGAAATATAGCAGACGACAATTTATTTGGCGGGCTAAGGGTTAATGCAATGCAATGGCTACACTGTAGTACAAATGATTTTCAACTACAGTGAAGAATATGAAATTCTTAGCCGTGTAAACGCAAACAAAACGCAAACGCATGTCAGTACAATGTACACTACGTAAGTACTAACTTTTCATTTTAAACTGAATGTCAAACAGTTTGAAGCCTGATAAAGTTCGGTTATAGAACGTCTGATCTGGGTCCAAACTGCTGGCAAGGGACAATATTATTCAAAATTATTTTATTTTAGCATAAACGTGTTTACTTGAACGACTTCTCCTCTGTATCGCATGTCAGTACAATGTACACTACGTAAGTACTAACTTTTCATTTTAAACTGAATGTTAAACAGTTTGAAGCCTGATAAAGTTCGGTTATAGAACGTCTGATCTGGGTCCAAACTGCTGGCAAGGGACAATATTATTCAAAATTATTTTATTTTAGAATAAACGTGTTTACTTGTAACAACTTCTCCTCTGTATCTAGGTGATATACCGTTATGATTTTGAAGTAATGTTTAAGGCTTATTGCATACTTTAGGGAGCAATTTGGCGGAATGGATTTTCATGAAATGATTGTTTACCCACAGAATTCGCACGGAATATTGAATGATAAAACATATGTTGTTTATAGGTGCAGCGGAATCCTTTGGAAACAAGAATTCAATCGCACAACATTGCTTTGTTTTTTGTTTTATCTGCTTCGCATTGGTAGTTCCTTACGTTCACAGAAATCTTTGTAAGTGGATAGTTGTCAAAAGTTTTAATTACGTTTTGTACGCAACGAAGCATATTGTTTAAACCAAAAGTAATTATGTAAATTAAAATGCTATATACAGTGGAGAATGTGTTATTCTTTCCCAATAAACGCGTTAATAACAGATTCTCCACTGTACCTAAGTTTACATCTTGAAGAAAAAGAAGAAACGACATCGTTATCTGGCACGTCGTCTTTACAGAGACGCTAACAGAGAATGTTATACAGTACGCCCTCTCTACAACGGCCCTCTGAACAACGGTTCCCTCGGCTTACAGTGGAGAAAACGTTATTCTTTCCCAATAAACACGTTTACACTAAAACTATTATTTGCAGTGCAAACAGTTTGGAGCCAGATCAGACGCCGGGTAACCCGGCGTCTGATCAGGCTCCAAACTATTTGCCACCAAGATAAACATGAAATATCAGAATTGTCCAAAAGTTGTTCTTTTCTACGTTTTAGTGCCTTGCGTTTGCGTACGTTTGCGTTTAAACGGGAAAGAATAACAGATTCTCCACTGTACAACGACCATTGCCGCTGGTCCCCAAAACAATATAAGTGCGTCCTACCTTTTCACGTCGTCTGCTGGTTTTCTCAAATTTATATAGTAGGCATTTTGCCCAAAAGAATCATAATGACAAGTGGCAAACAGCTTGAATCCAGATCAGACACCGCGTGACGCGGTGTCTGATTTGGATTCAAACTGTTTGCAAATGTAAGCCAAATTCCCTCTCTATAACGACTCCCTCCGAACAAGACACATAAAATTGGTCTCCCATCGGGTGTCGTTGTAGAGACGGAACGCTGTACTAAGTAAAGTGAATATTTGTTTCCTAGCTTTGAATGGCAAATGTTATCTGGCAAGGCGGGTGAATATATCAGGAGAGCCGAAGGCGAACTTCATATATTCAGAAGTCGTGCCAGATAACATTTCTCATTCAAAGGTAGGAACCAAATATTCTATTTATCCTCGTCACGTGAGAAATTATATTCCTAACTTGCATTTTATAAACAATGAACACGTGACGTGTTGTTCGAAGGGAGTTGTTATAGGGAGGGAAAATTAAAACTTAGCTTATATATGCAAACAGCATTTTTCTGTCAAAACATCAACAAATACAGTGGAGAATCTGTTATTCTTTCCCAATAAACGCGTTTACGCTAAAACTATTATTTGCAGTGCAAACAGTTTGGAGCCAGATCAGACGCCGGGTAACCCGGCGTCTGATCAGGCTCCAAACTGTTTGCCACCAAGATAAACCAGAATGATCAGAATTGTCCAAAAGTTGTTCTTTTCTACGTTTTAGTGCTTTGCGTTTGCGTACGTTTGCGTTTAAACGGGAAAGAATAACAGATTCTCCACTGTATGTAATTTTGAAAAAACTACCACAGACGACGATTTCAATCCGACGATATTGCAGCAGTGAAAGGGCAAGACATAATTGTCTTGTTGGGGGGACATTGCAAGCATAGTTGTAAAGTGGGAATCGTTGTTGGGAGGGCCGTTATAGGGATGGGGCACTGTATTTTGTTACAATGACTAAACTAGTTGTCAACAAACAATAGATACGACCGGAGTGTAAGTAATTGCTTTAATTTGTTCAACGACCATATAACTCGGGTCTTTGATACCAGAGGCTGACATTTTGAACGATGGGCAACGCATTTAGGATAATACAAAACATAGTGATAATCTTACCCCCAGATCTACATTTCTACTTATGCATCATTTCCATATAGATTTTGCAATATTTATAAACGTTTAGGTTTATGCTAAAATGTCCCTTACGGCCAGCGTACGATAATGGCAGCGACTTGAAGCAAAATGACAATGAAACAAAACGCTCAATGCTCTCTGTTTTAGTTTGTTCTTGCTTCAAGTAGCTATTTGCCTGATATAGTTTTGTTAAGCAGCAGCTATTCATATATTAGGAACCCAGAAAACAGGCACTCCAATCTTTGTTAGTAAAGTGCTCCCTCTCTATAATTGGAAACACAGATACTGTGTGTTATTCGGAGGGAGTTGTAATAGGGAGGGACAAGTAAGACTTGACTTACATGTGCAATCAGCTTGAATCCAAATCCGACGCCGCGTCACGCGGCGTCGGATCTAGATTCAAGCTGTTTATCACTCGTAATTCTATTTCGCCTGTCAAAATGTCCACTTACATGTAAATTTAAGAAAGAAAACAGCAGACGTTATTGCAGCAGAAAAAAAAGTTAGACAAAGGTGGTTTGTATAGGGACCGTCGGCAATGGTTGTTGTAAGGAGGGAATCGTTGCTCAAAGCGTCAATGTAGGGAGGGAGCACCGTTATAGTATGTGTTTATTGTACCAATTAAGGAATTGAAGTTGAAATGTCAACTGATAGCATTTGTCCTGTCTATTATATTGATGTTAATCTCTACTACAGTTCTTTTTCATGATCACCACATAGAGCTTTCAATGAAAATAACAATACTTTGTCCAGACTGTTTTATGTTTTCATTAATAGTCAAGCATTTCTATCAAATTGTTATAAGTCCCGTGCGGATCTAAAATGATACAAAACTGGCGTGTATCCAAACACTCTCTCAGTCAAATATTGTATTGAAATATATTTCATGTGGAAGTCCTGGGGAAGGACCTACTTAGACATTGCAAACAATTGAGACCCTGATCAGACACCGTTTCTGATCTAGATCTATGTTGTTTGCAATGTGAAAGAGGGAGATAGAAAGAGAGAGGGAGAGCGAGAGAGAGAGAGAGAGAGAGTGATGTCTCATTGCCTTCTTCATATTTAAACTTGGAATTACTCACATGTTTTTCAAACTTAAAAGTTTTGTCCCCCGCCCCGATCCGCTACTGAAACAAAACAAATAAAATATTTCATTTCCTTGCCATGAGTCAATGCGACATATTGTTAACGTGTGATTCAATGAAAAGTACTTTAGGTTTTATTTTACTGTTTTAGTTCAAGTCTGTCAAATTAATAATGAAATAAAACTTGTCAGCCAGCGTCAATCTTGCATTAAGCGTACATTAAATAGATGGACCATGCGCATTTGTTAGTAAATGTGGTTAGTCAATGCATGGTAAACGTTATTCAGAACAATCCTTTACTTAATGTTTCCATTATATTAGTCCTGCATTCAGCAGCAACATGCCATGAGATGAATCAACGCTACTATACTGAGTAGTCGCTTAATACAGTGGAGAAAATGTTATTCTTTCCCAATAAACGCGTTTACGCTAAAACTATTATTTGCAGTGCAAACAGTCTGGTGCCAGATCAGACGCCGGCTAACCCGGCGTCTGATCAGGCTCCAAACTGTTTGCATCCAAGATAAAGATGAATTATCAGAATTGTCCAAAAGTTGCACTTTTCTACGTTTTAGTGCGTTGCGTTTGCGTACGTTTGCGTTATAACGGGAAAGAATAACGTTTTCTCCACTGTACCAGATTTATTGTACCGTAAAACTCCTCTATTGCGACCACTAAACCGGCTAATTTATGGTATGAAATACTGAAGACAGATTAAGGAAAGGTAAACGTAAACCAAAAAGCTTCTGGAGAAGTTTTTTGGTTTACATTCGCCTTGCTTTAAACAGTTACCTGCCTTACATACCAAATAACTAAAACAATTTACTGATCGTAAAAGAGATTTCTCTGTATATTGATGAAATATGACAGCAGCCCGATGATTGTCGTAAAAATGTCATATACTACAAAAGGCTGAAATTTTATACAATTTAATTAAGTTGATTTACTCATTTTCATGGAAACTGCAGGGGCTGTTTTTGTCCTACGGTACAAATCTAAATCGACGTTTACAATCATTTTCACATTAGTTCAATGAAAGTACAAAACATGTACAATGTGACCTTTAAAACCCCGAAATATCTGAACACTGCTCCGACTTATTTGCTCTTCTAGCTTAACAGCAATAAAGAACTCTTGATAATGATTGCTGCTTAATGCAGAATAACTATAATCATTAATGGGTTTGTTCTAATTTAAGCAACAGTGATAGCGAATGCCATTATTTCTGTTTGACTACCACTGATATTCCCATCAAATGCCTACGTACTAAATCAATTTTCCACATTGCAAACAATTTATCGAGCCAGATTATATAAAACAATCCGTAGTCAAAATGTTCAAAAAAAAGTAAATCCAAGGTTACTAAGCTTTTGTGTTGAGTCTGAATTTTTTTCTCAAGCGTTTTATTGGTCAGCTTGGAGTTTGTGCTCAGTAAAACTCAACTCAGTTTCAACTCATAATCTTTTTAATCTTGGACCCTGGCAATTTCTAATATTGACTGCGTTTGCGTTTAGTTTAGTTTAGTTTAAAAGGGAATCAATATCGCTCTCTCCTATTTAGCTCTCATGTGAACAATATACTAAACGAATATGCAGGAAGAATGTAGACGGCGACGTAGAAATTCCCTCTTAACAATACCCTTGCAATCATTGGAGCACATATCAAACTCAAGGCATTCGACAGGCTGACCAGGCCTAAGGTTTTGAGCGGAGTCTTGAGTAGTTCGCATGGACTTGATTTGTCAAATTTGAGCCTGACCAATAAAATGCTTGAGAACGATACCAGACCCAACTCAAGACACTTGATAACTGTGAACCCTTTTGAGACCGAGAGTAATATAAATTATTATACTCTCCAAAATCATGCCATTTTGATAAATTTATTGGATTTTTGTTAGTGTCTGATTTTGTGTAAGCAAAAACTGATAACGTTTCACCACCATTCCGAGAAAATATTCACTTATTAATGCTATCCCCTTTTTTGGTCTAAGCTTTGCTTTAGATTAATAAAGTCGCTGCCCCCATGCTTATAAAACGTTTAAGGTGCGTCTGAGATAGTTTTCAACCTTTCATTGGTCAGATTTGAAAATTCTGCTCAAACTTGACCAATCATAAGTTTGAGAACGATATCAGACTGAACTCAAATGCTTTGTCGTAACCTACGATTTGCATAATGTATAGAACTATCACTTGAGCCGTCGCTGCGGTGTCTCAGACACGTCAATAGGTCAAGGTAAAACAATTAAAATCACTGACAACAAACCATAACTGTCATGCTGATATTCTCTTTGAAAGCCGACACAACCACCAACACATTACACTCAATGACATGTGTTTGGATTTTTCCAATGGCCGGTTATTATTTTTATCTAAAAACGAGTTTAATAGATTTCCGACCTTTCATTGTTGTTACTATTAACAATTGATATCTGACAAGTAGTGTAGTTCCTTAGAATTATCGATTGATGGGGGTCGAAACTGTTTATAGTCAATATACTAGTACTGAGGTACAGTGGAGAATCTGTTATTCTTTCCCGTTTAAACGCAAACGTACGCAAACGCATTGCACTAAAACATAGAAAAGGACAACTTTTCGACAATTTTGACTATTCATGTAGATCTGAGTGGCAAACAGTTTGGAGCCTGATCAGACGCCGGGTTACCCGGCGTCTGATCTGGCTCCAAACTGTTTGCAATGGAAAATATAGTTTTAGCGTAAACGCGTTTATTGGGAAAGAATAACGTTTTCTCCACTGTATATTGTCTGCAAAGGACAGTTTTGGTGTCTCTAAAGCTCAATGAGTTCACCCATTCATGCCTAGTGGATTATTGGTGATGCCTGATCTAAATTTCATTTTCGTACTGTTTTATATTGAAATTCCTATCAGTAAACAGTGCAGACTCTGATCAGACGCTGTATAATGCGACGTCTGATAGGCGTTTGATCGAGTCTACGCTGTTTGCGTATGTCCTTTTTTAGAACGTTTGACGCAAATTGGTGAAGTGCTTAGTGGCTGATTCCAAGATGTTTGTCTTGAAACTAGACATGTAGAAACAGACTGACAAGCATTATACGTTTTCAGTTTGACCGATATACATTATGTAGTTCCTTGTTATGTTTAGCATAAACCCTTTCAGTGCCATGCCGAAACGCTAATTTTCAAATAGTTTGGATTCTGATCAGACACCGCGTGACGCGGCGTCTGATCAGGATCCAAACTGTTTGCCACTCATATCAACGTTTCTTAAGTTTAGAACGTATAAATTTCCGAATTCAATAGGTAAAAGCAGACGACAAATATAAGCAGACGATACTATGGCAGTGATAGTGTAAGACATGTCATTATGTCATAATGGCAGCGAAAGATTTAAAGAGAACAAGGTCTTTAGTTTGACAATTGAGATCTGTCCATACATTGACCTTGCCCGTTTTGTCATTTCAATGACAGGCGAGACTCAGCTTGCATTTGCAAGTAGTTCAAAGCAACTATTGACAAATCTGTTTCTCTTAGAATTGTCATTCATACTTCTACGTTGTTTGACAACTGAAGTATGTCCACGCATTTATCTTGTCCGTTTTATCACTTGAATGACAGACGCGGCTCAGCTTGGATTTTTTGCAAAAGATTTAACCCTTTCGCCCGTTGAGGCACATTTGGACGAGTATAGAATGCCCATTCACGCCTCAGTGAAACCCCCTCTATACATGTATATAATTACTTAATTGTTTTAGGTTTAAAGCAAGCTGCTTCTGAAATCAACGTGAAAGTAAAACGAGAGCTCTTTCATCCCGTTTTAAGCTGTCACCTGTCTTTCAAACAGTCAATAAGCCTTCATTATAGTAATCGTAATAGAGGGGGTTTACTGTATTTTGTCCAGATAAAGCAAGATGGCAAATGTTCTTGTGTGCATTCTTACAGGTGTCTCAAAAAGCAGATTGAAACTAAAGCAAAAAGCACACAGTGGAGTGTTTGTTGTTACTATTGAAATACACATAGAGTTACTAAGCATATTATCTAGCTCCAAACTGTTTGAGACTTTGACTTTATTTTCTAAAGGAAAATGCAGCTAAATCAACTCTGATAGTTTTTGTAACCCACCTAATAACAGAAACATAACAATTTGCTTAAGGTTAAGGTAGACTATGACATGTCAGGAAAAGGGGTTAAGGGATAAAGGAAATTCTGAACTAAATAAACAGTCTGTGCCAAGAGGCAAGCGACAGCCTAACCCATATTCTGTCCTAGACCATTGTATGCTTTGAAATTGACTATAACTATTTGTTTAATTTACATTTTTCCAATTTCGAGTAAAAAACTTCGATACTTACTAACAAACAGTTTGGATTCTGATCAGTCGCCGATTAACTCGGCCTCTGATCAGGATCAAAACTATTTGCAATGAATGTCAAAATGGTCCAGTTTGACTTTGAAGGGGTTAATCATATTCATTAATGAGCCCGGTGTTCTTCCTAAAAGCTTTCCATTACTCTTATATTGGTTTTCTGTCGAGAACAAACAATAATGACAGGTTTATTCATTCCACAGGTGGATTCTCACCGATTCCTCTCGACTCGCCAACCCTCTTCTATCAAACCAACATGCTGAATAAATTGGACAGTATGCTTTTGCCTTTCAGCCAATGTCGGCGAATTGCTACCCGACCAGTACTTCAATATTGTACTTAATTATTTACAGGTGGTTCGCGTTTTTTCTTGTGATTATTTTTTGTAGGCGAGTTATTTATTTTTGTTCAGGGAAGAGGTGTAGACTAACTGTGGCTGTAGCAGCGGACCAGCTGGCCGAGCAACGAGAAAAGCACTAGCCATTTTTGCTCTTGTAATAATGTCTGCTAACAAAGTATCGTATGCGTGCCTTTTTGGTCTTTTAATTTAGTCTAAATCCCTTTAATCCCTTTGTGGGCATTACCTAGGTACAATGCAGTTATGCAAACAGTTTGGACCTGACCCATATCATTTGACACTTAATAAGATAGTGCCTTAGTCTATGTACCCAAAAGACGACAATTGTTCAAGGAGATGACGTCATGGCAACGAAGGGTCATTGATCTACACTGTTTAATACCCTAATACATGTACATCTAAAACTTGTTATTTAGCTGTATTATATAAGGCATTTGGAAGTGTAGATCAAACTCAGACAAAGAGAATTTGATAACAACGGTTGTTGTTATGTACAATATTGCAAGGCAGTAAGGCTGGTCTTGTCATGGCACGGCTCCTTTAGATCTTAAGCATTTTTGTAGATTCTAGATACACCGATCTGAATCGCTAGCAGTTTGCATCCTGAATCAGATGTGATGGAATTATTTTGTAATTGTCAGTAAGACTCAGTATAGTTGTATTGGGTGGGGAAACCTATTTATGCAATGATAACTTATTGAAAGGGCTCACAACAAGCACAGCTATGGTTAAACCCTTTACTCCATAGCATGTTTCTAAATCTGAGGACAGATGGCCACTTAAAGCAGGTTTAAAGCATAGCAAAAAGCGCCTTAATGTCTATTTTTCGTTACTTTCAGTGTGCTTCAAGCTCACCTCTGCTAGGCTATAGCATAAATTTCTTATGTTTTATTCATGGTTTTATAAGTGGAGCTTTCATCATCAATTCAGGGGTATGTTAAATGCATAAGAGGCGTGTATTTAGAGAAATCTTTAAATTAACACAAGTGTAGATATCAGTCTATTTCTATGTTTCTTATGATTGAAGACGACAGCAAAATAGCTTCAAAGAAAATCTGTTTAAATGCATTAAATCGTTATGACATCTCTCCAACAAAGGACAGGGTAAAATCATTTCCATATATATCTACACTATTTACTGATGTAAGTTAAAGGGACTATTTCCATTGATTTTTGCAGAAAGGAAAAGTATAAACTTGTTTAGCTAGTAATTTATTAAAACCCCTCAATTGAAAAGAAATCACAAAACTTATAACTCATTTATCCTTAAAATATCAAAGGATAATTCCAGTTTAGTCTAGTCCATTTTCAACTTTTTAGGGTTGCCTTAACAAGATTACAAACAGTACACACCCTGGTCAGAGGGCTCCTATAGGTCCGCTTAAATTGGACAAGTTTACTCTTCACCGGTACACAATTTGTAAATGACGAGTATTTTCGTTATTTGGGTTTTAACTTTTTGAACCCTTGTCACGCATACATTGGTCATTTGCAAACAGCATACCTATGAAGAGTACACTTGTCCTTTTCAAATAGTGTATACCCTGATCAGAGGGCTCCTTAAGGAGCCCTCTGATCAGGGTCTACACTGTTTGTCATTTTGACATTTAATTTAAAATTCAACCCTAAAAAGTCAAATATGGACTACAATGTAGAATAAATTGAAAAATATAATTGTCCATTTAAGGTTGAGGAAGGAAAGGTTTAAAACAGACTATTTTATGGCAAGCTAAAGGTAAAAAAGATAAATCTAGTATGAGTGGCATATTAGATTTCATTGATGTTTACGTCATAACCTTGAGAAAGAACTTTTCATAATAACCCAGTAATCTATTTCCCCAGAAAAGAAACATACCGGCAAACAATTTCAAATAGGTTAATGTAATTTGATCTAAAATAAACGAGGTTTTATTATCCCTCTAAATCTGGCTTTGTATTTTAGCATCAGTAATGCGTTTGTTTAACAAGCTATAGATAACACATATATAGGTGTATAACTCAAACGGTAAGAACGATTAAGGCCATGTTAAATTTAGAACACATCCACGTTAAAGGAAAAAACAATTAATTAACGTAAAAGCATTGTAAACACATTTGTATATATGTTTTAATTTAGCTATTTATTCAATGAATAATAATTGATCGATTATAAAAATATTAATGATAATGATGCTGATTACATGTTTCATTATAGAAGTAGATATAATAGTAGAAGTAATAGTAGTAGTGTTTAAAGAAGTGCAATGAACATTTGGAAACGACTTTTCCAAAGATGCTTAATATGCTAAACCGATCAGTTACTATGCGTCAAATAATGATCTAGAATGTTTACAACTACCAAGGAAAAAAGATATATGTAGCGATTGTTTTCTTTCCATGGGACCTTCTAGTGAACTTTGTCTTGAAAATATATCACACGGCAGTATCTTTTACATTTAATTTATCCCAAAAGTAAGAAAATTTGTTTCCCCGCGTTAAAGACATTGGAACATAGGGAGTTTTTACTTTGATCTTTCTTTAAGCCGTAACACATCTTTGTACCACCAATGATGATTTCGTGAGTGTACATATTACAGCGGCGGAGACGTTATTCTTTCCCGTTTATACAAAAAAGAAATACAATGCCTTAATATTTAGAAAATCACAACTTTGTGTAAATTATAACAATCTGTTTTAATCTAAGAGTTAAACAGTTTGTTGCCTTTTCAGACGCTGGGTTACCAATCGTCTAGACTGGCTGGTTCCAATGAAAATCATAGTTTAAGTGCAAACAAATTTATTGGATAAGAGAAGTTTTCTCCACTGCACTGTGGCTTCATTGTAGAAAAGCAATTGATTTTTTAAAACCAGAGATGCAGTCATTTAGCTGCTTGTGTCTTTGATGCCTGTAGCAATTGTTGACATATGGTATCCCTGAGACAAATTTCCAGACTTGATACCCCGGTATCGCACTAAACGTATTCTCTGCAACTCTCTTTCACCCCTGAAACGTTTAATAGAAAACTCCGATTTCCAATTACGTCTTGTCAGATATAACTACTCAGTGTTTATCGTAACAGTATATTTCAAAATGACAAACAGTGCAGACTCTGCTAGATTGGTTGATTGACTGGTTTTACTTGTGCAGCGCTCCCTCTCTACGTCATCACCCAACTGGACACAAGGATTACGGGTGTTGTTAGTACGGATTTGTTATAAGCAGAGAATGTCAAAACGTGGCTTACATTTGCAATTAGCTTGAATACAGACCAGACGCGTAACGCTGGATCTAAATGTCAACTAATACTCAAGTGATTAATTTTAAGAAAATACAGCATACGATTTTGTGTTAGACATAATTGTCTTGTTAAGGGACAGCGGTTACGAATGTTGTAAGGAGGGAATCGTTGATGCGAGTACCATTGTAGGGATGGAACACTGTATATTTTACAGGTACATTAGGTTTTTAAGAAAAAGTAATACTATATTCGTCGCAAAAGTTCAAAGTAGTTTGATTCTATTCAAAGTCGTCAACAGCTCAACCTACAGTGGAGAATCTGTTATTATTTCCCAATAAACGCGTTTACGCTAAAACTATTATTTGCGGTGCAAACAGTTTGGAGCCAGATCAGACGCCGGGTAACCCGGCGTCTGATCAGGCTCCAAACTATTTGCCACCAAGATAAACAAGAATTATCAGAAGTGTCCAAAAGTTGTTCTTTTCTACGTTTTAGTGCTTTGCGTTTGCGTACGTTTGCGTTTAAACGGGAAAGAATAACAGATTCTCCACTGTATACAGCGCCTCCTCCCTACGGCCCTCTGAACAACGATAACAATAACGAAAATTATGTAAAAAGCTTGCATTGCTGCAATATTGTCTTTTTAAACTTGTCTGATTCTGTTTTAGTCTCAAAGTCACGTACTGGACATTTTGATTAAAGAAACATAAAGACGGATGAAATTTAGTTGAGACCTAGATGAGGCACAGCGTACGCAGCGTCTGATCCAGGTTTAAACTGATTGCAAAATAAGCAAATTTAATGTAAGGGTATTAAATATCCCTCCCTATAACGACTCCCTTCGAACTACACACACACTCTCTCTGTCTCCTATTGGGTGTTGTTGTAGGGAGTGAGCACTGTACTTCACTGGTCGCAATGCTTTTAGAGCATGTGTTCTCTCACATCCATAATTATGCAGCTGATCAACGAGAACGTTTAGAAAAAAGTTAATGAGAGAAATGACAATGAGAATTGTTGTACATGTAAGCGACAAAACATTTGCAGATGACACTTACAGTGGAGAATGTGTTATTCTTTCCCAATAAACGCGTTTACGCTAAAACTATTATTTACAATACAAACAGTTTGGAGCCAGATCAGACGCCGGGTAACCCGGCGTCTGATCAGGCTCCAAACTGTTTGCCACCAAGATAAACATGAATTATCAGAATTGTCTAAAAGTTGTTCTTTTCTACGTTTTAGAGCTTTGCGTTTGCGTACGTTTGCGTTTAAACGGGAAAGAATAACAGATTCTCCACTGTACATGTAACTAGACTTTAACCCTTCCACTACCAAATGTTTCGTGAGGTTTTTATCCCTTCGCCGTTTCATTGTCACCTGCTTCAATTTTGTTGTCTGAAGCATCGTTTCAAAGTCAAAATGTAAGGCATGATGACTGAAGACATCTCAAAACGAGTGTCAAACAGTTTGGCTCCTGATCAGACGGCATGTTACGCGGCGTCTGATCAGCGTCCCAACTGTTTGCAAACGCGTGTTTAAGCATCATTGAGAGTGAAAGGGTGAATGAATATACCTTTCAACACCAAAAACATCGTTTGCTTTAAAGAGTTTGTCTGTACAATGTACTTTTGTTGCAAATATAGATTTGATGCACTGAACAATTTATCATTTACAAACATTTTGCAATTTATTGTTAAAACCCCTCTAAATAGGTATTTCTGTTCGACGAAATTATTTATGCCTTACAGAAATGCTTCTTGTTTTATATTAAAATTATTCTGAAATCGCTCATTAACATTTACAATGGTAAAGCACAAACTATTTTTGTCATTTATACAGCTAAACATGGCATTCGCATTTGAAAGACAATATAGTTGCTGATAAACCAATGTGAAAAGCAGTGTCTATATTTTGCCGATAACATTGACCAATGTTCGCTTAACCCTTTCCCCCATAGAAGCGACTTTAAGCGTATCTTATTTATTCATCCGCTGAATTACAAATATTTAATATAGCCTAGCAGATTTTAGCTTAAAGCAGGCTGAAAGTAAAGCAGAATGTGCCCTAAGGCACATTCTGCTTTAATTTCAACCTGCTTTAAGTGATTACCTGTCTTTAATGTTATAAACAGTTTATTGGGTAAAGGGTTAAGTGCACATCTATATTGACATGTACTTTCTTTAAAACCGTTGCAAATGCCATCTTAAATCAGCATACACTTAACAATAGAATGCTATTTATGATGGATATCTTAAAACATAACCATTTCGCTTTTAGACTATTGCTTTGAACCAGTCAATACAGCTTAAAAGAATGCATGGTCGTTTCGGCTTTCAATGAAAATATCATCATTACTTTTATGGGTTGTCGTACGCAAAACGGTTGTTTAAGAAACGCTGAATTGTCTGGTTACTTTGTCGACGACGTTTTCCTGTCCTCTTTAATCCAAACCAATTGCTTACAAAATGCAATAAAAGTAACGACCGTTAGACAATTTCAACGATGTCTACTTATTCTGAGTGGCAAACAGTTTGAATCCTGATATAAGACGCCGCGTAACGTTGCGTCTAATCTGAATCCAAATTATTCGCATAATTTAACTCTTATAGAGATTGCCAGTCAACGGGTCTACTCATTGAGCCCTAGTGACGCATATATGCGTCCTTTGCCAATATTGTACTTGTAAATGATTGTCCTTGGTTTACGCGAACAGTGAATACCCTGACCAGAGGGCTCCTACAGGATCCCTCTGATTAGGGTATTCACTGTTTGTCATTTTGCAAAACATTATTTAAACAAACAACCCTACATAGTCTCAAATGAGCCAGTCTTTATTGCAAACTGGAATTGTCCATTGGAAATTTCAGGGTATAATGAGTTAATACCGCATGTTTGCATGCTTGTTCCATGTTTTATATTGTCGGCTATCTCATACCGCTCAACATTAGGCACTGACTTGTTCTCTGGCCAAGGACTAATCAGGAGGGGTAATTATTTCCAGGTGGTTTTCCCCACAGCATGATTGTGTTTTTGGAAGCAGGTTATTTGTTTTGTCCAAGAATGCATTGAAGCCTGAGAGTGACCTGGGGAATATTGATAAAGAATATATCTACCAGCTGATCGACAAAACGTTGGCATGATTCTTACCATATTATATAAACATTGAAATAGAGAAAGAGAGGGACAGAGGCAGAGAGAGAGACATACAGACAGTAAGACAGTAAGACAGACAGGCAGGCAGACAGACAGAAATAGAAATATTGAGACAGACAGCCAGAGATAGAGAGCCAAAGACATAGAGAAGCAGCTAGGCAGAGATGGAGAAACAGAAATACATATTCTGGGAGAGACATACATATCGACAGTCAAGCAGAGAAACAGGGACAAATACACAGATAGACAGAAACAGACAAAGAAATACAGGCAGAGAAAATGAAAGAGAGGATATATACATACATACACACGTACATACACAGAGCGACAAACAGACAGGTCATTTTTGTCTACTCGTTTATTTTACATAATATGTAATGAGCAATCATATAAGATTCTCTGTATAATATACGCCTTTGATTTCACGTTTCTATTGAAGTGTGCATTATTCAATGAATGTTATAAATAGATACATGTATATCTAAAATAATCTTAATTGAGATTAAATACAATTCTACATTATGAATGACTTTTGTGACTTAAATATCCACTTCCCCAAGTGCCTGAGAGAAACTGATGGTTCTACCACTCTATCGCTACAACCGGCACCATTACTTTTACGATCCTCTACAATCAATTAACGTCAAAAACATCTTTACTTATCATTATCCCATTATTTTCGTATCTGGGTCAAACTAACATGATTATTTACTTTTTCAAACAAAGATGATTCTGACCAGACACCGAGTTACTCGACGTCTGATCTTCCTCAAAACTGCTTGCAGAATATAGTTAGATATGTCTTACTACATGCAGGATAAGTCACAAGTTTTATATGAAATTAGTTATTCAAACAACTACAGTAAAACCTCTCTTTTGCGACCACCAAATTGTGTTAATTATATGGTGTTTAAGATTGGTTACTGCTTAAAGCAAGCTGACAGTAAAACAGAAAGCTCCGTTAGGAGCTTTCTGTTTTACTGTCACCTTGCTTGAAGCTGTCACTTGTGTTGTATACAATCAATTAGCTGTCGTTTAAGTGGCCATTATAGAGAGGTTATACTGTACACATATTTCGAATATCTTATTTCCAACGAGGCTTTATTGAGTATCCACAGAGTTATCCGAGCAGAAATTGCAGTCATAAAGCTGTCATGGTGTACGAAAAGATTGAAATGGTATGAACGTTTATTTTTCCCCAATGACTATGTTCATTTCGTTGGACGTAATACGTATGAATTTCGTAGACATTAAGGGCGCGTTTACGAGCATGGGTTATGTCTTTGTACATGAACTTATTGATAATGATGTAACAAACATTATCCTTAATCAAAAGAAAAACTCGCCTCTAATCAGAGCGTCATTTATGATATTTAAATGTTAAATGCAATTGAACTTCGAATTTGCTTTTACAAACTGATAATTTTCATTTTGCAATTGCTAAAACAAGTGTGACTTAAGGACGACTAATTGATTGTTTAAAAGACATGTGTTAGTCTTAATGGTGGTCGTAATAGAGGGATTGTATTGAATGATGCTTTTTATGCATTTTACGCTCGCCGACAATTGTGATGTCCAATACAAAAACTGTCGTGAATCCGATTCTAAACTTCTCAATCATTATTAATTTCTCCATTTAATCCTAGTTTGTTACACATCTTTGGAATCGTCTTTTTAAGAAGATTCCAGAGATATGTCAATAAAATAAGCAGTATTTTTAAGTTTTGACTTACGACAGTTTTTGTCGTAGGATGTTCCGTAAGACGGGTACCGAGGGCTCGTCTTACGAAACGTCGTAAGACAAATGTTGTCGTAAGACAACTGTTGTCGTAAGTCAGATACTAGATTTCTTTATTATTATTTGCTTCTCCTTCTAATCTTGTCTTGTGACATCTCTTTGGAATCGTCCAGGACTTACGATTCCAAAGACATATTACAAGACATGATCAGATGGAGGATTCAGAAATTAGATTATTTTTAGTTATGACTTACGACCGTTTTTGTCCTACGACTTTTCATTAAATGGGCTTTAGACGTATTGGCCTCGGTGTCCATAAAAGGTGTTACCAGTTTCTCTTGGATTACACCTGCAAGGTCTGTGATGCCTCATCCTATCCAATTTCCTTTTCTCAAATATCATTTAGGAGCCCTCTGATTAGGGTCTGCACTGTTTTTAGTGCTGCACTTTATTTCATATCACAGTCCAAACAGTTTAACTCTTTCCTCCCTGAATCGTTAAATGGACAATTCCAGTTTTCAATTTAGTCTAGTCCATTTCTGACTTTTAAGGGTTGTTTTTGTCAATGTTTGGCATTACGACAAACAGTAAAGACCCTGATCAGAGGGCTCCTTTCGGAGCCCTCTGATCTGGGTATTCACTGTTTGCACAGTACATGTGTACTATTCACATGTTCACTGAAAATGACGCCAATAAGCGGGACTAGGGTTCAAAGGGTTAAAGGTAGACACGGCTAAATTGGGAATTCGAAACTAGAACTGTCCACTTGAAGGTTTATGGGAAATGGGTAGAATGTTATCTTCCTTAACCCATTACCCCATAGCCTGTTTCAAATTTTGAAAACTGGTGGCAACTTAAAGCAGGTTGAAAGTAAAGCAGCATGTACCTTAAGGCGTATTGTGCTTTACTTTCAACCAGCTTTAAGCTTTAATCTGCAAGGATACAGACACTGTTTCTTTTGGTACATGTTTATGACAATAAAATAGAATTATTTTCTTCGGTGGATTTAATTAAATGCACTAAAAGGCACTTCGACATGTATATGGATAAATGTTATTATTGCTTTCTTCAAACTCTTTCACAAATAACATACACAACAACCTAAACAATGGTAGAAGTCTCAGACCAAACAAGGAGTTGCTCGCTATTTGCTCTGTATCTACACTGATGGCGAAACGAAGTCGAGTTATGTGTGGCAGTATAAACAGCAGTATTTACATTCATGATATTTAATAAATACAGATTACGCGCACAATTTAGCAAGAGAAGTTTTTGAGTATCCTCAATGGGCAGTTCTAATAGCAAACATTGTGGAACATTTCATATTAGAAAATAGTTAATTAGTTCAAAGCAATTTGCCCTGCAAGTGTCACAGAGACATATTGTAATTAGTTGACTTAATGGGATTGAAACTCATTCTTGCAAATCTCAATAGAGGTTTTTTCATCATCACTTCTTTTTAATCTACAGTCGAAATTCGGTACTTCAAACTCGCTTAAATCATTCGGTCCAGTATTTAGTAAGTTTTATTTTGATAAGTTGACATCGTTTAAGTCAAACATACCCGTATTTCAAAGTAAAAACGTGGCTAAGCCATGTTCTCACTTTAAATTATAGGTATGTTCGAAATATTGCGCGTTCGAATCATCGAGTTTCGACTATTTCTGATACCTGCTAAGCACTACTTGACCTTGTATCTGAAAACAACTTCAATCTAGATTAGATGCCGATTAACCCATTTGTGCCCATGGTCCTATGTATAGGACATAGGCAAACAGTGAAGACTCTGATCAGACGCCGCATGATGCGGCGTCTGATCAGAGCCTTCATTGTTTGCTGATAGGAATTTAAATATAAAACAAAACGAAAACGAAAATTTTAAACAGGCATCCCTTTGATAAAAAATGAACTAATCCAATATATAAACATGGAAGAATCCACTGGGTATAAATGGGTAAACTTGTTGTCTGATCAAGGTCAAGACTATTTGACACTATCTGGTTATTGCGTCATTTAGCCAATTTAACTATATGCATATCAACTTATTTTGATATTTACACACTACAATTAAAGAGCATACTAAAAATTAATCAGTTAAATGTTACCTTGGTTTTCACTTAATCTCTATTCAGTTCCATAACATAACCTTGTATCTTTTTTGTAGTGAAAATATGATTACTTTGCCGAAAGGAATTCAAATTTGCCCCAATATGGCAAATGACGTCTCAATTCATGCCATATAAAATGCTGTGAAATAGCATACATCATCGCATATCCATAGAGATTTTCACGTTGCAAATGGCAATTTAAGTGACATTTTCCAGCACGTTGAATCCATGTTGGAGACAGAATAATTACTTATCTAAACTGTTTTAAATGCGTAGAAATATTTCTTAAAAATATGTCTTAATATGACAAAAGGACCAGCGCTTATAAAGCATTTAAGTTTAGACTGATTTCGTTCTCAATCATTTGATTGGTCAGATTTGAGCCTATGCTCAAATCTGACCAATCAAAGGCTTGAAAATGAAACGCTTTATTAGCATGAACCAAGGTTTCAAATCAGTAGATATTGATATGACGGTGAATGTTACCAATATGCCTTCTTGTTTAAGTTTTACAAATTGCTTACACATTCGTTCAGGCGAGAAAAAAAGATAAGGTCCATTGCAAACATTTTTGCTCCTAAATATTTGCCACTAAGATTTCAACAAATCTTCAATATATCAAAGATCCTGTCAGCTTTAATATGTCACTGCATTGTTGTTATGGTTCATTTGATCAAACGTGAAAGAATAACGTTTTCCTCACTGTATTTGTACGGACATGTTGATAATTAAGTATTTCCACACACATCTAGACGATCATTAGACATTATTTAAGCACAATATAATCATTGTTTTTGTTCCAAACGAGTTACCCTTTCTATGTGAAGCACCTTGAATTCATATCCAAAAACTTTTAGTCCAAATTTGAAAGTATGAAGATATTTCGCAATTAGGTTAATACCCAGGCTATTCAATCACGGAATCGAAAATCAGTGAAAAAATAATAACTCTAGTTATTGAAGACAGCAGTTTTAAAGTAGATGATATTGTTACAGCTTAAGAATTTCTGTTAACCGTTACCAATCGAAACGCACAATAACTGTCATTATTAGCAAAGAGATAAGTATCTGTATTCAAAATGTCGAAACTGTTTTATTTCTCTACTAGTCCCTTAACAGTAGTGGCACATGTAAACGGGGATTTACAAACAGCCTGGATCCTAATCAAACATCGAGCTCCTGACCATCCGACCAGGGCTCAAACTGTTTAACACTCATATCAAACCTTCTCCAGACAACATATCTTAAATTTAAATTTTAGAAATAAAACGCAGCCGATTATATTTTAAGCAGACAATATACTGGGAGTTTAGGAAATAATTACCATGTTGTGCAAACAAGTTATCTTAGAATGTCTGGGCTTGGTTATGTAATTACAAGTACTAAATGAAATGTTTACAATTTGTTTTGGAAAAGAGCCCTATTTTCAGAAATAAGTATCTGTCTGAGTTCTTCCAGAGATTTCATCTTACCTGAATTTGACTCGGAAATTCTTACGGAATGGAATAGCAAAGTTTGGTACATATTTAAACCCCTTCACTGTCTTACCCCAAATACAACAGTTATTAGAAAAAAGTTTAGACCCTGAACTGACGCCGCGCTCCGCTTCAAACATATGTCTTCAATCGAAAAACCTCAAATTTTAGAAATAATAGCAGACAACAAGTGTGTAAAATTGATGACGTCCTTGCATTTTAGGGTTTCAGTTTCTGCAATTAAGCTTTACTATTATAACCAAAACCATTATATACGCCATTCTTATTTTTATAACAAATTAACCTGATAACATGTAAGATATTGTCATTTATCGATGACGTATATAAATACTGATTTATATATTACTCTGCACATGTATATTTATGGAGCATATTCACTGAAACAAAAAACTTAACCACGAGAGAGCTAAGTGTGACTTGCATTACACTGGCAAAACTATTGAAACAAGATAAGACCATGAGAAGATCGGATTCAGGCCAGGCTTTAACCCTTTACTCTATATATTCTCCTGTTTGCGCATCTTAATTATTCCTACTTCGAAATAAATAATTCCAATTCATACAATCATGAATATGTATCATAAGAATTATATTTTATATTCTAGTAGATTGTAGCTTAAAGCAGGCTGAAATTTAAGTACAATGCGCCTTAAGGCGCATTCTGCTATACTTTCAACCTGCTTTAAGTTGTCACCTGTCTTCAAAACTAGAAACAGGACATGGTGTAAAGGGCTTAACTGTTTGACACTGAAGTCACATATCATTGAGTAGCAGGTCAAATGTTTAAATATTAATCGTCTGACATGGCTCTATGTCAGTTGCCATGCATACATGTAGTAGGAGATACTTTACTCTTTCCCAATAAATGTGTTTGCGCCAAAACAATTATTCCTGTGCAATCATTTGTTAACCAGATTTGACGCCTGGTAACCCGGCGTCTAATCAGACTGAAAAGTGTTCGCCGCTCATAAAACTACATGTACCTACAGTGGAGAAACTGTTATTCTTTCCCAATAAACGCGTTTACGCTAAAACTATTATTTCTATTGCAAATAGTTTGGAGCCAGATCAGACGCCGGGTAACCCGGCGTCTGATCAGGCTCCAAACTGTTTGCCACCAAGATAAACATGAATTATCAGAAGTGTCCAAAAGTTGCACTTTTCTACGTTTTAGTGTTTTGCGTTTGCGTTTCGTTTCGTTTAAACGGGAAAGAATAACAGATTCTCCACTGTAAAGAACTCTTCTTTTTAATATATTGCTTATGCGTTCAATTTCCTTTAACTCTTTCAATGCCTAGTTTTGTCGTCTGCTTAACAATCTCAGTGCCAAATGATCGTCTGTATTCATAGTGTCGTCTGCAATAATTTGCCAAGTCAGATTTAGAGCATTTCTGACTGAAAAGTATCAATACGAGTGTCAAATAGTTTGGATCCTGATCAGACACTGCGTTTTTTCGGCGTCTGTTATGGATTAAAACTGGTTGCAAAGTCGCCTAATGGCGCCATTGGCAGAGAAAGAGCTAACACGCCGCGGATCATACAGTGGAGAATCTGTTATTCTTTCCCGTTTAAACGCAAACGTACGCAAACGCATTGCACTAAAACATAGAAAAGGACAACTTTTCGACAATTTTGACTATTCATGTTGATCTGAGTGGCAAACAGTTTGGAGCCTGGTCAGACGCCGGGTTACCCGGCGTCTGATCTGGCTCCAAACTGTTTGCAATGGAAAAAATAGTTTTAGCGTAAACGCGTTTATTTGGAAAGAATAACGTTTTCTCCACTGTAACTACATTAGTTTACACATTGTACAGACCATTTATTTTTAAATCAACAAGTACATGTACATGTCATTTTATGACATCTCATCTATATCTATGTCTTCGCTGTTTGCCATTGTTCTGGAGACAGTAGACAGCCTCACGTACCTTCCACCAATATTAATTAGAATAACTCTCTTCCAACTTTTATGACACTAAAACATGCACAGGTTTATGTCAAAGGTCCACAGAGACATATTCTTGACTTCATGAGACAGATACAGTGGAGAATGTGTTATTCTTTCCCAATAAACGCGTTTACGCTAAAACTATTATTTGCAGTGCAAACAGTCTGGAGCCAGATCAGACGCCGGGTAACCCGGCGTCTGATCAGGCTCCAAACTGTTTGCCACCAAGATAAACATGAAATATCAGAATTGTCCAAAAGTTGTTCTTTTCTACGTTTTAGCGCTTTGCGTTGGCGTACGTTTGCGATTAAACGGGAAAGAATAACAGATTCTCCACTGTAGTTCACAGTGAGGCTATCCCTACTGCATCGTTAACACTTTCATTGCCTTACCCAGAATGCAATATTCATTTGCAAACTGGTTTGATCCTGATCAGACGCCGCGTAACGCGTCGCCTTATCAGGATCAAACCTGTTTGACACTAAATTTTATACTTTTAAAGTCAAAATCACTTAGATGTAACTTTTGAGTAATAAAAGCAGACGACAATTGTTTAAATCTGATGACGTCATCGAAGTTAAGGGATTACATGTAAATAGAAGAATTATCGGACCAGTCACGCCTTAATGCATTAATGCCATGCAATAAACTTTATACTGTAACTATGCCGAGGTTCGTTACGTACCTTTATGAGTGGGACTTCTTTCAAAATCTAAAACAGCAACACAGGAGAGAAATTATTTGGTTTATTTCGTTGCAAATGGTGTAATAGAATGTTTGTTCTCGCTATTAATCCACGAAAAACCCACCTTCTCCATGCGTATCCGTATTACATGATGTATATATTGAAACTTCTCAGGAGAACTGTTATTTGCAAATCTGGAATTGTTACTCGGGAGGGCCATCCTTGACTATAATTTCCTACTGTTGAATTATTTTGGTTCTCTTTATTTTGTAACAAAACTCGAAACCATCGCCTCCTCAAATACGTGATTGCAATTGCAAATACGCCTATGTGCATTACATAACTTGATAATTTGAAATTATATTTTGCATAATTATGTGTTCTCACCCTTTGCATACGCAAGTCAAATCGAATATCGATTAACTTTATGTTCAAGTGTAAAAGAAAGACATAGTTTAACCTCTGAAAATTCAGAAATCTCTGAAAACGGATCGAAGGTTCATCTTTCCCAAGTATATAATTTTATACATTTTTTTGTAATATATGTGTACATGTATTTCCGTTGTAGATCTAGTCCTGGATCAAAAACTAAAAAATGAGATAACGGTTGTGCGTGGTCTACACTGTTATGCAATAAGATAAGTCTTGCTAACCCATGGAATATAGCTTGTAGGTCAACTATGTTTATGATGTAAAACTTCTAAGACCTAGAAAATTAAAATATCTAGATGTTGGTTGAATAAGCAGTTGCTTCAAACAGGTGACAACTTAGTGTAGAACATCAATAATGCAAAATGCTCTTTTAGGAGCTTGCAAATTGAGTGTCCGGCAAATAGCACACATGTCCTAAACGTCTTAAAATATGTAGGCGCAAGCAAAACAAATGAGCCGTGCCATGACAAAACCTGCCTTATTGCATTGCAAACACCCACATGCATTATATTTAGCTGTGTTATGTATATACGGTACTTGGCAGTGTACATGTATACCAAACTCAGGTTCAGCGCCTGGAATGACAACTGTGTTTGTAGGTCTGTACAATGTCACATTGAATGAGGCTGGCACGTCTTAGATGCTATACATGTATGACCAAAATTCAGTTTTCAATGACAGACGGTTTCAACTCATTCACCTCTAAGTCAAATGACTTCTACGATACCTTAATTCTTCCATTGTTCTTGAATTTGAATTTTCTGTACATGTTTTTGCTTTTGCGAATATAGTCATTTTGTCAAACAGTATAGATTCTGATGGAACGTCGAGTAACTGGGTTTTCAGGCGTTATGGCACAGTGAGAGAACACATTTTCTATAGTTTTAACGCGAACGAGACGCAAACGCATCGTAACAAATTGATGAAAAAGGTCACTTCAATTTGAATGGCAAACAGTTAAGAAGGTGATCTGACTCAAAACGGCTTGCAAAAGATATAATTGTTTAAGCACAAATGCGTTTATTGGAAAAGAATAACGCATTCTCCACCTAAGAGTGAAAGGTCGGGGACTGCCAGCAATGACAAGCAGACTGCCTAGGCAGATATGAGCAGACGCCAAACAAACAATGCCCTTGACTGTCACTGCCATTGTAGTCGATGAAAGCAAGACATTACTCATTACGTCCAACAATGCGATAAATTAGAAACAATTGTAAAGCGGCAGTGATGCATAGGAACCCATGTAGTTGTCCATAAATAAATAAATATCTCCACACATACGTGAATGTTAGAATCCTGTAATATGTGTATTTATATAGTGTCCAACCGTTTAGCATTATGTCGTAAAACATAAGTTGATAAAGCGACTGCTGTAACATTAATCTGTTGATATATTTTGTCCACAAAAGAAAATATAAAACACACAGTGTATACTCTGATGGGTGCCGCAAATTGCGGCCTCTCAACAGGGTCTACACTATTTGCTACATAACACCGCGGGAATGCAACATGCAGTTAAACGGGGTATCTTCCTACAGCAAATATGGGCTGGTTGGGCTGCCTGAAACACAATACATAGCAGTGTGAATATTAGTTTATTAACTACCCAAAATGTCGGTATTAAACGGGGACGACAAAAGTAAAGTGTGTTCGATCGAAAAGGCGACGTTTTACATACTTAATGAAATGAAAATGTAAATGTTTTATTGAAACAGTGAAGATAAATGGTTCGGACCAAACCACAACACTACAAATAACTGAAACAAACAGCACAGCTACATGTAGGTGAATATCTAAGGAATGAACTGATTGTTTCATGCGTTTAAGCGAAATAAACGACAGAAAATGTTCCGCAATTTCATGAATCGCGAATCAGACTGTTTCTTGAAATGAAGTCAGGCTTGGGTGTGGATATAGTTATGAGAGGCGGAATTTGTGTAAATAGTAAAACGCCTTAAAAATAGTATATGTGTTATTTTTGTTTTGAGAGGAACACCTACTTGTTTAAGAGAGATTCATGCTTTTTTCTTCATCGGTGTTGGTCTGAAGGAAAACTCAATTGTTCGTAAAATATACATCAGTGCTTCTTTGTCCTAATGATTTGTTCTGGCTTTGCTTTTTTTTTTTTTTACATCACATGTAAACATTTCTCGACTAAGCTGATTAAGTGAAGTTCCACTATCACAACCCCTGAAAGTATAGCATGTTTCCATGACTTTACAGTCCTCCCTCTCTATAACGACACCCACTGGGAGACACAGATTGTGTGTGTTGTTCGGAGGGAGTCGTTATAGGGAGAGAACATTAAGAATTGGCTTACATTTGCAAACAGCTTGAATCCAGATCAGACACCGCGTAACGCGGCGTCTGATCCGGATTCAAGTTGTTTGTCACTCGAATTATATGTACTCTATCAAAATGACCGCTTACATGTAACCTTGAGAAAAAACAGCAGACGACAGTTGTAAGCAGACGCTAAATATTGCAGCATTAAAAGCGTAAGACATAGTTTTCCTGTTAATGGAACTGACTCAAGTGTTGTTGTGAGGAGGGAATCGTTGTTTGGAGGGCCGTTGTAGGGATGGAACACTGTAGTATTAAACTATGAAAGGCGGAACATTCTGGTTTACCTTCGTCTTGGATTTAGATGCTACTTGCCTGTGCCAGGTCAGTTATTCTTCTCGAACAGTTGTATGACTCTGTTTTTTTCTGATAAACCCAATAAGGCTTGAAACTATATCCCTTTCACATTCAATGACGCATTAAAGCGCGTTTGCAAACTGTTTGGGTCCTGATCAGACGCCGCGTAACGCGGCGTCTGATCAGGACCCAAACAGTTTGACACTCTTATCGATATTTGTAAAGTCATACAACCTTTAATCTAACTTTGAAACGTGTCTTCCAGATAACATTATTGAAGCAAACAACAATAAAACGGTGAAGGGGTACAAATATCCCGAATAATTTGATCATGAAAGGGATATGTCCGGTGCAAACAATCTAGAGTTAGACAAGACGCCGGAGTCCCCGAGGTCTGATCAAACTCATACCTTTTTGATAATAAGGTAGAAATAACTCGCTAGTACTTTAAAGATGATGTGTCTGTATAGTTCATTGTTCTGCTTTTGCATTTCATATGTTTTTAACAGGAAAGGGAACGTTTTCTCCACTACACTAATGGCCCTCAGTAGAATGTTTCAAGGTTTGGGTTTTTGGGGTAAAAGAATGCAGTTGAGGAGAAAGAATGCAACATCAGTGTTAAGTGACACAAACCATTAAATTTACCCTTGAAACAAATAGACAGAATGACTGTAGACGAACTGAGCTTAAGCCTCAGGGCACTGATCATTCCAATAGCTCCATTTGTATAGCGTCAGGTTCGAACAAGTCCTGGACAATAAAATGGTACATGTAGCTACCCCCTCTTGGGGCTAGCTTTATAAAGGCAAAACATGTAGGACTGGGTCCAAGGTTATAAAGCGTTTGAGCTGAGTCTGAGTGTGTTCTCATACAATTGATTGGTCAGATTTAAGCCAAGGCTCAAATCTGACCGATCAAATTCTTGAGAACGACTTAAGACTCAACTGAAAATCTTTATAACCTTAGATCCCGGTGTATTATGTATCAAAATATTGTGTATACCTACAGATTAAATTTCACTATAGACCAGTGCTTTATAGTACTTTAAATACAAACGGGGATTTAAAGTAGATGGTTCGCCTATATCCAAATGCCCCTTCTTGAAATTCATAGGACTCAGGAAAAAGTATGGCATACCCTTCTCCATATACTTAATAAATCATTTAGAGTACAATCTCAAGATTGTCGAAACTGCAAAGTGGCCAGAACCACTCAAGTTCACTAATAAAGGTGACCTTATTGTACATGTACAAGTAAAGTTTTTGACAACTGATATCCTTAGTGAATTAATGTCTTATTTGGGTCCAAACAGTGTATTGCATGAATATTACTTCCCAAAAGAAACACTTACTCTAACTTTAAGAAACTCCAGACAATATATTGAGTAAAAGAACTTCTACGCATATGGTCCAAGGTTATACAGCTTTTGCTTTGAATCTGAAGTCGTTCTCAAGCATTTGATTGGTCAGATTTGAGCCTATGCTCAAATCTGACCAATCAAAGGCTTTAGAACAAACTTAGACTTAACTCAGACGCTTTTTAACCTTGAAGCCTGGACTTATTCTAGTACAAATTTATGGACAAATGAGGGAGAATATAAAAGTCGTAAACGGGCGTCTTTACAGTCGTTCAGCAATATAAATCAGAATGTTACAGTGACATGATTCCGTCTGGTAGATTCGCCAAGGCTGCAATAATTCAGTGTCTTTATGGGATCTTTATGGACAGATCATCCCGGTAGGACAATCAAATAAAAGTCACACTTTAACCGTTTGCCTGTCGATGGTGACTAGACTGGTATTTGCAAACAGTTTTGATCCAGCTCAGACGCCGCGTAACGCGGCGTCTGATCTGGATCAAAGCTGTTTGATACTCGTTTTGAAGTTTCTCAAATATATAAAATATGAGTTGTACCAAATTTGCTGACGGCAATTTCAAAGCAGACTCTATTTTAGGTTACTCAAATGTAGAAATGTAAAAGATGTGTATTGTACCAAATTTGCAGACGACAATTTCAAAGCAGACGATACCTTAGCAGTATAAGGGTTAGATATTCGTGCTCTAACAGAATGCCGTCAACTCCTAAGTGTTATAATCACGTTGGTGCAGTGTTCCCTCTCTACAACGGCCCTCCCAACAACGACTCTCTCCTCACAACGACTCTTGGCGCAGTTCCCTAAACGGGTCTGCTGTTTTTCATGTTACATAATGGACATTTTGACCGAAAAAAAACTTAATGACGAGTGACAAACAACTTGAATCCAGATCAGACGCTGCGTTACGCTGTTTGCAAATGTATGCTAATTTCCCTCCCTATAACAACGCACATACAGTGGAGAATCTGTTATTCTTTCCCGTTTAAACGCAAACGTACGCAAACGCACGCAAACGCAAAACACTAAAACGTAGAAAAATACAATTTTTGGGCAATTCTGATATTTCATGTTTATCTTGGTGGCAAACAGTAAGGAGCCTGATCAGACGCCGGGTTACCCGGCGTCTGATCTGGCTCCAAACTGTTTGCACTGGAAATAATAGTTTTAGCGTAAACGCGTTTATTGGGAAAGAATAACGTGTTCTCCACTGTAATATGTGTCTCCCATTGTGTGTCGTTGTAGAGAAGGAGCGCTGTATATTGTTATTACTAAATTTTGTAACATATTTCCTGGAATCCCGAAATACTTTTCAATTGACAAACAATTTATATCCTGGTCAGACGCTGGGTAACTCCAATCTGTTTGCAAGTACGAGTCTAGTGTCGCTAAGCACTCTAAGGGTCAATGCGTTAAAACAACAATACACTAAACACGATAATACATGTAATAATATATAGTTTATTTATACGTTTGTTTATGATATGATTCTCAGTAGAGTAATTTCTTCTCCAATTATATATATTTATACACATGTACAGCTATTGAAGTACTCTCGAATCGCGGTCTTGAATTTGTGCCATCTATTCACCGAATTGTAATCTGAGTTATAGTCCTATTTGTACATATACAGTTTTGGACCTTCTGATACAGTGGATAATCTGTTATTCTTTCCCGTTTAAACGCAAACGTACGCAAACGCAAAGCACTAAAACGTAGAAAAGAACAACTGTTGGACAATTCTGATAATTCTTGTTTATCTTGGTGGCAAACAGTTTGGAGCCTGATCAGACGCCGGGTTATCCGGCGTCTGATCTGGCTCCAAACTGTTTGCAATAGAAATAATAGTTTTAGCGTATTGGGAAAGAATAACAGTTTCTCCACTGTAGCAGTTTGATAAACTGACCGAGCCATTAAGTTTCAGACAAACAGATCCAGTTTCAATACAAGTTTGTAATATTATTTAGGGTTGTTTGGATAATATATTTGCAACCAAAACAACAGTACATGACATGATCAGAGGGCTCCTGTACAGTAGGAGTCCTCTTATCTAGGTATATGTTCTTTGCAATAGGACAAGTGGGTTCTTCACATGTACAGTGGAGAATCTGTTATTCTTTCCCGTTTAAACGCAAACGTACGCAAACGCAAAGCACTAAAACGAAGAAAAGAACAACTTTTGGACAATTCTGATAATTCTTGTTTATCTTGGTGGCAAACAGTTTGGAGCCTGATCAGACGCCGGGTTACCCGGCGTCTGATCTGGCTCCAAACTGTTTGCACTGGAAATAATAGTTTTAGTGTAAACGCGTTTATTGGGAAAGAATAACAGATTCTCCACTGTATGCCGTTTGCAATAACGCGTATATGCGTCACCAGGGATCAAAGGATAAATCATTACCCTCTTTGATCCATACCTACATACATGATTATACAGTAAATTGTCACTACATAACCACTCAAAGATAACGTAGTTTGTAAAACATGCATGTTGTTGCTGTAAATTACACTATGTTCAAACAGAATGTTCGTGCAATCCTAGCAAATGTCTCATATTAATTGGTTTGTTTGGTCGTAACGTCGCTTTTCTTAGTGCTCTAATGTCTTACCGTTAGTATATACACATATTTGTACAAAACATTAAATGAAAATTTATTATATTTGGATTTAACATACTAAAAACCTACATCATAGGTTCCCTGATTTAATCACTTATTGCTCAGTCAATATTTACGCATGTATGTATGTGTAAAACGATTATATCGTCGAAACTAAAATATGCAATAAGATGTTGTACCATGTAGGAGAATTGAACATACACTATGTGAACAGTGCCCTTGACAAATGTAACTACCTGAAATGTTTTTGTCAATATTCCAGATAGGGAATTAAATTAATATTAATATATAAACTGCTCTTTTCTAATATTTCGACCTCTAAGGGCCTTTTTCAAAGACAAACACACGTCACATTTTTGTTACATGCATTCAGCAATAAAATCAAATATTACCTTAAATGGGCTATTCAGAAAGTGACATCCAAACTCTCAACGTCAAAAAACAAGACTAAAAATGTTAACTCCAGAAAGAAAGACTCTAAGGGCAATATAGTCCTGTCTTTCATCAAAAGAAAAGCTGAAACTTTGAGAAGGGTGTTTGGCAAACACAATATAAACGTGTGTTGCAAGCCCCATAGGACACTAAGACATATCCTAGTACACCCAAAAGACAAGTCAATGAAACAGGATATATGTGGCCCTATATACCATATTAAATACGAAAGCAGGAGGAAGATCAGTGCGAACAAGACTACATCGGTGAGACAGAAGGGAATTTGAAAGCGAGATTCATGAAGCATAGACGGCCCAGCTCCAGTACAAGTGAGGTATCACGTCATATTCATAAAGACTCCCCAGGAGATTACGTGTCTCATGAATCAATGACAATTCTAGATCCCCAACCCTCATGGTTTTAGCGGGGGGTAAAGGAAGCAGTGTACATCAGGGCACACAAACCTGCGCTCAACAAGGACGGGGACCGATACAACCTCCCGCACATCTGGGACTCGACATTAACATCGCTCACGAAGGCCTCGAGTGGTGTTTATCCCCAATGAGAAGTCAAATCAGTTGGCTGACGAAGTCCGAAGTACCCGGACGAAAGCTACCAGGTAAAACTTTCTACATTTTTGTGTGAATTTGAAAAGTTTAGACTTTAAATTATATGAATAATACCAAACAGTTAAATCTTCATCAAAACATTATTTTTGTTATAATCTATAAATGATATACCGTAAGTGGTAAAGAATAGTACAAGCTTGAAAAACATAATTTCTCTGCTTAAAATGAGACTGGATTAGCGAGGTAAAATATGTAGAAGAAAATATGTGACTTTCGTAAAGACAGGTGACAGTTAGATGCAGGATAATAGTAATGCAGAAGCTCCTCCTGGAACTTCCGACATTACATGTATTCACAGAGACCGTCCTACCTTGCTGTGGTAGCCAAGAACTTAAAACAAACTGACAACGCGGTGGTTATGATACCATGCGCTACTTCGCAACGAATGAGATTAGCCGAAATCTTCCTGAAATCAGCGTCATCTCATATCATCATCCCTCATCATTCATCGGCGCTATATGACCTATTTTGTGTCGCACTGCCGTGAAATCCAATTTATCCATCCATCCATTGCACGTATCTTGCATTTTAGCAGTCTGTTATTACAGTGGAGAATCTGTTATTCTTTCCCGTTTAAACGCAAACGTACGCAAACGCAAAGCACTAAAACGTAGAAAAGAACCACTTTTGGACAATTCTGATATTTCATGTTTATCTTGGTGGCAAACAGTTTGGAGCCTGATCAGACGCCGGGTTACCCGGCGTCTGATCTGGCTCCAAACTGTTTGCACTGCAAATAATAGTTTTAGCGTAAACGCGTTTATTGGGAAAGAATAACACATTCTCCACTGTATGCGTCTTCAGTAACCATTTATTAGCAAAGAGAGCATATGGTTTGGAATTGAGACCTTTGGATATTAATCCTTTCACTCTAAATGACCATTTAAAGCGCGTTTGAAAACAGTTTGGGTCAGAGAAAAGAGAGAAACAGGGTTTGGAAGGGGCATTCGATATACTTGCTTTTGAAAAGGCCCCCTGATCAGACGCCGCGCAACGCGGCGTCTGATCAGGTGGCCGTTTCATAAAACTTCTTACGGCAAAATCGATCGTGAGTCAAAACTTTAAAATATATTTAATTTCTGATTTCTCTATCTAATCCTTTCTTGTGTCATCTCTTTTCAAGACGATTCCAAAGAGATGACACAAGACAGTATTAACAAGATCGTGATATTTATAATGGAATGAATTTTGAGACTGAAATTCTATTAAATTATATATATTGACAATTAAGTGCTTATCTAATATTAAACGCAATAATCTTTATGTAACTATGATTTCCTTCTAGCATACATGTAACAAAACATCCAATTTCATTTCTGCTGCACACGTTCAAGCCAGCGATTTATTCCTCGATAAGCTATAGTGAGGAAGACGTTATTTTCCCCAATTAACACGTTTACAACTATTATTTCTATTGCAAACAGTTTGTAGCCAGATCAGACGCCGGGTAACCCGGCGTCTGACCAAACTCCAAACTGTTTGCACTTCAGATTTTTAAAAAGATCAGAATTATAAGCACGTTGTTATTTTCTTCATTTCATTACAATGCGTTTACGTTTTTGCGTTATAACGGGGGGGGGGGATAATACTTCTCCACTGTAACCATATGTTTCATTCTTTCCCTGACGGAGAGGCATGACCCAGCATATACCCCGTGTCTGTTCTACAAACTATAAGTTACAGTAAAACTTCCCTATTATGACCACAAACTATTTTAATAAGTTTGTGTTTAAGGCAGGTGCCTGCTTAAAGCAAGGTAAATGTAAAACAGAAAGCTCCGTTAGGAGCTTTCTGTTTTACGTTCACCTTGCTTTAAGTTCCACATTGTCATTTATATTATCAAAAAGCCTTCTTTTTAGTGGTCGTAGCAGAGCGGTGTAACTGTATTATCCCACAGACTCAGACCAATAACGCATGCATGGCTTAAAATCTTACAACATATGGGACAATGAACCGGAGAAATGCCAAACTTAATCTGATGAGAAATGTCTGAAAAATGTAGCCTAAGAAAGTGACATTAGTAGGATCTGGCTTTAATCCAGCAATCCCAGTAATGTTAAACAAGTTGCGTGAACAGAATTGACAAAAGCCTTGTATGAGACCATAGCAGGTCCTGATTTCAACATTGTCACAGATTTTCATGACAATTCTGATCGACAGTCGCAATAATCGATATAATTCAATGGCGCTGTCTTTTCAAATGCAAGTCTATCGAATGCCCCTTCCGAATCTGTTGCTCTTTTTTCCCAGAGCCACATGTAATAGTGCAAATTGTCTATATCTAAATGTATGACAGCTTAATGCAAGATGAAAATAAAGAAGAAAGGGACTCTCTGATATATTTTTCTTTTAATTTAATCTGTCTCGTTCAGTCATATAACTCAAAATCATCAATAAATAATTAAGTATGGTGCTTAACCATTTCACTCTCAATGACGCTTGACAGCGCGTTTGCAAAAAGTTTGAATCCTGATCAGACGCCGCATAACTTGGCGTCTGATCAGGACCAAAACTGTATGACACCCTTATCGATATATTTAAGTCATTCAAACTTAAATCTAACTTTGAAATGTGTCTTACAGACAACAATACTACAGCAGACGACAATAAAGAGGTGAATGTGTAAATATCTCCAGAATAATTTGGCCATGAACAGGTTGATATTCGGCAAGAGCTACAGTGGAGAATGTGTTATTCTTTCCCAATAAACGCGTTTACGCTAAAACTATTATTTGCAGTGCAAACAGTTTGGAGCCAGATCAGACGCCGGGAGACCCGGCGTCTGATCAGGCTCTAAACTGTTTGCCACCAAGATAAACATGAAATATCAGAATTGTCCAAAAGTTGTTCTTTTCTACGTTTTAGCGCTTTGCGTTTGCGTACGTTTGCGTTTAAACGGGAAAGAATAACAGATTCTCCACTGTAATTGACAAGGCTTTGTTTAAGATATGCACTATTTCAAACAAAATGTTAACTACTGATACAAGCCCGATGATATCCAGAGGATTCCTTCCCAAGTCAACATACACATGTGGATAACACTTATGTACTTTTAAATCCTAAACCAGCTTGACTGAATTATAGGTAAATCTGTTCTAAATCTTTCGATTTGTAAAGTCCCTAGATAGTATTTAAAATTCAAAATAGTGCGACAAAAACAAAAAGATTACTTGACAGCTTTATACTTACATGTACGCAGTTTTCACATATACTAATTTGCTATACATATCGTTTAAAGAAAGAAAACCAACAGTACAATCTCTATTACAAACACTAAAAAGAAGACTAAATTATTGTATAAAATACAGGTGACGGCTTAAAGCAAGGTGACAGTAAAACATAAAGCTCCTTTAGGAGCTTTCTGTTTTACTGTCACCTTACTTTAAGCAGACACCTATCTTAAACATCTAATGAATAGCATACTTTAGTAGTCGTTTTACAGAGGTTTTACTGTACGTTAGAACTCTGATAACTCATGCACGCGTATCCGTACTCCCGAACTAACTCGTTTTTGTTCAGCTGAATGTCCATAACTCGATCTCTATCGAAAGTATATATTTTTCGTAGTAAAAAGTGAAATAACCAATCTTTTAATTCGAAATCAGGATGACGTCGACTAAGGCCAGTTCACTGTATCTGGTTCGACTGTCATTATGTTCAGACCAATGCCATTGAATTTCGTTTAATTTAATACCATATTCAAGTTGTTCGGATTGTCAACAGTATCTTTTTTACTATTATTATATAATAATACTTTTCGTTTCCTCTAATGCTAAACCCAATGATATCTGTTAGTGTTAAGCCTCTGCAAAAGCCCCAAGCATATTTTACATAAGTGTATATATTACTTTGTCAACAGCGAAGCAAAGTAATATAAAATCGAAGAAGGAAACCCGTTGGAAACAGTAATGGTCCGATGTTATATAGGTTTTGAGTTGCATCTGAGATCTTTTTTAGGAAACGGCAAATATCTCTTAAAAGCAGCATACTATGGCGTCTGTTCAGAGTCTACACTTTTTGCTGATAGGGGTTTCAATATAAAACAAAACGAAACTAAATATTTAGACCATTACAACCATTACACCAAGCATGGGCTACTTTAATATATGAGCCTTGAAGAATTCACTTGGCATAAATTGGATAAGGTTAAGTGTCTGCATGTTTTGCAATATTCGTCTACAAAGTTTGTCTTCTGAAACAAAGTTTACATTTTTAAGACATTTTCGTTCCTAGACTACAGGTGAGAACACGTTATTCGTTCCCAATAAACGCGTTTACGCTAGAAGTATTTCCAATGCAAACAATTTGGAGCCAGATCAGACGCCGGGTTACCCGGCGTCTGATCGGGCTCCAAACTGTTTGCCACTCAGATTGTAATAGATAGTCGGAATTGTCGAAAAGTTGTCATTTTCTCCATTTAACTGCAATGCGTTTGCGTTTCGTTTTATTTTAAAACGGGAAATAATAACGTTTTCTCTACTGTATCATCAGAGTGTCAGATACATGTAGTATGGAACAAAACATTTGGCAATAGTTATAACAATAGTTTCTTCCGCAGCGTGCAGAAAGGTTAAACTAAACTTCGCTCAATTTCACGGACAAATTAACGATGCACATTCTGATCATTTACGTACGAATGAAGCAATAAACAGTCTGGCAAACCTAATTTCATTTATGAAAAAGAGCTTTCTTGGAATATTTTAATCAAAATGATAACTTGAGATACATATTACGAGTTATCATATCCATTTGATTTGGGTTCATATTCCATTATGACTAAGTCGGGTCTGTCTAGATGGCCTCCTCTATATTTGATGCATGTGTAACCATTATCTTTCGATATATATAATGTCAATATGATAGTATATGGTCCACCCCGTTAGACTTATTGCATTTGAAACAGTTTAAACCAATCCAAGATATTACAATTGAGAAGACGTTATTCGTTCCCAATAAATGCGTTTACACTAAGACTATTATTTGTATTGCAAACAGTATTGAGCCCGGTCAGACGCCACGTAACCCGGCGTGTGAGCATTCTTCAAACTGTTACTCAGATTGATATAGGTACATGTAGTCTGATTGTCAAAATTATTGTCCTTTTCTAAAATATCTTGCACCGCTATTGCGTTTAAACATAAAAGTAAAACGTCTTCTTAACTGTATGCAGCATGTATACTGAGCAAGTATATAACATGTTACATTATGCATCAATGAAATTTAAAATGGAGAATTCCGATTCTAATTTTTTCTTGTTCATTTTTGTTTTTACTATTATGAGGTGGTTTTTATTTTTCATTATATTTTAGATATGAATAAAAACTGCTCAGACCCTGATTAGATAGCTCTTTTAGGAACCCTCTTGTCTGGGTTTACACTGTTTGGGTAAGACGAGTAAAATATACACAGGTATACTGTTTGCGAATATATGTACGAGTATACTCAACTCTATGGTTGAATGTGGTACTTATAGTGGAGAATCTGTTATTCTTTCCCGTTTAAACGCAAACGTACGCAAACGCAAAGCGCTAAATCGTAGAAAAGAACAACTTTTGGACAATTCTGATATTTCATGTTTATCTTGGTGGCAAACAGTTTGGAGCCTGATCAGACGCCGGGTTACCCGGCGTCTGATCTGGCTTCAAACTGTTTGCACTGCAAATAATAGTTTTAGCGTAAACGCGTTTATTGGGAAAGAATAACACATTCTCCACTGTACATGTGACAAAATGGGTAGATGATAGTAGGGTGTCAAACAGTTTAGACCCCAACCTAGTCCTAAGGTTTAGAGACTTTAAGTTGAATCTGAGATCGTTCTCAAGCATTTGATTGGTCAGGTTTGAGCTCTTGTTTAAATCTGACGTACATGTAACAATTTCTTGAGAACAATCTCAGACACAGCGCGAATTTTGCCTCCAAACTGACCCATCAAATGCTTGAGAATAATCTAACTCTCAACTCAAAGTCTTTATAACGATTGATCCTGACATCGCCACTCTGACACGGCGTCTGGTCTGGGTCAACACGGTTAGTAAAAACAAACAATATCAATTTCGCATAGCATTGCGTATATGCATTTTCATGTATCTATAATATCCAACAAGCGAATGGAATATGCATAATCACAAACCAAAGAAAATAGCTATAGAAATGTAGCGAGTGTAAAACACAACACGGAAGTAGATCTATGTCGATCAGAAATGACGTCAAAAGTTTACAGCTCATTTCTGACGTCATTTCATCGATGTCATTAAGCCCGGTTTTCCTGGAGCGGTGCTCATATAGAGCTATATGCCATTCAGTCTTTGTAAAACTTTTATATACGTTTGAACACCCTGTCTCACTTTAATTTTGGATTTAGAATTAGGTCGACAATAGCCAGTTCGGGTTTCCAAAAGACTGCGTAAATACAGTTCTTTAAGATTGTGTTTATTTAATTACATCTTTGTTCGGCGTGCTGCCGTGTGCTTACATGTAAAAAATGGATAGTTGCGTGTTTTAATCCCGTCACGTTCATGGCGTCATACTATATTGTTTTGACGTCATTTGCTTAAAACAACTATCGTCTGCTTTTCATTCCAAAACTTAACTTTTAGGCAAATTAAACAACGTTATATCGTAATGAGTGTCATACATAGCGATACGACGCCTGATCAGGATCTACAGTGTTTGCAAATAGCCATTGTACTAGAAGCTCGACAGTTAAAAGTGATGGCGTTAAAATTGAATTTCTTAATATTTATTTCGCCAAATTATAATTATTATATTGAATGTTTGCATAGCTGATACCATGGCTGCCATTTCTCCGGAATGTTCTTAAATCATCGGATTTTTATCCTAGCTGATGTAAGCTTAAAGCAGGTTGAAAGTAAAGCAGAATGCGCAATAAGGCGCATTCTGCTTTTCTTCCAACCTAGTTTAAGAGGTCATCTGCTTTGCTTTCAGACTGCTTTGATAAGTTGTCATATGTCTTCAAAACTAGAAACAGACTATTGAGTAAAGGACTAAAGAAAAAAATGAAACATTTGGAAATCTTAGGATTTTTCTCATTCAATTTATGGCAGCCCTGACTGATACTATACTGCACTGCGTAGATTGCAACAGTACTACATGTATATTGCATCCAACCCTAAATTATAGGCATTGTATTTCGTGTCACTGGTTTTCAAACTTAATGGCATTCTTTGTAAATTGTTACTTTAGAATGAATGACAAGCACTCGATATTTCAGACAGGTGATTTATTCCATTTCTCTGTACATTAATTGTTAGGTTTTAAACACTTAGCGCATTAGGAAAACTGGGACTTTTCTCGCAACCCAGAACTTTTATAGCAATTAAACTGAAGCCTCGCTTTTGTGACAACTAGTGAAATAAGTTAACATTCAGATAAAACACAGATACTGCATCTCATCTGGAACCAAACTGTTTGCCACTTTAGCTGCATTCGCTTAACCCATTTGTGCCAACGATCCCATATATTGGACATAGGCAATCAGTGAAGACTGTGATCAGACGCCGCATAATGCGGCGTCTGATCAGAGTCTACACTGTTTGCTGATAGGAATTTCAATATAAAACAAAATGAAAATGAATTTTTTGACCAGGCATCCCTTTGAAAAAATGGACTAATCCAATATATAAACATGGAAGAATTTACTGGGCACAAATGGGTTAAGGCACTACATATAAAAGGTATATCTTCATGTGTTCTGATATTTCTATATCCCAAATGCAATAAAACTATTGTTCTAAATTTCTTGACAACAATGCACTTTTCTCCTAATGGAAACGTAAACGAAATTTTAAAAAAAAATCAAATGTAAAATTATAAAATAACCAATAGTATAGTGTTCCCCCTTTCAATTAAAGACATGTGAACTGTTGTTGCTTTTAAACTAATTTAATAAGTGTATTATGTATATGAACCGAAAATACTGTAGTAATAAGAGAGACATTGGGTGTAAATCTCCTACAGTGTGCATTAACCAAATATTTTAGGTTCAGTGATAAACTCCACCATTTCAGTTTGACGGTTAGCAAAAGCAAGAGACAATTCCAAAGTATTAGAGATTTACTTGTATTGCATCTTAACCCTTAGCCTGACACTCACGACTATAGCTCCATATGCAAACAGCTTGGATCCGGATGAGACGCCGAGTAACTCGGCGTCTCATCCGGATCCAAGCTGTTTGACACTCGGACAACATTTTCAGCAATTTTGAGCAACTTTGAAGCACTTTGAAACTTGAAGCAGACGAGAAATATAGCAGACGACAATTTATTTGGCGGGCTAAGGGTTAACACATTTGAACCTAGCAACGAGTATACTCGTCATTAGCAAACTGAATACATGTTAAGAGAACATTTGCAGGAGTCAACTAATCAAGGTCTACATTATTTGACATTTTATAATGTTTTGTAAAAATCAACCATAAATACTAAAAAGAAATTGGAACTCTCTAAATGTTTTGAGTTAAGTCTAAGCATAATTTGGTGGATTCAAGATAAAAATCAGTGTGAAAATATCTCGTCAAAAGTTTGAAATTTTAAACGGAATTGGCATCAACCAATGTATACGCTTAACTACATAACCATTCAATCGCTCCGTTGCCATTACGACGAACAAACCCATATAACACAGGCGCTGCCATATTATCGTCTGCTTATTTTTCCGTTTTCATTTTATAAAATGAAATTGAGATTATTTGGAAAATTCATTCAAGAAACAGTTGGGATCTTGATCAGACGCCGCGTTACACGCATTGAAAATGTCATTAATGTTGATCATGTCAGTGAAAGGGTTAAGTATTTTAGTAATGTTTTAGATTTCAATGTCACTAACTGAACGATTGTATAAATTATAGGCAATAATTGACACGCACAAAAGCTAAAAAAAACAACTATTTTATATTCGCCTTATTAAGAATTTAGAGCCTGAACATAATTATTATCTTTCAGACAAGTTTACAAGAAATTTCCAAAAATAGCCACTTCGTCTGACAGGTTTTCTATAAATACAATACCGATGAGAAGCACACTTTTCCTTTTGTTGAAATTGATTTAAGTCTGTGTTTGAATAAAATACCTTTAATTTGCAGAGTAATGCAAATGTTTGAGATTAAGGGAAACCAGTAAATCTGAGACGCCTGAAAATAGATTGGTACATTTAATTGTAATGCTAACTTTTGAGTCTGCAAACTATAGATACTATCGTTTTCCTTCAAAAACTTTTTAAGACGAATGGCAGCTTAACCCATTTACTCCATAGCCTGTTTGTAGTATTAAATATAGTTGAAAGTAAAGCTATCATTTGATAGAATATACAAATATCTGTTATGAAACATATTGATGACGGTATAATTTTTAACTATTTTCTTCAGTGAAAGAATAAATCAAATGCTTTAAAGGGACTCGCAACCGGATGGTGTACTTGTCAAAATAAAATAAAATACTAAAATAAAAGCAAATTTGTGGCATTATTTGGCTTCTGACATTAAAATAATATGATCAGTCCAAAAAAAGTCTCAAGAATCGTCACCGAATCTTAGATTTTTAGATATTTTCCATCGTTTTTCTATACCGACTAGTAGACGGTATAGTTGTTGTTGTTGCTTCTCTACACGGGCTCAGACATAAACACGAGCCGAATTACGAAGTTGTATGCACTTTAGATCGCTACACATTAAAATACGTTAAATCGATCCGAGATAAACGGATAGTTCCGTGGTCCATTGGTCTAAGCGGTTACCCCTATTTTGCCTTCTGTCCGCCAATGCCGGGCCCCGGGTTCGAATCCCACCAGAGACCAATATTTTTTTTTATTGAAATACATTTTTTTTAAACAGAATTTCTTATCCTAAACTAATTCTTTACCATTTATATAAGCGTTTGACACATATTTACAAATTACTATTTTTAATGCACCATCTGGTTGCGAGTCGCTTTAATATGTGGATAATTATATAGAGTAAAATATTTAACATATAAATAAATCTACAAATTCTATTGTAAAAGAGATTACTAGTTGCCTCCACCCGTCTTTTCAATATTTCATAAGTCAAAATAACTAAATATTCAATTTGAGAAATAAAAGCAGACGACAATATTTTAGAATGTATGACGTCATGACAGTGAAGGGGTTAATACAGCGACTTTATCAAATGTTTCCAATATGCCTACAAGTGACTGCCTAAAATGAGTGTAAAACAGTTAGTATCCTGATCAGACGCCTGATCAGGATCCAAACTGTTTTCAAATTACATGTGTACTCGGGGTAAGGCAGTGAAGGGGTTAAATTATGAAAACACTTTTCTATTCAGTTCATGTCAATTCAAGGGTTAAATGCCAAATAATTGATATCTTTATATTTCTTAAATGTTATCCTACTTTTTAACCCTTTACCCAATAACCTGTTTTAACATTAAATACAGATGATCACTTAAAGCAGGTTGAAAGTAAAGCAGAATGTGCCTTAAGGCACATTCTGCTTTACTTTCAGCCTGCTTTAAACTTGATCTGCTAGGCTATATATAATGTTTGTTATGGTAATTGTTTATAAGGGTATAAACTGGAACTATTTTCTTCAGCGGAGGAATAAATTAAAAACGCTAAAAGTCGCTTCTATGGGGGAAATGGTTAATCCCCTCACTGCTTTTCCGGAGTACAATGATTATATATAAACAGTTTGGATCTTAATCAGACTTCGCGTAACGCGGTGTCTGATCAGGATCCAAAATAATTTACACTCATTTCATTACATGTACTTCTAAAGTCAAAATAACTAAATATTAGTGAAGTAAAAATTGAATTGTTGCGATAAAAGCAGACGATAATTGTTTACAAATTGAAGACGTCATAGCAGTGAAGGGATTAAGATAAAATATATGCATACATTGCTTTGTTTGAATGCTCGTATCCTACGTAATTCTCGTTTATTGTATCTGTCTAGAGTTTATGAAAATCAATCCTCGTAATTGGTAATGGCCAATAGGTAATTGGCTGGTTAACCCTTTCACTGTCAAATTTGTCGCGAGTTTTTACCCCTTCACAGTTTCAGTGTCGTCTGCTTCAATTGATTGTTTGCAAGAGTGATTCAAAGTAAGATTCAATGTAGTTTAACTTAAAACAAATCGATACGAGTGTCAAACAGTTAGCTCCCTCCCAACAACGGCCCTCCCAACAACGACTCCCTTCTTACAACGACCCTTGCCGCTTTCCCCAAACATGACAATTATGCTGCAATATTGTCTGGTTAAAATTGTCGTCTGCTGGTTTTCTCAAATTTACATATTGGACATTTTGACAGAGCAAAACTGAATGACCAGTGACAAACAGCTTTAATCCATACCAGACGCCGCGTGACGCGGCGTCTCATCAGGATCCAAACTTTTTGCGAACGCGCTTTTATGCGTTATTGAGAGTGAAATGGTTGACGAATATTAATAATTACAAATACCCTTTCGTGGTCAAATTTATCGTGCGAGTTTTACCCCTTCGCCGCCATATTGTCGTCTGCTTTTAAATAGAAGTTTGCAATAACGTTTCAAAGTTAGATTGAAGGCAATATGGCTGACGAAATTTCAAAAGGAGGGTCACACAGTGTGGATACTGATCAGACGCCGCGTAACGCGGCGTCTGATTAAAATGTTTGCAAACTGTTTGCAGACTCGCCTGCTGGCATCTTTGACAATGGAAGGGTTAGTGTTCATACATTTGCAAGCATTGTCATCCGTCTATGATGCATTATTGAATGTACAAAATACAGCGCTCCCTCTCTACAGACTACAACTACAACTAATGAGAGACAATAAGTAAATGCGTTGTTCGAAGGGATTCGTTATAGGGAGGGAAATTGGCTTACAATTGCAAAACAGCCTGAATCAGGAATAGACGCCGCGTCTCTCGTCATAATGTTTTATTCTGTCAAAATGTCCAATGTGCGGCTTTGGGGAAAAACAACAGACAACAATCTTAAGCAGTCGTTTTTGCAAGAAGGAAAGGGTTAGAAATAATTGTTTTGTTTTGGGAATAGCGGCAAGCGTTGTTGTAAGGGGAGCATCGTTTTTGGGAGGGTTGTTGTAGGGAGGGGCACTGCATTTACGATCAATCAGCAAATAGTATGAATCAGATCTGTCTCTCAACTGTTGCGATGGAAACAATTTCTTAAACATCATGATTTTATCAGGAAATAATATATTGTACCCCACTGTATGCTGTACTTCCAGCTTGCTTTAAGTGGTCACATATTGTTAAAAACAAAAGAAACAGGTTATGGTGTAAACGGATAATAGTCAAAGCGAAAAAGAAAGACACAATGAAACGTTCATCGAAATAATATCCAAGACAAATGGCTTTATAATAACAAGTGAAAACAGTAACAGTTAATTGACAGTGTTAGCAGTCGACATTTGTGACACTGGCGACACTATCAATCTCCGATAGAGCATCCGCCGTGCCGATGTCTATTTGAGGGAGCAGTTATTAGGCTCTGTGACACTGGCGACACGATCAATCTCCGATAGAACATCCGCCGTTGTCAATGTCTATTTGAGGGAGTAGTTATTAGACACTGTGGCTCAGTTTCCTTTCTACAACGACCCTGTCAACAACGACTCCCTCCCTACAACGACACTTGTCGCTGTTCCACAAACAAGACAATCATATCTAACGCTTTTACAGCTGCAATATTGCCTGCCTAAATATGTCGTCTACTGGTTTTCTCAAAGTTACATAATGGACAATTTTATCAGAAAAAAACGTATTGACGAGTTGCAAACAGCTTGAATCCTGATCAGACGCCGCGTTACGCGGCGTTTGATCTGCATTCAAGCTGTCATCAACTAGGATATAGAGAAAACAAAATCGTACGGTGTATGTTCATGTCTGTATAAATTGGCACTAGTTATTCAGAGGAGAAGTAAATTTAATGCGCTAAAAGGCGCTTCTATGGGACAAAAGGTTAAATGCTTATTAATAGAGTAAATTGTTAAGAACTTATCGCAAAACACAAGTTTGACAATGTTTATATTATATAAATAAGACATTGTCTCTATTCCTAAAAGCACTCGTTTAATTGACAATAAAACATTGGACAAGACAATGAAACGTTCATTGAAATTATCCAAGACAAATGGCTTTATAACAAGTGAAAACAGTAACAGTTAATTGACAGTGTTAGCAGTCGACATTTGTGACACTGGCGACACTATCAATCTCCGATAGAGCATCCGCCGTTGCCAATGTCTATTTGAGGGAGCAGTTATTAGCCACTGAGGCTCAGCTCTCTCTCTCTCCAATACTGTACCATTTCTACTATATAGCAGTCGCTCAAAACAACTTGAATTTGTTGTTAACAGTCGGTTCATTCTTAAAGCAGAGTTAATAAAGAGAAGAAAGAATTTAGTTTTAACCCTTTCCCTCATAGAAGCCCCTTTTAGCATATTTTATTTAAACCAGCTCTGTAGAAATTAGTTCCAAATTATACATTCATGAATATGTATCGTCAAAAATACTAACTTTTTTCTAGCAGAAAGTAGCTTAAGCAGGCTGAAAGTAAAGCAGAATGTGCCATAATTATTTTCAACCTGCTTCAAGGGATCAAATATCTTCAAAACTAGAAACATGCTATGAGGTAAAGGGTTACTCATACGCTTGCTAAAGCGCATTATTTCCGCCTAGTGATGTATATATATGAGTCTTTTACCAACAGTGTTTTAGCTGTTTAAAAGGCGTATACATAGGTTACATTGTTAAGAACTTATCGCAAAACACAAGTTTGACAGTATATATACTATATAAATAAGACACTGTCTCTATTTCTCAAAGCGCCCGTTTAATTGACAATAAAACATTGGACAAGACAATGAAACATTCATCGAAATTATCCAAGACAAATGGCTTTATAACAAGAGAAAACAGTAACAGTTAATTGACAGTGTTAGCAGTCGACATTTGTGACACTGGCGACACTATCAATCTCCGATAGAGCATCCGCCGTTGCCAATGTCTATTTGAGGGAGCAGTTATTAGGCACTGTGGCTCAACTCTCTCTCCAATACTCCGAGTCTGCTTCGCTGCCATTGGTTCCCCATGGTAAGTACCTGTAGAGCGAGCGAGTGGTGAGTTGATTCAGTATAGTGTGTGTATCGGAGTCGAACAAACAGAGCCGTGCGATAATTACATGCAAAATTAACTATCTAGGCATGATTCTACTATCACAGAACATTGGCTGTCTGTGATAAGTACAAGAGGTTTGATATCAGAACCAAACAAGTCTGACAGGGCTGAACTCACAGGGGAGCCTGTATAAGGCTATTTCATAACAATTGTGTAAAAACACCTGGTGATGTGAATTTCAATTTACGATACAGCAGAATCTAATATTTAGGAATTCGAAATTGAAAATTTTGGAATAATAACATCAGAAGAATATGTTTCTCTGAGACCAGCCCAAGTTTTACCTGTGGAGTAAATACTAAACTAAAGGAACCGTGAAGTTAGTGCATAGTTTTGCGAGAGAAATTTTAAAACAAGGAAGCAAGTTATCTAAGTTGCTAATTTAATTATACAGTTTCTGGCTAGGGGTATATCCGCACAGGTGCGGGTGGTCAAGGGACAATCACTTAATATTATTGGAGTATGAAAATATAAAGATTTGGAATACCTGATATAAGAAAAGGTAAGAATTGAATAACACATATCATTTCCGAAGTAATGCATATCGGCCTCTCTTTGATGACCAACAAGCTAGAGACAAACTTACTTCTATCTTCATTAATAATAATGTCGTCCCTAATTTTATGCCGAATTCACAATTTGGTTTTATTTTACTGAAGAAATTTTAAAACCAGTGTCAAACAGCCAGGATATTGACCAGAAACCGAGTTACTCGGCGTTAGATCAGAATCCAAACTGTTTGCAGAAGCAAATAGAAGTTATCAATAGCAGAGAAAGTGTTTACGTCACGTGACTTACTTAATGCACGGGAAAACGCTCGAAAAGATCTTTCTGCATAACTTGGTTTCTGCATCTCACTGACTGACAATGGGACAAAACTTACATTGGCTGTTGCTTATTAAGATTTTACTGTTGTATTAACCCTTTCACTGGCTTACTCCCGAACGCACTAGTTATTTACAAACAGTTTCGACCCTGATCAGACGCCGCGTCACGCAGCGTCTGATCATGATCCAAACTGTTTGACATTCATTTCAATATTTCTTTAGTCAAAATTCCTAATTGTTCAATTTGAGAAATAAAAGCAGACAACAAATGTTTAAAATTGATGACGTCACGTCAGTGAATGGGTTAAACAAATCGTGACAACAAGGAAATGCCTTTCCGACATTGCAAAACGTTTAGAATCAAATCTGTTTCTTATATTGGAAATGACGTTTCTTACTCTGGTCTGCACTGTTTGGCAGTTGTTCAAAGCAGGAGTAATAAATGTCCACAGCCTGTCAAACAGTAAGATCTTTGATCAGACGCCGCTATTCTGATTAGCGAAGGCTTAATCAAACAAATTTTGTTTTAAACCGTTCACTAATTTCAAGTATTTCAAGTTATGTATCAACTTGTTGTAGAAGTAAAGTAAAGCAAAATCTCCGTTACTAACGGAGCGTACTGTTTTTACTTTACTTCTGCTTTGAGCTGTTATCTGCCTGTAGAGGTGTCTACGATTCTGTTGGAAAACTGCCTCTCAAATCAAGTTTTTCTGTGAAAGTTGTAATGAATTGCCAACTCTATCATTGTGACAATTATTGTGACAGCAGTAATAATAAATATGATATATGTATTGTAACATTGTCAACCGCGCTTAAATAATTTATCAGTTATTGTAAAAATCATAGCTTACAGTGGAGAATACATTATTATTTCCAAATAAACGCGTTTATGCTAAATCGTTTATTTTAATTGCAAACAGCTTGGAGCCAGATCAGACGCCGGGTAAACAGGCGTCTGATCAGGTTCCAAACTGTTTGCAACTCTTATTTAATTGAATTATCAGAATGTCAAAAATATTTTTAAATCATTTGATTGCAATGCGTTTACGTTTCGTTTGAGTTTAAACGGGAAATAATAACGTCGTCTCTATTGTTCCAGCAACCCAGCAGAATAGCCATAGACAGACAGAAAGGTAGCTTAATGCAAGTTAGAAGTAATGCAGGGTTATGGGTTGAAACAGCGGAAATAAAGAATAAACCATGCATTTTTTTTCAACATTATTTTTTCATCCTGTATAGGTCAATCCATTATATTGTGCATGTTTTTCCGGTTAGAATACGTTTGACTGTACATACTTGAATATCAATAATTTGTGATTATATTGGCAAACATATCATAATTCTCTTGAGTTCTGTAATTATAAATTATATAAACGATTTATGCATATGTGTTATCAGTTTTAATCAAACTTAAATAATTCATCAGTGAGTTTGACAGCTTGATTCAGACTTGTAAATATATACATATTTAAATAATAATTTAGCCTGAATCTGAACGTCATTTGCTTGATATAAATAGAATATTTTAACCCTTTACTCCATTGATCCGCAATTTTGATGCAATTCATTTATTCCACCACTGAAGAAAATAGTTCAATTCTGTACAGAAATGAATGTGAAATATGAGAAATACCTCCTACATCCTAACCGATTATAGCTTAAAGCAGACTGAACGTAAAGCAGAATGTGCCTTAAAGCGCATTCTGCGTAATTTTCAACCTACAGTGGAGAATCTGTTATTCTTTCCCAATAAACGCGTTTACGCTAAAACTATTATTCGCAGTGCAAACAGTTTGGAGCCAGATCAGACGCCGGGTAACCCGGCGTCTGATCAGGCTCCAAACTGTTTGCCACCAAGATAAACAAGAATTATCAGAACTGTCCAAAAGTTGGATTTTTTTCTACGTTTTAGTGCTTTGCGTTTGCGTACGTTTGCGTTTAAACGGGAAAGAATAACATATTCTCCACTGTACTTTGTATGGTAATGACTGTGTCTTCAAAACAATAAACGGGCTATGGAATAAAGGGTTAACTACTTTATTCCTTAAAGTTCAATCAAATCTTATGATGTAAATACTGATTAGAATCGTTTCATGGAGAAGATTCTTACGAGACATGCTCTGGAAGCCTGGTATTTTGAAAACTAAATCAGCAAAACTAATTCTGACTTTGATAGATGGCAATGCACAGTTCACAAAAATAAACATATTTAACTATAGTTCACCATTGAAACTTTAAATGGACAACCCGAATGTCCAATTAAGTCTGGTTCATTTTTTATTAAGTAGGGGTGAAAGTAAGAATAGATTGCATAATGACAAAAGTGTAGACCCTGATGTTAGGCGTACTTATGACAGGTACACTTTTGTAAAGGACGAGTATTCTCGTCTCTGGGGTTGATTGTGTGAAATGACTTTAATCACAAAGGCAATGCAATCAAATGAGAAAATGGCAGTTTTTTAACATTAAGGCCATTTTATCTGATTGGCAAATTAACTCTTTCACTGTCAATGGCGCCAAGAGGGAACTTTGTAAACAGTTTGGAACAATATTGCAGACAACAATATTGAAGCAGACGACAATGAAACGGTGAAGGGGTAAAGAACTCGAGTCAAATTAGCAGCGAAAGAGTTAAACGCCGATTCATCTGACGTCTGCTCTGGCTCAAAACTGTCTACCATGGACGTAATTGTTTTAGCTACAAACGCGTTAATTTCGAAAGAACGTCTTCTTCACTAGTTCACAAATATTTTAAATCTTTATGATATAAAGTAAATACAAATGTCTACGATAAGTAAGGCCTATGTTTTGTGATAGACTAACAATAAACGCCCTAGTTTTTACGACAGTGCATGTCTTATTTTAATTACAGCAAAGTTCATTGATAAGACATAGTTTTTTGGTAGCTCTGCTACAAATAATGATAAGAAACAGTCTTATGGTTTCGTTTTACTGTACACGGCAGCTACATAGAGGAAAGTGATATTTGTTCACGTTTAAACGTGTACGAAACTCAAACGCATTTCAGTAAAATATAGAAAATTACATTTTTTTTAACCTTTGTAATAGTTCATTTTAGTCTGAGTGGCAAATAGTTTGGAGACCCGGCGTCTGATCTGACTCAATACAGTTTGCAATAAGAATTATTGTTTTAGCATAAACGCGTTTATTGGGATTGGATGTCTTCTTACTGTACATCTCTCTGACTATCTTCTGTAAGGCTTACTTATAAATCATATGTGTCCTTTAATCGCAGTAGGCGATTGCTTTCGCGTTTTGCAAACAGTTTAGACCCAGATCAGACGTCGAGGAAGTCGGTGTCTGATCAGGATACAAACTATTCCTTGACCCCACTGTAGTAACAAAGTATTTCATCAAATGCATTTAAGCTAAAAAGAAAAATATAATACAATCGTAGTTTTTAATATACATGTATGTGGTATATGTACACGTAGTTTAATGCAATACAAAATCTAATACAGAAACCTCTCACATGAGCTTAATACAAATGTTTTTTATATCATTAAGCAACTATCTGTTTTAATGATCGACATGCTTCTATTGTCAGTGGTACAGTGTAACAAGTGGAGGATCTAATATGCTTTACTGTAAAAGTCATTTGCTAGACTATAGGTTATCTCTTTGATAATTACAGTTTTTAGTTATTACAAACCACTGTAATATAAATACAGTAAACCCCTTAAATGTAATGCTCATAAGTTAGTTTTAAGGCAGGTGGTTGATTAAAGCAAAATGAAAGTAAACCTTAATATTCCTTCAGATGCTTTCTATTTACTTTCATCTTTCTTTAAGATGAAAGCATCCGCTTCACCTCATTTTTCTCTTTTGCAACTAAACACAAACAAGCCTTACTTCATGTAGTCTTCCTCGCGGTTTTATCTGTATCTGTATCTGTATAATACGTTGAAGATACCAATACTGGCTTTAATTCAACGGGGAGAGTGCGCTGTATATTTTCGTTAAACTCAGTTTTCATTCAATTTTGAACTAGATTCCTCTTGCTTCATATACATTTGATTAAACGTCTACGGTTCTGTTTCTTAATTATATCAAATGCTTGATATGCTGCACCGTGCCTTCCTATAATGCAGTTTATTATTCTATTTATTCTATTGCAGATTCACGATAAATTACCTTTTTCAATGTGTTAAATCTTTCAATTGTCAGAAACAAGTTTGTTTTCTTGAAATTAACGTACGGAACGTAACAAATGGGGATAGAAAAACTATTTTTCTTACTTGAATACACTTATTCAACGTAGTCTGCCAAAAAGAATTTGAAACGCTGCTGATTGCATTAAAGATGTCTGTGCCCATTTTATGTTTCTTGATTTAGAAACAGTAAAACACTACTTCTACGGTATAATAAACGAAACCACATTGGCAGAGCTAACCCAATTATTCCTGTATATTGCAATGAATTCTCCCTATGTGATTTCTAGGTTATTTCATTATAGATTTACAAGGTTGATTTATCTAAAGACATTACATCATTTGTCTACACAGCAGAACATTTCATTTGAAATAGCAAATAGTGCAGACTCTGATGAGACGCCGCGTAACGCGGCGTCTCATCAGGGTCTGCACTATTTGCCAATATCCTCTTTAGCAGATTGTAGCTTAATGCTCTTTGAAAGTGAAGCAGAATCGTTCTTTCTCTGTCATTATGTTTTAAACAACAACCTGCCTAATTCGCAGGAAATATGTATTATTTTTGTGATCGTAATAGATGTGTATTACTGTTTCATTTTTCATTGGTTTGCCCTTTTCGTGTTTTTTGTGTATTTGGCAAAGATTGAAAGTACATTAAAAACGCCTTTCTATTACGACCAATAAAATACAGCTTGTTATAAGACTCTAGATAAGAGGGGAATAAACGAAATCTGTTCAAGCCGGAGTTTTGCTTTTAGTTGTAGAAGGGATGTTCTGTATGTCTCTAAAGGATCCAAGTTATAAGTTAAATTTTACTTCGCTGTCATTTTAAATAACTAGGTATGGTAAGAAAGCCGATACTATCGACTTATTGCGATAGTTGAAGTCCCGATAGCTGACTATTGATCGAAAAATCAAACTATCGATACTATCGCCCATATTTTGAGATACATGTAGATCGATAGTTGAACCGCTATCAATTTCAACAAAAGTAGTATTTATTGCTTATAAGTAACTCTCTAAAAGTGGTACCACAATTTTATGATTGTATGTGATAGCTTGTTCCCAGTATGTGTTAAAGTCTTGTTTAATCTTTCACCCTATAGCTTGTTTTGATTATTAAAGACTGGTGTTTGCTTATAACAGGTTGAAAGTAAGTAAAATGCGCCGTAAAGCGCATTCTGCTTTTCGTTCAGTCTGCTTTAAATTACCATCTGATAGGATATAGAAAACATTTCGTATAGTATCCATGTAAGCTCGTATATTCATATATAAAGTGCTAGTAAATCCCCCATATAACGTACATGTACATGTATATTCAAAAAGTGTTTTAATCGGTGTTTAAGGCTTCTCCGAAAACTACTGCGGGGCTCTCTGTTTACTTTATTTCTGCTTTAAGCTGTCGTGTATCTCTAGATTAAGACAAGGATCATATTTATAGTTGCCATAAAGGCAGACTTTCACTATACTGCCGGGACTTTTCAAACGACAAGTGAATCAACCTTCTACACTTGAAAGGAAAACGCAAATATTTTTTTTATAATGAAATATTTAATAATCCCTCCCAGCAGGATCGGAAGATGAAACTTGGGTGTCTCTTGCTCTGAACTGTAGCAGAACCATTGATAAAAGGTGGCAATGAGTGAGGAAATTACAAGCAATTAAAATGACACTAATTGAATTATAAGCAACACAAGAGTGTGGGGGATATTGCTGTATGAATCCATGCAAGAAAATGGTATCTGTAATTCAAAGGCATTTAGTACAAGATTTTATTCAACCCAAAACTGCATGTGTCAATATTTTTACCTCTGGTTGCACTGAGTTTGTCTTTAGTTTTGTTTAACTCATTATCCCCTAGAACTGTCAATGGACAATTCCAGTTTTCAATACAGGCTGGTCCATTTCAGACTATTTAGGTCGTTTATGTAATAAATTGCAAAATGATAAACAGTGAAGTCCCTAATCAGAGGGCTCCTGCAGGAGCCCTCTGATCAGGGACTTCACTGTTTGCATAGAACAAGTGTACTCTTTACAGGTAAACATTTGGTAAAGGACGCATATATGCGCCATAGGGGCTCAATGAGTTAAATGGGAAAACATAACATCTTCTCCACTGTAACAGTAAACAGTGTATGAAAATCTAAAAATCCGAACTGAGTATGTATGAGATGGAATCTTCTTCTCAGAATGGCATTTGCTTCATATCTTATACAGACCGGTTCTTCTTGATACATGTATATACATACATGTAATTATACCACCAGAGCTACAAACAGTTTGTATTCTGATCAGGGTTGATCAGGGTACTACACACTGTTTGCAAATGTCTAGAAATCTCGGTTTTATCACACTCAAAAGGCTTATCAGACTTTTTCGCTAATTGAACGATTAAACGATAGAAGCAGTAGTAAGGATAGTAACATTTCATACTAATTGAGACACGATTCTGGTACTGGAAACAAATACTTATTCATTGAAATTTGAACACACCTACAGTGGGGAATCTGTTATTCTTTCCCGTTTAAACGCAAACGTACGCAAACGCAAAGCACTAAAACGTAGAAAAGTGCAACTTTTGGACAATTCTGATAATTCATGTTTATCTTGGTGGCAAACAGCTTGGAGCCTGATCAGACGCCGGGTTACCCGGCGTCTGATCTGGCTCCAAACTGTTTGCACTGCAAATAATAGTTTTAGCGTAAACGCGTTTATTGGGAAAGAATAACGTTTTCTCCACTGTATTCACAGATTTCAATCAAACTTAACGAGTACACTCATTTTCCAAACCGAAACATGCCACCGACCTAAATATATGCCTGTAACTGTTCCGCAGTATCTTAGCTGGAGGGATACAAGAAGCCTACATTCATTACATTGTAATCCATAAATATTCATTTTACATGTACGCCTTTAGTTTATTTCTTCGATGAAGTAAATAATTCTAATCATACAGCCATGAATACGCATCATAAAAATAATTCCTATATCGTGGCAGATGATGGTTTATGCAGGCTAGAAGTAAAGCAGACCCCTTTTCAAAACTATTAGCAGGCTATGATTAATAAAACGGCACCTCATCTCGGTCTTCAATGTTTGTTAATGTATAATTTAATGGACGGCAAACATGCATGGGTTAAGCAGCCACGAACCATTCAAACCGAAGTCAACCGTTTAGTGGTTGCAATGACGGGGTTCTACTGTCCATGCACTTAACATTTTATATCTTTGAATGCAATAAAAAGAAACTCAAGACAACAGACTGCCATCATTTCTACTTTGTGTACATCTACATCAAGCTAATTTACTCTGACATAAGCTATAACAATAGCTCTGTTTGCAGATCTGATCCATACATTCTTGCTCTGATATTTATAGTGGTGTAATTGCCAAGAAATTAACCCAAACCTCTTATCCAATCAGATAAGAATTTTTTGCGAAGATAATCACGCGTTTATCTAAACCATGGCAGCTATATGTCCTGTGTATTTCTCTTTGTGCCACAATCCCCATATAAACATTGCCTAAGGATGTTGCTGCTGCACAGTATTTTATTTGAAATAACTCCATTTACTTCTAAGTCATGTTTTCCTAAGATAAGCTTCCCCGCTGTCAAAATAATTGCACAATATTCTGAAATGATAGCTTTTTTCTAACTTGAAAAAGTATAAATCTTATCTTGTTTATGTTAGATAAATTCACTTTCTCATTAACAGACGGTAGGTTGTCTCCCCTGTCTCCCGCGTTTTATCTCTGCAAAACTTTTACGTTTGGCGCGCTAAAGTCAAATTTGTGATATATGTTCAAACAGTATGGATGTAGATGAGACGCCGAGTAACTCGGCGTCTCATCTGCATCCATACTGTTTGACACTCTGATGATAATTTTCAGAAAAAATGTCTTATAAGTCTTCTGATAGATTTGATGCATTAGACAAATTTTGCAGACGAAATCGTAATAGCAGGCCAAACCTTAACAAGTTCACTATCATTGACGCCAAAAGGCACCAAAAAGGCGCCATTACAAACAGTTTTGATCCTGACCAGACGCCGCGTCATATGGCGTCTGATCATGATCAAAACTGTTTGACACTCGTATCGATATTTCATAAGTCGCACTACCTCAAATATATGTTTGAAAAGATATTCCAGACAACGATTTTCAAGCAGACGACAATATGGCGGTGAAGGGGTAAACACCTCACGATAAATTTGGCAGTGAAAGGGTAAAACTTCATGATAATTGCAACTGTCAGGAACATGTTTAAGTTCTCTGCGTTTCAACGTAAATAACAATTTTGCAATGTTTTAAAAGTTTTTGAGATGTAACTTTTTGTCTCTCAAGAATGTTAAGATGTCATAGGGTTGTTCCTTTAAAAGAATCCAGAAAGAAAAAGTTACAAAACCTCAAGTGGTTTTATATAATTAGCAATTTAAATATCGCCCATCAGTCTCAGGAACTGTAAATCATTGCGAGCTAGCATTCATCGTGTTGAGCATCCTTTAGGCATGTGAAAATAGCAATGTTTTCATTGGCGTTGATATCCAAACACGTTTCTTATCTCACTTTTCAATATTGCTCTTTAACAAAGAATTATAACTAAACTAAGATACCAAATGTTTAAGCGCCCTGAAGACGTTGCGAACTCTTAACACTTAAACAATGTCAACTAAATTAAGGTTTACTAGTTTAAAGGACCGGTATCAACATTTCTGCCACCGCGTTGCTCTGCGATGAGATATATCTCATATTTATCTTAGTTCCATCATGAGATAGCCTAATAGCCAGTTTTAGCCTTAGAATGCAATAGATCATTTTACAATCTCCTCAGCCGCTCCATTTACTGGATCTGTAACCGGACATTACTAATACAACAGAACCTCGATAAATCGAACTCGATTTACTCATTTATCCCTGAAACGTTTAATGCTGAGCGCCCCTAATTGGATAAAACAAAGGCCTCCGAACAACGATTCCCTAAATGCAAAGGCCCTCCGAACAACTATTCCCCAAATGAGACATTTATGTCTAACGCCTTCACTTCCGCACAATCGCATGCTTTAAATTGTCATTTGCTGTTTTTTTTCGAAAAGTTATTGGCAATTGACAGAAAACAACGTATAGTAATAATGACAAACGGCTTGAAACCAGATCAGATGCCGCCTTAGCGGCGTCTGATCTAGATTCAAGCTGTTTGCAAATGTAAGCCAATTTCCCTCCCTATAACAACTCCCTCCGAACAAAACACACAATTGTTGTCTCCCATTAGGGAGGGGGCACTGTAGTATCAAATTCACTATTTAACTTTTCGCTGCAAAATTAATCGTGAGATTCTTACCCCTTCACCATTTCATTGTCGTCTGCTTCAATATTGTTGTCTGCTTTTATCGTTTCATAGTTAAATCTAAGGCATTATGACTGAAGAAATTTCGAAAAGAATGCCAAGCAGTTTGAATCCTGATTAGACGCCACGTCAGATCATGATCCAAACTGTTTGTAAACGTGCTTTTTGCGTCATTGAGAGAGAAAGCGTTAACACACATTCATGTATAACTAAATCGCAAAAACTACATATATCACGTTGGCTAAATGCAAAACAAATTACATTGGCATACCCAAAATGTGTTGCACTTCTTCACAAACCTAACTTGATATGTTCCCAATGATAGAGACATAAGAAAAACGAGGAGAACCATCTTAATTTATCTGTTCTTTGCGTGTGCTTCATTCCAATTGTGATATTTGTTTCCTCTATGTGCTGCAATGAAGAACATGGCAAATATTCTCTTATTTCATTTTTCCCAAGCCTGCGTTGGCAATTGTCAGGCATTTAACATGTTCAACCTTAGCGACGAGTATACCCGTCATTTACAATCAGAGTATCCATAAAGGTTTGCACTTGCCATATACAAACAGTGTATACCCAGATCAGAGGGCTAAAGGAGCCCTCTGACCAGGGTCTGCACTGTTTGTCATTTTGCATTTTGAAATGACGTGTATTACAAAATATCTCTTAAAAGTAAATATTGGACTTGATCTAAATGGAAATTGGAATAGTCAATTACAAGTTTCAGGGTTGAATGAGTTTAATACTTCAGGTGCATATCCACTGTTTCCTCAGCTTCCTCATTTTAATTACCTTTGAAACAAACTTTGATGCCTTTTTTGTCAGAGTGATTTCATAGATACATACGGTATATCAACAAGATCAAATGCATTTTCTCTCTATCAAACGGTTATTGGTTTTTGCCATTTCTATTGTGTAGAATCAACAGTCTCAGCCTTCAAGCTGTTCAGTGAATTACATCACCGAGTGGTGGAATGTTTAATTGTGGGCGCTCATTGCCATGTGTAGTGTGAAAGAATGAAATAATCATTAAGGCTTTCACATACCGTAAAATCAACTTCAAAATACAGTGGAGAAAGCAATTTTCTTTCCAGTTTAAACGCAAACGTATTGCAATATAATGTAGCAAATGCCAAATTTTTATAGTTCTGACTATGACTATTCATTGCAATCTGAATGCAAACAGTTTAAAGCCTGATCAGACGCCGGCGTCTGAATTGGCTCCAAACTGTTTGCAATGGAAATAAAAGTTTTAGCGTAAACGCGTTTATTGGCCAATGAACGCGTTTATTCTAAAACATGTTGTCCACTGCAGGGTGCGCTTGTCTTTTATAATTGTTGAACAAGAAACCCTCTGATCAGGGTTTGCAATATACTAGTTTTAATTCATTGGTAAGTGTAAGTTCAAACGGGAATGCGTAAACATTTCCCCACTGTCAATGAAACTATTAAAAACGAACGAAAACCATAACAACGGCATACATTTGCCTTCACAAAATAATTGTTTTCAATTTAGTTATTGATGGCAATGAGCCTTAGTTTTAAGACGTTTATTTACCAGAAACACGGAACTTCACTACACAATAAATAACTATGATAAATGCAACGTTTATCAAAAAGATTAATGCAAAAAGATAACTGATGTCATTTTGCAAAGGAAGTAAAATTTAAATGTTCAAATCAGTACAATGTAATGTTTAATTGGAAGTGCATGTATGACATATCTTATCAAGTTTAATTTGTAAAAGTATGTTTACCTCATCACCTAGTTCACTTTCTGTTTTCTTGGCATGTTAGTCTAATTTTAGCCAACAGTTCACTTAACATAAACCATTCGGATTCAAAGATGGATTGCCATCGGTCTTTAACCCTTTACCTGATAGCATTGTTTCTAGTATTGAAGATATGTGACTACTTAAAGCAGGTTGAAAGTAAAGCAGAATGCGCCCTAAGGCGCATTCTGCTTTACTTTCAGCCTGCTTTAAGCTATTAACTGCTAGAATAAGGAAAGTATTAAATATGACACATATTCATTACGGTATAATTTGGAACTATTTTCTTCAGCGGATGAATAAAATGAATGCGCTAAAAGCCGCTTCTATAAGGTAAAGGGTTAACTCAATCACCCCTGTAACCTCAAATTGACACTACCCATTTCCAATAAAGTCAAATCATTTTGACTATTTAGGGTTTGAATTTTTTCCCAATGGTTTACAATAAAACAAACAGTGCATACCATGATACGAAAATTTGATTAGAGCACATTGATCTTGGTCTTCACTGTTTGCAAAAGTAAAGTGTACTCTTCACATGTAGTCTGTTTGCAAAGGATGCGTCTATGGATGACTAAGGTTCAAAGGGTTAATGTGCTTTCTGCTTTATTTAGCATTTGTTAAGCAAGTATCTCTCTTACACACAGTAAAGAAAACGTCATACTTTCCCGTTTAAACGCAAACAAACGCAAACGCGTAGCAGTAAAATGTAGGAAATTGCAACTTTTTTGACATTTCTCAGGATTTATTTAAAAACTGAATGGCAAGCAGTTTGGAGCCTGATCAGACGCCGGGTTACCCGGCGTCTGATCTGGCTCCAAACTGTTTGCAATGGAAACCATAGTTTTGGGGTAAACACGTTTATTGGGAAAGAATAACGTTTTCCATAAACAATTGATGAAGGAAATGATTCAGTAGCCACATGTGTTCGACACTATTAATGATTGTTCGTCTCGGTACTGTTTCGTTCTATTCTCATATCGCACCATCTTTCTACACTTGTTTTAAGGTTATCTACATAAATGGTTTATTCAATTTGGTGTGAATGCATACATCAATCTACTAGTTGAAGAGTTACGTCTGCAGGTGTTAAAGTTGCACGCAGGCATTGTTATAAAATCTTTGATCTGTGGAATTACCTATCAACCGAAACTGGATCATTATGTCATTATTCAACTTGTTCTTTGATGTGCACATGTATAAAACGCATCACAATTGGCACTCGGTGAGCAACTTTGTGATTAAAAGTAAAACTAGTTTGAGTTCCTAAATGAGACACATGATGTACCATTAAACTAGAATCTACGTGCATTTGATACTTTACGATGTTAATATGTAACTATTTGTGGTGATGAGAAGCTATGCTTAAATTATAATCCCAATAAAGTATAAGCTGTTTGTATTAATGCAATGTAAAAGACGTAATTCATTCTCAATAAACGTGTTTATGCTGACACAGTAATATACAATACAAAAACGTTTGGGCATGACTGGACGCCTGATTATCTGTCTAATCATTGGAACATTATAAATATATTTCATTTTGAATTGGTAATTCAAAACAGTTATACCGGTACTTGTCAACGGCTTAGAAACTTATGTTTTAAGCAGAGGGGTCATCTGAGTTTTTTCTCGTGACTTGCTCATGTCCAATAATATATTTATTTATTTGTTATAATTTTTCGTCGCTTTTAACAGTATTTCAGTCATATCGCGATATCCAGCTAATTACAGGTCGGGATGAAGACCCCAGAAGCCCTTTATGCGCTGTTCCTTGCACAAATCCAAGCCAGCTGGAAGGCTTCCCCGTATGATGAAAAATCCGTTTGAATAGATTTGGATTATGTCCAATTATAGAAATATTGACATAGAACTGTTTAAAGAAAGTAACGAAAATCTACTGCTGGCCACAAACGTGTTCAAAACAGCCTTAGGGGCATTTAATCCTTATCCTGCCGACTGCTGTATTTATTATTAATCTCATCAGGGCCCAAGTGAGATAATGCATTACGTGTCCGCCTTACAATTTGTCAAGTCAGGCAACTCTGCAAATATATCCAGCATTCTTGGACATGGGTTAAAACTTTAATATAATTATATTCCTCAATCTTTTTCTACACGTCACCTCACTTCAGCATGATCACGATCATAAGCCGAGCGCTTTTGAAATCTAAAATTAACGTATAACTGTCTTAATTATTCCAGGGTCATGCTTCTTTTTCAAGCTCTGCTCAATTTAAATGTTGAAGATAATTAGGTGTTTTCTATCGTTTCATATCTCAATCTTCTCCTGACACATGCATTTTCAGACATTTGCAAACAGTTTAGATTCTGATCAGACGCCGAGTTCCTCTAAACTGTTTAACATTTAAAATTACTTCAAAACAAAAAACTCTTAAAAACATCGACATTAAAAAAGAAATTCTTTAAAAAATACAGACAACACTATTGAAGCAGATCGTATTACGACAAGGGATGGGCTAAATGCTGTGACTTGAACAGTAATCATTTTCTTGGTGTCACACATTCAACAAGTGCACTATATGACCAGCTTCATATAGAGTCAGCTTGATCATTTTATTGATTGTATCAATGCAATCTCATAAATACAATCTTACACTTTTACCTAGTCATGCCTGGATATTTCTCAATCAGTGCATTCATCGTACTCGGAGGAAGGGTTCAAGTCATAATCAGGGCTCCAGATATGGAGAGGGAGTAATCTAAAGAAATCCAACATTTTCTCACTCATTTTACCACCAAATCCTATAGTGTTACTACTCATTAGAATCGTCTCATCGAGACGATTCTAATGAGTAGTAACACCATAGAGTTTAAAGTAGAAATGAAGATTTTAGTTTTTGAAATACTCACCTTATCTGGAGCTCTGTATTATGTATACAATTGAGTCGTGCTTTGAGAAAGCTGGACTTAAAGACGTGGCGATTGGTCTTTGTCTACAGTTTTTGGAACTTACACGCGTCTACAGCAATCTGTTTGGATGTGTTATATACAAAATTGAGCAGTGTACGTTGTAAAGCAAACTCATCTGCAGAGCCTGAGATGACGACCGTTTTTAGTGTACAGGAGTTGGTAGGGCAATGATCAGTTTCTTCATTGCCCGATTTAACCCTTTCATGATCAAACTATTCGGGAGATTATTACACCTTCACCGCTTTATTGTCGTCTGCTTCTGTATTGTTATCTGCAAGACACGTTTCAAAGTTAGATTTAAGGTTGTATGAATTAAAAAATATCGATAAGAGTTTCAAACAGTTTGGGTCCTGATCAGACAAAAACTGTTTGAAAACGCGCGTAATAGCGTCATTGAGAATGACAGTGTTAAATAAACAAAAAAAGCTTCACTCATGGCGAAAGTAAAGACGACAGCCCATATAGATCCTTATGCTCAGTTGAGGCACGTTACTATTAAGAAATAATGGTATTTGAAACAGTATGTACCGAGTTCAGAAGCATAATTTGATCTTCATTATCCATTTTACAGTAAATTATCTCTATTACGACCACCAAAACAAATGCTTATTGATTGTATAATAGAGACGTGACAGCTTAAAGCAAGGTGACAGTGAAACAGAAAGCTAGCTTTCTGTTTCACTGTCACCTTGCTTTAAGCGGTCACCTACCGTAAACACCCTAATGATTAACATAATTTAGTGGTCGTAATAGAGGGGTTTTACTGTATTGACCAATGAAGCACTTGACATTTAGTGACCAATATATACAGTCGAACTTCGATATCTCGAACTCGCTTAACTCGAACTATCCGATAGTTCGACACATGAAATGCATTATTCCATGCTCGGTTAGGTCTAACATACCCATATTTCAAAGTTAAAACGTGGCTAAGCCACGTTTTAACTTTGAAATATGGGTATGTTCGACTTAACCAAGTTCGAGATATCGAAGTTCGACTGTAGTGATATATTGTCTAAGAGCTTGACAATTCCATAACAAGAAATATCACCAAGGAAACTTCGCTCTGAAAGTACATTCTTAAAAATCACACAATTTACATGTATCTACGCTCTAAATAATCTGTCATGTTGCAATCAATCTTTATTTAGGCAACCACTCAACTCAAGATCATTTGAAAGTATCAAATGTAGGTGGTTGCTGTACATACATGTAAAAAGAAGAAGAAGAAGAATGTCAAACGTTTTTATAGTCTTATCAAAGCAACAACCTGTACTAAACACTGAAATCATTCTATGTTGGAAAGGGCTAATTTAAATTATTTCAGGCCATAATTGTTTTCATCCTATCTCCCCTTAACCGCTTCACTACCGTGACGTCATCGATTTTAAACAATTGTCGTCTGCTTTCTCTTCTTAAATTTTGATTTTTGCTATTTTGACTGAAGAAATATTGAAAGGAGTGTTCAACAGTTATGACCCTGATCAGACACCGCGTCAGGATCCAAACTGTTTGGGAAAAAACCCTGTTGTGCTCGGAGTAATGCAGTGAAGGAACTCAGCTGATTTAAACCCGAGAGTAAAGTTCTTTTTGTGTGGTATTAAAACCAGCATTTTATTTTTTAGATAACTTTAGATGACGATAACAAGAAACATGCCTAACGAGCACTTTGGTTTTGCGTGTAAAATTACCTAAAATCAGCTATTGTGACATTTCAATAGATCATTTATTGATAGTATTAAGGCCATTTGACAGCTTAAAGCATGATGACAGTAAAGCAGAAAGCTCCTTTAGGAGCTTTCTGCTATACTGTAATCCTGCTTTAGACCTTCTCCAGCCTTAAAACAAATATAGTTACATGTACCATTATTTATAGTTGTCTTCATATTGTGGTAAAGGTTTACCGATAACAACTATTAGAGAGCATTGTGCCCCGGCGTGTAAAATATTGAAATTCACAAGCTTCATTTAACCTCCCAATAACATGTCATAATATTCCTTTTGAAAAATGATGCAAACCAGATCCCGCTTTTCGAAGACAATGCTGATTCAAATTGATGTAGTGACAACAGCTATTGATCAAAATGGGTTTTGAAATTATAGTCCCAAACATTGCGATTCTGTACAGGCTTAAATAAAATCAAATTGATGAGTGAGACTAGACAGTATCTACAATTTAACATGCATTAACTCATTACTCTATGGATGTGCCTTTTTACGCCTTTAATATAGTGTTCTTCTGTAGAAAATAGTTTAATAAGTAATAAAATATATTCTGAACAGCGTCAGTTTGCCATTTAAATGATCCTAAATAGTCAAATAATGAACAAGACCTCATCGGAAACTGGAATTTTCCATTTAAAGTAATACATGCAGGAGTAAATGATACATTGGGTTACTAATAGACGACATGGTAGACATTGGTAAACAGTGAAGACGCCGGTCATTGTGTTCTACACAGGTTACTATTTATCATTTATTTCCCATACAAGTGAGTTCGGTACTGTGAGGATCTCAAACCTACGTGGACAATACCACATAAATCATTTATGAACTGTTCTGCTGTACAACGCTACAATATAGTTCATAGTTCATACAGTGGAGAATCTGTTATTCTTTCCCAATAAACGCGTTTACGCTCAAACTATTATTTGCAGTGCAAACAGTTTGGAGCCAGATCAGACGCCGGGTAACCCGGCGTCTGATCAGGCTCCAAACTGTTTGCCACCAAGATAAACATGAATTATCAGAAATGTCAAAAAGTTGTCATTTTCTACGTTTTAGTGTTTTGCGTTTGCGTACGTTTGCGTTTAAACGGGAAAGAATAACAGATTCTCCACTGTGTCGCCGTCTAATTCTAGTAGTGAAACGTTCCAACAACCGCAAGAAGGAAATTCATTGCAATAAAGAATTAAGCAAAAAGTGGATTGATCGTTTCGTTTTCCGAACAACTTGCTGTTTGGTACTGTACAACCTAGCTATTTCGATCGGGAAATAAAAGGTTTGATTCCTGAGTCTAATCCAGCTTTCATCACTATAAAGGATAAATATGCAGCTTCCAAAGGAACTTTTGCCTTCATGATTACAATGTTATAAACTGCCACCTCTTTTTATAACCATATAGTTGCATAATGAATGGGTATATTGCGATGGTCGCTGATCATACTTTTCGTGCTGCTTCTACTTGAAGCGCGTGTTTATTGCATCGCTTTAATTTGAACAAGTCAGTTGCCATCTCAATGGAAAAGTAGCTACAGTGTAAAAGACGTTGTTCTTTCCCAATAAACGTGTTTATGATAAAACAATTATGTCCTTTGCAAACGGCTCGGAGCCAGATCAGACGCCGGTTAACCCGGCGTCTGATCAGTCTTCACTAGAATATGTTTTAAAAGCTGTCATTTCCCACATTTTACTGTATCGCGATTGCGTTTAGTTTCGCTTAAACGGGAATAAGATGAGTCCCATTGTACATGCATTGTAGTCAATATTCTGTGTGCCTTAACCCATTCCCCCTGAAACATTTAGTGGACGTTTCTAGTTTCCCAATTAAGTCTTGTTCATTTACAGGGCTGCCATTTCTCCGGATTTTTCCTAAATCTTCGGATTTTTTTCTAGTACGTGGTAGCTTAAAGCAGGCTGAAAGTAAAGCAGAATGCGCCTTAAGGCGCATTCTGCTTTACTTCCTGCCTGCTTTAAGAAGACACGTGCCAACAAAACTAGAAACAGGCTATGGGGTAAAGGTACGATTCGTAAAATCGCACTTGAAAAATGCAAATTTGGAAATCTTAGGATTTTTATGTCAACTTATGGCAGCCCTGCATTTATGACATGCATTTTCAAATGACATACACTCTATGCATAGGACAAATACGTATTCTTTACAGATGCACCACAAAAGACGTACAGTACTAGTCACTATGACTCAACGTGCTAACTCCTGAACTCGTACGCCTAAGCTACACTTTCAAACTTTTCAGATCCACGCTTAGCTATAACTCATCCGCCAATCGCGGTTTGACGCACTTTGCGAACAGGTTAGATCCAGATCAGACGCCTATTATTGCGGTGAATGATTAAGATCCAACTTATTTGACACTCATTCCCTCGTTTCTTCATTCCATATGCCTTAAAACTTAAATTTGAAAAACAAAAGCAGACGAAAATCTTAATCATCCGATATCTCGGCTGTGATATTGTTAATTCCGGAAACTACAGAAATAGCTACCTGGCTGTCAAACAGGCTGGAACCTTATCAGAAACAAATTAGCACGGCGTCTTATCTGGCTCCAAACTGGTTTGTGAGATGCCGTTTAGTTTACTTTCAGTTTGAGCCAAGGTGATAACGCCAATAGTATAACAGTCAATGGTATCTGCTCCCGATCTTTCTGTTCACACTTATCACACTCGATTATCGCCTGCTTCTTAATTTGTCGTCTGTAAAAAATAAGAATGAAAATCATTTTCAAGTTTTCTTTTAAAAAATACTGTGTCAAACAGTTTTGATCCTGATCAGACGACGAGTTTACTCGGCGTCTGATCAGGGCCCAAGCTGTTTGAGAACTCCTGCCAAGTGGGGTTGATCACGATAAGGGAGAAAGTAAGTGGTGAGAATTATGTCGGGAGATAAGTGGATTTAATTTCCAGGGTGACTGCAAAAAGGCATGCCGTGGATTCTAGGCACTATATCTTATCAACTGGATTAGGTGAAAGGATTTAGAAAAAATATATTCAGAACACATTGAACTAAGTAAAACATGAGTCAGGATTACGACTGATAGCTTGGTGTAGGATGCCTATTTGCTAGGTTGTTTTTAGCTTTGATCTAGCATACGGAGCTTTATATCGTGGCTTCGCTTGAAGAGCTAGAGTAGATAAAGAAGGATTTTCAAATTTGTACAATTCCTGTCGATGCCTGCCCCAAGATTCACTGTCTTTTAGCAAACAGTTTGGATCCTGCTCAGACGCCGAGAAACTCGGCGTCTGATCAAGATCCAAACTGTTTGACACTCGTATCGACGTTTGTTATGTGGAGACACATACAAATCTAAATTTGAGAAATGAAAGCAGACGACAAATTTAAGCAGACGATATTCGGGAAGTGAAAGGGTTAATGGTTTGTGCGTACATTTTCATAAACTCGTAGATATCTAGAACAGTAAGTTTTCATACTACACTGTACTAGAGGTCATGAACTATTTCTAGACCCAGGTTCCATATATCAATTTCAAATGTTTGCCTACATCAACTCCAAATGTTTGCCCTCTATTTGTTCAACTGTTTCTGAATCAGCATGTCTTATTGTCGGATTTGCAAACACTTTGGGTTCAAATCAGAAGCGAAACTATTAACATTGATTGCGATGTTTTTACAGTTGGCAATACACAATTGTCAAATTTCAAGCTAATTCAGTCTAAAGGTTAACTACATAAAAAGCAAATTTACGAATCCAAATTAAAAAATTACGAATTCTCTCGGATTGGGCAGGTGTTTCGGAAAATTGATTCTCGGATTATCATCATCTAATGTCACTAGACTTTAACACTTTTCACTCCCTACAATGACCCTCCAAACAACAATTCCCTCCTTCCACAATGATTTCAGCTCCCCAAATAAGACATTTAAGTCGAATGTTTTCACTGCTGCGATATCGCAAGATTTTTCTCAAAGTTACGTATTTGACAGAAGAAACATAAAGACGAGTGACACACAGTTTGAATCCAGATCAGACGCTGCGTTACATGTCGTCTTGACTGGATTCAAACTGTTTGAAAATGTAAGCCCAGTCATGCTCAATACTCTTAACGTATTGATTGATATCAATGTTCCCTCCCTAACACAATTCCCTCCGAACAGCGCTAATATTATTTGTCTCTCACTCTATTCTAACAGGATATAATACAATGTTCTAGGGTTTTAACCCATTACCAGATAGCCTGTTTCTAGTTTTGGAAATAGGTGACTACTTAAAGCAGGTTGAAAGTAAAGCAGAATGCGCCACATGGCGCATTCTGCTTTACTTTCAGCCTGCTTTAAGCTATTACCTGTTAGAATAAGAAAAGTATCAAATATGATACATATTCATTACGGTATAATTTGGAACTATGCATAATAAAATAATGGAATAAAATGCATGTGCTAAAAGTCGCTTCTATAAGGTTAGGGAAAGGGTTAAGATAGGTACATGTAACCACTATCTAGAAGAAACGTTCCCAATTAGCTATATACAAACTGTTTCGTATCACAGGCTTCTCTTAGCAATATAACTCTCTCTTTTAAATAGCGATCTGACGCAATTTTCAAACAGTATGTATTCAAATCGGACGCTTAAGTAGCTCGGCGTCTGATCAGGATTCAAAATGTTTTGCCTTCATCTTAAAGTTTCCCCAGAAACACAAAAATCTAACTTTGAAACATTTTGCTGACGACAAAATAGTTGTACATAAAACAGTTTATTAATTTATAGGGCAGAAAATCGGTTAATTTTAAAATTCGAAACTAATACATGTATAGCGGCTGCTTTAAAGGTTTGCTGTCTGCAAACTCTCAGATCAAAATTCGAAACTAATAACGGCTGCTAAAATGTTTTGCTGTCTGCCAACTCTCAAGGCAAGAATTATATTTTTTCTCTTGCAAGTCGTAAAGGCATTAAGTGGCCTTCATACAACATAGAAATTAGAGGTTCCAAATCAAGAATCATGCAATACTGGCTAAAAATGAGAGTACAGTGGAACCCCTCAAACAGGAACCTCAAAATACCGGAATTCTCTCTAAACCGGACAAATATTTTGGTCTCGTTTCCAACCCTTATTTGTGTAAACCAATCACACCATAAAATCGCTTTTAAATACGTCTTTGGTTTATTCCTACACTGAAAAAAACAGTTCCATACATTCTAGCAGGTGATAACTTAAAGCAGGTTGAAAGTAAAGCAGAATGTGCCTTAAGGCGCATTCTGCTTTACTTTCAACCTGTTTTAAGTGCCCGTATATATATCTTCCATAATAGAAACAACTATAGGATAATGGGTTCAAACCTCTCTAAACTGGACACCCTTTTAACCGGAAATTTATGTTGTCCCCACACTTGTCCGGGTAAGAGGGGGTTCACTTTATAAACTGCAGACGTAGCAGAATAAAGTGCTTGTTGTTTAAGACTAACATGCACATCTAATGCAGCTCATGATTATGCGTTCCATGGATTTTTAGGTCAGGGTGATTACTGGTGATAGATGGGAATAAATCGCATTTTCATGTTTATACGATAAAGTTCTTTTTGATTCTGCTTGGGAGAGATAAGGACAGTTTCAGATGAGATTTACCGGCGATGTCTTTTTCGATAGAAATGAAAGACACATTAAATTACACGTGAAATTTTCCGTAAATGCAAATGTCTTCTATTAAATATGTGTATCTTTTAAACCCTTTGCTGTTTAAATAGTTGCCGTCAGCTTATTATTTTTGCCTGTGTAGTTTTGAAATCATTAAAAGATCTCATAGTGATTCTGAAAGAAAATGAGTGTAAGTTCTAAACAGGTTGGCTCTCGGGTCAGGGCATACGTAGAGTGCGCAATAATATTGATCATACTTAAATCAAAATGTCTTTAAAATTCAATAGTCAGAGATGAGATGGGTTTTAATGTGTGGGTGGGAAAACTGTAAGGGTGGTCCTGATAAAACCCATGTCTGTTTATGTCAAAAAGTTTAATTATTTTAAAATAAAAGATATGGACAGCTTCACAGCGGAAAGAATTTATGCGGTATTGCAAACAGTGTAAACCCAGATCAGCAGCCACATTTTAACGCGACGGCTGATGCGGGTCTACACTGTTTGAAGCGATAATACGTGTAGAAATGTTCAATTTTTCTAATTGGGCTTACAAACAATGTAAACCTTGAGTAAACCTAGCAGCACATGAAAAGAATACAAATGTATCCATGGGTATTGCGGACAGTGTAGACAAAGATCAAGCGCCGCGTTGAAAATGACACTACTGATCAAGTTCTGCACTGTCTGCATATGTACTTAACTAACAATGTTACAGTTGATTCTAATAAAATAATAAAGGCGACCTTTATCAATGGCGGCGTTGCCATGGCAGAATAATGTATTCATACATGTACATGTATACACTCTTTGCAATTTATGAGTAATATTGTTCTCAACCATTGATCTCACAAACACTTTTCTAAGAATTACTTTTATACTAATGGTTACGTGATATACAGTGGAGAATCTGTTATTCTTTCCCAATAAACGCGTTTACGCTAAAACTATTATTTGGAGTGCAAACAGTTTGGAGCCAGATCAGACGCCGGGTAACCCGGCGTCTGATCAGGTTCCAAACTGTTTGCCACCAAGATAAACAAGAATTATCAGAATTATTCAAAAGTTGTACTTTTCAACGTTTTAGTGTTTTGCGTTTGCGTACGTTTGCGTTTAAACGGGAAAGAATAACAGATTCTCCACTGTATAAGAACAATGTTGATGACAGTTGAAATAACCATCTGCTGTAAACTGCCCTGCCGTCGAATCCATTCTCTTATCCGTTATCTATATTTCATTTCCTAACATATTACATAAGACTTAACCCCTTTCCCGCCATAAGTATCGTCTTTATAAAATTGTCGTCTGCTTATTTTTTTCAACGTAATATTTTCGGGACCATAATTCATAAGTTATCCATACGAGTGTCAAACAGTTTGGATCCAGATCAGACGCCGAGTTACTCGGCGTCTGATCCGGATCCAAACTGTTTGCAAATGCCAGTACAGTTAGGCTTGGCGGTGTTAGGGTATACTGTTCAGCCGTTTCGGATTTTCATCAGACGCCAAAGCACTCGGTGTCTTATCTGTTTTTCACTTGTATGAACATGTCAGATTGCTGACTGACGTCCAAAACGCTACACTAGGTCACGCTCGGATCCAGGGGTCGGCAGTAGGGATTCGAGGGTATGAACCCCTCGGAAACCCTAAAAAGGGGAAATAAAGAGATGGGAACACTGATTTAAATGTTGTTCAATGGAGATGGCGGTATGCTGCCTCTAGTCTAAACAAAAAGCAAAGCAATACCCTATATTGTATAAAATGTCAATTTCCTGCAATTGTTGAAGATTTCTTTTCATTCTGAAGGGCAAATATAGTTGGCAGTCTGATCAGATTCCGGATTACCCGGGGTCTGGTCACGTTCCAGACTGTTTGCAGTTGAAAAAATGGTTTTTAGCATGAAATATTGGAGAAATCGTTATTCTTTCCCGTTTAAACGGAACCGAAAATCAATTGCATTGCAATAAAATGTACAAAATAAAAAACTCTTTGACAACTATTATTCTTCGGTTTTATACGATGGCAAACAGTATGGAGCCTGATCAGACGCCGGGTTACCCGGTGTCTGATCTGGTTCCAAACTGTTTGCAAGTGAAATAATAGTTTTAGCGTAACGCGTTTATTGGGAAAGAATAACGTGTTCTCAACTGTGAGCATGTTTATTTGGAAATCCACGAAATGTTATATCTTTTCGGTTTGATCCCCTCTGAGAAAAAAAATGGCTGAATACCTACACGCCGCGTAGGAGAAACGTAGACGTCGTAAAGACTCGTAATCACCATCTGATTATAACGAGATTATCGCCAGGGTCATTTATTCAAGCTGATTGATCAAATATTGAACACATATACCACGTCTTTTCTTTATTGCTAGACCTTGATTTAATTTAGAACTGCATAATTATATTATGAGACCAAAATAACATTCATTTGTGCAATATAATTATATCGATTATTTTAGATAAATCTATAACTTACAAATCCATGCAGTGCTTACAGTGGATAATCTGTTATTCTTTCCCGTTTAAACGCAAACGTACGCAAACGCAAAGCACTAAAACGTAAAAAAGAACAACTTTTGGACAATTCTGATACTTCATTTTTATCTTGGTGGCAAACAGTTTGGAGCCTGATCAGACGCCGGGTTAACCGGCGTCTGATCTGGCTCAAAACTGATTGCACTGCAAATAATAGTTTTAGCGTAAACGCGTTTATTGGGAAAGAATAACAGATTCTCCACTGTACATGCATATGTGGGCCCTTCCTATCCGAATGTGTATTTCTGTCTCGTTATAGCAATCCCTGGGATCCCAACCCTACTCACTTTTTGTGGTCAAATACACGTCATAGTATTCAAAAACGAAGTCCCTCTTTTATCATAGTCTATACTGTTTTCAATTGTCAAGTGATACATCAGATGATTAGATCCACGCTATTTGTCATTATCGGAAATGGTGTTTCTTCTTACAGTTCGATCCCTATAATACAGTTAGACTGCTGTTCACATATTAAAAGCATGTACTATTGGAAGAAGCATTGATATATATTGAAATATTTGACTGCTTACTGTGTCATGTAACCCTTTCGCTGCCATTATTACTGAAAAACGACTCTCACAGTCGTTGACGTACAGTGTATTATCGTCTGCTTAAATTTGTCGTCTGTTTTTTATGGAATTTCAAGTTTTAAACTTTTTAACTCAAGAAACATTGCCAAGAGTGTCAAATTGTTTGGCTCCTGATCAGACGCGGCGTCTGATCTGATTCTTAACTTTTTGCATACCGGTATATTAGTATTATAGAGCCTGAAGCGAAATGGTTAATGCTTGAAAATGGAAATGCAGAAAGCATTTAGTTGATACCTTTCTATAATCTATAACGTCTACGATTAATATTTTAAGTGGTCAATTGCACAAATTTGGCCAAAAAACATTTTATCTAGTATAATTTTCTTCGTTATCAATAACTTAGAATAGAGGAAAGTGTTTGCAGGAGAAAGACACGCCCAAAACAGATGACTATCTTTTGATAACTCGTGATTTTACAGAATAATCCGAACACTGTTTGGCATATATTTCAAGACTTACACAAGATTTAGGTTTCAGATAAGAATTTTGTTTTTAGTACCACAGAATCTTAAAGATCTTGAAGCGGGTACGCAATGTCAGTTTAGAAATATTTTGGCATATGTTTACCTTGGGTTTTGGCATATACAGTGCCAATACCTACCGTTATTCAAGTCCCGCATGCCTGAATCATGGCAAGATATTTAACTTATTGGTTTTATTTTGCCATGAGATGTTAACTATCGGTTCTATTTAGCCATGAAACTCTAGTCAATCTTATAAAAAGCGACAAATAAGAGAATTCTAAAGACCAGGTGACTGTTTTGATACATGCACAAGATACAAAGTGATGCCAAGGAACATTCTGCATTATATTTGTCCTGTATACGGCAATCAAATGGTTTCTTTTAAGCGGTCATTTAATACAAGATTAACATACATACAGTGGAGAATCTGTTATTCTTTCCCGTTTAAACGCAAACGTACGCAAACGCAAAGCACTAAAACGTAGAAAAGTACAACTTTTGGACAATTCTGATAATTCATGTTTATCTTGGTGGCAAACAGTTTGGAGCCTGATCAGACGCCGGGTATCCCGGCGTCTGATCTGGCTCCAAACTGTTTACACTGCAAATAATAGTTTTAGCGTAAACGCGTTTATTGGGAAAGAATAACAGATTATCCACTGTAATCATGATATTAAAATGAGTCACATTTTCGAGCGTTTTTTTCCATGGAAACACGAAAAAGAATGCAGCACAGTTCCTCTGTTGTGACCATTAGCAATTAATGCATACAATGACGGGGTTTGTTGAGGAGAGCGATTTGACATCGATACGAGCATTTGCGGTTTGGATTCTGCTCAGACGAAGAGAGGCTAAATGTCTGATCTTAATCGAAATTGCAAAATACTGTGTACTCGAGATAAGGCAGAGAAAGGTCTGTGTCGCCAAAGTGTTATGTATTTTATGTTATCAATCGTTTAAACCATTGAACCATATTGCCATGTATAAGCGTCCTATACAAACATGGCACACGTGAAGAGTACACCTGGTCCATAAACAGCCAGTAGACTAAGATCAGAGGGTTCCTACAGGAGTCCTCTGACAAGATTTTTTACTGCTTATCAATTTGCAATATCAAAATGTGTCAAACGACACTAAATAGTCAAATTAATTGGAAACTGGAATTATCCATTGAACTTTCAGGGTTCATTGAGTTACATAGAACATGTTATGTAGATGGACTTTACTATTATTCGAAAGCGACATTGCTTCTATTTAGATACAAGTTTATTTTAGGCAACACAGAAACACATAATTTGAAACTAGTTAAAACATTGGGTAATCAGCCAACATTGTTTAACCCCTTCACTGCCTTACCCCGAGTGCAGTAGTTATTTGCAAACAGTTTGACACTCGTTTAAATATTTCTTAAGTCAAAATACATAAAAATTGTTTTAAGAAATAGAAGCAGACGACAATATTTTTAATTTGATGACGTCACGGCAGTGAAGGGTTTAACGAACAATCCCATCAGATAAGGAAGCCTGGTAAGTTGAGACAGGAATCACAGGTCAGACTCGCTCCCATCACTTGACATTGTCTTGATTGGGGCAATAACATTTATCTCCCAAGATACCATACAGCTTCATAAACAAGTGTTTTATAGGCTACTAACTTTCCGCCGTCTGGCTGCTTGAAAGATGTTGCAGCTTTCGTCCCGTACCTCTTCGTACCTTAGAAGAGTACACCAAAAAACAATTGATACATGTTAGAGGCCACTGAATGAGAGCTTCCAAACACTGAACAACTCTGATAGACGAACAATATTTTCTATTGAAATGGGTTTTTTTTAATAATAGTTTTTAAAATGAACTTTTAGATAAAGCACCCCTTATATCAAACATGGACTTATCCAATGTATAAGCATGGAAGAATTCACTGGACGCTAACGTGCCAATGTCGTCTGCATTGAAACTGTGGTCTGAATTAGATTTTCAAACTTAAATTTAAGACAATTCAAAAACTAACAGTTTGCATCCTGACTGGACGCCGCGTAACGCGACGTCTGCAAACAATCTCCTATTGGGGTCTACGGCAATGAAAGATTTAAACCAAAACTGTTATCTACAACTGCTAATTTCCAGTTTCATTTTAAATCCTTACGGGCTTTGAATATTGTCTATTCGAATGCAGTTGGAAATTACTTAAATACTTTAATAGTCGTTGTATAAGCTGGTCGTCTGTAAAGAGTTCAAGTGCTTTGCTTTGGAATATTTTTATCTCTTAGAGGGGCTTCGGTAACTGATACTAATGGACACAGTAAAACCTTGATTTAACGACCACTCGCAGGTAACGACAAACGACTCGCATACAACGACCTACCACTTACATTTTCGTTTCCGTTGTTTTAGAAAAACGTGACTGCTAAACGCAGGATGAAAGTAAAGCGGAAAGCTCCTTAGGGAGCTTTCCGCTTTACATTCATCCTGCTTTTAGCCAATTATTGTCTTTAATACATGTTCAATCAATGATATTTTTCTGAGCTGTCGTAGTGTCTCGATTTTATTGCATTTACTATATGACCCGCTCATTTACGTCTGATCGACTGAAATTGTTCTTATTGTTGAAGCTCCTTATCCTGCTAGGCTGGACTTAACTGGAATTAAGGCACAGCTTACGTACAGTAACTCGGCGTCTGTTCAAGTTTCAAAACTGGTTTACACAATTATTGACATACATCTTGCGTCAAACAGACGTAAAACCTAAAATTGAAGAAATACGCAGACGAAAACTTTTGCAGCAAATGACATACTAGCATTTGATTGGTTAATATTTGTTTTGCTAAAAGCAAATTGACAGGCGGAAGAATTCAAAGGTGATCCGGATAAGATACGAGATATCTCTGCGTCCAAGTTGATCTCTGTCAAAGTATCAATTGTAAAGATGATTTAGTAGTCTGTGGCATAAAATGGCGATTGTTTGCATTGAAACTCGATGCAACTAGGACAGGTAAACCCCGTATCTTGCCACTAGCATGCTGGTTTGTATTTGCAAACAGTTTGAATCCAGATCAGACGCCGAGTAACTCGGCGTCTGATCTGTATCCAAACTATTTGATACGTGTTTTGGGGATTTTCTTATCCAGAAAACATGAAATTTTGATTTTGTAGAATGTTGCAGACGATCATTTTTAAGCAAACGATATTATGACGGGAAACTATTATATGCAAACCTTTTTGGCAACTCTAGATGTACAGTGGAGAACATGTTATTATTTCCCGTTTAAACGCAATGGAAACGCTTTAGCGGTGCAATAAAATTAAGAAAAACAACTATTTGACAACTCTGACTACCGGTATTTAATCTGAGTTGCAAACAGCTTGGAGCAAGATCAGACGTCGGGATGTCCGGCGTCTGATCAGGCGCCAAGCTGTTTGCCACTCTGACGAAAAACAATGTAGAATTTTCAAAATATCGTGTCATTTTCTACAGTTTACTGAATTTGTCTTTGAGTTTAAGTTTCGTTTAAAACGGGGACGACTAACGAATTCTTCACTGCACAACCAGAGCTCAAAGAGCATTCAAATTCTAGTCAATCAAACAATATCACTTATAAATATCAGCATATTTTCTATCAGCATCATTAATCACATATTTACCTCAAGAGGCCCTGTGTTATCTAAATATTCTCAAGAGCTTCCTATTTAAAATACAGTTAGGCTTGATTTACAGTGGAGAATATGTTATTATTTCCAATTAAACGCTTGAATACTAAAATCCTTATGTCCACTGTAAACAGTTTGGATCCAGATCAGACGCCGGGTAACCCGGCGTCTGACCAGGCTCCAAACTGCTTGCCACTCAAATTAGAATAAATTATGATAATTCTTTTTTAAAATGTAGTTTTCTACATCTTGATTTTATTCGTTTGCGTTTCATTTGCGTATAAACGAGAAAGAATAACATCTGTATCCTCTTTATATGTTAGAATTTTTTGCTTTTCTGTTTAAACAATATTAAAGACGTTTTAACAACATTTCAAAACCATGTTAGTCTTGGCTTGTAAACGCTATTAAACCATACCTGAAGATAGGGTGAATAATTATGTGATAACGATAGTTTTGTATTACCAAAGTGTTGATCTAGATCTCAGGGTGCTTTCTATGGTCTTCATTTCTTTGAAGGTCACATGGCTTCTCTTACGGCGATAAAATAGATCAGTTCGGGATTAATTGTAATGGGTTTATTCTTGCTTCACGTGCAAGATAATTTCATCTCTAGACTTTTCTCTCACCTTTTGCTAAATTGTACGAAGGAAAATATAACTGCTTATGTCTATTTTGGCATGTGGCTTAAAAATAACTAGAATATATGTTGCCAACATTTGGAAATCCATTATTGCCTATGGCTCTATAAAACTTTCAACTTCTTGCGTCATACCTACATAATTATGTTAACGAATATGGATAAAATACTAAGCTACTCGTTAGAAAGTTTGCATTTTGAGTGGCTGGTAGCTGCTTAGTGCAAGTTAAATGTAAAGCGAAACCGTGGCGTAAATTGGCTGCTTTACTCATATTCTGATGGTCGCTTTAAGCAATATAAAAGTAAACCAAAACGTCCATATGAACATTCTGCTTTGCTACATTTGTAACAATGCTTTAAACCCAAACTCTTACCGGTACAGGGGCCCGTTTCATAAAACCTCATACGACAAAAACGGTCGTAAGTCAAAACTTTAAAATACGTTATATTTGTGATTTCTGTATCTAATGCTGTCCTTTGACATCTCTTTGGAGTCGTCTTTTCAAGATGATTCCAAAAAAGATGTCACAAGACAGGATTAGATGTAGAAATAAATCATAATTGAGACTTTTATAATCTGACGTACGACAACATTTGTCGTACGAAGTTTTATGGAACGGGTCCCTGGTATATAACTACATGTATTTACTATTAGCAGACATTTTGCATAATATTATAGTCTTCCATAGTTCTTATGTACATAAATGACATGGTTGCAGTAAATTGAAATTAATATGAGATACATATAATTCATGTTGAAAATCCTGAGAGTACTCCACGACACTCTAAATAGATAAAGAAACTTGAAAATTCAACTTGCTGATTTTGTGAAACAAGTGTTATTTAGTCCTCGTAAGCTGTTTTTTTTTTTACATGTTTAAGGCTTTGTTTTAACTGATTAAACGAATGAATGGTTTCGAGTCAGGCCACGTGTTAATGAACAGAAGTAGGGTAAAAAGGACTGTGATAGATTCGTGTAGCTGGCCTTTTCCTGCCTGTTACTACATATAGTTCTTCACTGCATGTGAAACATCAATTAACTCCCTTATCGTGTTATACGCAAATTTTCTAACATTTGTAAACAGTTAAGATCCAGATCAGACGCCGCGTGACGCGGCGTCTGATCTGGATCCAAACTATTGGTCAATCATTCTTAACTTTTCTTTACCGTGGAGAAGTATAAAAACAATTTTTGATTCTTTTCGTCGGACGAAACATTTGAAACAGACGACAATTCAGCAATGTCAGGGAAACCCCCTTTCCTAGCAATCTGTTGCAATTTCGTCTGCTTCATAGTTTTTCATCTGCGATTTTTGTTTTGAATTATATTCTAATAATCTAAGAGTCCTAAAAACGATTATCAAACAGTTTGGATCCAGATCAGACGCCGCGCTTCGCGCCGTCTGATCTAGATCCACACTGTTTACAAAGTCTTATAAAGTCTCGATTAGCCGATGAAAGGTTAACCAAGTATTAGCTAACCCTGACTTCACGTGTATCTGCTAACAGTTTGGACCTTGATCAGACTCCGAGTAACTTAGCATCTGAACCAGATCCAAACTATTCGAAATTCATATCGATGTTCTCTTTGGTAAAAATTGATTTAATTCAAAATTTTGCAATAAAAGCAGACGATATTTTAAGTAGACGAGATTCGGACAGTGAAAGCGTTAGCTGAATACGTAGAGGGTTAATAATTTATGTTGGTGAGGTATTACAAGTGTGCTGAAGCAGGAGCCATCGATTTGAAATGGACTGTAATTAAGGCTAACATTTAAAGTGACCTTTGCTTGAAATTAGAAATTGGATTTTAATGATTAAAACAATGCATATACATGTTCATGATGTACTCGCTATAACCGCGAATCATTAGTGAATTCGACTCAAAGACACCTAAAACTTAAAATGGACTATTCCAGTGCCTAATTAAAACAAGTCCATTTTTTAATATTTAAGTTTGTTTTAGGATTGTTGTTTTTTCTTAGGTTTTGGTTTGTTTTTTTGCAAAATCATAAGTAATGCAAACCCTCATCAGATGTATCATGTAGGGCATTCACTGTTTGCTATTTTACAGTAGAGAAGACGCTATTCTTTCCAAATATAGGCGTTTACACTAAATATTTATTTCCTTTGCAAACAGTTTGGAGCCTGATCAGACGCCGGGTTATCCGGCGTCTGATCAGGCTCCAAACTGTTTGCAATTGAGATTAAAGTGACAAGCACACCAGGAGAATCTATTGCACTATGCAGGTACATGTATAAAATACATTAACCTTGATACATGTAATACATGTACTTGAAATTGTCACAGTTTAGTTATGCTGAAAAAAGGTCATTTTCTTGAAAATCGATTTTGGCTTGATGTAGTTAGAACTACATGTACATGTACCTTTCATCCTTACAATAGTGTTTACGTTTAAAAATGGTTTCATCTGAGAGCATAGCACTTGTTCACTCTCCACAGAACACTAGATATATATCAGACACACCACAGGGACCTGGCACGATTGATTTTTGAGAGAAAAAATTGTCAAAAGGTATATATAGAGACAAGGGGTACAACTGATTGTTAGTACATGCTCACCCTATCTCGACAAAACCGGGCATATCATAAATAATAATTGATAAAACGACACCCTTTTTGCACTTCTGTCTAGCTTATATAATACCCTTCCATAAAAACATAACATAAAACCAACTGTAAGCATGCACTTTCAAAAGTAATTGCATTTACTCACAGAAATCAACGACTTTTGGAAAACGGGACAGGTGTTCGTTCACAGCTGAAACCGCATTGACCACTACTGTGTGCTTGTATAGGCGGTAATATCGAACATGACAGTCATACAGTTCCATGGATATCCATTTTTTACACCGATCAAAGCGGATTTATACTCAAACCATTGCAATACCAACAACAAATTTGCATGTTTTCATCGGCAGTAAAGCTCTACTTGTACATGTAGGCTTTTTTGGTACGGCAATGATTTGAGAAGAAATCAGCTTTGATCGGTGTCAAACCTGTATATTTATGGAACTGTATGACTGTCATGCTCGATATTACCGCCTAAACAAGCGTACAGTAGTTGTCAATGACTGTAACACTCGATTACCGCCTAAACAAGCATACAGTAGTGGTCAATGCTGTGTTAGCAGTGAACGAACACCTGTCCCGTTTTCCAAAAGTCCTTGATTTCTGAGAGTAAATGCAAATACTGTTGAAAGTGCATCCTTACAGTTGGTTTTATGTTATGTTTTTATGGATGGGTATTATATTAGCTAGACAGAAATGCAAAAAGGATGTCGTTTCATCAATTATTATTCGTGATATAACCGCTTTTGTCGAGATAGGTTGAGAATATACTAACAATAAGTTGTACCCCTTGTCTCTATATATACCTTTTGAAAAAATTTATCTCAAAAATCAATCGTGCCGGGTCCCTGTGAGACACACTGGTGTACAATTCTTTCCCGTTTATACGCAAACGAAACGCAAACGAATTGCAAACAAATGTAGAGAATTACAATATTTAAAAAAAAGTCTACAATATTTTTTTTCTGAGTAGCAACTCGTTTGGAACCTGATCAGACGCCGGATTATCCGGCGTCTGATCTGGCTCTGAACTGTTTGCAATGGAAAAACTGTTGTAGCATAACTGCGTTTACTGGGTAAGAATAACGTTTTCTCCACTGTATAAAAACTGGAGCCGCTTGTTTACAGCGAGTACTCGATGCAGTTGTTTCGAGATAAGCTTCATTAATTAGGTATTAGCCAGTTCCTTCTGCTTTTGAGTACAAGAGGATAGTGCGGCCATTTCTCAATAACAAGTAATTGTTGTTCGCCCCCGCTAAAGAAAATTAATACAGGCAGCAGCTTACAAGAAATGCAGACGTACATGTATAGTAAAGCAGAATTTTTGTATAACCCATTCATCCATGAAATAGCCGGCTTGTCCATCGTTTGACAACTTTGTATTTCATAATTACAAAGAATGCAGACCCTGATCAGATGATTCAAATAGGAGACCTCTGATCAGGATATACACTGTTTTCATAGGACATACGCTTTCACGGGTACATGTTTTGTTAAGTACAAGTTAACTTGTGGCTACGGTTGAATAGGTTACATGTAACACATTCAACCCTTACGACGGGTATACTCGTCATTTACAAACAGTGTAACTGTGAGAATTACACTTGTCCGATGCAAACAGTGTAGACCCTGATCAGAGGGCTCCTTCGGGAGCCCTCTGATCAGGGCATACACTATTTGTCATTTTGAAATATATAGTTAAAATCAACCCTAAAACGTCAAAAATGTACTAGACTTATTTTGAAATTGAAATTGCCCATAAAAAGTTTCAAGGGCGAATGAGTTAAAAAAAAAAAAAAAGCATTTTGCATTATTTTTACAAGGCGCTTCATGCTAAAAGGCGACATTGCGAACTGTTTGGATCCTGACAAATCGCCGCGTAATGCGGCGTATGTTTAGGACACTCGTATCGACATTTCTTCACTGTTTTTATAAATATTGCAGACGACACTACCAATGCAGACGATATTTTGGCGGTAAGAGGCTTAAAGCAGACGATAAAACTTGGCAGTGAAATAGTTAAGCAAGCTCTTTTCTAAGAGATATCTATATTTACTGTCTTTAAACAATAATGGTCGATAAACTAAAGATTGAAAAGATCTGTAGTGGATATGTGTACTTGTTTCATTTGCTCTTTCAATGGATGTTTTTTGCCCTTGTTTTTATTGTTGTTGTTGTTATTTTTCATAATGATTCTTATATTTTCTTTTTTGTTTTTTTAGATTGGCGAGGACATAACTTTGTGCCTGTTTAACAATGTCGACTATCTACTGATATCAAAAGGTAGGTTGAATTCAAATAACTGACAAGGTCAACCCTATTCGTGGAGAAAACGTTATTCTTTCCCGTTTAAACGCAAACGAAACACAAACGCATTGCAATAAAATGTAGAAAATGATATACAGTAAAACCTCTCTATAACGGCCACTAAAACGAGGACTAATTGGTTATTTAAATGACAGGTGACAGCTTAAAGCAAGGTGACAGTAAAACAGAAAGCTCCTACAGGAGCTTTCTGTTTTACTGTCACCATGCTTTAAGCAGTCACCTGTCAAAAACAACTAATAAATTAGCACACTTTAGTGGCCGTTATAGAGAGGTTTACATACTAGTTTTAACCTGAGTGGCAAAGAGTTTGGGGCCTGATAAGAGGCCGGGTTACCCGGCGTCTGATCTGGCTCCAAACTGTTTGCAACGGAAATAATTATTTAAGCGTAAACGCGTTTACTACATGTAGGAAAGAATAACGTTTTATTCACTGTAGTAAGCAACTACTAAATAAGGTATCCTCTTGATCTTCAAACACAAGTGATCGCTTAAAGGGACTCGCAACCGGATGGTGTTCTTGTCAAAATAAAATAAAATACTCAAATAAAAGCAAATTTGTGGCATTATTTGGCTTTTGACATTAAAAAAATATGATCAGTCCAAAAAACGTCTCAAGAATCGTCACCGAATCTTAGTTTTTAGATATTTTCCATCGTTTTTCCATAGCGTTAGCTAACGGTATAGTTGTTGTTGTTGCTTCTCTACACGGGGTCAGACATAAACCCGAGCCGAATAATGTTCTATTAATAGCTATCATTGAAGTACGTTAATTCGCTACCATATATATAGAGAGCGTCCGTAGCCGAGGGCGTAAAGGCGATGCCTCATTTTTCATTTTTGTCTCCGCATGGATGGTCACGGGTTCGAATCCCACCAGAGCCTCTTCTTCTTTTTTTTTGGAAATGCATTTTTTAACAGAATTTATTATCCTAAACTAAATTTTACCCATTTTTATAAGCATTTGACATATATTTACAAATTACTATTTTTAATGCTTGATCCGGTTGTGAGCCTCTTTAAGGTAATGCATGGCAAACAGATTGGAGTAATACCCGGGGTTACCCGGCATCTGATCTGGCTCCAGACTGTTTGTTTCATCAATTATTGTCATTAGATTTTGTCCTGTATAAAGCAAAAACCTTCCACGTAAGCTATTCATATACCCAATTCTAGTAGTCGCTTAATACAGGTTATGTTGTTTCATTTTACATCCTTTCACACAATATAACATTTGTTTGCATGAAGATACAGTGGAGAGGACGTTATTCTTTCCAAATAAACGACTTTACGCTAAATCTATTGTTCCCATTGCAAACATTGTGGGGCCAGATCAGACGCCGGGTAACCCGGCGTCTGATCAGGCGCCAAACTGTTTGTCACTCTGATTAACATGAATATAGTAAGAGTTATCGAAAAGTTGTCATTTACTACGGTTGTACAGTGGAGAATCTGTTATTCTTTCCCGTTTAAACACAAACGTACGCAAACGCAAAGCGCTAAAACGTAGAAAAGTACAATTTTTGGACAATTCTGATATTTCATGTTTATCTTGGTGGCAAACAGTTTGGAGCCTGATCAGACACCGGGTTACCCGGCGTCTGATCTGGCTCCAAACTGTTTGCACTGCAAATAATAGTTTTAGCGTAAACGCGTTTATTGCGAAAGAATAACACATTCTCCACTGTACTTTTGTTTGCATGTAGATACAATGATGAAGAATTCATTCGTTTCCAATAATCGAGTTTACGCTAAAACTATTTTTTCCACTGCAAACAGTTTGGAGCCAGACCAGACGCCACTCTGATTAACATGAATAGTGCATTGTAAGAGTTATCAAAAAGTCGCCATTTCCTACGTTTATAATACGACGTGTTTGCGTTTCGTTTGCGTTTAAACGGGAAAGAATAACGTCATCGCAACTGCACATGTATACATGTACTATAACAATCAACAGCCCCCTCAATGAAAGAGCATCCACCTCCTAATAGTCTCTGTATGCGTCGACACAAATGAGTTTTCATAATTAAACGTTTTACCACGCTAGGCTATTTGTGTCTACAGTAATTTACAGAGATTACTAAGTCCTGCCTTCTGTTTCTTGAAAAAGAAATGTCAAATTGTTCAAGCCCAGCGCGTATAAAGCGTTTGAGTTGAGTCTATGTAAGTTCTCAAGTATTTAATGGGTCAGATTTAAGCCTATGCTCAAATCGAACCAATCAAATGTGTGAGAATGATTTAAGACTCAACTCAAACGCTTTATAAACATGGACCCTGATCCAGAAGAGACACTGGTATACTCGACTCGGGTCATAACTGGAAACGAGCTACCTTTTTTATTTTTTTTATCACACAATTACCCAAAGGTTGCTACATGTAAAGGCGTTATATTCTTTTACAAGTAAATGTAGACGCATTGCAATAAAATATAGAAAATTACACTTTTTAACAGTTCTTACGATTTATTTTAGTTTGAGTGGCAAACAGTTTGGAGTTTATAAGAAATAACGTCTCCACTTTAATGTTTGCCTCCGTTACAATTAAACCGGTGACCATTTAAAGCAATGTCCATTAGCTGTCGCTTATAAAGTTACTTTGTCAAATGCATGTTAAAAGTAATGCAGAATGCTTACTGCATTATTTTCTTCTTGCATTTAGCAGTCACCTGCAATTTGATTCATGTGAATTTCCTCAAATAAATCCATTTAACCATTTCGCTACCAGGCTCTATACCACTTATATAAACAACCAGTCTGATCAGGATCCAACTATATGACATTGATATAAATACTTCATTTTTAAAATTCAAATTGCCCTAAATTTTAAATACAAGCAGACGATGAGTGTGCGAGCAAACTTTGTTATAGCAGTGAGAGTATATGAGACGGGTTATGACGTCATGGTACGGCAAGTTTTACTGTTTTGACATCATAACTATCATCAACTTTAAACATATCATCTGCATCAATTACTGTAAGACATTTATACTATAAACACGTTCATATGAAAGCCATACAGTTTAGATTCAGTAACTCGGCGTCTGATCTGAATCCAAACCGTTTGCAATGACGAGTGTATTGGGGATTTGTCACTGAATGGGGTTACATGTAACAATGTCAGATTTATTTCTGGCTTGTCAAGAATAATGAGAGCTGTGTACTCATCATGAATTATTTCGCAGACTATTGTTCGAAAAAATAAAAGACAGTCCCAGACGTCCACGAGACCTATATATATTTTACGGGAAGGTAAAATGAATGTGTTCACCGGGTACGGCTAAACCTTGAGCACATTACGTTATTGTCGTCTGCAAAAATTGTAGTCTGCAACATGTTAAATATTTGATATATCTGCGTTTTCTTTACGATTACATTCTCAGAGTAGGAAACAGTTTGGATCCAGATGAGACGCCGAGTTACTCGGCGTCTCATCTAGATCCAAACTGTTTGCAATGATTTGCAGAGGTTTCGCCCGTAACGTGTAGAGGGTTAATGGCGGAAAATCGTAAATTGCATCAACCAAATTGTATTTTATGTCATCCCTCATTGAAAACGGTCAATACGTTTTATGGTCCATTACACTTTTTAAGTGGTGGTAGACTCCCCGGTCTTATACCTAATCCCGCCATATTTCGAACGTATCGTCTGCTTGGAAATAATAATTATCGTCTGTAACATAAATATCAAAGAAGTTTTTTACTGAGAAATTCTCAATATAAATGTCAAACGGTATGGACCCTGGTCAGACTCCAAGATAACGCGACGTCTTATCAGGGTCCAAACTGTCGGCAAAGGCCGCTAACGTCGTACTTTGCGGAATAAAGGTTATCTGATATGAAGCCTGAATTCTATATACAGGTACTATACGTCATCATGGAATCTAGGTATGCCCTGTAATTTCGGTTTTAAATCCGCTATTAAAACTTTTTTTTCTTTAAATAAAAAGAATATATATATCTTTAGGTATATTAAATATAATGCAGTGTATCTTGAGACAATAGAGTCAAAACTTTCCGAAATTCTTAACAGTGGACCGTGTGCGGCTTGCGAAAGGTAAAATAACCTGTCCACTTAAGCCCTTTCCTGCTAAAACACTACGTTATAACTGCTGCAATATTGTTGCCTAGTATGTATATCTAACTTCACTTTTGAAATGTCTTATTAATTAAAGAAAATTGAACAATAGGCTCAAACAGTTTGGATCCTGATCAGACGTCGAGTTAACTCGGCGTCTGATCAGGATCCAACCTGTTTGCAATTGCAATATAGAGTAACTCTTTGCAATACAAGAGTCAAGAGGATATCCTTATAACGGAGAGGACATCTTGTCTGGTTCCAAATTATCGCCAGCTTGTAGTATAAAATCTTACCTTTGATTACCCATTTCTACGCCAAATCTGCAATGAAAGATGCAGTACACATTATAACAAGACCAAGCCCCGATTTCTATTACATTTAAAAATAGTTCTACCTGTCTCCAAAACAGTTTACAAGGAGTGCAGTTGAAAAAACGTAAACGAAACGCAAACGCAAATCACTAAAATGTAGTAAATTACCCTTTAATTAAATTCTAAAAAAAATATTGAGTGGCAATCAGTTTGTTAACCCGGCGTCTGATCTTGCTCCAAACTGTTTGCAATAGAAATAAAAGTTTTCGCGTAAACGCGTTTATTGGGAATGAATAACGTTTTCTCTACTGTATCTATAGCCTAAAATATCTTCCTACCTGTCTCCAATACTGTTTGCAAGGCGTACCAGTCGGACATCCAAACGCATTAGTGTATCGTTTGTGATTCCATTGATTAATTGATTGGTCGTAATAAGGTAAGGTCTTTGTTTGAGCTATCTGGATATGATAATGATGCTTCAACTGATAATTGACCAGGAAATAGTTCAGAATCTAACCTGATTTATTGTAAAGCATCGTGTTTCAAATTTAGCCTGTGTTTTCGTATTACAGTAATGTTGAAGCCTGCTACAGCGAAGCTCGCTTATAACAAACAATTGGATATAACGAACTATTGAATATGACGAACTATTTGATATAACGAACTATTTGATATACCGAACTTTTTTATTTTACGAAATTGAACGAACTGTTTTGATATAACGAACTATGTGATATAACGAACTTTCTGATATAACGAACTATTTGATATAACGAACTATTTGATAAGAAGAACTTTTGGATATAACGAAACAAAATGTACCCCCCTTCCCTTTATATCGTAAAGTAAAATTGATATGATATAAAGAAATTTGGATATAGTATATAATGAAATAAATCAGACAGTTCCGAGAACTACATTATAAGTGAGCTTTGCTTTAATAAGTTAGAGCAGTAGAAATAATTAATGATGTCATATGCAGGTAGCTGCTCGAAGTAAGATGATGATATAACAGAAAGCCCCCTTTGGGAAGCTTTCTGTTTTACTTTCATCTTGCTTTTAACAGTCTTCCCCCTAAATACCGGAACTAAGTATCATTTTTGTTTGGCGTAATATATGAAATTTACTGTACATGAAACCAATATGGATAGAATTTCAAAGCTCCAGACGATCTTAAGACATTACTGAATCCATATAAGACATACGTCCGTTTATTGAAAATATAGACCGACCTTGACCTTTAGAATATAAACGACGGGTTGGTCTGCATTTGCAAACTGTATTGGATCCATATAGACCAAGAATCTGGATCAGACGTTTGCCGTTCTTGCCACAAACAAGACAATTGTGTTCAAGCTATTCACGGCTGCAATGTCGTCTGCTTAAAATTGTCGTCTGCTGTTTTTCTCAAAGTTACTTATTGGACATTTTTACCTAAAGAACTTAATGACGAGTGACCAAACAGCTTGAATAGAGATCAGAGGCCTCTGATCTGGATTTAAACTGTTGGCAAATGTTGGCAAATTTTCCTCCCTATAACTACTCCCACCGAACAACGCTCACAATTTGTGTCCCCCATTAGGTGTCGTTGCAGAGAGGGGCGCTGTAATATTAAATCGTTAGATGTACGTATTGCTTGAATCGTGTAATAAGTTGCTAATACAGTTGATACGACATTAGTTTTTCAAAAATGAACGCGTTATGTAAAAACCTTTTGATCCGACGCCGGGTAACCCCTGCTAATCATGCTCATAACTGTTTGCCATTGAGGACGAAAACATCGCTAGAAATGTCAATATATTGTAATTTTCTACATTTTTATTTTATTGCGTTTTCGTTTTAAACGAGGGGAAGTAACGTTTTCTCCACTGTAGCTCTATGGTGAGCAGATCTTCTCCTAGTAATATGACAGTGCCTGCATTGTTTGTTTAGTTTATGTAACGTCCATGTCATATAATGTCATATCACCAATAGCTAATGGACGGTCGAGAGACTCGGAAAACAGCGGAAGACCAACGTGTATAAGTGCTTATGTCAGTGGGATAATTGAGTAGCAGTCATACAATATACTTTAACTCACTGAACCCTAGCGACGAGTATACTCGTCATTTACAAACAGCGTGTCTGTAAATACTACACTTGTCCTATGCAAACAGTGTAAACCCTGATCATAGGGCTCCGTAAGGACCCCTCTGATCAGGGTCTTCACTGTTTGTCTTTAATCAACCCTAAATAGTCAAAAATGGATTGGACATATTTTGAAATTGGAATTGTCCATTATGTTTCAGGCGTGAATGAGTTAATAGACGCATTCTGCTTTCCTTTCAGTCTGCTTTAGGCTACCATCTACAATAATATATAAAACATTTATTGTGGTACATGCCCATAACTGAATAAAGTGCAACTATTTTTCACAAAGGGTGAATGAATTTACGACGAAAGAAAATGTATCTATGGGGTAATGGGTAAAGTGAACGTAACAACGGTCATTGTTCTAGGGTAGACGTTGACCTTGTCTATGTCGACTAAGCTTTTCGGAGGATTGTAACAAATGTATAATGTAAAACAATATCTTATCTGATTATTACGTTCTCCTATCAGTTCAAGACATGTAAAGAACTTTGATATTTCGATTTGTTCATCATGAAAAATCGAGGAAATGTTAAATTATCCTAAACGGTTGCATCGCATGGCAAGTTGCAGACGTCATGCAGACTGTGAACAAGGTTCTCTCTGTAGTATTCCATGTCTACACCAATATCTTAACATTCAAAATGTAAATGCAACGAGTGTGTTCTCCAGACGGTTTGGAACCTAAATCTGACCACAAATGTATAGACGCACTGAATAATGCATGGCTGTATACCATAGGACTCGTACAGCATTGAAGTACACCGCAAATGATGGATGTTGCGCGCGTTTTAGCCGATACCTTGCTTTTCCAACTCGATTTGCATTCGCAAACAGTTTGGAACCAGTTCAGATGCCGAGTTTACTCGGCATCTGAACTTGTTCCAAACAGTTTGATTCTCCGTTTTTTGACTATTAACAAGTTATTTAAGGCGAACAAACTAAAATTGAAGATTGCCTTTGGTGATAAATTAGAAACAGGCAATAATTTAGTTTTGCAAGGGTTTGAACATCCCTGTTTGATGGTCAGTGTTACTAATCGAAACTGACTACATGATGAATATTCCATACAAAAATGAGAATGATGAACAGCTTATGGTTCCCGGCCGTCTTCAATTTAGGCATCAGTCTGCAAAGTGATGGAACCACGTAAAATGAAACTGAACATCTATGAGAAAAGGAAGAAAACTAACTTAGTATAAGTCTGGAAATATTACATAATGTTGGATCCTGAAATTACTTCTACTTTAAGTGCTGGGTCCACTTATGAATTTCTGTTGGTCTCAAAGTGAGTTTTTTGGTCTTCAGAACTTTGTTTCTAACCTGTTGAATGTGTTGTGTGACACATACTTGTAACGAATTTGGATTTAGAGCAGACACCTAATATGATCTGGATCTAGAATCCTTACAAATAAAGACGATTGCGTCAATGGCACTGAAAAAGTTTCAAAATTATAACCATGCACTCTTTTCAGATAACTGTCGTTTACTGTATTACAATGTAACCCTTTGCATGCTGGGGAAATCTTTCGTCTGTAACAATTGTCGCCTGCCAATTGTCAGAGTGCCAAACAGGTTTGATCATGATGAGACGCCGCGTTACGCGGCGTCTCATCAGGATCCAAACTGTTTGCAGAGGCAATCACTATGGCAACCATATATGTCGGTAGAATAGCAGGGCTGTCATACTTTGATCTTGAAAAATCCTGAGTTTAAGGACGATTACTTAAATCAGGTTGAAAGTAAAGTAGAATGCGTCTGAAGGCACATTCTGCTTTACTTTCAACCCGCTTAAAGCTATTACCTGCTAGGCTGAACATCCGAAGATTTTGAAAACATCCGGAGAAATGGAAGCCCTGACTAGACATGGTAGGAGTTTTGTAGGATAAGCAGTAGACTGAAGGCTTCGTTAATGATTTAAAAGAGTGATATATAGACACAGACAATATTTCCACGTTACAAAAAACATACAAATAATCAACACCATTAGAAAACCAGGTCCCATGCTTCTAAAGCGTTAATGATAAGTCTAAGATCGGTATAAAAGCTTTCGGTTGGTCCTATTTCAGCATTCTGACCAATCAAAAGCTTCAAAACGATCTCAGACTCATATCAAGCGCCTTACAAGCATGGACCTCAGCTTTATTGCATTCCCGAACAGTGTAGACCAATCATATCCTTCATCTCAAACCCGGCGTCAAAATCTAGATCATCAAACAAGTTAGATAATACATTACATGTACATGTACTCATTATGTTTTCGAATGTAAAACAGTGTAGATACAGAACAATCTCCGCGTCAAAGACGTTGCCGTTAGTCTCGGGTCACACCATTTGAAGCACGATACGTCCGACATTCGCATGGAGTTTTCAGAAATGTATTGGCAAATTGTGCCAAATCTCTGAGGGCATTGTTCGTATTTCGTCGTCTATACCGGCGGTAGAGGCCCAATGGTTAACACATTGGACTACGGTACCAGGGGTCGTGAGTTCGATCCCCCGCCGGACCAGCGGTCTGACTAGGGGATTTTTTCTGAATCACCGATGATGTACAGGAATGTTCTTGAGCAAGACATGTACCGCGAATTGCTCCTCTCCACCCAGGGGTTAAAATGGGTACCTGTGAAGGGTCTGAGTCGGTACTGCGGCTGCATTTGACTGCGCCATATGTTAGCAGCGCTCAATATTGTAGGCAAGATGGCTCAATGATCAGGGGAGTAGACTGAAAGTAGACTCTAACTTGGTTTTTTTTTAATTACTATTCTGGACCAGCAACGTTTGACAGTGTCCTTTTGTTATAAAGTCTGACCTTAACGCATTTTTGCCTGGATATTTTATATGAATGTTCCTTGTGTGCTTGCTTGAATAGATACACAAGGAAAATCGCAAGACATTGTAGTGCTTGTCCATGCAGCATATAGTTTCATATGGAATAGCAAACATTGTACATCTGGATGAGACGGTGCAAATTGTCCCGACTTATCACGATCTACAACGTTTGCGAATGTCTATTTCTGTAGATGATAAGAATTAATTGGCCAATGCAATATATTTTTATAAGACGTTATTCTATCCCTATGAACCCGTATATGCTGAAAGTAGTATGTCCATTGCAAACAGTTTAGAACCAGATCAGACGCCGGGTAACCCGGCATCTGATCAGGCACCAAACTGTTTGCCTCTTCGATTAAATACATCGTCAATATATTTCAATAATTGTTTTTTAACATTTTATTACATTGTGTTTGCGTTTAGCTTGCGTTTAAACGGGAAAGAATAACATTTTCTCCAATGTAAAGACCATTCTATTTGGTATGTGTTATATGGAGAATCCCAGGGACATATAACTCACTCACTATTCTGATACGTTCCTAATGGAAGAATAAATATAGAGCCGAATAAACAAACTTGTTGGACCATATATTCTGCTCTGTCACGCGTTTCCTTTGCAGACCAAATGGTAAATGCAATGTCTGTATTTCTCCGCTGAGGTCGAAAATTAATTATAAACCCTTTAAATGCTGGTTATTACCCATTTCTGGTAAACCCAATTGATCCCTAGCAACGAACATACTCGTCATTTATATACAATATAGGCCTACATGAGTACACTTGTCCTGTGCAAACAGTGTAGACCCTGATCAGAGGGCTCCTAAAGGAGCCCTCTGATCGGGGTTTTTTCACCGTTTGTCATTTTTGCAATAGATTGAAAATAACAAACCTAAAGAGTCAAAAATGGAATATACTCTACTGGAAACTGGAACTGTTCATTAAAATTTGTTGGAGGGGTGAATCATTTAAAATGTCTACGGAAGTTGTACAGTGGAGAATGTGTTATTCTTTCCCAATAAACACGTTTACGCTAAAACTATTATTTACAGTGCAAACAGTTTGGAGCCAGATCAGACGCCGGGTAACCCGGCGTCTGATCAGGCTCCAAACTGTTTGCCACCAAGATAAACATGAATTATCAGAATTGTCAAAAAGTTGTCATTTTCTACGTTTTAGTGTTTTGCGTTGCGTACGTTTGCGTTTTAACGGGAAAGAATAACAGATTCTCCACTGTATCTTTACTTTCATCATTTGTAGAACTATGGTCTTTGTTTGGATCCCGATAAGACGTTGAATAAACCGGTGTCTGCATGATGCGAATTCAAAATGTTTGCAAAACGCCAGAAAACTCGTCTCCCGCATTCAAACAGTTACTGTTAACTTAACCCTGCTACGATTGGTTTGATAAAAATATTGGCAAACAGTTTGGATCAAGATCAAATCCTCGTATTGATCAAGTTGGTAAATCATACAAACGCACTTGGTTTTTTTTAAATAATGAATTCGATTCTGAGCAGAAGACAGTTTTGAGCGCCAACGATGATTTAGTGGGACAATGTTGAAACGTCTATTCTATTTGCGGTGTAATTTTGATTGTATTTGCTTTAAGCATATCATCTTAAGAATAGGCAGGGAACTGAACAAGTAATTTAGTTCTAAACATCGTGGCTACTAATGAAATGGCGCTGTGTATTGCTTTGGTTGGTTTGTGAGCTAAGGGTGATACAGAGAGAAGCGATGTCATTTCCCATTTACTGAAACTTAATGCAAAAGCAAAACAATAGTACAAACATTTACAGCGCTTCTCTCTACAACTACCTTCAATTGGAGACAAAAAGTGTATGCGTTGTTTGGAAGGAGTCGTTGTAGGGATGGACATTAACTTAAATTTGCAAACAGCTTGAATCCAGATCAGACGCCGCGTAACGCGGCGTTTGATCTAGATTCAAGCTGCTTGTCACTAGTCATTAAGTTTTTTCTGTCAAAATGTCAAAAAAGTAAGTTTGAGAAAAACTAGCAGACGAGAATTTAAAGCAGACGAAATTGGAGCAGTGAAAAGATTGGACAAAATTGTATTGTTTGGGAAACAGCGGCAAAAGTTGTTGTAAGGAGGAAGCCGCTGTTCGGAGGAAACACTATGTATATAGAATCTAGCAGGGTTTAACCCAATTATGCCAAGTGGATTATTCCATGATTATATATTGGATTAGTCAACTTTTATGTAAGACATGTCTGGTCTAAAGTTTCAATTTTATTTTGGTTTATATTGAAATGTCTGTCAGCAAACAGTGTAGACTCTGATTAGACGCCGCATGATGCGGCGTCTGATCAGAGACTACACTGTTCCATGTATGCCTCTGTCATTTTATTAGGATGTTAGGTACATATGGATTAAAATCGTTTACTCGTGAGGTTAACGGTTTGAAGCATGATAGGGTTTTGAAAATATAAAAAAAATCATATCAATCACAGCGACAAACTTACTTGAAACTGATCAGACGCCGTGTTACTCGGCGTCTGATCTAATTCTTAACTGTTTAACAACGGTGTAAGCACAAACGCATTAATTTGGAATAAAATGTGTCCCCACTTTCAATTTACCTGATATAAATACTTAAATAGGAAAGTAAAGGAAAGCCAATATTTTAACCAGACCGTCATTTTCACAGATTTCCAAGCGTTGACACTCGGAAATTGCATTGAATTACTGTGCCTGGCTTCTCTCGAATCCCATATTCTTTAATTCACCATTAAATTACAAATAGAAGAGATGCCTTAACACGCCTTGCCAAACATCATTACCAGCCAACGCTGTTTCAAAACACCCAATAGAAGACAAAATATCAATTACGCATATTGTAACTTAATGCAGGACAAACGTAAAGCCGAAAGCTCCATAAGGAGCTTTCGGCTTTACTTTTGTCCTGCATTAAGCAGTTACCTGTATAACAAATTTCAGTATTTTTCTAAGAATGGCCCTTTAATGCAAGTTTCTTTGTATATAATAGCTCCTCAATCATTATGTCTTTGTACATCTAAATGTTACAGTAGAGACGATGTCATTCTGACCCATTTAAACGCAACAGAAACGCAAACACAATGCTATAAAATGTTGAAAAATTACAATTTCCTGACACGTCTAGCAATCTAAAATAATCGGAGTGGCAACAGTTTGGAGCCTGATCAGACGCCGGGTAACCCGGCGTCTGATCAGGCTCCAAACAGTTTGCAATGGAATTATTTTGCATAAACGCGATTATTGGGAAAGAGCAGCGTTTTATTCACAGTATTTTGCTGATTGGCTTAGTAAAAACAGTTCGTTTTATTGATTATTTCATCGTTTATAGTCTTTAATGAATTGTCAGGATTGGTATATGTAGCTATTACAGTGGAGAAAACGTTATTCTTTCCCAATAAACGCATTTACGCTAAAACTATTATTTCTGTTACAAACACTTTGGAGCCAGATCAGACGCCGGTTAACCCGGCGTCTGATCAGGCTCCAAACTGTTTGCTCCCAAGTTAAAGACGAATTATCAGAATTGTCCAAAAGTTGTACTTTTCTACGTTTTAGTGTTTTGCGTTTGCGTTTCGTTTTGCGTTTAAACGGGAAAGAATAACAGATTCTCCACTGTACCCAATACATTAGGCATCAATGCAAATGCCAAACAGTGAAGACACAGCTCAGTTACCATGTTTCTTACTGCAATCGTTTGAACTGTTCGCAGCAGAATTGGTCATTTTATGAAACACATTTTTATAGTTAAAATATCTAAATTAGATAATGGCTTGAAACAAGTTTCAATCTGTCAAAAGTTTCACTGCAAATTGTCATTTCGCCGTTACATGTATAATACATCTTTAAAATTCTCTAAGTAAACAGAGTAGACCCAGTTGAGAGCTTTTTCAAGGACTGTCTTTTCTGGGTCTACTCTGTTTGCAAGGTTTGTAAAACCTGATTAATGTTGTTTGTGGACCCTATTGAAAAATGGTTTTTGACACCAAATATGTAATCCACATGAAATAAAGTATTTATTTTATTATCATTATTAATATAATCATTATTATAATTATTATTATTATTGTCTGTTTTAATACTATGTTCTGAAGCGTTTTGATTTAGCAATATTGATAGCACTTTGGCTAATGTATATCGATACGAGTGTTAAACAGTTTGGATCCTGATCAAAGGCCGCGAGACGTGGGGTCTGATTTGACACGATATTGTTTGTACATGTAAAGCACCAAAGTTTTCAGGCGCCTATGATGTAGAAATGAAATAACATTAAATTCTCAAGTGTTATAATGCTTCACTCTTGTACTTTTTCATTTGCACAGTGCCTAAAATAGAGGATAATTGTTTTTTTCAGTATAAGATAGAATTTAATCCATTTCGTGAACATCAGACTGTTATATTTTCACTCGTGGCAAAGATAGAAATTTAATCCATTGAGTGAACATCAGACGTTATATTTTCACGAGTGGCGAAGCCACGAGTGAAAATATAACAGTCTGATGTTCACAAAATGGATTAAATTCTATCTTATACTGAAAAAATACAATTATTCTATTTATTTATGCTTTTAAGCCACTTTTTAAACGAAATTGTTCGACAATTGTGAAAGCGAAAGTACATGATTTACCCCGTGTTGAGCCCCAAGTTTACATCGAATGCATTAACGAAACAGTTTCCCGTACGATGACGTCACTTATTTATTGATTTGACGTCATCCGAAATACGTCGTTGCTCCCGATTTTGGATTCGTGTTATTCCGTTGAGTGGTTCGCGACAAATCGGACTGCCGGAATTTAACGATAAGACACGATTGACTACGATTTTTGGGGAGCCCTACGGGGAAAATGGCGATTTGTGATACATGTAATCCACTGCAGTGGATTACCAAGTGATAATCCACTGCTATTTTCCGGTAAATCACCCAAAAGCATAAATAAATTCACATTACGGCCTACAGTGGAGAAGACGTTATTCTTTCCAATTAACGCGTTTACGCTAAAATTATTGTTTCCATTGCAAACAGCTTGTAGCCAGATCAGACGCCGGGTAACCCGGCGTCTGATCAGGCTTCAACCCGTTTGCCACTCAGATGAAAATAAATCGTGAAAAATATCAAAATATTGTATTTTTCTACAATTTAAAGCATTGCGTTTGGGTTTCGTTTTGCTTTTAAACGGAAAAGAACGCCAATGCCAGAGCAAAATGCAAACGTTTCCTTGTGTCTGATCACGTCCCGGGTTGTTGACAAGAAGTGCTTGCTTTGCGTTCAACTGTCTAAATGGTATCGAACGGGCACGCATGTTATTGTTCCAAAAGAGCTGTCACTTCCAGAACAATTATGCCATAAACGTGAACGAATTCTGCTTGTTGATTCACTGGAATGGCCGATCTAACGACTATACAGTCAAACCTGTATTAAACGACCACTTAATAAAGATGCAAATTGATCGTTAAAGAGAGATATTCGCTTAAATGCAGGGCAAAAGTAATGCAGAAGGCCCCTATCGGAGCCTTCTGCATTACTTTTGTCCTGCATTAAGCTGGTTTATATATCGAATACTATATGTTTTATCGTTTTTGAGTAGTTGCTTGATACGGGTTACGCTGTACGAGACTGAAATATTTCCAGGCAAACACGGGCCCATATATTGTGCAAACATTTCAAGGATCTGCAAAGTGGCCTAACTTCCCTATAATATTAATTATCCTTCAAAAATGGCGTTTGCTTTATTTTGTTCGTCTGTTTAAAATGTACCACTAACATTTTCATGGCGTTTTAGAAATGTCGTCGGGACGGGTTGTCAAACAGTTAAGAGTCAGATACATGTATGACGTGTAGTGAGATTTACTCGGCGTCTGAATTTGTCCAAATTACTTAGCATGTAGATTCAAGTCGGGCTTGGCTCGAAAATGTACATTTCGAAAACAAAATAATTTGTCCTCGAATATTAAAGGTTAGAAGTTATTTGAAACATTCAAAGGTGCCATTGCATTCCTTATCCGTGAGATATTTACGCTTGGCGCATATGTACACTAGAGTTGACGTTATTCTTTCCAGTTTAAACGTAAACGAAACACAAACGCATTACATTAAAACTTAGAAATGGACAATTGTTCGTCAATTCTGACTACCAATATTAATGTTGACATGAATGGCAAACAGTTTGGAGCCTGCTCAGAAGCCGGGTTATCCGGCGTCTGATTTGGCTACAGACTGTTTTCATTGGGAATAATGGTTTCAGCGTAAACGCGTTTATTTGGGAAAGAATAACGTCATCATGACTGTAACACACTTAAATTATTCAAGGTTTTCCTGGGATACGAACCCAGACCTTCTGTACGTGCTATATACATGTACATGTACATTTTAGTAAGCGAATGCTCTACTACAAGTGCATTGCTATAAAAAGGGATATTTCTATTACAAGACAGCATTAGCAATCACTTAATACTACGCCCGACTATATAATTGCAATGTTACGATGTTTTGGCAGGAGGTGAAGGTCCGCTAAGGTGTCTAACTAAAAGCACTAGTCTTGCTCGCTTACGAAATGCTAAAAAGTACAAAAGGTATTTTGCAATAATGACCATAATCTCCGTTTTTGACCACACATAACCAATATAGTGTGTCATTTTCGTCTTATTCTATTTCTCAAATATGGGCATCTGACATAAGAGACGTAGAGAAGGGTATTGAATAGTTTGGGTCTGATCGGACTCCGAGAACAGTGGCGAAAACGTTATTCATTTCTGCTTAAACGCAAACGAAACGCAAAAGCAATTCAATAAAATGAAGAAAATATCATTTTTAAAAACATTTCTCTAACGATTTCTTTCTTTCTTGGGAGTTAAAATATTTGAGCCAGATCGTAAACCGGCGTCTGATTTGGCTCCAAACTGTATGGAAGTGAAAATTAGTTAGCACAAAAGCGTTTTTTTTAGATAAAGTAACGTCTTCTTCCCCTTACATGGGTTCTGATCAGGATCCAAACCTTTTGCAAAAGCCCCTGTGATTGACATGGCATTGAAGAGGCTAGGAGGATCTGTTGAAATGCATTCATGACGTAAGCTTAGACATTTTTCATTTTTACAACTACCGCCAACAAACTACCAATTGTGCTAAATTAAGCACTTTAAGTATTTAACACCAATCAGCGTCCATTTAAAGCGCATTTAAATTTAACCCTTTCGTTGCCAATAGGACGGAAATACACGTCTGACACAGTCTCTGCAATATTGTTCGTCTGCTTATATTGTTCGTCTGCTTGTATTGTTCGTCTGCATTTACTTTTAAAATTTGAAATTTTTGGGGGTTTTAACTTAGGAAACAATGTTATGAGTGTCAAAAAGTTTGAATCTTGATCAGACTCCGCGTTACGCGGCGTCTGATCAAGATTCAAACTGTTTGCTAATGTCGGTTCTATAGGCCTTAGCAGTGAAGGGAATAGACGATACCAGTCCAATATGTAGTCTGCTTCCACATTGTCGTCTGCAAAACTTTGAAATATTTTTTCTACATTTCTATAAACATAAGAGAGGCAAAGTTGACCCTGGTCAGATACAGGGTCACTCGACGATTGATAAGGATATTAACTGTATTTAAATATCTGTCGCGTCTGGCATGACATAGCGTCATTCCAGGGATACTATATGTGTGCGTATGTAATGTTCCTGCATGGTGTATTACTGAAATGTATCGTCAAATATAAACAAGAAATATCTTTAAAAAAGATATTCGGCGGAATGAGTGGTTGAACTAAGGCTATATAGGTGGGTGTGCAAAATTGAATTAAATTGAGGTTTTCAAAGAATATATATCTTGGATTGAAAAGCAAAAATTACAAGTATTCAATTGAAACAGTAACTTTTATTTAAAATGCAAAACTATCATGTACAGAAATGCAAAACAAAACAATAATTTAACTCATATCCTAGCTACTGGTAGGAGATCCTCACATTAATCTATTGTTCCATTCATAGAGTTTCTTGAAACAAACTATAGCATACACAAATGTACAGATACAACAATCTACTGTACTTCACTCTTGTAAATAATGATGAAACAACACAATTGTGTTTAACTCACTTGAGGCTATCCATATATAAAATATTGCTTTTAATGTATGGCAAATGTGTACAAATAGTTAACAATTAAAACAAATTGGTTGTAAACAATTACGAAACACCTAGCTTCCTCTGTGTATCTATAAATAGATTTCAGATCATATCTTGAAATAGAAGCATAATTTTGTCAACAGTGGAAACTTCTGTGGCCTAATTCATCAGACCAGTGTAGTAAACAGTCAGCCTGTATCTCTAAATTTTACACCCACAGTCCACATCATGTAAAACTGTAATGGGACATAAACCAGCCTACAGGGCTCCAGATAAGAGTGAGTAAACTAAACAAATCACATTTTTTCACCTCTTTTAGCACCAAACCCTATGGTATTACCACTCATTTTGATTGTCTTGAAGAGACAATTCATATATATAGTGACACCACAGGGTTTAATGCACAAATAAAGATTTTAAGTTTTGAAACAATTCCCTTATCTGGAGCCCTGGCTACTATACAATCAGACTATTCAGTTTCAACAGGTGCTCTTAATTCTAAATTTCTGATCAAATATTATTGGTTGAAATGTGTGGCCAAATATAAAGTGTGTCTAAATAGAAAACAGTCAGCTCCGCCGAAAAAAAATGTTTTATAATTCTGTTATTGAGAGAAACTGGCTAAAGTGCTAAAACTGTGAGTATCCTGACCAGAAAACAAGTTAAGCGAGGATTCCAAATGCTACCCATTGACTCTTTAGTCGCAAGACGTTCCCTGCGTCGTTAATAAAGTTATTGCATACAGGTAGCTGACGGTATAATCAAAGTGTTCCGAATGGAACATGAGTTAAACCTTTATCCTGAAGAGCTTCACTTGATTGATAAATGCAAACTGTTTGAATCCAGATCAGACGCCGCGTAACGCGACGTCGCACCTGAATCCAAACTGTTTGACACTCTTATTTCTGTTTCTTTAACTTGATTTGAATTAAATGTGTATAATTATACTGTGAAGTTGATACTTGTTTGGCAATTTAAGGGGTAATGGATGGACTAAAGTTGAATGGACGCTTAACACAAGTTTATCAATAATGGGATGGAAACACGGGTTGTTTTTACGAAGGAGAGATTTCATGTCAAAATAGCCGCACATTAATACCTGTATTACACTGGTAAAAGAGCATCATGCACACTCCGGACTCTTCTAGACGAACCTATAACAGAGAATATTTTATTCTTTCCCAATGAATTCGTATTTGTTATACCTGCTATGGCAAACAGTTTGGAACCTGATCAGACACCGGGTTACTCGTCGACTGATCAGGCTCCAAACTGTTTGCAATTAAAATAATGATTTAGTGTTAATGTACTTTTATTTGTTTACAAATAACGTCTTCTCCACTGTAAAATGTTCAGATTGTTTGGATTCTGACCAAATTACAATTTACATTCACTGTGGACATCGGTTCTTTGAATACAAAGGCTTTTAGTGAAAAGAAAAAAGAAGGGTTTTTCTTGCTGCACGTTTGAAAGGGGTCTTCGCATTACTGGAATAGCAACAAAAATAGATTAACCCTTATTGTTCTATTTTCTTGTAAACTTAATAATTGTCTAAGGTTTCGTTCGTATTCAGTTTTAACAGGCATGTTTCCGTTTACTTGGTAGACACCGCGTTCAAGTATCAAACAGTTTGGATCCTGATCAGACGCCGAGTTACTCGGCGTCTGATCTGGATCCAAACTGTTTGCAAAAATGAATATTCAAATAGCCTTTGGCATGCAGACGCATGGTCAAATATATAATATTGATATTTGGCTAGAACCAAGGTCGGTTCTTGCACCCTGCTTTGTGTCCATTACTATAAAGAACAAAATGCACTGAGTGATGTCTTAGTAACTGATAGGTGCTGAATCTTTAATAGCTCCAGGGTTATGCCAGAGCCAATTTAACTTAATTAAGCATTTCCCACAGTAATACTCAAAGCGGCCAGACACCGTCTTAAGAATGTCGACCGCTTCTTTCCCCGCGATTATTTTTCGTAAGTTAAGTAATGCATTTAAAACTGCTCCGTTCTCCTTGGCGTTTTTGAGATGAAATATTAATTTGGCCTCCCGCAACAAGAAACTTGTTTGACGATCGGGGCATAATGTTAGTATTTCCCATTTTCACTGACAAATGTTACTATGTTGTTTTTTGCAAACAGTTTGGACCCAGATCAGACGCCGAGTAACTCGACGTCTGATCCGGATCCTAAATGATTGATGCCAATCTTGCTCTTTTTTCTGCGGTCAATGTTTAGATACATGTATGGATGAGAAGCACAACTTGTAGATAACAAATTGTTAAGTTTGGTGTCGATGCAGGGGAAGGATTACGATGGAGAAAATGGTATTCTTTCCAAATAAGCGTACTTATGCTACAACTATTATTTCTACTGCAAACAGCTTGGAGACAGATCAGAGGCTGATCAGGCTCCAACATGTTTGCCACTCAGATTGAAATAGATAATAAGATTTTCTTGTGAAAAACATGTCACTTTCTATATTTTATTGCATTGCGTTTTGTTTACGTTTAGTCGAGAAGGAATAACGTGTTTTTCCACTGTACTATAGTGAACGGAAGTTAAAACAAACCAAGCAAGTGCCAATGCAAATCATGGACAGTAAGTTATCTTTATACTCCCATTTTTTGTATAATATACAGTGGAGAAAACGTTATTCCTTCCAGTTTAAACAAAACAAAACTCAAACCCAAAACACTAAAACGTAGAAAAGTGCAACTTTTGGCAAATTCTGACTCTTCATTTTAACCTGAGTGGCAAACAGTTTGGAGCCTGATCAGACGCCGGGTTTACCCGGCGTCTGATCTGGCTCCAAACTGTTTGCAGTGGAAATAATAGTTTGAGCGTAAACGCGTTTATTGGGAAAGAATAACGTTTTCTCCACTGTATTAGAATCAGAATAAGAGATGACTTCATTGACTTAAACGTTACAGTTTCTCGGCTTGCCCTAAAGCATTAGTATGGACTCTTGGCATAATTATTATACACTTGTTTCATAGGTACTGAGGGAACAGTCAAATCATTGACCCGAGGTAGCAGGGAAGACCTTGAGAACTGTTGCCCGAGGCCAACGGCCGAGGGCAACAGTTCTCAAGGTCTTCCCTGCTATCGAGGGACAATGATTTGAATGTTCCCGAAGTAAATATGAAACAAGTGATTTATTACCGGACTCTCTATTTAAGACAGATCTAGTTCCTGAATTGTACATGGCTGAATGAAAAGCTAGATCTAGATCTACATGATTTGAACAACTGTATAAATTCTAGAGATTATTTATTTATCATATCTTTATTTAATTCACTACAACAACTGAACGCACAACCACTGTAGATCTATTTAGAAAAGGTTTCTCTAAAATATTCATTTTTTCAAATACCTTTTGAAATGTAATCATTTTCTTATTGACTAAAATTGATTGACACTTAGTTTCATTTGCGTCATAAATTCATGATGACATGACGTCATTTAGAATGTAACGTCATAATTTGTTTACAAAAAGAAAGATGCTTAGATCTGCAAGCGGTTTAACATTCTTTGTTCGGAGTCATTCTTAATAATACTAGAATTATCTATATGTAGCCTTTTTAGGGTATTGTTCGAGAGAGAAATATGGCCCGAAAAAAAACGTAAAATGCTAGATCTATGTAGAACTAGATCTAAGACGGGTTCCGATGCAGAAAATGTTTGCGCACCATTTTCGCGCAGGCAACAGTGCCGTGCAACAGTCGACTGTTGACCGGTCAACAGTCACCTAGCATAAGTCTGGGAATTCTTTACCAAAAAACAGTCAAAAATGCTTAATAAACACTTAAATAGAGAGTCAGGTAATAATATACATTTGTTTCATAGGTACTGAGGGAACAGTCAAATCATTGACCCGAGGTAGCAGGGAATACCTTGAGAACTGTTGCCCGAGGCCAACGGCCGAGGGCAACAGTTCTCAAGGTCTTCCCTGCTACCGAGGGACAATGGTTTGACTGTTCCCGAAGTAACTATCAAACAAATGATTTATTACCTGACTCTCTATGTAAGCCAGTCTGAATGAATGGCTAGATCTAGATCTATCTATACAAAATTTGAACAACACGTATTTATAAATTCTAGAGATGATCTTACGTGTATATTTAATCTTGATTCAATTCAATACAACATCTGAATGTGAACATCACTGTTTTGTAAAAAAGATGTCTAATATATTCATATTTTCAATTACGATTGAATTATTATTGTTTCTTATTGACTGAAATTGATTGACACTTTGTCGAAATTACGTCATGTATAATATGACGTCATTATTTTTGTAACGTCAAAATGTGTTTAAAAAAAGGAAGACACGTTAGATCTGCAAGCGGTTTGTCGCTTTCATTCGGAGTTACTCTTAATTTTAGGTCTAGAACTATATAGCCTTTTAAGGGGATTATTCGGGAGAGAAAAAATGACCCGATCAACTCCGCAAAAGGCTAGATCCTTAAACAAAATCTGTATCATAAAGACGCCTTATTTGGTCCCGCGATGCAGAAAAGTTTTGCGCACCATTTTCGCGCATGTAACAGTACTATGTAACAGTCAACTGTTGCCCGCTGGACTCAGTCTGGTAAATATTTCGGAAAACAGTCAAAAATGCTTAATATTCACTTAAATAGAGAGTCAGGTAATAATATAATTTGTTAATACTGCTACAGCGACACCTCCCTACAACAACCCTCTGACAAACGATTCCCTCCTTACAATAACGCTTGTCGCTTGTCGTATGCTTAAAATTGTCGTTTGCTGATTTTTCTAAAGTGACGAATTGGCCATTTGGCAGTTCTAAGAAACAAACAGACAAGTGAAAAACAGTTTGAATCCAGACCAGACGCCGCGTCACGCGACGTCTCCTCTGGTTTAGACTGACTGCAATGTACTCATAGGGTATAAATGTTCCCTTCCTTTAACAACTTCCTCCGAACAACACACATAGTATTAGTCTCCCATTGGATGTTGTTGTAGATAGGGAACACTGTGCTGTTACAGTGGAGAAAACGTTATTCTTTCCCAATAAACGCGTTTACGCTAAAACTATTATTTGCAGTGCAAACAGATTGGAGCCAGATCAGACGCCGGGTAACCCGGCGTCTGATCAGGCTCCAAACTGTTTACCACCAAGATAAACAAGAATGATCAGAATTGTCAAAAAGTTGTACTTTTCTACGTTTTAGTGTTTTGCGTTTTCGTACGTTTGCGTTTAAACGGGAAAGAATAACAGATTCTCCACTGTATTAGTCTCCCATTGGATGTTGTTGTAGAGAGGGAACACTGTGCTGTTATACAGCGGAAGATGGTGTGATTCAATTAACAGTGCAGAAGCTGACCAGATGGCTAATGTATTATTATTTTATTTATTTTTTTATTATTACACATTTTTATTATTATTATTATTATTATTATCATCATTGTTATTATGTTATTATATAACAATCAGTTTTTTATATAAAAAAAACAACATGCTTTTTGATGACATAGATGGGAATACATTCAATAAACTCTTTAGATATCGATTTGCAAAGCGTTTCTAGTTTGCTAAATACGCCGAACTTTACAGTTTATTACATTCAATTTCGATTAGATACGACGTTTAGACTCGATTAAATGTTGCCATCGTTACCGTAATACTATTTAGTAGATGATTATTAAACTAGATCTGCAATAAAATCACGATAAAAGGTCATGACTCGTTCTCCGTTTTTAAACTTTTGAAGCTTAAAGCAAGATTGAAAGGACTCTCTGTTTTGCTTTAAATTTGCCAAACTGCCTTCAATTGAATCCTCGTAATAGTAATAGTGCATCATATTTGTGAAAAAAGTGTTCAGTTGTGGATAAAAGCACCATTTTTCCACAAAGGTAGCTTATAACCTACTTATTGAAAAGTGATAGAGACCAAATTCGAGAAATTCAAAATGGCAGCCATTTTTCAAGATGGCCGCCAGATCGACATGAGTTTGAGTATCTTCTTATAGCCTTACAGTATGTTTTCTTTTACTAAGTATTTAGGGAACAATAAGAAGTTTTGACCATCACACTATACTATCAATCGTATGTTAATGTCATGTCACTATGACATATAAATCTTAGCATATCTAACTACATGTACATATACAAAGCTAAAATATAATTGAGGTATGCCATGACAAAACCTGTATTATCGCATTGCACATAGAGTGGATTAAGGGCTGCTGCCGCGCCTTAGACGCGACAGCAGGTCTTGATCTACTCTGTTTGACACCTACAGTCACCTGAAGAATTATAAACAGCTGTATTATTATCTACGGTATTTGACAGTGTAGACCTAATTCAGTGACAGACCCTGTGATGACAACGATGCTTGGTCTGTACAATGTTGCAATTCAATAAGGCAGGTTTTGTCATGGCACGGCTCATATGTTGTTTATCAATTTCATATACCTGTTACCTACGGCAGATAGATTTCAGTCAATCAAATTATGGCCATAAATAATATAACCAGTTCTAAATCTACGTCAACGACCACAGGATTAAACCATTCACTGCAATGACGTCACCAATTAAAAACAATTGTCGTCTGCTTTTATTTCTCAAACTTTGAGAGAGTTTTTACTTAAGAATTATTTAATTGAATGACACGTAATTTGGACCCTTGTCAGACGCCACATTACGCGGCGTCTGTTTAGAATCCAAACATGTTTACACGGAACTATTGTACTCGGGGTAAGGCAGTGAAAGGGGTTGGTCCCTACAATCGTTATATAAAAGTCCATTTTCAGCAGCGGATCAGATTCATGGCAGATTGGTGATGCATTGGCTTTTTATATGATGATTAAATATTTATAGGGGAGTTGCAGGATCGGAGGTACAATAAAAACTAAATTAATGACAATGACGTTTTTCTCTAATCCGTATTTACCAGAGCTGCTCTGGCGAGGAGCGGAATCATTGCAACAATGAAAATGGGTCCCTCAATTAATCAAGAAATTTTGTGGATTGCTTTAGCCTTTAACCTGCTTTCATACCATCTACTTTAAATTGATCGTATTTATTTTACGTCAAAATGGATCTTATATTATTCTAATTGCGTACATATACTGATGAGTGTCAAAACAGTTTGGATCTTGATCAGACGCCGCGTGACGCGGCGTCTGATCTGGAGCCAAAATGTTTGTAAATGTTAATAAAAATGCGACAGGCATGTTTAAGGGTCTAATGGAAAAGTTCAGTTAACATGTCTCCCTGAAATAAGTTTTGGAATTATTATAAAACCACCAATCGTTATTCTACAACAGACAGAGTAGCAGTAGTAGTAGTAATTTAGTTAATTCCTCCATACATGGAGATCTATAACATATAAATATAGATTACAGAACAGAGAATGGGTGAGACCTCTGATTTAGATCTACAATGTTTACATATGATAAGTGTATACTTGACAGTGCTTACACTATACTCGTCACTAGGGCTTAATGTATGTTTTGAAACTTTATTAAATTAAATACGAGTGCCAAAGAGTTTTGATCCTTACATACACATTGAATTACTATAGACGTCTCATACAGGGTATGGTTCCAGACTATTTACAACCGGCATTCACCTCGCCGGTGGCGTATATTTTAAAGTTAATTTTAACTCTTTGACATAACGCGAAATAAATTCCATTTGTATAGGGGTTGCAGATAACTTTGTGCTTTCATTCTAAAACATTTACCAATGCCACATAACTTTGTGATCTGTAAATGAGGTTGGTGCCAAATATCAGCTGCAAACTATTTTTCAAGATTATATCTACAATTATATCCCGCCTTTAAGACCACTTAAGAGAGACCAAAATAATGATATTCAAAGCATGTGACAGCTTAAAGCAAGATGGAAGTAAAGCAGAAAGCTCCTTTCGGAGCTTTCTGCTTTACTTCCATCTAGCGTTAAGCTGGAGAATTAGCTTAAAAGTTGAAAATATGCTTTTTCCAAGTGGATGTAAACCGGGGTCGCTTAAATACCTGGTTTTGATAAAGAAAGATGTGCAATTGCATTCGTATTTATTTCATAGGTTTATAAATTTCTGCTGTTTCAGATCTTGGTCCAGGTGTGCATCTTGGATTATATTTTCTGAAAAATAATTTCTTGGCTATGTTATCTTCTAGCCTGGCGCAGCCAATTATAGTTAGGCGATAAATTATAACAGTAAATAATGTATTCTTATTGAAAAAAAGAAACAGTAGAGCTCTGTATATTTCTACTCCTAAAAGATATTAATTTTGTTGCGTTTAAGGCAGGTATCTGCTTATCCTAGTGTTACCAGTTTTGACGCCCTTGTAGCCCCATATATAAATCCTTTGCAAATAGTGTACATGTGAATAGTAACCTGACCTATGCAAACAGTGAATACCTTGATCAGAGGACTTATAAAGTGACGAATTTGTGGGGTAATGAATTAAATATTCACATTTATCAGACTTGGCACAACTTGTTTTGCCATTTGTAAATATTCTTTGCAACAGTTCAATTATTGAAATATTCAGCCTTTTTACCATAATCCAAACGGTTTGAGACCAATATTAGTGTTTCACTATTCAAAAACATGAAAAATAACAGGAAGCCTAATCAAGCACCGACATTAGTTGACAAGTCGTTTTCAAATGCCAGTGAACTCAGTCCAAGACATTGAAGACATTAACCACTCCAATGCCTAACATCGAGTACAATACTTATTTGCAAACAGTTTGGATCCAGATCAGACGCCGCGTAACGCGGTGTCTGATCAGGATCCAAACTGTTTGATAATCATTCCAATATTTCTTAAGTCAAAAGACATCAAATTTAAATTTGAGAAATAAATCGACGCTAGTTCAGGTTTTGAAATTGATGACGTCATGGCAGTGATTAGTTTAAAGGAGCAATAAGTTTCTCAGTTGACAGCGCTTATAGCCCAACTCAAATATATTGTTTCACCCACTCACCCTTGAAGGTTCAAAATGTACAATTCCTGTTCAAAATTAAGTCTAGTCTATTGTTTTTACACTTTAGTGGTGTGTTTAACACCATATTAGAAACTGACAAACAGTGCAAACCCTGGTCAGAGGGATCCTTTAGGAACCTGCAGATCTTAGTCTACAATGTTTAAATACAACAAATGTACTCTTCACATGTACAATATTTTAAGTCTACATGCGCCCCTAGGGTTAACCCTTTGTTCCCTTGTCTCATATATATACAGCGTTCCCTCTCTACAACGACAACCAATGGGAGACACTGATTGTGTGCGTTGTACGGAGGGAGTCGTTATAGAGAGGGAACATTGGTTTACATTTACAAACAGCTTGAATCCAGATTAGACGCCGCGTTACGCGGCGTCTGATCTGGATTCAAGCTGTTTGTCACTCATCATCAAGTATTTTTCTGTCAAAATGTCGAATATGTAATTTTGAGAAAAACAGCAGACGACAACTTTAAGCAGACGCTATTACAGCAGTAAAAGCGTTAGACATAATTGTCCTGTTAGGGAACTGCGACAAACGTCGTTGTAAGGAGGGAATCGTTGTTGGAAGGGTCGTTGTAGAGAGGGAACACTGTAGTACATGTGAAGAGCACATTTGTCTTATGGAAACATTGAATACCCTGGACAGATGGGTTCTGAAGGAGGACCAGGGACTACACTGTTTGCAATATAATGACAAAATCAAGTCTAAAAAGTCAAACGGACTAAACTAGAAACTGGAATCGTCCATTTGAAGTTTCAGGGAGGAAATATTAACGAAATACTTATTTGTTCAATTGACTGGGGTAATTGGGCAACTCAAAGATTCTCTCGTTTCCAGGACGATGCCCCGATCATAACCGAAATTACATCCAGCAAGAAGTTATTGTCAACGGCTGGAACCCGATTCCATCAGAACAATGCTCAAAGTTATGATCGTACCGCCAGTAATTTTCATCTCTTTTCACTCACTAAATTTGTTTCGGGTGCAATTTTCTTTTAATTATACCAGCTTGTTTCCACTTTACTCAAACGAACTATTCAACGGGACGATACTATGACGATGAGAGGGCCAAAGAAGACGATATCACTTTGAAGTGAAAGAGTGAACTGGAAAGCCTTATGCACTGTGAAGAAATATGGTCTACATTTAATTGCACTTCGTTTTCTTTTCGATTTCTTTTAAACGAGAAAGAATAACGTAATTCCCACTGAAAATGTGAAAACGTGTCTTTGGTATAGCAAAATCCGAGACCTACGTTTGACCTTTGGATTTAGAGGCAGGTGACCAGTAGGATGTAAATCAGAAAGCAATGTTACTACCATGTGTCTTTAAAACCAATCAATAAGTCATCTTTGAATGAACCTCACTGCATCTTAAAGATTTTATTCGTTCACAACTGAAACTTTCAATGGAAAATTACAATTTCTATTTAACGGTATTACTGTCTGGTGTTGTTTCCTACAATTTATGTTGTTAAATGATACACATGTTGTACATGTAGCGAATTCCCTAAGTATTTGTGTTCTTTAGGATCCCTCTGATCTGGATGAACATTGATTGCGTACATGTGGAACAAAATACGCTAATCATAAATGGCGGATAGATACATGTACTCGTTGCAAAGGTTCAACGAGTTTGTAAATGTTCAACAGCAGCCAACCTTTTGAAACACCAATTCGCGTTTTTAGAATACAACAACTAAAGGCAGGATTAAGGTCAAGCAAAATATTACCTTTTGGCTTTATTTCATTTTGCTTTAAGCAGTCTAGAACAGCAAAATGCATTATTTTAAGTGGCTGCAAAAGCAAACATTGTCCATGCTGGTATAATTAACAATACCAGGTTCATGCACAATTAACGGGTGCGTTAATAATTCAAGTGGCAGTTCCTTTCGTGACAACATTTGAGACAAATGTCATAATTTCTCCAGCCGACAATGCCTACCAGGCGAACGTTGTGTAGAGTGCTGAAAGTTCAACCCGATTGCAAAACGAAAAATGTGAAGCGTCCTTTGCCCAGGATCTAGTCTGCTTGGAAATAACTAATATGCCCGGGGTTAAGTTGTTCAACAATTGAACCCAATTGTACCAAGTAGATTTTTCCATGTATATATATTGGATTAGTTCATTTTTTATCGAAGGGATGCCTGGTCAAAATTTTCATTTTCTTTTGTTTTATTTTGAAATTCCGATCAGCAAACAGTGTAGACTCTGATCAGACGCCGCATAATGCGGCGTCTGATCAGAGTCTACACTGTTTGCCTATGTGCCTTTAAAGGGACACTAGGCATGAATGGGTTAAGGCAGGATGAAAGTCAAACAAAATTTTACTTTTTTGCTTTTTTTCATTTTGCTTTAAGCAGCCTAGAACAGCAAACTGTATTATTTTAAGTGGCTGCAAAAGCAAAGAGTATCCATGCTGGTATAATTAACACTACCAGGTTCATGCACAATTAACGGGTGCGTTAATATTTTAGGTGGTAGTTCCTTTCGTGACAACATTTGAGACAAATGTCATAATTCTAAATTGAATGAATATGAACTCATGTTGCAAAAATAAGACTATGACCACACCACTTGGTGTTTGATATTCCGTTGATACTTCGTACTGCAGTGGCAGAACAAGTGTTTTGTTCTGAGAATATCTCCAGCCGACAATGCCTACCAGGCGAACGTTGTGTAGAGTGCTGAAAGTTCAACCCGATTGCAAAACGAAAAATGTGAAGCGTCCTTTGCCCAGGATCCAGTCTGCTAGGAAATAACTAATATGCCCGGGGTTAAGTTGTTCAACAATTTAATATAGCAACATCAGTGCGAACGTAAATAGAATATATATACTATTGTATAGACACTTTTGTACCACCGGTTCATGTTTGGAAACACTTTATTTGAGATACAATACCATCAACAGTTGAAACGCGATCATCTGTACTCATTTTAATTCGAACTTATACGTATTTCTACAATTGAAGTTCAATAATTCGATCTTTGATAAGTAGAACATACTCTTATTTAAAAGTTAAAACATGGCTAAGCCATGTTTTAACCTTAAAATACGAAAATGCTCAACTTCAGAAACATCGCGAGATCGAAATTTCGAATGATCGTGGCCCTAAGATACAGCCTAGAGTTTTCTCCGGTATCTAGACCCGCATTTTTAAAATTATTTTCGGATATTTTTACTCAGCCGTTTTTAATAGAATAATAGTCTGCATCTTAAAGTAGCATTAAATGTATCCGTTTTTCTTCTCTCACTTGCAATTGTTTTTCACCCATGGGATTTTCCCCCATTTTAATTTTAAGTTTTCTTTTCAAATACGCCATGCAAATTGAAAACCCGTGTAAGCTGTATCCGCCAAAAGAGGCACACAAAGGCTGTCTTCTCTTTCCTGTTTTTTCAACGGATAGTAACACTTATAAAGCTGAAACTTTGAATAGACATTTCCATATTTGAAAACAAACACCAAACGAATCAGTTTATTGGTTCCTAAAGGAATATCTACAAAATAGTTAAAAGCATAACAAACAGTGAAAACTCAAATCAGAGGGCTTCTTCAGGAGCCCTCTGATCTGAGTCTTCACTGTTTGTAAATAATATAATAGATTCAGACGTGGTAAGGGTTAAATAAAGATTGACTTTAAAAGCCTAACACCAAGCCATGCTTTTCATCAGGGTAACCCTTATGGTGCTGTCACACTAGATACTTCTAGGGAAGTGTCTCGGCAATCTCGTCAGTAGCCTAGTAGAGCCATCCTTCTTCCGTACTGCAACTACAGTACATATTGTCAAAAGGTGTGAACTCTTCTTGACCGATACAGGTATGACTTACATATGATCTTTGTCCCGCCATAGATATAGGGTCAATCTCGCTTTGATTTCAATTGGATTTAGAGTGAACCCAGGGAGGAAATTGATGAACAATAGGGTATAAATGCGACTGACACGAAATTGAATCTAATGAATGTAGCCAATCCCGTGGGGAGTTGGAATGCCACGGCTCTATTGATCTCCTTAGGCTTATTTTGTTGAAGGCAATGGAAAATTGCCCTGACATTTCAAATTGAAATGCATTTCATGCTTCAAGTGCAGGATGGTGATTGCAATAGACATGAGGTTATTTAGGAAAGACCTCTAAGTAGTTTGAGAATAGACAATAACCCAGCGTACAGCAACAAGAACACTGCCAGAAATCTCTTGTGGGTAATTTTGTGACACGTTAAAGGCGACTCTTCGATACAAGAAAACACGTATTTGTAATACGACTACTAAAATAGAATGAATTAAAAGATTCTATAGTACGACAACTGAAATAGAATAAATTCAAACTCCTATATGGCGACAACAAAGGCAACATGAAGTAAAAATATTAGATTGCGTAAATTAAGCTGAGTTTTAAGATAAAAAAAATCCAGAAAGGGAATTGAGATAGAGAGAAAAAATTAAAATGCTCTTTTCTGATATTCTACAGGTCGAAAAATTAGAAAAGAGCAATTTAGTAATGCTAAAGCTGTATGCACTTAACACATGTATTACGAATGCAGATTGAATTAAAACTCCAATATTATGACTACTAAAGCAGTAGCAACAAAAACAGAAAGCTCCTAGTTTAGCTGTCTGCTTTTTTCTTCTTCCTGTTTAAGTGTCTACGTGTTTTAACATAGAAAGACCTCTAAGTACTTAAAGAACAGACAACATAGAACTCTACCCTCCTTTTAAGAAGTCATACTGGCGAGATGTTTACTATGCTCATATAAACATCTTCCAATTTTAGACACCTTTATGGCCTAATTAAAGTACCCCTATTATGATCGTCTATGTTACAGTTCTGTACTAAAGCACTTTATGTACGTGAACGAAAGTACAACCCTTAAGTGGATGTTAGTAATATAGTGTTGTCTGTATAAGGTATCTGTCTATATCACATTGCTGTCTGAAAAAAAGTACATGGTTTATTATATACTTTTATATACAGTAAAAACTCTCTATTACGACCTCTAAAACGGAGGCTAATGGTTTGTATTAAAGACAGGTGAAAGCATAAAGCAAGGTGACAGAAAAACAGAAAGATCACCTATCGTAAACGCGTAATAATTGACACAATTTTGTGATCGTAGTAGAGAGGTTTTACTGTACATATAAAACAATATTAAAATGTTTTAATGCTATATAAAAATCCTTTTTAAATTAATGATGTCTGTATAAAGGCACAGTAAAAACTCAGAAGAATGCTGTTGGATTTTACTTATCAAAAAACAGCTGGATGTGTAAGCAATGCTAAATTTCATATTGCTATAAGCTAGCACCTGCCTTAAGAACGAAGTAATTTATGACACTTAGTGATCATAAGAGAGAGGTTTATGGACCAGTGACGACGATGTTTAATCGTTTCCGTTTACACGAAACTAAACGCACTCACAATGCAATACAACTGTAGAAAATGACTTCTTTTTGGAACATTTAAATAGTAGTTTTTACTTGAATAGAAAACAGTTTTGAAGCCAGATCAGATGATGGGGTATAGTTTGCAATTGACATAATACTTGTACAGTGGAGAAAACGTTATTCTTTCCTTATAAACGCGTTTACGCTCAAACTATTATTTCCATTGCAAACAGTTTGAAGCCAAATCAGACGCCAGGTAACCCGGCGTCTGATCAGGCTCAAACTATTTGCCACTCGTATAAAAATAAAAAGTCAGACATGTCAAATATTGTCAATTTTTGTACATTTTAGTGCAATGCGTTTGCTTTTCTTTTGCGTTTAAACTGGAAAGAATAACGTTTCCTCCACTGTATAATGCTTTTTAGCATAATGGCGTTAATTGCGAAAGCATAACGTCCTCTTCGCTCTCCATGCTTTTCTGTATTAAAGAATTTAAAGTGGTGTCGATATTCTGAAAAGCAAACATTTGATGTGTTCATAATCATAATTCAAACGTCCCTTTTCATTCACAATATCATTATTTCAAAGAGCTTTCTTGAAAAGCAAATATTTTATCTATCAATTCGCTATTCTGTTGTCATTATCTTATCATCTATGTAAAAAGGCATAGTTTTCATTTACCGATAGATTTGTTAAGAAATTGCTATAACCCTATGTCCTTTCTTTCATCTCCCTACTTAACATATTTATAATACGTACGATGGAGATGTTATTCTTTCACGTTTAAACAGAAACGAAACATTGCAATGAAAAGATGACAAAATGACAACCTTTGACAATTCTAGGCGTCTTATCTGGCTCCAATCTGTTAACAGTGGAAATTACGTCTTCTCCACTGTAAAAGCACATATTTTATCCACCAATTTGCTATCCTGTTATTGTAAAATGGCGTAGTCTTCGTTCACTGTTATAGAATGAAAATCTTTAATCAAAATGCCACTGCATTTATCTCCTTTCTTAGCATATTTACAAGAAAAGTATCTACAACTTCAACTACCTCTATAATGATGAATTACTTGCAGATTCAAGATCTAACGCTGCGTCATTGTGTGATTACATGGTTTTGAAACTCTTAAATCAGAAATATAATCTGCAAGGCAATGACAGGTATACTTATACAGCGAAGAAAATGTTATTCTTTCCCAACAAATGCGTTTATTCTTAATATCTTACGTCCACTGCAAACAGTTTGGAACCAGATCAGACGCCGGGTAACCCAGCGTCTGATCAGGCTCCAATATGTTTGCCATTCAAAATTAAAATAAATCGTGCGGAATTTCAAAAAGTTGTACATTTCAACATTTTGTCGCAATGCGTTTGCGTTACTTTTGTATTTAACTGGAAAGAATAACATCTTCTCCACTGTATACAGTGGGGAAAACGTTATTCTTTCCCAATAAACGCGTTTACACGAAAACTACTACATGTACATGTATTTCCAATGCAAACAGTTTGGAGCCTGATCAGACGCCGGGTTACCCGGCGTCTGATCAGGCTCCAAACTGATTGCCACTCAGATTGAAATAGATAGTCAGAACTTTCGAAAAGATCTCCATTTTACTGCGATGTGTTTGCGTTTCGTTTGCGTTTAAACGGGAAAGAATATAACGTTTTCTCCACTGTATACTAACAGCAGATGTATTACATATCTGGCAAAACATCGAGTGGGGTGAGAAATGTTCTTAAAATATTACCTGTGTGAAAATTAGTGCTAGTTTAACAGATTTTGATTTATTAAAGTGTCTGAAACTTCACTTTTATTACCAGATTAGCTATCACGTGTAGACATCTTGTAACCAGCGCGTTTTCCCGCGTTTGACGAGAGCTGTCGTCTGCTTCACAATGAGAATGGCATGACGTCTGCTGAAATATAAAAGAGAAACAAAGAAAATAATTATTTTTTTAACTTCGTATTTTAACGGCCACAAAGATTTGACACTGATAATTCTGTGAGTTATCCTGTCGTTTAGAATTAATCAAAGCCGTGTTTGAAATTATTACGAAAATGTGGTATGCATGGGTGACTTTGACGACGCCATTTAAACATGGACGGATCTTACCTTTAACATTCAGAGCGAAAGTACATTTCCTACTTCATGTAAATTCTACAATACTAGCACTGAGCCAAAACGTAAGATAAATGTGCTTTTGAACATTGCAACAATGAATAACCGGATTTGTTTCTTCGATTCGCTTTTCTCTAACAGTGGAGAAGATGCTATTCTTTACCGTTTAAGCGCAAACGAAACGCAAATGCAATTCCATAACATGTAGACATTTAAACTTTAAAGGTTTTGAAATTTCTAACGATTTGTTTCATTTTATTCCATGCTTATAAAGCGTTTGTGTTAAGTCTGAAATCGTTCTAAAGTATTTGATTGGTCAGATTTTAGCCTATAAGCACTGTGCAAGTCCTTTTTGGTTTTTGAGTTCGTGAAATGCGACCTAGTTGCCTTGTTTATGTAACAGGCCTATATTGTTTGAACAAAACAAATCTCGATACAAATTGAGTGTCAGAGCTGAGTGAAATGGCCAGTAGTGAAAACGCGGATTTTTTTAAAGATGAAAAACGCACTTATTGAGAAATTATAGCATTTACTCCATTGCTGTAACATGTTCACCCTCCAAATTCTTCAACCATTTTTATCTCCTTTAACTTAAGTTCTAGATCCGGTCCTGGTTGATAATTATTTTTTAGTTTTCCCTTGATTCACAATTACTTATAGGAATGGCAGGATTGTTGCAAATGTGTGATAATTTATTATTCTCAGATCAGCAGTAAATTCACCCGGCATCAGGAAATCTGAAGGAACCTCGCCATAAAAGTTTAGATAGTCGCTATATATAGTAACGGAAGTAGGACTTTAATAAATTAGGCGTTAAAGACGGTCTGTATGTTTGATGTTTTATCAGTGAAAAAAGAAACTTAATTCTGGAAACTTTGATAGTACGGTAGTAATAAATGCATACTTGTTAAATGCCATGGATCTAAACGCCGACACAAGTATTATCTGTATGTTTTGTACACAGCTTTAACCCTTTACCCCATAGCCTGTTTCTAGCTCTTCACTCTTTCGCTGCCAAATTTATCGTGAGATGTTTACCCCTTTCACCGTTTCATTGTCGTCTTCTTCAAGTTTGTTGTTTACATTGGCATACATGCCCTAGACCAGTCGTACAAAGTAAGATACAATGTAGTATGACTTTAAACATATATCTATACGATCGTCAAACAGTTTGGATCCTGATCAGACGCCGCGTGCTGCGGCGTCTGAACAGGATCCAAACTGTTTGAAAGTCGCCTTTTAGCACTAATGGCAACGAAAGAGTTAAAGCGGGTCAACACGTCTAAATGCCTTCTTTTGAAATAACGCTACAACTTGTTTTAAACCCCATTGATTAAGAACAGACTATAATCCCTTCATTTCTGCAATTATTGTCGTTTTCAAAATCACCACCTGTTTTATTGTTAATAATCAGGTTTGAAGCATTCCTCTAAAGCTACATTAATACGAGTGTCAAACAGTTTGGATCCTGATCAGACGCCGCGTTACGCGGCGTCTGATCAGGATCCAAACTGTTTGTAAATGCAAGTGTAAATCGGGACTTAGGGAGGGATTGGTTTAATGACAACATTTAAAGAACACGAAATGGGTAGCGATTTATTACGTAAACGGCATTTGATTATAAAATTCACATGAAAGTGTACTCTAATTCCCGATGTTATGACGCGTAACTAATTATCTGTAAAACTTCGGCGCATTTTCCAGACATTTTAATTGAATTCAAGTAGAGTATACCCATTTACCAGTCTAAAAGACATTTCGAGTGATACAGTCAAACTTCTGTTTAATGACAATTTCCTGAAGCACATTTTGTTCTTATAGGCATATGTCAATGTATGCTTGTATAAGCGTATTGCAAAACTCTGAAAGAAACCTCTATGTGGAATGCTATGCTTCGCATGTTCCCGATACTTAGCTGCAACTGTATAATATTATATTGTATAACTATTTGTTTCATCTTTTGAGAGAAGGTTTTATACTAGTTTAACACCGTTTTACTGAAATTCTATATGAGTCTTTGGCTCATTAAGAAGTTTTAGAAGTACATCATGCAGTCAAACTTGGTTTTAGCGCCAATTCAAAACATCTTCAATTGGACAACTTTAGGTGGTAGCCTAACTCATGCACCCCTGAAACCTTTAATGGCCAATTCTTACTTCCAATTCAGTCTAGTCCATATTTGACTACTTAAGGTTGATTGTAAAAATATATTGCAAAATAGCAAACAGTGCATACCCTGATCAAGGAGATCATGGCCTCTTGTCAGGGTCTATACTATTTCTGCCCAAGAAAGCTTATTTTGTGCTTGTTATGAGAAACTCTTCTCTTGTCAAGCACGACTTTTCTCACTTTTGCAAACATCACTGCGACGACCCCAAGGTTATAAAACGTTTGAGTTGAGTCTTAGCTCATTCTCAAGCATATGATTGTTCAGATTTTAGCAGAAGCTCAAATCTGACTATGCAAATGCTTGAGAACGATCTCAGACTCAACTCAAACGCTTTTTAACATTGGGTCGATTGGACTTTAACATCTAAATAAAAAAGAACTACATACTTGTACATGTAGTTATTAACGAAGCAACTTTAATACCCAAACTAACCATCAATTCTAAGGTTTTCATATCATGTCCCCTAAATTTAGGACTATATCTATAACTTGTATGGGTGTCAATCTGGTCATCTATCATGCGAACATGCCCCAATGCCCCCAACGTTATAAAGCTGCTTAGTTGAGTCTGAGATCGTTCTCAAGCATTTGAACGATCAGATTTTAGCGATAGCTCAGATCTGATCATTTAAATGCTTGAGAATGGTCTAAGACCCAACGTAAGCTCAGGCATTCGGTCACTGAACACAGTGTAGACAAAGATTGCGATGGAAATGTGACCATTAAAGTGTATACATCTGATACAGACAACACCCGTGGACGTTGAACATTAGCAAATACAGGGCTGTCATAAGTTAATCATAAAAACCTAAGATTTCAAATATTCAATTTTTCAGACGCAATTTTACTAATCGTAATTTTACCCCATAGTCTGTTTCTTGTTTTGAAGAAACATGACTGCCTAAAACAGGTTGAAAGTAAAGCAGAATGCACCCGAAGGCGCCTTCTGCTTTACTTTCAGCCTGTTTTATGCTACGATCTGCTAGGAAACATTCCGAATACTTAAGAAAAATCCGGAGAAATGGCAGCCCTGCAAATAGTATAGACGGTGATCAGACACAACATTATTTCACCGGCATGCTTGACCTGGGTCTACACAGATTACAATGCCCGAAGGTCCGTGGGATCAGATAGTAATGGCTTCATTATCATTGAGGGGGCAATGAAGGGCAATGATGCAGAAATAATTAATAATAAATTCCATAAGCAACTTATCTTTTATATATATATTATTGAAACATTTACACTCTCACTGCCAGCTGACATTGTAACGTTTTCAGATTTACAAAAAAAAGTTTTGATCCTGATCAGACGCCGAGTAACTCGGCGTCTGATCAGGATCAAAACTTTTTGCCTTTCATTATCTTTTAAAATTAAATTGCTTTGAATCTAAATTTTAAAACATTATTGCAGACGACAGTTCTCGAAGCAGACGATATGGCGGGAAAGGGTTAAAACAAAGTGGTTTTGGTTTCATGGGAATATTCGGCTAGATATTCCGGGTGCTATATGTTATTACTCGTCATCGCTTTATCTTAGTATGGGGAGCTGACCTATATTACATTTAGGGCATTTGACCTTTAACACTTTTCCTTGAGTGTCAATTTCTCGTCTGCATTTCTGTCTAATTTTCGCGGGCTTTTCAAATTCGCGAACATTTTTAAATTTGCGAAAAAAAATGCACATAAAGTGTATCACAAAATGGACACCAAGACATTGTTGGCACAATTTCAATTTGTTAAATAAATCCAAACAGCCTGAAAATATCATTTGGAACGCTCTTGGCCTGATCAGCGTAAACCCTTATCCAGAAAAGCGAAAAAACGCTTTGCATTGCAAACAGTTACGATCTAGATCAGACGCCTAGTTATTCGGCGGCTGATCAGAATTCAATCTGTTAGACGCTTGTTTTGATGTTGAATCGTACAAAAATGCATAAAAATTGAATTAAAAATGTTTCGCAGACGCCATTTCTGGAAGCAGACGAGCTATACAACACGGGCAGTGTAAACGCCGTTTCGTTATCCAAATGATATTTGACAACAATTTGCTTTATGTGTTTCTGTAAATAATTCATGGGGCGTGATACATTTTATCCGGCAAACAGAGATACATTCTGTTTCACCCTCTTCAAAGAACCTAGCTGGGGATCCCCGACAAATGTGCTATTACAGGGCACATTTTATTAAGAGAGCACTCTTAATAATATATGTACCTTGAATGCAAGTGGATGCTTAATGCAATATAAAAATATTGCAGAAAGCTCCTATAGGAGCTTTCTGCATTATTTGTATATTGCATTAGGCAGTCATCCGCTTTTGGATACCCTCGTACTACTTCTTTTAATGATAGCTTAATATAATATCGGTTGTAAATAGGGAAGCGCAATATTTATACGTTATTACTTACGGGAATTCGACAGGCAGCGAATAGAATAGGCATTCGTGGTTGATTTGTCGTGTTGAACAAAATGCCAGCCAAACATACAAACGAGACACAATGAAGTGTATTCACTTTGAAGAAGAGTGCATTTTTTTGTTATTCGTTTAATCAAAAAATCACTCCTCCGGCCATGCCGGTTGTTTGTCTAATGGTCTGTCTGTCGCTGTCAGATAACAGTTCCCTCTTTCAGCTTGTGTATGGCTGTCTTTCCTCTCTATTTCTGTCTCTCTGTTCAACTCTCTCCATTTCTCTGTGTTGCTGTCTTTCCCTGACTCTGTCTCTGTTTTACTGACTCCGCCTGTATCTCTGCCTGTTTGTCTGTCTCTCTGTATGTCAGTCTGTCTCTGTCTCTCTCTCCACCTCTCTCTCTGTCTATCCATCTATCTCTCTGTTTATCTCTCTCCTCTTTCTCTCCCCCCCCCCCCCCCCGTCTCTATCATTCTCTATATCTCCTTCCTTTCAGGAGCTTTCTGCAATACAATTACATGTACCCTGCATTAAGTTGTCTCCTTCTACATGTACGTACGATTGCTAAAAAAAACCATCATTGAGTCCTTGGAGTGACCTGCTAACCCAGTCTTTGTAGCAAGACATTGCCTCTATATGGCATTCCTATGCCTTATAATGAACCGTTCAATCAAGTACAATAGAAAACCGTCAGTGAACGTATCCAGGCATTAACAGGTTAATTTATTGCCAATAGCACTGCTGCTCTAAACCCCTTTCCCGCCACATTATCGTCTACTTCAAATTTGTCGTCTGGCGGACAATAGATTTTATCTTTTTATTAATTTCTAATTGAGGTAACTTCGATGCAATTATCAAACGATTGGGATTCTGATCAGAAGCCGCATTACGCGGCTCCTGATCAGGATCCAAACCGTTTAATAATGATAGTGTTGTAACGACTGACAATGAAATAGATATAGGATACTAAATGGGAAAATATAACCCGTGACAGATTGTTTTTATTTGACAGCCTTGTAACAATGAATCCCAAATGAAGTTTAACCCTGTTACCCTAAATATCGTCTGCTTTCTGTGACATATTTACAATATTCATATAACCGCTAAATATGAGTAAAATATTTACCCACAAAATCCAATTGAATAGTTTTACAGGATAACTTACGATTCGCTAAAAGACCACTCAAACTAAAGCAGAGCTATGTTTTAAATAAGGTTATAAGTAAAGCAGTGAGCTCCTTTGTTTGATTCTGTCGTATGAGTTTTCTTTTATACTATGCCCCCAATCTTGTTTCTGGTTTTGAAGACAGCTGACCACTTATCTACATGTATTACAGAAAGTTAAAAATTTATTTCAGCCTGCTTAAATGTACCATTACTAGGATACAGTGGAGAATCTGTTATTCTTTCCAGTTTAAACGCAAACGTACGCAAACGCAAAGCACTAAAACGTAGAAAAGTACAACTTTTGGACAATTCTGATAGTTCATGTTTATCTTGGTGGCAAACAGTTTGGAGCCTGATCAGATGCCGGGTTACCCGGCGTCTGATCTGGCTCCAAACTGTTTGCACTGCAAATAATAATTTTAGCGTAAACGCGTTTATTGGGAAAGAATAACACATTCTCCACTGTATGAAAACTATTTCTTATGGTGCATTTTCAAGACTGTTTTTAATAGAACTTATTTTTGCAGCAAAGGAATAAATCAAAGGCGTAAATGGGCGCATTTATAAAGTAATTAAATAATTGGCAGTATGTGTTGCAATAGTGTATGTCATTCAAATTGTCTTGTTTCTTTTATTTTCAGAGACATTTGTAGAGGAAGTAGTTCTGTTCCGGAATTTGTAGAAGCAGCAATCTTCACTGCGGAGTATTTTGGATTAAGAGACACAATTTGCAGGTATGTTTATGTGTATAATAAATTTAGTCTGGTCCAAATATTACAACCTTCAGATATTATTGCAGCTAAATAAATAAGTTTATGCTTAAACAATAATTTCAATTACAACAGTTTGGAACCAGACCAGACGCCGTGTAAGCAGGCTCCAAACTGAGTGTCACTCTAATAAAAGAAATCGTCAATATTTGACAATCGCCATTCTTTTTCTGCAGTCATAATATGTTATTATTGCATGGGTTGTTATTTATTCATGTAACCCATTTGTGCCCAATGGATTCTTCCATGTTTATAAATTGGATAGTCCATTTTTTATCAAAGGGATGCCTGGTCAAAATTTTCATTTTCATTTTGTTTTCTATTGATATTCCAATCAGCAAACAGTGTATACCCTGATCAGACGCCGCATTATGCGGCGTCTGATTAGGGTCTACTCTGTTTGCCTAAGTCCCATATATGGGATCGTTGGCACAAATAGGTTAAAGAGGAAAGAATAACGGCTACTCCATTGTAAACGTAGTGAGTGGTACTAAAACAGATTTCATTGTAATGAAAAAGCTACTCCTGTGCCGGAAAACATCTTATAGTGACAGCACTGATTTACATCCATTCAAGATTTTCATCATCGATATTTACCCCTGCACTGCCATGACGTCATCAATTTTAAACAAATGTCGTCTGCTTTTGTTTCTCAAATTTTAAATTGAGGTATATTGACTTGAGAAAATATTGAAATTAGTGTCAAAAAGTTGGGATCATGATCAGACGCCGCGTGACGCGGCGTCTGATCAGGAGCCAAACTGTTTGCCAATAACTTTTGTACTCTGGGTAAGACAGATAAAGGGTTTTGTCATGCTTGTAACTCTACCCGAGGAAACCTAGAAACGAATATTTATCCTAGTTTGGATATAGATCAGACACTGAGTAACTCGGCGTCTGAATAGTACCCTAACCGTTTACAAACGTTAGTCACGCTATACTTAGCAATATAAGAGTTAAGGACAGGCAGTATGACATTTATTGTTTACCAAATAAGGTCGACAGGTGTAAGATAGTATATACTTATTTGACTGCGGAAAAGGATTTTTTTCTAGATTTTTGCAATCAGTTTTGGATCCAGATCAGACGCCGAGTAACTCGGCTTCAAATCTGGACCCAAATTGTTTGCCACACCGATCTTTCAGGCATTTCTGAAAATTAGCTAAAGAATAGAAAGTTTCATAACTAAAGCTAACGACATTTTGAGCAGACGATATTTCATGCAGCGTTCAGATGGTTAATTAATGGCCACCCACACCAGCTAAAAGAAAAGATTCCATATTGGCACCTCGGTTCCTTTTATCATCAATACTAGAGACTACTTAGCGAGTACTAACCATAAAAAGACCAATGCTGCTCGTAAAAGAAAATCCAATCAGGCATAAACGGGTCAATGAGTAAAGACAAACCAATCAATAGACTGGAACCTGTTAAAGGGGTCATCTGAGAATACAGTCAACAGGGCTGCCATTTCTCCGGATTTTTCCTGAATCTCCGGATTTTTTCCCAGTACATGGTACATGTAGCTTAAAGCAGGCTGAAACTTAAGCAGAATGCGCCCTAATGCGCATTCTGCTTTACTTACAGCCTGCTTTAAGTAGTTGCATGTGAACAAAGCAAGAAAAAGGCTATTGGGTAATAGTACGATTCGTAAAATCGAACTTGAAAAATGCAAATTTGGAAATATTAGGATTTTTCATGTCAACTTATGGAAGCCCTGGGTCAAGTGTATGCTCAAATAAAGACATCACTGATTTAGTTAGGCATTGTAAGGCGTGTGGCAGTTTAATTAATATAGGACAATTGTAATAGAAAAAAGTTCCATTATCTTTCAACTCGGCTGGAAGCTTGGTACAGGAAAAGAGTGATGTAGAAAGCTCAGACAGAAGCTTTCTGTGTCCTGGAGTAAGCTGATTTCGGTCCAGATTACCAATGTACATGAATGAACATTTCAGTGCAAGTTTGACATAAAACAACTTACAGTGGAGAATCTGTTATTCTTTCCCGTTTAAACGCAAACGTACGCAAACGCAAAACACTAAAACGTAGAAAATGACAACTTTTGGACAATTCTAATAATTCATGTTTATCTTGGTGGCAAACAGTTTGGAGCCTGATCAGACGCCGGGTTACCCGGCGTCTGTTCTGGCTCCAAACTGTTTGCACTGCAAATAATAGTTTTAGCGTAAACGCGTTTATTGGGAAAGAATAACACATTCTCCACTGTAATTGTATTTACAGTGGATAAGACGTTACATGAATTCGTTCCTGTTTTTTAAATGCAAACAAAACGCAACGCTTCGAAATAATTTGTAAAAGCTGGACCTTTTGATAGTCTTAACTATGTACTTTAATCTGAGTGACAAACAGTTATGACTAGATCAGACGCCGGGTCACCCGGCATCTGATCTGGCCCTAAACTGTTTGCAATGGAAAATACTGTTTTATTTAGCATTAACGCGTTTTTAGTGGTCAACTTAATTTAACATTTTGTGCTGAGCGGCAAATATCTATGAATTCCAATTTTCATTTCCAATTTGAAAGTCAACGCAACCATCTGCGCTCTATGGTCAATTTTGATGCATCACATAACTTGTTATTTAATACGTTTAGCAAGATCACTGATAGATGGATTCATCCATAGATTCATGGCTGTCCCTTCCCACATCCTCCCTCCTTGATTATCATTATAGATTGGAGCCATTTGATTAATTCCCCCAGATAAAACAATAAACAATAAAACAATCCTATTATTCAATACGTTCATTGATGCAATTGGGGTCTTACAGAGTACAAGTACATGTAGGGTTGATTTCAGTGCGATATTACTCATTGCCGTTAACATGTACATGTAAAAAAGCTGTTACTTGTTTGGAAGACCGATGTCCACTTTAAGCAGGTTGAAAGTAAAGCAGAATGGGCCATAAGGCACCTTCTGCTATACTTTCAGTTTACTTTAAGCTACCATATCCTAGAACTTTCTGAAACATATGCATGACTGTATAAAGAAGAGCTCCTTTCTTCAGTGGAGGAATAAAACTTTAAATGGGGGAAAGGGATAATGGGATAGCAGTTTTAAATAGAATAAACTCTTTGACCCTGAATCAATTGAATTACGAGCTATTAGAGTAATTCAATGTCCGAAATTGATTAATTCTACTAGATTCCAAGGAACTTAACAATATCTTAGCTACAGTGGAGAATCTGTTATTCTTTCCCGTTTAAACGCAAACGTACGCAAACGCAAAGCACTAAAACGTAGAAAAGAACAACTTTTGGACAATTCTGATAATTCTTGTTTATCTTGGTGGCAAACAGTTTGGAGCATGATCAGACGCCGGGTTACCCGGCGTCTGATCTGGCTCCAAACTGTTTGCACTGCAAATAATAGTTTTAGCGTAAACGCGTTTATTGGGAAAGAATAACAGATTCTCCACTGTAGGATGGAATAGTACATTGTAAACTCATGTCAATGAAATGTAAGTTTCAAGTGTGAAAATCATGTTATTTGGGTGCTTAAACTTTGGAGCGTAAAAGTGTTTATTTGGAATGAATAACGTCTTCGTCCACTGTACCTGTATCTTACCAGCATTGTATTGACGATAATAACCCCATCACTGCCATAGCGCCATCTGCTTGAAACAATTGTCGTCTGCTTTTATTTCTAAAATTTAGATTTAATGCAATGTGTCACCCCAGAAACATTGATATGAGTACCAAACAGTTTGGAACCTGATAATACGCCGAGTAACTCGGCGTCTAATAAGTATCCAAACTGTTTGAAAATGTCAGAGCACTCAGGGGAAGGTGACGAGAGAGTTGACACTTTCATTACAATTGTTATCGTCTGCCTCGCTGTTTGCAATATTTCAATTAATGTAAATTAAACTGAATACAAGCAAACTTGATGCTCATTAAGAGTTTAGCCCCTGATCATGCGCCGGTTAACTTGTCATCTGATCTGGATCCAGCCTGTTTGCAAATGAATATAAATCCATGCTTACGGTAGGGTTACATGACTGTAAGAATGAACGCTTCTCCAGATGTGGTAGTAACCTCCTTGAATCTAGCTTATGCGACAATTTAAAAAAATAAAAAGTTTTACTATTTTTTGATAAAAAAAAATATTGATATAAGTCTCAACATTTTGGATCCTGATCAGACGCCGAGTTAAATCGACGCCTGATCAGGATCCAATCTGTTTGCAAATTAAATTGTCGTAGTTCCTGGCAATAAAAAGGGTTAATTAGATTAATGGGGACCAGCGGTTCAACAGTCGTACCCACTGGTATAGCCAACATTCATTTTCTATCAATGGCATGCTTGGAGCTTGATGTATTGATGATTCTCATGACTTCTCTGATTATTATTTGTCATACAATGTGGTACAATGTGTATATACACCGGTTTCTGTGCCATGTCTGTATGACATCATCGATTTGGGGAGAAAAAATGTCGTTTGCTGAGGATACAGTGGAGAATCTGTTATTCTTTCCCGTTTAAACGCAAACGTACGCAAACGCAAAACACTAAAACGTAGAAAAGTACAACTTTTGGACAATTCTGATAATTCATGTTTATCTTGGTGGCAAACAGTTTGGAGCCTGATCAGACGCTGGGTTACCCGGCGTCTGATCTGGCTCCAAACTGTTTGCACTGCAAATAATAGTTTTAGTGTAAACGCGTTTATTGGGAAAGAATAACAGATTCTCCACTGTATATGTATATGTCGTTTGTTAACTCTTATAGTGATATCATAGATAAAATTTGTTCATTAAATTTGCAAACAGTGTAAACCAATATCAGAGGGCTCCGATAGGAGCCCTGTGATATTGGTCTACACTGTTCGCTAATTTAGAGCAGTATTTATTCAACTACAGTGGAGAATCTGTTATTCTTTCCCGTTTAAACGCAAACGTACGCAAACGCAAAGCACTAAAACGTAGAAAAGTACAACTTTTGGACAATTCTGATATTTCATGTTTATCTTGGTGGCAAACAGTTTGGAGCCTGATCAGACGACGGGTTACCCGGCGTCTGATCTGGCTCCAAACTGTTTGCACTGCATATAATAGTTGTAGCGTAAACGCGTTTATTGGGAAAGAACAACACATTCTCCACTGTACAGTGTACCAATAATTCCAAGTAGACCGATCCATGTGTTGTTACATGTAACTAAAAGGATCAACAAGGGCTTTTAATAATTCAAAATAGTTACCGTACTTAGTGTTGAAAGAGTTAAAAGTCTGATCTTCGAACATAAAAATGTTCAGTATTGGAAAACAGTATAAATTGATGTTTTTGCACTGATAGTGCTCTCTCCCTACAACGGCCCACCGAACAACGATTCCCACCTTACAACAAAGATTGCCGCTGTTCCCAAAACAGGACAATCATGTCTAACGTTTTCAACACTGCAATATCGTCTGTTTAATTTTGTCGTCTGCTGTTTTTCTCATAGTCACATTGTGGTAATTTTGACAGAAAAAACATAATGACGAGTGACAAACAGCTTAAATCGAGATCAGACGCCACGTTAAGCGGCGTCAGTCTCGATCCAAGCTGTTTGCAAATGTTACCCAATTTCTCTCCCTATAACAACTTCCTCTGAACAACGTACACAATCTGTGTCTCCCATTGAATGTTGTTGTAGAGAGGGATCACTGTAGTGCAGACTATGATCATAGGATTCCTTAGGGAAACTCTCTGATCGGGATCTGCACTGCTTGTTTTAATGTTTAAATACTAACAATGACACTGTTAATGGCCTTGGTACTACTGATTGAATAACTAGCCTACACATTCGCCTCACTTATTTATCTGTTTCTTAGATACCGGTATTATCTTCTGAATCATATCTTTTCTATCAAATCAAAGCCCAAATACGAGTTCCCATCCTGTTTGCATATAGATCTACAAGACAAGTTTTACTTAGCAAGCGAATATATAGCGCAAAAGGTCTTCAATCCAATGTCTCTATTCTCTCAGTGAATGCACTTTTCGATCCCTGATTAAAATTATAATTAGATTTAACACCTCTTTTTTCCCCTCGAAAATGCAGGAGGTTTTAGGCCAAGGTGGTCAATTTATGACAGGTATTTGGCTTTCAGAGATCTTTATTGGCCAGTGTTCAGGAATTTAGAATTCCCACCCCATCAAGTTTCACTGAGCACATACATCAATCATATCGCATTGAAGGGATGGTTAAGCAGGAATGGTTGAATGGATAGTTTTTCTGGGAATGTTTGTAAACAATGTCAGGACTCTAAACACCCAGTTCGAGGTTATCTTTGTTTCTGTTCTTTTAACAAAACCCTTTGTCTAGAATGATCTAAGTCTGGATAATGTTTGCTAACGAGCAAGATGCATATACATTGTTCGCTCTCTACAACAGCCCTCCCAACAAAGACACCCTCCATATAACTGGAGAGTTTGATAGAATAAATATAATGACAAGTGACAAACAGCTTGAATCCAGATCAGACTCCGCTTGGTCTGGATTCAAGCTGAGCCTGTTTGCATATGTAAGCAAAGTCGTAATTTTCCCTTCCTATAACGACTCCCTCCGCACAACACACACAATTTGTGCATCCCATTAGGTGTCTTTGTAGAGAGGGGACACTGTGGTAAAGGCTCGCTATAACCCATGGCCCTCTGAGCTTAAAATGAACAATTCAATTTTCCAGTTAAGTCTAGTCCACTTTTGACTATTTAGGGGGGTTTTGTTAACACTTTTTTACCGTGCAAACCCTAAAAGACCTCTCTGGTCTGAGTATACACTGTTTGCAGAAGAAAAGTGTACTCTTATTTTATAGGAACTTGGTTTGTAAATGACGAGTTTACTCGTCGCTAGGGTTGAAAATGTTAGTCATCTACAATGCATCTTTGCAGCTCTTTCTTGGTACATGTACAGAAGTGTTTAGTCTACCCCTGAATCGATACGCGGTTATCCTTTGGAAACAAATGAACATCCTTTAAATATATAATTATTAAACGACATCGACAGCGGCCTCTATACAATGTACGTTCGTTACTCGAAATCGCCAAAGTCGAATGATCTGGTAGAGTTGTCACTTCAATATTTAATACATTTAATCCTAGCGATGAGTATACTCGTCATTTACAAACATTGTACCTGTGAGGATTTCACTTGTCCTATGCAAACCGTGCAGACCCTAATCAGAGGGCTCATTCATGAGCCATCTGTTCAGGGTCTACACTATTTGTCATTTTGAAATATATTATTAAAATCAATCCTTAATAGTCGAAAATGGACTAGACTTATTTCAAATTTGGAATTGTTCATTAAATGTTTCAGGGATGAATGAATTAAACGTAGAAACGATGAACTCGCTTCAGACTAACATACAGTGGAGAAAACGTTATTATTATCTTCTGCAAGCAAGCTCGAAGGCTTCCCCTAATGAAAAACTCGAATTGCCCAGAGCGGGATTCGAACCCACGGTGGTTACAGGTCAGTGTCAGTCACAGTAACTCGGCTACGGAGGCCCCTATGCGAAGCGGTTCGGTAACCGCCGTGCTATCGGAACAAACAGCACGTGATATGTACCATTTGTCATGACAAACCTCGGTCTTTAACGTAGCATACGTCGTTGTGTTTATCAGTCATACAAACTGACCGAGGGTTCATCCGTAGATGAAATATTCATCAGGATTTTCCACCAGCTTCTCTCATTATGTTGGACACCATTTTTATGGTTCCGACAATAATTTCTCCCCAACGTGGCAATTCCTAGTCAAAACTGACACTTGCCTGAATGACTTATCAATATTTCACGGTAGTTTATGGTCTAGAAAATCTCGGGAACAGACGGGAGGAACGAGCTTTTCCTTACCACATACTCCCTGAGCGGTCGAACATGTGTGCAAACGCTTGAACCCACTAGTGCCCAGCGGATACTTCGTTGTAAAACGCGCTTCGACAAAACTGTAAGCCCCAGTGCGACGTAGCTAACGCCAATTCCTACAAAAAGGATATTTATGCAAACAGTGTAGACTCTGACGAGTCTCATCAGGGTCTACAATGTTTCCCAGTATGATTTAAGTTGAATGAATGTTACTATATAACACACAATGAATGAATATGCACATTTGGAAGGGTCCGTTAAGGTACTCATTAGCCGCTTGGAACGTGTATAGCATACTTTATAAACAGTGAATCTTTGAAGAATATACTTGCCCTATTCCAAATGTAAAACACAACCCTAGATCAGTAGTAAGAGGATAGGGGCTAGACTTAACTACAAACTGGAATTGTCCAGTTTAATTTTCAGGGAAAAATGAGTTACGCAAAATAGGATGTTTGTTATTTTATCTACCTAGACACCTCTGTAGCCCAGTAGACTTTTTAACACATTCACCCCTGAAACTTCCAATGTATAATTCCTGTTTGCAATAAAGTTAGGCCCATTTTAGACTATTTAGGGATGTTTTTATAATGAATTGCAAAATGACAAACAGTGAAGTCCCTGATCAGAGGGCTCCAGAAGGAGCTCTCTGATCAGCGACTTCACTGTTTGCACAGGACAAGTTTTCTCTTCACACTTTTGGTAAAGGTTGCATACATTTACATGTATATGCGTCACTAGGACTCAATGAGTTAACGAAAGATGAGAGGGAGTAAACCTTAAGATGTTTTTGTCTCAACCCCTGTGATGTTATAGGCATGTATTAAATTCGTCTCATCAAGATTATTATAATCAGTAGTTACAACAATAGTTCTGGCGGGCGGACATAAGAGTTTTTGAATTCGACATGCTCATTTATCTGTTACGGTAGCTATGTGCATGTATGTGGCAAGCGCGACTATATTTCAGCCAATTGAATTCTCCACCATCCTAAAATAGATATTAACCAATCAATACCCATCGCCCACAAATGTAGACATTAGCAAATAGAGTAGACAATAACGAGACTCCGCATTTTGCGGCGTCTCGTCAGGGTCTGCACTATTTTCTTTTTAATTTACTGCAGTATTTGCTGCATTGACACACTCTTGAGTAGTAAGACCGCCTTGTATATCTACAGGTATAATGAAATATTCCTGCAAGTGATTGTAAGGAGAGTTCGTTGCAAGAGCATGGCATAAATGAGCTAAACTTTCTTGGCATAATATTATATTGTATTATTCAAAACTGTAAACTATCAATTATTCCACTGTGTTTCTTAAATGCTAACCTAATCCACCGTTTTGAATTCAGATACTAAGAATCGGTATACACTAAAACACTATATACAGTAGAGAAAACGTTATTCTTTCCCCAATAAACGCGTTTACGCTAAAACTATTATTTGCAGTGCAAACAGTTTGGAGTCAGATCAGACGCCGGGTAACCCGGCGTCTGATCAGGCTCCAAACTGTTTGCCACCAAGATATACATGAAATATCAGAATTGTCCAAAAGTTGTTCTTTACTACGTTTTAGCGCTTTGCGTTTGCGTACGTTTGCGTTTAAATGGGAAAGAATAACAGATTCTCCACTGTACTAAGAATCGGTATACACTAAAACACTATATAACAAATTCATTTAATTAGCAGTCACCTAACTGTAAGCACAGAAAGTATTGTCTTTTGAGCTGTCATTTCAGAGAGGAATTAGATCATTCAAGTAGAGAAAGAAGTAACATACAATATGTAAATAATGTAAATGTAATTTGTGAACTGCTGACAATAAAACTGACCTGGGTCTACACTGTTTGCAATACCAAAATGTAATTTTCTGCGCTGCGATTGTTGTGCACAATTTCCAATTGACTGTGCTTTTCAGTTCCATTCAGACAAGGTTTGTTGTGTATGGCCTAACTTGATCAGACATGACTGGCCAACCTTGGGGCTTGTCTAGCGAACGTTTGTCATCATGTCGTGAACAGTTAGCTCAATTAAAACTGACGGGATTTACTTATTTGATTTAAACTTGCCCTCCTGACTCGTAGAAAGTAAACAATGGCTATATATAGAAAATACTTCATACAGTTGAGAAAACTTTCTTTTTTCCAATGTAAACGCAAACGTATTGCAAACGCGTAGCAGTAAAATGTAGAAAATTGCATGTTTTACGTTTCTCATGATTTATTTTAAGCTGGGTGGCAAACAGTTTGGAGCCTGATCAGACGCCGGGTTACCCGGCGTCTGATCTGGCTCAAAAGTGTTTGCAATGGAAATAATAGTTTTAGCGTAAACGCGTTTATTGGGAAAGAATAACGTTTTCTCAAATATAGCACTTCCAGAGGACATAGGCTGTGGTGTGTTGCTTCGCTTTCCATGATGACCTTTCAAACAATGACTTGCTGGTTCCCTTCACTGCCATGACGTTATCGGAGGGAGTTGTTATAGGGAGGGAAAATTAAGACTTGTCTAACATTTGCAAACAGTCTGAATCCAGATCAGACACCGTATAACGCGATCTACAATCAAGCTATTTATTACTCGTCATTATATTTTTGGCCAAACGGTCCATTTTAATGTTCGTTTGAGATGCAACAGCAGATTACACTTTTTAAGAAGGCGATTTTGCAGCAGTGAAAGCGTTAGACATAATTGTCTTGTTTTGAGAACAACGCTAAACATTGTTGTAAGGAATGCTCGTTGTTGGGAGGGCCGATGTAGGGAGTGAGCACTGTATTTATAATGCAAATGTCCCTCTTTGCCGTTTTCTAACTATTTTCTTGTTATTAACCTTGATTTACGTACTAATTAGTCTGATCACATGTTTCTTGACGCTGTACATTTTCATTCTTCTATTACACTTAACCCTTATGGTACCAAATTAACGTGAAGTTATTACCCCTTCACCGCTTTATGGTCGTCTGCTTCAATAATGTTGTCTGTATTTGACGTTTTAACGTTAGAATAAAGGTAGTATGACTGAAGAAATATAGAAATGAGTGTTTAACAGTTTGGATGCTGATCAGACGCCGCGTTACGCGGCGTCTGATCTGGATTCAAACTGTGTGCAAAGTCGTTTTATGCGACTTCGGCTCCGAAAGGGCTAACCTCTTTCCTACTTTTCTGGCTAATGAGCGCTTGTTAACTAGCAATCTTTACCTTTCTACACCTAATTTATTTTTACACGCGAGAAAGTTGGACTACATGTACCTTATTCAGTATTGCCTGTATCCTAACATTATGGTAGCTTCTTAATGCACACATTAATTTACTTTAAGCCTGCCTTAAGCAACCATCTGTATTCAATATCGAAAACAAGATATGGGGTGGAAGGGTTAAGCTAGCTGTCTTAAACCTCCAATCCAACAGGTGTTCGGCTTTCTAGTCCAGAAATAGCGTTTTCTGAAACATTGATAAGCCGATTGTTTCACTGAAAAATGAGCCTGCTTGAAACCTTACAAATGTATGGGTGTCGAAACCGCCGTAAACGAATTGCATTTTTCACATCTTTGTTAAGTAATAGTCAACCAGTTTGAAAAGAACCGGGGAAGGATCTGTTGTAATATATACTTGTACTACAAACAGACGCGAGTAGGAGCCTTTGTACATGCCAGCAAGACGATCAACCTTATCAGTAATCGGTTTATTTCTCCTTGTCAGGGCCAACATTTAGCAGAGATCTAAGTTTGCGATATATTTCCCAAATCTACAACAAATTGCTGCTATTATCTACCCTCTAAATAATAACCCTTGATAATATCAAAATGAGGTTACAAATTAAAACAAACTAAACTCAAGGCAGAATGATCCTTAAGGAGTTTTCTGCTATACTTTTATCTTGTTTTAAGCAGCTACTAGTATCAAAGATCGAACGTAAGACTTATATTGACTGGACGTAGTAGTGAGTTATGATTGTAATTCTAACATCTGATCTCGACGCCTGATAACCCTCGCCTTATGTTATTGCATTCCCTATTTCCATCCAGATTAGTTTCGCTATGTTCGCCCCACAGTATGCTCACGGAATCCTTTTTCGTCCTCCCCCATTTCCAGCAGGGCGCGGATTAATTCTTACCATGCTAGTGGCGGATATGTGCCACAGTGATAACCATTGCAAACAGTTTGGATCCTGATGAGACGCCGCGTTATGCGGCGTCTCATCAGGATCCAAACTGTTTGCAACTCCGACCCTGATTTGAAGATATATTAAGAAAATTATATTTATAGAACCATAGCAGACGACAATTGTTGCAGCCGAAAAATATTACCCAGCATGCAAAGAGTTATATATAGATAAAGTTTAGGATATTACGGATTGTCTGTAGTCTGCACGGATTAATGGTAGGCGTCCTCCTGCAGTGCATAGACGTGCTAAGCTCGAGTCTTAGACATTCTCCATGTTACGGAAGGCCATACGTGCCAAAACGTTTATTCCCAACCCTACGACTGCCGATCGTAATTTGAGGAGTATTTACAAAGAATGTGGGTGCGAATCTAACACAGAAAAACTCGATTTCTGATCTAGATCCAAATTATTTGACACTCGGTTTGAGGTTTCTGCAATTAAGAAATGCATACATCTTACATTATCAAATTTTGTGTACAGCTATTTCAAAGAAAACGGTCTTATGCCAGGGAAATGGATAAATATATTTATAATGACTTACACTGTCGTTTTAAGACATACGTCAAAATAATGGTGTTTTAAATACGTTGTTATGATATACTAATTTAATTTAACGACTCTCATGACCTTATATTACGACATTTAAGGTCGTTGCAGTATTCCCTTCCTACAACGACCTGCAAAACAACGATTCCCTCCTTACAACAATGTTTGCCACTGTTTCCCAAAACAAGACAATTATGTCTAACTATTTCACTGCAGCAATTCGTCTGCTTAACATTGTCGTCTGTTGTTGTTTTTCTAAAAAAATACGGGGGGGGGGGTATTTGACATTTTGACGGAAGAACGTCAAGACGAGTGATTAATAGTTTGAACCCAGATCAGACGCCGATTTACGCGTCGTGTGATCTGGGTTCAACTTGTTTGCAAATGTGCTTTACAAGGTTTAATTTTCCCTCCCTATAACAACTCCCTCCGAACAACATTTATTTGTCTCCCAGTATTGTAGAGAGTTTTTGTATTACAGGATAGCATTTCGTCATGCTTTTCAAGAAAACGTCATAAAGAGGATGCTGAGATTGATACGTTATTCTTACCAGATTAATAGTTATTTGCAAGCAGTTTGGATCCTGATAAGAAGCCGCGTAACGCGGCATTTGATCAAGATCCAAACTGTTTGACACTCATTTCAGTATTTCTTGTCAAAATATCTAGAATTTAAATTTGAAAAATAAAAGCAGTCGACAATAATGATTATTGTTCAAAAATGATGACGTCATGACCGTTAATGGGTTAAAACCACTTATCAAAATATATTCAGTGGCATGTATAGACTTCTGTACTGAGTCAGCGTATTGAATTTTTCTTAGGAATTAGTGTGGTATTATCAAGATAGACACATGTATAGTTTACATTGCACATGTATGCTATTTGGAGTAAGTACCGTGAAACCTCTCTATTACGCCCACTAAATTGTGTTAATTATAAGGTGTTTAAGGCAGATGACTTCTTAACCCTTTCCCCCATAGAAGCGACTTTTAGCGTATTTAATTTATTTCTCCGCTAAAGAAAATAGTTCCAGTTTTTACCTTCATGAACAATTTCTATTACAAATATTTTATACAGCCTAGCAGATGGTAGTTTAAAGCAGGCTGAAAGTAAAGCAGAATGTGCCTTCAGGCACATTCTGCTTTACTTTCAACCTACTTTAAGTGAACACCTGTATTTAATATTATAAACGGGTTATTGGGTAAAGGGTTAAAGGCAATGTGAAAACTGTTTGCAAAGTCGCCTTTTGACACCAATGGAAGCGAAGGAATTCAGCAATTATTTCACGTGCAACATCCCGCAAATATTAAAGAGAAGAGTTCTGTATAATTTATTTCCCTATGCATGCTACATATAATTTCTTTTTCTTTCATAACAATGATAAACGCAAAAAGATGTTCAAACGAAACACAAACATGCAGGACAAATTCATTAGATGAGTTGGGGATCTCATGAAACGTATTATTTTGAATTACAGAATAAAAAGCAATGCTTCTCAGTTAGATTACAGCGGTTCTTTGGTTTCTCGTGCACATTTCTTAGAATGAGCGTCAACTTAATAATGCTTACGTCTGATAGATGATGTCACTGACCTGGGAACAGTAACACCCACTCTCTACGACAATTCAACAGAACACTGTCATTTCATAATAATACAAGTGACAGCTTAACTCTTTCCTCCCTAAAACTTTAAATGGACAATTCCAGTTTCCATTTTAGTTTAGTCCATTTCTGACTTTTAAGGGTTGTTTTTGTCAATGTTTGGCATTTTGACAAACAGTGAATACCCTGATCAGAGGGCTCCTTTCGGAGCCCTCTGATCTGGGTCTTCACTGTTTTCATAGGACAAGTGTACAATTCACATGTATACTGTTTGATAAGGACGCCTATATGCGGGACTAGGGTTCAAAGGGTTAAAGCGGTATGGAAGTAAAACAGGAGGCCTCTATCACCCTGTACTAGGCACCAACTTGTATTAGAATTCAAACTATGTTCTTTGAGGTGGTAAAATGCTGTTTTTACGTGTAACTGATATGAGGACGTTATTCCTTCCCGTTTAAACGCAATCGAAACGCAAATGCAGTGCAATAAATGTAGAATTTTTCAACTTTTGCACTGAAATTAAATTATTTCAAGTTTGGCTATTTTTTTTAATCTGAGTGGCGAACAGTTTGGAGTTTGGGGTAACCCGGCGTCTGATCTGGCTCCAAAATGTTTGCAATGGAAATAATAGTTTTAGCGTAATGGGGCCTTCACATACACGATATTTTCTTACGATTCCTTACGGATCGCCAACTCGTAGTCAATCGTAAGCATCCGCAAATGATCCGTTAGTGTCCGTAAATAACTCGCAAGGATACGTAAGGATTCGTGGAAGAAGATGCCCATATTTTTGTGTCAAAAATTTTCTTACGATTGTCCGCGGAGATATTCTTCCGTAAATCAATCGTAACGATCCGTATCGTAAACCGGTTGTAACAACACGTACTCCTCCGTAAACAGCCCGCAAGGATCCGTAAACAGTCCGCAAGGATCCGTAAACCGACCGTAACGTGTTCGTAGTCATCCGTGGTATTATCGTGGAGGTTTTCCGTCCAAACAGGCATAATCTTGCCAAAAAGACCACAAAAATCTAAGTGAACTATTATTTCAGTCATATCGATGTTCTATCACTTCATTCCAGTTGTCGAATGATTACACATTTGAAATTGAATACTTTTTGGTACTGAAAAGGTCAAACACGTCAGTGCTCTTAGGTAAATCGTAACAACTCATAAAGGTGCGTTCACATACACGGATGTTTCTTACGAGTCCTTACGGATCTCCAAACCGTAGTCAATCGCAAACGTCCGGAAATAACTCGTTAACATCCGCAAACACATCGCAGACGTCTGTAAACAATCCGTTACCATCCGCAAAACTCGACGACATCCGTAAGCCTCCGTAAGACGAAAATCTTTTTTTTTGACATGCAAAAACTTTTTTACGATAGACCACGGATGGACTTCTCCGTAAACAAAACGTAAATAATCCGTTACAATCCGCAACTTAATCGCAAATCGAACGTAACAACACGTAACCCTAACATTTGCAAACAGTTTATATCCAGATTAAACCGCACGTGGCGACAACTCACATCAGGACCTACTCAAATTGAGACTCTAATCTTATATTTTGAGAAATTTTTGAAGAAAAAAATAACATTATAACAGTAATTTGCAATAATTGTTGCAGGCGGTATTATTACGTATTGTTTACGATAAAGCCCCTTCACTGTCATCACGTAACGAGCTTTGAACAATTCGTCTACGTTTATTCTCAAATTTTAATTTTAGGTTTTTTGATTTAAGGAGTATAAAATTGAGTGTCAAGCAGTTTGGAACCTGACGAGGTGCCGCGTCACGCGATGCCAGATCTGGGTCCAAACCTTTTGCAAGTATCATTGTACTCGGGCTATGGCGGTGAAGGGGCAAGTACAGTCAAATTTATATTGAGTGACCCTTTAACTGAAAGAGCGTGCAAGTAGAGAAAACCAGGTGCGACTGCTATAGAACGCGGAGTTTTGTCGTAAACATATCGTAATAACTCGTAAGATACCGTAAATAGCCCGTAACAACTCGTAACACATCTTAATTCACTCTTAAAAGTGGCATATATCGTAAGAAACCGTAAACTTTTACGGATGTGTGCCAATGTGTGCCATCCGTAAGAAAATCGTAGAAATTCCGTGTATGTGAAGGCCCCATAAACGAGTTTATTTGAAAAGAAAAACGTCTTCTCTACTGTACCGACTGTAAATAGTACTAAATACCTACTTTATATTTGTAGATGCTTTATTAAATAGAGGCTTTTCCAGACACCTATAAATTGACCTGGTTTCTATAAACAGAATTGTTAAAAGCATTTAACGGGATAAATGAGAGTTTCGTCATAGCAGTAAAACAATGTATCATGACAACTTATTTAGTAGACAGTCGGCATTGACCTGGTGACACATATAAATACCTTATTAACACATGTATTCCAAGTGGATTCTTCCATGTTTATATATTGGATTAGAACATTGTTATGTAAGGGGCGCTTGGTCTAAATTTTCATCTCCGTTTTGTTTTATATTGAAATTTCTATCAGCAAACAGTGTAGACTCTGATCAGACGCCGCATTATGCGGCGTCTGATCAGAGTCTACACGGTTTGCCTATGTCCTTTCTATAGGACAATAGGCACGAATGGGTTGCCAATGTGCATACTTATATGAAAACAGTGTAGACCATGATCAGAGGGTTTCTATTCTGACCAGGATATACATGTACACTGTTTGTCATTTAGGGACTCTCTGAGCAGGGTATACGCTATTTGTCATTTAAGAATTCTCTGAGCAGGGTCTACACTGCTATCAGTTGTCATTAGTTTGTAATAAAAAAAAACTTGAAAAGTAGGTAAAACATCGACTAGACTTATATGAAAACTGGAATCAATTTCAAATCCCAGGAGTTACATGTAGTGATTCGAAATGTTTAGATAAACTATGACATTAAGTTGACAAAAAGTAGACGAATTAATTAATATAATTTAAAGCATATCCAAGCATACTATGAATGTAATTAACCTCAATATTTGATAACTTGCAACTCGTGTAACCTTCTTCATTGATAATTAATGACAAATAAATCTACTATTAGAATAGCTGAAATAGCATATTTACTTTCCGAAATGTTCCTGGCGGGTTAAAGGTTTAAATGATTTTTAAATTACAAGAGAGCTTTACTAATTTCAATGAGGAACATCATCAATTTACCCCCTACCACAACCCCCTCGGGTGTCGATGATATTGGTATTCCTCATAGTAAATTATAAATCCCCCGTTTACTGTTTTGTAGAGATATTGCAATTAATTCGTCCCGTGTTCCTGGTTGAAATCCTCATTTTCAATATATAGACAAAAATACATTAGTGTTTTCTACATACATGTAGTTGAATGTCATGTAAAGTACATGTATGTCAAAGCAAACGATGTAGACCCTGATGAGATGCCGCATTTTGTGGCGTCTCATCTAGGTCTCCACCGTTTGCTAATAGGAATTTTAAATCAAACGTACCTTTGTTCCCGTTTCACTGTCATATGGGACTTAAGTCAACTTTGCAAGTAGTTTGGATCAGAGTTCAAGATAAGAGAGAGTAAACTAAACATCTCCAACATTTTTCTCTATTTTCAGCTACAAATCCTATACGTTGTTTCTACTCATTAGAATCTGTTTCGAAGATATTATTGTAATGAGTAGTAACACCATAGGTTTAAATGCAGAAATAAAGATTTTAGGTTTTGAATGTCTCCCCTTTTCTGGATTGCTGCTTGATCCTTGATTCTTGACGCTAATTAACTCGGTGGCGTATCAGAATCTCAACTGTTGGACATTTGTACATAATATCAATATTTTGTTAGTAATTTAACTTGGATGAAATGGTTGGTATTTAGCAGCTGATAAAAATTGTGGTTAGAACTAAAGCAGACGAGAAAATGGTACTGAAAAGGTTAAAGCAGACTATGACAGTTGGCGGAGAAATGGTTACACTCTGACCAGACGCAGGATAAATGTTCTGACCCAGATCCAGTTATTGCAAAATAATTTATTTATTCCGCAATATGGCGTCAAGCTTGGTTGCAAGAAATTGGGCAATGTGCTTGAAATCGTAGACCACATGGGGTATATCTGGCTTGAAACATTAATTGTTTTAAATTTAAAACAGAAATTTCAAATGCCTTCCATCTGGAATGAACTCATTGTAACAAATTACATCATTGTTTGCTGTCAGTCAACATTACCGCTACAAACCTTTGCGAGAAGCTTAAACATGTCACGTGCAACTTTACTCGCTATTCACAAACAGTTTGGATCCAGATCAGACGCCTAGGAACTCGGCGTCTGATCTGGGTCCAAACTCATTGCAACTTGTGTGAAGATTTCTTCATATACGAATACTCAAAAACACTAAATTTTGAAAATAATTGCAGACGACAATTTCGAAGCAGACGATATTACGGCTACCATGCAGACGTTAATAATTTCAGTGCAAAACTAAGTCAGCAATTCAACTAAATTGAAATTTATTGAATGCTTTTTCATATTCTGTTTAAACCCATTTTCTGCCATGACGTCATCAATTATAAACAACTGTCGTCTGCTTTTATTTCTCAAATTTAATTTTTAGGTATTTCTACTTAAAAATATTGAAATGAGTGTCAAACAGTTTGTATCCTGATCAGACGCCGCGTTACGTGGCGTCTGATCAGGATCCAAACTGTTTGCAAATATTAATTGTACTCCGGATACGGAAGTGAAGGGACTAAATCTTGAAAGGTCTGTTTATCATGGACATTGATGGAATATGGTGTGATTATGTTGTGCGGAATGATTGACGGGGCCATTATGTTGGAGCTTGAGGGGATATTGTTGTCTAATCGGTCGTAATGAAAATAGTTCTGCTACATGAAGTAGGCGAAATGCATGTACATTAGCTAACAATTGTTTGTTTGCGGTTTGGTGCCAATTAAAAACCCCATTCACTGCAAGAAAAATCGTCTGTTTCAAATTAATTTTGTCGTCCGCAATAAAAATATATTTTATGTGTTTTTGAATAAAGAAACAAGATTCGTCTTGAGTACCCGGTACAAAACACATACATAGTAGCACTAACTCATGCCCAGTCACTTCATCCTGATATTTGGCAACAATGACAGTCGCCGCACTATTCTTATACAGATCTACCTAGCAGATGACTAAGCAGAGCTCTAAAGTAAAAGCAATTTACCATTTACAATTTAGTTAGATGTCTTGGAGCACTATGGACATATATGTTTCGCTACCGCAATGCCCCTATTTACAAGTGAGAAAGCGTTATTAGATCTCATATAAACGCGAACGAGACGCAAACACAATTCAATAAAATGTTATCATTCATGTTTTTGAAATTTCTAAAGTTTAGTTTAATAAACAGTTTGGGTTGCCCGGCGTCTGATCACACTCCAAACTGTTTGCAATGGAAAATGATTTAGTATACACGCATTTATTGGGAAAGAATAACAGCTTCTCCACTGTAGCTATGTACCTATGTCTATTTTTACTACAATAAATTCCTACCAGTCTAATCTTAATATTTAATTACGCCTGCCGATTGTTCAATTAAAAGGTCATATAAACGAACATTGTCCTGTTTATGAAATATGGTATTGGCGTTGAATATCCCATTTTCCAAATAATTATTGCCAATTGACGACAACATAAATTGCACATTTCATGTTTTCTCTCTGACATACAATGCATATTGGGCCGCAAAGTAATTAGTCTGTATTATAATGGACAGCAACATAGAGTTCACATATTTTATACTACAACAAATTTATTCCCCTGGGAAATGCCAGTTTGAGTGTTGCTTAATGTTACCCGAATTGTTTGCTTTTATATAGACACCGTGCTATTACATGTACAGAACGTCACCTCTATAACGACCTCTATATTAATTGAATTATTTGGTGTTCGAGGCAGATGGCTGATTAATGCAATGTAAAAGTAAAACAAAATATAATTTGGGAGCTTTTCGTTTTACTTTCATCTTGTTTTAAGCTCTCAACTGTCTTGTTTTCTAATAAATATCCTTCTTTTTAGTGGTCGTAATCGAGGGACTTTATATACAGTGGAGAATGTGTTATTCTTTCCCAATAAACGCGTTTACGCTAAAACTATTATTTGCAGTGCAAACAGTTTGAAGCCAGATCAGACGCCGGGTAACCCGGCGTCTGATCAGGCTCCAAACTGTTTGCCACCAAGATAAACATGAAATATCAGAATTGTTCAAAAGTTGTTCTTTTCTACGTTTTAGCGCTTTGCGTTTGCGTACGTTTGCGTTTAAACGGGAAAGAATAACAGATTCTCCGCTGTACAGTACTGCCTCTCAACAGGAGAGTTCGTGATTGAATGAAATACATATGAGCTACAAAAGCTTAAAACAGGATGAATGTAAAGCAGAAGTTCCTTTAGGAGCTTTCTGCTTTACTTTCAACCTGTTATAAGCAGAAATTTATATACATCTCCAAAATAGCCTTCTTTTATTTGTTCCATTTACTGTAGTCTTACTGTACAATGTTTGAAACTTCTTACACATAGTAATATCATATTCTCGTTTATTTATTCCGAGTGTTAAATGCCTCTTAGTTCCCGGATTATATCCCGCATACAAGACATTGTAGGTCATAGTTGTTTATTATTCTGTCCCAGAATGCCTTGCTCCTGTGAAGTGGGCATAAGGAGATAGGTATTTCATTACTTATATTTTGTTGAGTTTCTCTAATGTTTATTTAGATATCACATTCACATGTGGTGAAATAAGCCCCTTGGGCTCTATCAAATACCCCAGCAACGCATTGACTGCTGTGGGAAAATGATAAAATTCAAACGATCCTGAAAAAATATATTTAATTTCAACCTTCTCCCTTTTTCATCTGTCGATCTCCGTCTGACTATAGATGTCTCTCTGTATGTGTATGTAGCTTTGTCTCTCTCTACAGTGATATTTTCGACCACTATTCTCACAGAACACTTGCTTTTACAAATAGATAAATACGGAACGGTTACATATAAAATAGTTTGCATTGGCAGTCTGTAACAGCTAAACAAACTTTAAAAGTTAACTTTACACTTCGTGTTTAACCCTTTCAATGCCAAATTAAGGGTGGTTTGTTTCCTCTTCATCGCTATACTGTAGTACAGTGGAGAATCTGTTATTCTTTCCCGTTTAAACGCAAACGTACGCAAACGCAAAGCACTAAAACGTAGAAAAGAACAACTTTTGGACAATTCTGATAATTCTTGTTTATCTTGGTAGCAAACAGTTTGGAGCCTGATCAGACGTCGGGTTACCCGGCGTCTGATCTGGCTCCAAACTATTTGCACTGCAAATAATAGTTTTAGCGTAAACGCGTTTATTGGGAAAGAAAACCAGATTCTCCACTGTATGATACAATATTGTTGACCGCAATATCGTTTGAATTCTAAATCTAAGGTAGTCATGTAGTATAACTAAAGCAATATTAATTTGTGTCAAACAGTTTTAAGCCTGATGTTTGCAAAGTCGACTTTGAAAGGGTTTAATGTATATTGTATGTTGTTTTTAGGGGGTTCAAAGCAATGGATTTTGTCCCATGTATTTTCATCTTCTTCATTCATGCATGTTGACATTGGAGGCTAGAAGCTAGCATGTTACGAGTTTTCAATGTTAAAGTTGCTTCAAATTGCAATTATTAAAATTTTATTTGACATTTTGATACAGACATGATTAAATTAACCAATCATTTCAAGCATTGTTATTTCAATGAAGCTTGTCCTCGTGTTTGTTAAAGGTTTCCACTCGCAGAATATTTGGGGTTACCTTTTTAAATCTTTTACTGCCAATGACGCCAAAACGGCGACTTTGCAAATATTTTGTATGATTTTTTATTATTAAAGGCAGATGGTTGCTTAAAACAGATTGAGAGTGAAGCAGAATGCTCCTCAAAGGACATTCTGTTTTACTAAGACCCAACCGTTGGTTTTACCGATATCTAAAACGTTTGACTAATTCGGACACCTTCGTGATAAGAGTATAATTTTATAAATGTATTATTATACATTCACTCATTCATTCATTCAATAAATAACCAGAGTCAGGAATGTTAGCTGCATGTATAAAAAATGCACCTTTTTTACATGAAAACAGAAGAATGCACTCTATGTGCTTATAGTATAGTATTACATGCATAACTTGTACAACATGCCTATATGTACCACGGAATAATAATGACTCCATTGAAACCAAGCACAAGAGACACATTCATTGAATATACCCAGAGATAAATGGGGGTTTTAATGTGCTTATAGTTCAATACTGACGTATACAAGTGTATACCGGAAGTCTGTCATTATGAGTTTTAAGTGCATTCTAATCCATAGATACAGTTGAGAAGACGTTATTCTTTACCGTTTTTGAAAATGCAAACCAAATGCAAACGCATAAAAAATTGCACTAAATATATAACAATTTGTCGATAATTCTGAATATTTTTTTTTAATCTGAGTGGCAAACAGTTTGGAGCCTGGTCAGACGCCGGGTTACACGGCGTCTGATCTGGCTCCAAACTGTTTTAAAAAGAATAATAGTTTTATAGCATTAAAGCGTTTATTGAGAAAAATTGTTCCGTCTTTCCACTGTAGCATAATTGTTTAGCGTAAACTATTAACTGTACGTGCTTATGGATTTCTCCAATTAATGTCTTGTTTTAATAAATAAAAATTTACCCTATAGCATATTGCTTGTTTTGAGAAAGTGACCACTTAAAGCAGGTTGAAGGTAAAGACAAACGAGTCTTACGGCGCATTCTGGTTTATTTTCAGCATGCTGTAAGCTTCAATATGCTGCATATGGGGGAACGTGTTAAAATGTTGGTTTCTTCAAACATCATTGTGATTAGGAATCTTAAACACATACCAAGAAAAGTTTTACACCCTTCAATACCGAGCCCAAACAATAATAATAATAATAATAAAGACTTTATTTCAAGAGGGTAACACAATTAGAGACACACAATACCCATATCAGTTGTCGTAGCAAAACAGTTGATGATAATACCTAGTTGGCCTCCAGTGCTACAGTGGAGAATGTGTTATTATTTCCCTACGCTAAAACAATTATTTGCAGTGCAAACAGTTTGGGGCCAGATTAGACACCGGGTAACCCGGCGCCTGATCAGGCTCCAAACTGTTTGCCACCAAAATAAACATGAAATATCAGAATTGTCCAAAAGTTGTTCTTTTCTACGTTTTAGTGGATTTGCGTTTGCGTACGTTTGCGTTTAAACGGGAAAGAATAACAGATTCTCCACTGTACATTTGTATCGGTGCCCTCCGTGCTGTTTGTCATTTTGCTACACATTTCAAACAATAAACCTATAAAGGCCAAAATTTGACTAGACCGAGTTTGAACGGGAATGTCCATTTAAAGCTTACATTACGGGAATGAATGAGTAAGCAGACAATATTCTATCAATGAAAGGATAACACTATTCATGCTCGTCATTCATCTCATATCATCCAATGCATTCTTGTCAGCAAGCGTTTGTCTCTATATCGGCTAAGTATGAGCATTGCAGTATAACCCCTTTACTGCCATGACGTTATTGATTTTAAACCAACTGTCGTCTGCTTTTATTTCTCAAATATTAAATTTCAGGTAGATTTACTTAGACCTCAGAAATTTTGAAATTAGCGTCAACAGTTCTGATCAGGTTTCAAACTGTTTGCAAATAAACATTGTAGATCTGACAATATAGATCTTGCCATGACGTCATCAACTTTAAACAGTTGTCGTCTGCTTTTATTTCTCAAATTTAAAATTTAGTTATTTTGAAATAAGCGGCGTCTGATCAGGATCCAAACTGTTTGCAAATGAACATTGCAGATCTACTCGGGGTAAGGCAGTGAAAGAGGTTAACCCTTTCCCCCATAGACGCGACTTTTAGCGTATTTAATATATTCCTCCGCTGAAGAAAATAGTTCCAGTTTATACCCTCATGAACACTAACCATTATAAATATTTTATATAGCCTAGCAGATTTTAGCTTAAAGCAGGCTGAAAGTAAAGCAGAATGTGCCCTAAGGCACATTCTGCTTTACTTTCAACCTGCTTTAAGTGGTTACCTGTTTTTCAAAACTAGAAACAAGCTATGAGGTAAAGGGTTAAATGATAGTGATGCGGTCATCATGACTTTGTGTACGCGCGAGAGAAATGTCTATGAGCAGAGTTCATCGAAGAGGAAAATTGGATATTGTCACCACAGAACATTCATAAAGATTGTATGAGTGCTTGTCGATAAGGCTTCATAACACAGACAATAGTTTGACAATTGAAAGTGTCGGCTGTCTGTCACAGTGCTGTCTGCTTATCTACTATATTTATAGCGTTAAATCATGTATGGTTCCTGCTAGGGTGGATCCAGGAATTTTTTCAAGAGGGGGTTCTAACCGATAAGATGGCTTAGTAAGGTTTTACAACACTGCAACACAGAAACTGTCATAATTATAGCGCATTCTGCTTTACTTTCAACCAAGTGGTCACCTGTCTTCAAAACTAGAAGCAAGCCCTGACCAGTACAAGTTGAAGAATGCCGTTTATAGTATCCTATACTGTTTGGTCGCCAAAAAGGACTGAATCGTTTGTTGTTTGGTTGTTGTTGTTGCTGTTGTTGTTTTGGGTCTTTCCAGGTGGTATGTTTTAAATGCTATTTTAGAAGGTTGGTGTAAAATACACATCCTATCTTTTAACGAAAATATGTGGAGTGTTATCATGCCAAATCAAAGTTGCAAGAAACGCATGATCATTCATGGGGAATCGATAAATCTAGGTAAAACTTGTAAACACAGAGGCTTGAAAAATTGGATTCCGATAAATATATCAGTTTGGCAAAATGGTGTTAAATACGTGTCTTTTACGCAAAATTGTTATTTCTGGTGAGTTTTTGCAAAACCTCGATGAGATATTGTGGTATGTTTATTTTATAGACCAAATAAAAGCTTAAATGCCGTCTGCATTTATTTCTAAAACTAAAGATTTTAAAAACGAATTGTCTGAAAGAAAGTTAAAACGTCAAGTGCTTCAGCTGGATCAAAGCTGATTTCAAAAACCAGTATAATCAAAGTTGGCAGCAAATCTAACTAACTTTCTGTATTACAAGCTACATGCATTATGGAATGTCTGCAATATTTGTGACATGTATTAAGCAACCTCCCACATACAGTGGAGAATCTGTTATTCTTTCCAGTTTAAACGCAAACGTACGCAAACGTAAAACACTAAAACGTAGAAAAGAACAACTTTTGGACAATTCTGATAATTCTTGTTTATCCTGGCTCCAAACAGTTTGGAGCCTGATCAGACGCCGGGTTACCCGGCGTCTGATCTGGCTCCAAACTGTTTGCACTGCAAATAATAGTTTTAGCGTAAACGCGTTTATTGGGAAAGAATAACAGATTCTCCACTGTACCATTAATCCATTACGTCATGAATATACCTTTAGACAATACGTCTTTAATTAAACCTCCTCCATAGAAAACAGGGTCACTTTAAAAAGTCGTGAATATGGTCCATACGAAATACTTTCTATATTATAGTAGATGATAACATAAAGCAGGCTTAAAGTAAATCAGAATGCGCATGAAGGCGCATTCTGTTTTATTTCAGCCTGCTTTCAGTGGTCACCTGTCTTCAACACTAGAAGCAGACTCTGGTGATGTGTTGAAGAATACCATATGAGCCATGGCATGACAAAACCATCCTTATTACATTGCAACATTGTACAGAACACCCAATGTTGCCATCCTATGGACTTAATCTGAGTTGTGTCTTCACTGTGTCGTCTTCTCAGAATCCAAATCGATTAACACACTCATATAATATATGAATAGATACAGTGGAGAATATGTTATTCTTTCCCAATAAACGCGTTTACGCTAAAACTATTATTTGCAGTGCAAACAGTTTGGAGCCAGATCAGACGCCGGGTAAACCGGCGTCTGATCACGCTCCAAACTGTTTGCCACCAACAAGATAAACATGAATTATCAGAATTGTCCAAAAGTTGCACTTGTCTACGTTTTAGTGCTTTGCGTTTGCGTACGTTTGCGTTTAAACGGGAAAGAATAACAGATTCTCCACTGTATAAAGAAATATGATGAAAATATAACAGTAACAAAAAAATGATACCATCCTTAAATCTAAATTTAGCAGAGGGTAAATATAAAAAAAAATATTCTTGTTATTTTGTGATATTTTGACGACCTTAGTTTATTTATAAATAATGTCAGTTTAAAATATATATTCTACTATATAAACTAATGGATGCTAAATGACACATAGTTCATACTTTTCTCCTGCTAATTGTATCTCCTAATCTTGTACAATAAATTTATTTATTGCTACAGTGGAGAATCTGTTATTCTTTCCCGTTTAAACGCAAACGAAACGCAAACGCAAAGTACTAAAACGTAAAAAAGTACAACTTTTGGACAATTCTGATAATTCATGTTTATATTGGCTCCAAACTGTTTGTAAAAGAAAAACTAGTTTTAGCGTAAACGCGTTTATCGGGAAAGAATAACAGATTCTCCACTGTATCTGTTTAATGCCAATAGAAATTTGAATTGAATTGAATTGAATTGTTAAAAACTGTATTTATAATACAGCCATATAAAATGCTGTATGTGCATAAGGGTGTCAAACAGTGTATATCAAGGCTGGACTTGATCTACACTGTTTGCAATGTAATAAGGCAGGTTTTCTCATGGCATATGTTCCTTTATTGTTTAAACGCACGAGAAGAGTTGTACAGTATTTTTATTTTCTTATCAATGTTAGATGAACAGATTGGGCTAGTATTTTAGGTAGACACCGATCATGTTGATGTAGGATGTTTATACACTACTGTTAGGGAAATACGGGAAAATATAACCCTCTGCAGAAAAATAAAAACCAGCCAAAAAAACTCACAAAAACAGATGGTAATTTGCAACTCGACCTCTTTAAGTAAATAGCCATGTATCGCACGGAATCAGATCAGCTTATCATTTCTGTCATGGCGGCAATCGTCTGATCCGAAACTGTCTAAAATATATACTATGATAGGTCATAGCAAAATTCAATCAGAATGGCAAAAGCCTGACTTAATAACCATTTCCCCCATTGAAGCGCCTTTTGACAAAGATATACACATATATGTTTATGCTTCTGCTCTTTTAATATACCAAAATAAACATGTCCTGCGTCCTTAACCCTTTCCCCAATAGAAGCGCCTTTTAGCGTATTTGATTTACTCCTCCGATGAAGAAAATAGTTCCAATGTATACATACATAAACATGTAACAAACGAAATCTGTTCTAAATCCTGGCAGACGGTAGCTTAAAGCAGGCTGAAAATAAAGCAGAATGTGCCTTAGGGCACATTCTGCTTTATTTTCAACCTGCTTTAAGTTGTCACCTGTATTCAAAACTAGAAACAGGCTATTGGGTAATGGGTTAAACGTAGATTGTGAGTAATGCATAAGGTTCCTGATTTATTAATTTTTGCAATACACAATGAAAAAGACGTTATTATTTCCCGTGTAAACGCAAACAAAGCGCATCGCATTAAAAAAACGTAAATGTGACAACTTTTTGACAATTCTGATAATCTTTGTTAATTTGAGTGGCAAACAGTTTAGAGCCTGATCAGACGCCGGTGTAATGCAGTAGAATGACCCACCCGTGCAAAGGGACCCGGGTCCTTATACTACGTAGAGAAATGACCCCAGACCGTGAGGGGGTCATTCTACTACGAGTCGATGGGGACCTTTATCTACGGTCTGGTGTCATTTTTCTACGTAGTAAAATGACCCGGGTCACTGTTATACGTAGTGAAATGACCCATGGGTCATTTTAGCAGGGGTGGGTAATTCTACTGCGTTACACCGGCAATAGGAATAATAGTTGTAGCGTAAACGCGTTACAGTGGGAAAGAATTACATCTTCTCCGCTGTACATGTATTTAAGTTAAAGATTGAGAGAAAAATGGGAAATAATAACGTCTTCTCCACTGTACATGTACATAGCAACATTTCAAGTAGTATCAGAGAGATGCAGACAAAAACCGTTCAGGCATTCCGTTCTGCAAATCTTGATTTTAAAATTGCTAGGGCATCACTTTGACAGGCTAACAAAGTGATGAATGATATTTAATTACTATCACAGTTCCAATCTGTAGGGGGCTGATAAAAATGCCGCCCTTCATGCACCATCGCTGACGGTGGGGAAAAGCTGAAACAGTGTTCATTGGTGTAGACTGGTATGGATTTATAACCCGTTCATAGCTGAACATATTGTCTGGTTTAATGGTGGGTTATTTAAGAAATAATCTATATTCTACCGTTGTTAATCGGCTATTTAACAATGGTTGGGACTTGTGATGCGCAAGAATTGGCCACTAAGGTGCACCTTGCTCTAATTTCTGCCTGCTTTAAGCTGCCATCTGCTGGGAAATATTACGACACGTGCATTACATTGAAGGAACTGTGTTTAAACGTAGGGCGGGCACATGAAGAGCCTGCATGACTATTTTCACAGCGTTGTATATCATACTAGATATATCACGGTAAATTTGTTCTTTGTTTATAGAGACGAATTCACGAGTCATGTTAGAATAGGTTTAATTCAACCCATAAAGGCCATTTCCCAAAACACACAGATATCAACAAACAGTGATGATTCTGATGAGAAGCAGCATAACGCGGCGTCTCACCAGGGTCTGCGCTGTTTGCTATTACATACGAAATGTCCTGCTTTATGGATAAATAGATCAATGTGTTTACAATGTGTTCACTCTAGTATATCCATATGAAATCTGAAATCTGGAAGCATGGCCCTTTTACTGTGACAAAGTGTCTGGGACGATTATTGTAACCCCAATGAGCCAAAGTGATGAGTAAACTCGTCATGTAAAATAGTGTTCCAGTGACGAGTACACTTTTGCTTTGCAAATTTGTAGACCCAGATCAGAGGGTTGTAAAGAACCCTTTTGATCAGGGTCTACACTGTTTGGCATTTAGTAATACAATTTATTACATAATCTGCCGTCTGGGAGTGACATAAAGCCATTGTATAAAAAGAATCTAATATTCGTTCTCATTACTTATCACTTTGAATGAACTCGATGACTAAAATGTATATGACGCTCGCCAAGGCTCGCGTCATATTAATTTAAGTAAACTTATTAATTAACAAAAAAATGAGCACTCATGTAAGATCCTCTATGTATGTTGTTAAAATTAACCCTAAGTGTTAACTAAGTGGAAAAGGGAATTTCAAGTTTCTTTTTTATAACTTTTGAATATTATTAAAAGTTGCATTGGCCATTAACAGCGAACATTTTTTTCCCTGACGAAATCCCGCAGTTTTAACCCTTAGACTTTCATGCCATCGTTACTTTTTATTAAATTATCGTCTGCAATTATTTCGCCTTTTTATCGATTTATTTCTTGCACTTATTGAGAAAAAAAAAGATACAAGCTTCGAACGCTGTGTACCCTGATCGGCGTCTGACCTTAATCCAAACTGTTTGAACACAAAACATTAAAATTTTGTATATGAAATTCCGTCGTTTGAAACTGCATTTAAACTTTCACTGCTATGACGTCATCAAGTTTTAAACAACTGTCGCCTGCTTTTATTTATCAAATTTAAATTTTAGGTATTTTTGACATAGGAAATACATGTATTTAGATGAGTGACAAACAGTTTGGATCCTGATCAGACGCCGCGTTACGCGGCGTCTGGTCAGGATCCAAACTGTTTAAAATAACAATTGTACTCGGGGTAATGAAGTGAATGAGGTCAAAGGGTTAAGACTAAAAACCATGCCGAATATTTAGGCTTTTTGCGTGGCATATTAAAGTACAGCTGTGTCATATCTTGTCATGGGCGCTATCTTCCACAATCTAGTGATTGACTCCTTATCTCCCTGGCCCGGGAGCCCTACATAAACACCCGGATGAGGGAGATAGGAGCTGCCAGGCTTAAAGGCACTTATTTTGAAGGATGTTATTGTTTGAAAATGAGATTTTGATAAAACCCTCCTGGCCCGATCGAGGATGGGTTACGGTTTTAATTAATGAGTTTTCCAAAATGTAATCATGATGCTTTTTATATCTTAGAAACGTTCCAAATTAAAAATTGGACGTAATTCGTAGGCAAACATATAGAATTTGATTAGAAGAGTGAAAATCTGCATCTTGTTAAACAAATGTAATTAGATTGTAATTGTTTTGTGTTAGATTACATGTACGGATTCAGACATTTTATCGAGGGGGTTCAACTGAAAAGATCAGATATATATATATACAGAATTATCTTTCTAATATGACTAAAAAGTACTGAAAGTACATGTAATACAGAGAGATCTTCAAGGAGCTTTCTGTCTTACTTTTACAGTGGAGAATGTGTTATTCTTTCCCAATAAACGCGTTTACGCTAAAAACTATTATTTGCAGTGCAAACAGTTTGGAGCCAGATCAGACGCCGGGTAACCCGGCGTCTGATCAGGCTCCAAACTGTTTGCCACCAAGATAAACAAGAATTATCAGAATTGTCAAAAAGTTGTCATTTTCTACGTTTTAGTGTTTTGCGTTTGCGTACGTTTGCGTTTAAACGGGAAAGAATAACAGATTCTCCACTGTATATTGCTTTCGGATGCCACCTAATAAAGTGGTTCTACTGTAGGACATAATCTTCTCTTCTTTTGCTTTCAAGTCTATGATTTTCCTTGCGGGAATGGGGGGGTCCCTTTTTACCCTCTATGGATCCGCGCATAGATTACCAGTAATCTAATCAAACTCAGAAAATTGTATCAGCTCCAAACCCTTGGTGCACTATATTGACGTCATCAGGCAAATGCATGCTCCGACTTACGAGAAAACGGGTATTGAAAACATGGTAGATCCAGAGCAGGGGTCCGTCTTATGAAACATCGTACGACAATTATTTTCGTTAGTCAAATTCTAAAATTCTTAATTATTCTAAAAAAGGACGATTTCAAAGAGATGTCACAAGACAGGATTCGATAGAGGAATAAAATTTAAATGTATTTTAAAGTTTTAACTTACGATCGTTTTTTGTCGTACGGGGTTTCGTAAGACACGCCCCAGAGGCATTATAAGAACTATACTCTGTACTCTAGCAGATTGTAGCTTAAAACAGACTAATTTAAGACGCATTCTGCTTTTCTTTCAACCTGATTTAAGCGGTCCCCTGTCTTTAAAACTAGAAGCAGGCTATGTGGTAAAGGGTTTAAACATATTCGTTCGTCTAGACTAACAACAAGATTGAATTAACAGATCTACGGGACCAAGACAACATCGTAGAGTAATTGAGGCTGGGAAACTAAGCTTACTCTGTTCTTGATTTACACTGTTGCCTTTTATTAGATTAGGTTTATGGCATGGAATAGATTGAATTTGCACTACTGAGACATGTCGTTCCACTTTGTAAGACGCCACGAGTAAAACAGGATGGAAATAAATGACACCTGTGTTTCATGTATAGACACTGAAACAAGAAAAAACAAAGGCATGCCTGTACATGTATTTCAAAATGATACATTGGGACATGCGTAGGTTTTGACATAAAATGTACGTTGTATGATTGAAAACAACAGAGTGAAAGACATACTGAGAGACAGATAAAACACGGATACAGAACTAGAGAAAGAAGGAGAGACAAAGACAGACAGACAGAGACAGACAGACGAACGGACATACACATAAAGACAAAACAGACAACACACACACACAAGCAGAAAGACGGGTGGACATGCAGACATACATGCAAGACACACACACAAACAGATAGACGGATGGACGGACGAACAGACAGACAGACATACAGACAATACAGATTTGTTATGCAAACAATACAGACAGACAGAAATACATACAGAAAGACTGCCATACAGACAGACGGATATACAGAAAAAACAATATACAGATATAGACAGACAGACATACAGACAGGCAGATAGACAGGCAGAAATAAAGACAGACAGACTGCCAAACAAACAGACTGACACACATAGAAAACATGACAGACAAACAGATAGACAGACAGAACTGAGAGTGATAAAGAGATCTTCAAATTAAGAGAATCACTAAGTGTACAGTGGAGAATGTGTTATTCTTTCCCAATAAACGCGTTTACGCTAAAACTATTATTTGCAGTGCAAACAGTTTGGAGCCAGATCAGACGCCGGGTAACCCGGCGTCTGATCAGGCTCCAAACTGTTTGCCACCAAGATAAACATGAAATATCAGAATTATCCAAAAGTTGTTCTTTTCTACGTTATAATGCTTTGCGTTTGCGTACGTTTGCGTTTAAACGGGAAAGAATAACGTTTTCTTCACTGTACCATGAATATAAACAGTAATCATTTACCCGCCATTTAAGCTGCGTGCACTGTAGATCATAATCTAATTTACTACACCGGTTTATGTTGCAGACACTTATGATTATAGTAATTGTTTCTTATGAAAATGCTGACACCCTCTTAATGATAGTACTTTCAAAGAACGATATCTTTCCTATGCTCTTCAACCAATGAACGATACTTATCTCCACTCTTCAGCTAATTCATGCCATGATTTGTCTCAAACAGCATTTCTTTTTAAACTAGTCTCCCCATAGCTTGCTTTCAATACTGAATACATATTGCAGGCTGAAAGTAAAGCAGAATGCGCCGTAATGCGCATTCTGCTTTACTTTCAGCCTGCTTTAAGTTAGATCTACCATCTGCTTGGATAAAGAAAATATTTCATATGGTTCAATTTCTTGATTGTATAAAGTAGATCTATTTTCTTAATGTGTCCAATAAATTGAAGGCGTTAATAGGCGTACTTTTGTAGTAAGGGCTTAATTCACGACGACATGTTCGAAACCTGCCCTATCAAACATGAAAGTATTACATTTGATTTAATCTTATTTTATTGCAAATATCAGATTACATACAAAATATTACATATCCAATGGCATGAAATATATCTACCATAAATTGGATTGCAAATTTTGTAGTATGTTAAGATGCTGCGATGTTGGAAACAGCGTCATTAGTACTTAACGTTAATGACTGCAGAATTAATAATCTTCATTGGCAATTTATCATGCACTACTGGGCTAATTACCACGACCTATGGAACCGGATTTATTGCGAAGCATCTGCCACTTGAAACTTATACATATACAGTGGAGAATCTGTTATTCTTTCCCGTTTAAACGCAAACGTACGCAAACGCAAAGCGCTAAAACGTAGAAAAGAACAACTTTTGGACAATTCTGATATTTCATGTTTATCTTGGTGGCAAACAGTTTGGAGCCTGATCAGACGCCGGGTTACCCGGCGTCTGATCTGGCTCCAAACTGTTTGCACTGCAAATAATAGTTTTAGCGTAAACGCGTTTATTGGGAAAGAATAACAGATTCTCCACTGTACGAGCGTACATTAAAACTTCTCTAAAACAACACTTAATGGTAATGTTAAAGAAATGTTATACCTTAAAGCAGGATAAAAGAATGTAGAAAGCTCCCAAAGCTTTCTGCTTTACTTTCATCCTGCTTTAAGTAGCAACATGGACTAAATACCGGAAACAAGACTTGTATTGGGTGGTCGTAATAGAAAGGTGTTACTGTGGAGAAAACCTTATTCTTTTCAGAGCAAACGAAAATTGATATTTCCTACTATTTATTTCAACCTTAGTGGCAAACAGTTTTGAGCCTGATCAGACGCCGGGTTACCCGGCGTCTGATCTGGCTCCAAACTGTTTGCAATGGCAATAATAGTTTTAGCGTAAACGCGTTTATTGGGAAATAATAACGTCTTCTCCACTGTACTACGGTTGAATAGTGTCTGCAGCTGTGGATATAACCTTGTCTATCCAAGATCGTGATCAAACGTCAGCATAAATCATAATTACATTGAAAAAATTAAAAACACATTATTTCATGGCTTAAGGAGGTACTTGTACGCTGGCGACGCTTCGAGAATTAACGTGAGAGCAGCGTCGCTAAAAAGTGAGTCTTAGGAATTTACCGTCGAATAGGTTTGATTGAAAAACAGGAATTCAAAATAAATGCGTTGTTTGAATCAGAGGTTGTTCAACTTGAAGTAGATCTAGTACTAGATATAAACTGATGACTTGAATGACTAATAAACGGTGTATACGCAGAACATATGCCGCGTTCCTAGTATGGATCTAGACTGTTGGCATTCTAAGAAGGCGTGTTTTATTTGAGTTCCAGATCAACTATAATATATCGCTTTTGCTTCAAGCTCATGTCATTACTCCAGAAGAGTTTATATAGAAAGAGGTAATCAATCTTTAGTGTGGTATTAATTCTAAAGTGTGACAGGGAGCAATACTCCATGATATTCCAAGTTACTCAGAAACCGGCCTTTAGGAGGTTAAGTGAAGCTCGCTGATAACGCAATTGGATATAACGAAATTTTGGATATAATGAAAAATTGGATACAACGAAATATTGGAAATATTGGGTTTAATGAAATATTGGATATAACAAAATATTGGAAACATTGGATATAATAAATTGTTTGATATAACGAAATTTTGGATATAATGAAAAATTGGATACAACGAAATATTGGAAATATTGGGTTTAATGAAATATTGGATATAACAAAATATTGGAAACATTGGATATAATAAAATATTGGATATAACAAAATATTGGAAACATTGGATATAATAAATTGTTTAATTGTATAATGAAAAATTGGAACGATATAACGAAACATTGGATATAATAAATTGTTTGATATAACGAAATTTTGGATATAATGAAAAATTGGATACAACGAAATATTGGAAATATTGGGTTTAATGAAATATTGGATATAACAAAATATTGGAAACATTGGATATAATAAAATATTGGATATAACAAAATATTGGAAACATTGGATATAATAAATTGTTTAATTGTATAATGAAAAATTGGATACAACGAAATATTGGAAATATTGGGTTTAATGAAATATTGGATATAACGAAATATTGGAAATATTGGGTTTAATGAAATATTGGATATAACAAAATATTGGAAACATTGGATATAATAAATTGTTTGATATAACGAAATTTTGGATATAACGAAATATTGGATATAACGAAATTGGATATAACAAAATATTGGATATTAAGAAACAAAATTTATTCCCCATTTGTAATAGACGTATATAAAATAAAATGGACCTGAAATAAAGAAACTTTGATACAACGAAAGTAATCAGACGGTCCCTATTGGTCGTTATAAGTGAGCGTCACTGTAGTTCTTCCTGTTTAACTCTTTCCTTCCTGAAACCTCAAATGGACAATCCCAGTTTCCATTTTAGTCCAGTCCATTTCTGACTTTTAAGGGTTGTTTTTCCACATGTATACTATTTGAAAATGACGCCTATATGCGGGACTAGGGTTAAAAGGGTTAAACTCAAATGCATAGCAATACACCTTACGATGAAATAGAATATACAGCTTTTTGAAATTTCAAACGATTTATTTTAATCTGAATTTCAAACAGTTTGGAGCCAGATCAGACGCCAGGTTACCCGGCGTCTGATCTGACTCCAGACTGTTTGCAATGGAAATAGTCTTAGCATACACGCTTATTTTGGGAAAGAATATATTCTCCTCAGTAGCAAAACATACTCCAAGTTACTCAGCAACAAGTCTTCCCCAGTCTCATGCAAATGTACACACGCTGAGATACATGTACAATATACATACACATGCTGGGCATAATTATTACTATATGTCTACTATGAGTTAATTAATTAACCCTGGTATTCCCAATGGACAGTTCCATCCTTCTTGAAGAAAAGACCCATTAACACATATAGACATTGTTGTCCATAGAGCTTACCATACATATATCATCGACCCCATTTTCTCATAGTGGCCATCTCTCTGCTTTTTTATGTCGTCTGCTAAAAATTAACGTCTGCTTTTATTTCTCAAATGTATATTTTAAACATTTTGACCGTAGGAACTTCGATGCGAGTTTCAAACAGTTTGGACCCTGCTCAGACGTCGAGTTACTCGGCATCTGATCATGATCCAAACTGTTTGCAAATATCTGATCTTTGATCATAATGGTACAGTGCTCCCTCCCTACAACGGCCCTCCCAACAACGACTACCTCCTTGAAAATGTAAGCCAAGTCTGAATGTTCCCTCCCTTTAACAACTCCCTCCGAACCACACACACACACACACACAATTTGTCTCCCATTGAGTGTCGTTGTAGAGAGGGGCACTGTAATTCTGGTTTGTCAATGTAAACTTTGGTTTAAACTTTTGCTTTGAATGACGAATAAAAGCTAACTTGCAAATTAATTGTTAAGCTGAAAGCTGCACCATTTATTGTTTCTCACTGTCAATGATTACGCTACATTTGACAAAACACGCCGTCTGATCTGGGTCCAAGCTGTTTGCCATAGCATGATAATATTTTCTCAAGTTTAGAAAAGATCAAAACTAATTTAAAAAAAATTCGCAGACGATAATTTCTATATTTGAAGCAGACGACAGTTCAGCGTGATAAAGGGTTAATGGAAGAATACCTGGCAAACCGATGTGAATAGGCGAGAAAATGACTGACCAGACCTAAGCCATTATCGTCATGAACGTCAATCAGCTGTTTAGGAGTGCTGTTAATTACATTGTTTCTGCGCCATGCCTCGTAATTAGCCTGATTAACTCAGCCTCTAGTCTGCCTACATGTAGTAGTACCCACCTTTAGCACGCCAAAAAATTATCGTCTGCTTCGATATTGTCGTCTGACGTAATGTTTATTTTTCATAATTTTTCGTTTTGAATTTGAAAAATGAGTATAAGTTTCAAACAGCTTGGATCCCGATCAGACTTCGGGTTACTCGACGTCTGATCGGGATTCAAACTGTTTGCAAGTGACAGCCGAATCGGGAGTCCGTCGAATACTATAAATTGCTTTCTGCGTTTAGATATTAACCCTTAGCCCGCCAAATAAATTGTCGTCTGCTATATTTCTCGTCTGCTTCATGTTTCAAAGTGCTTCAAAGTTGCTCAAAATTGCTGAAAATGTTGTCCGAGTGTCAAACAGCTTGGATCCGGATGAGACGCCGAGTTACTCGGCGTCTCATCCGGATCCAAGCTGTTTGCATATGGAGCTATAGTTGTGCGTGGCAGGCTAAGGGTTAAAACTGTATTTTATTTAATAATTCCTCTCCTGTTTCTTTATATCAGGAACCAGTCATTTTAATTTTACCAACACATCTCACTACCGCATATTGCATAACATCTTAAAACAAAAGTCAAAATTTTCAATTAATATAAGCTCGTGCAATGTCACGTGATCACAGGCTAAAGGTGACCCGTGCCGTCCCAGCGGAGGACGGTTATTGTTGCGGTGCCAATTGCCTTCTGTCTGCATGAACCTAACTGTACCCAGTCTCCCCATATTGCATTGTGTTGTGGGAGTGAGTATGGGTGATTTAGCACTGGAATGTTTTTACACTATGATTGGAACGCAGTAAGTCACGCCAGCAATGGCAATGTTAAGTTTATTTATTCTTTTCCATGGACAGTGCATGTCTCGCTATATATATATTGACCACTAAAGAGTGACTACTACATAAATTTGAGATCTTTTCACTCCATTCGGAATACAGTGGAGAATACGTTTTTCTTTCCCGTTTAAACGCAAACGTACGCAAACGCAAAGCACTAAAACGTAGGAAAGTACAACTTTTGGACAATTCTGATAATTCATGTTTATCTTGGTGGCAAACAGTTCGGAGCCTGATCAGACGCCGGGTTACCCGGCGTCTGATCTGGATCCAAACTGTTTGCACTGCAAATAATAGTTTTAGCGTAAACGCGTTTATTGGGAAAGAATAACGTTTTCTCCACTGTACATGTACCTTTAAAAGTTCAAAAATATCTATGTCTATAAATAATTTCACTCCATTCGGAAAACCTTTAAAAATTCCGTAACAGCTTATATTTATGGCAGATTATTGTTTTAAGCACGATAAAAGTAAAGCAGAAAGATCCTATCGGATTGGTCGTAATAATGTGAAATTACAATAGGTACAGTGGAGAATACGTTATTCTTTCCCGTTTAAACGAAACGAAACGCAAAACACTAAAACGTAGAATAGTGCAACTTTTGGACAATTCTGATAATTCATGTTTATCTTGGTGGCAAACAGTTTGGAGCCTGATCAGACGCCGGGTTACCCGGCGTCTGATCTGGCTCGAAACTGTTTGCAATAGAAATAATAGTTTTAGCGTAAACGCGTTTATTGGGAAAGAATAACGTTTTCTCCACTGTACATGTACCTTTAAAAGTTCAAAAATATCTATAAGTCTATAAATAATTTCACTCCATTCGGAAAACCTTTAAAAATTCCGTAACAGCTTATTTATATCTTTCGGTTCTTTTTATGGCAGATTATTGTTTTAAGCACGATAAAAGTAAAGCAGAAAGATACTATCGAATTGGTCGTAATAATGTGAAATTACAATAGGTACATTGCAAAGTCGACTGTTTGTTACTTTGGCGATGAAAGGGTTAAGTGAGCTTTCATTGTGTTCGATAATAATACGTTACCTAGACACTTGTACATGTAAGAGAAAAGAATTAACTTGCGAACAGTTTTCGCTGAAATTTTATCCTCATTTCAAAGGCGCAGAAGTTAAAATAGTATAAAATAATTCGCCATCCGGATTTTTCCCCTTCAGGAAATAGCAAATATTTTGGGCGCAGAAAATAATACATGTAGCTATATACTATTATATGCGGTACTAATTTGTCGTAAGAGTGTATGTTTTGTTTTGTTTTGTTTTGTTTTGTGTCAAGTGCTATTTTTGCAAAGGGACTTCATTGGGCAAAATTCAATTTAACTATGTTCAAAAATAATTCCCGAAAACAGTTAAGCTTTATTGTTCCACCTTTTTTCAAATACCCTCTGAAAAGCTGGTATCTTTCAACGAAACTTTTGTCTTCTGCTTTGATCCTTTCGGTGTCCTGACAACGTCTGCATTGGAACTAGTTTCCAAATTTAGATTTCAGGCACATTCACTCGAACAGAAAAAACATGGATACTAGTCTTAAATAGTTTAGATCCTGATCAGACGCGGTGTCTGATCAGGATCCAAACTATTTGCAAAGTTGTGTATAAGCGCCCTTGGCGGTAAATTGGTTAACCCTTTACCTGATAGCCTATTTCTAGTACTTAAGATAGGTGACTACTTAAAGCAGGTTGAAAGTAAAGCAGAATGCGCCTTAGGGCGCATTCTGCTTTACTTTCAGCCTGCTTTAAGCTATCATGTGCTAGAATATAGAAAATATTCCCTATCATATATCTTCATAACTGATTAAATTGGAACTATTTTCTTCAGCGGATGAATAAATAAAACACGCTAAAAGGCGCTTCTATTGGGGAAAGGGTTAAAACTAATTGCAGGGAAATAATGGGATTCTAATGGAGTGGAAAACATTAACGAAACATGTATATGAGCCATGGAATGAGAGAAAATGCCATAAGGTTATCAAGAGTTTGAGTTGAGTTCGAAATCGTTCTCAGTCATTTAATTGGTCACCAATGACATGCTTGAGAACGATGTTAGACTCACCTCAAACTCTTTATAACCTTGGATCGAGACATTTGAACATTTCCAACAGTGCATACTCTGATCACATTTACAATTAAAAATCATACAAATGCTATGGCGGTTGATCTTGCTATTTTTTCTAACATGTATCAAACAAACGCTATACTGTCATACATCATTTTGTGAGGCAAAATTAGGCAACAATTGAATACATAGTACCTGTATTGGAAACAGGAGATGTCCATTTAAAGTTCCAAGGGTCAATAAGTTAAAAGGAGCCACAACACTGAGCTATTTTGCAGACACTACTTTTGAATATGGAGATAATATGACACGATAAGGTTTCAAAGATTACCCCATTCATTGCCAAGGCTTGAGTTAACTGACATATGCAAGCAGCTGCACCACATGTCTGTTCAGGATCCAACCGTTTAACTTATTCACCCCTGAAACTTTTAATTGACAATTCCAGTTTCACTATAAGTCTAGTCTATTTGTTACTATTTAGGGTTGAATTAAGCAATATATTTCAAAATGACAAACAGTGTAGACCCTGATCAGAGGGCTCCTTAAGGAGCCCTCTGATCACGGTATTCACTGTTTGAATGGGACAAGTGTAGTCCTTACAGGTACAGTATTTGTAAATCACGAGTATACTCGTCGCTAGGATTGAATGTGTTAACCCTTTCATGATTAAATTGTTCGGGAGATAGTTACCCCTTCACCGTTTTATTGGTGTCTGCTTCAGTATACGTTTCAGAGTTAGATTTAAGGTTGTCTGACTTAATAAATATTGGATGCAATCAGGATGTCGTTGTACATAGAGAGTGAGCGCTGTATAATTAAGATGGAGAAATAAAAACAGAGTTTAACCCTTTACCCCATAGCCAGTTTCTAGTTTTGAAAATATGTGACTACTTATTGTCTTAAAGTAGGTTGAAAGTAAAACAGAATGCACCTTAATGTGCATTCTGTTTTACTTTCAGCCTGCTTTAAGCTACCACAAGCTAGAATAAAGAAAACATTCCTTATGATACATAACCAATTAACCACCTAGACTGTATAAATTGGAACTGTTTTCCTCAGCGGAATAAAACTGAATGCTAAAAAGGTGCTTTTTTGATGGGGGAAAGGGTTAGGCAAACCATATTATAACATAACCGGTACGTGTGTGTAACAGTTGAGACGACGTTATTCTTTCTCAATAAACACACTTATGCTAAAGGCTTAAGCAACTGCATGTACATTTGTATTTTCCGATGCAAAAAGTTTGGAGCTAGATTTAAACTGTTTGCAACTCATACAAATATAAACTGTTAGATTGACCATAAAGTGGACTCACTTTCCTCATTGCAGAGTATCAATACCTTGCGTGTGCGGAGTTAGTTTAACCCTTTGAACCCTAGTCCCGCATATAGGCGTGCTTTTCAAACAGTGTACATGTGAATAGTACACTTGTCATATGCAAACAGTGAAGACCCAGATCAGAGGGCTCCGAAAGGAGCCCTCTGATCAGGGTCTTCACTGTTTGTCACAAAGCCAAACATTGACAAAAACAACCCTTAAAAGTCAGAAATGGACTAGACTAAAATGGAAACTGGAATTTTCCATTTAAAGTTTCAGGGAGGAAAGAGTTAACCCATTACTTCAGTGATATGCCTTTCCATGCATTTAATATATACCTCCACTGGATAAAAGAGTTCCACTTTATACAGTCATGAATATGCATCAAAAGAAAAGTATATTATAAATAAGTATATATTCTTGCAGATGATTGTTTAAAGCAGGCTGAACTTAAAGCAGATTGTACCTTAAGGCGCATTCTGATTTACTTTCAATCTGCCTTAAGTGGTCACCTGTGTTTATATGTAGAAACTAGCTATGGAGTAAAGGGTTAAACAGACAAGAAAAACATATTTTCTACCATACGTGTTGATTGAAACTGATTATCTAATACATGCCCTTCTTTTCTGTATTTTCCAGATAATGGTTTAAGGGAGACAACTTGCAGCGATCATGTCAGCCGACGCTCTTTCGCCCTATAGTAACATCGTCCCAGGATGAAATTCCAACAGCGTCTCGCCATGTTGTCGTCTGTTGGTGGGTGCACGGTTGTGTACCTTCTGCTCCTATACACACAGGGGGTCGAGCAAGTATGGCACGGTCATCCTGCTAGAGTCCGCCGGTCTCTCTTCGCTGAATATGAATTCGAACAGAAGTACTGGAACCCGACGTTGAAACCAATAAGTTGTGACACGGGTACGAACAAGGACAATTTAGATCAAAATGACACAATTTTAACAGTTAATCTCCCAGCAGAAACAAATTTTAACAGTCACGGGGCTATGCCACGCCCCTCAGTTGATGATAAACACCATGAGAAGCTTAATGTTATTGTTCTACCGCATTCTCATGTAGACGCTGGGTGGTTAAGAACAGTAGAAGAGTATTATGTGATAAATGTGAAAAAGATTTTAAACAATATGGTGACGAAATTAAATAAGTATGAGAATATGACTTTTGTTTGGGCTGAAACAGTTTTTCTCTCCATGTGGTGGAATGAACTAGACGATCATGTTAAGTTACAAGTTCGAAGACTGATACAGAAGGGTCAGCTAGAGATAGCTCTAGGCGGCTGGGTGATGTCGGATGAAGCCTCCACCCACTATGTTTCTGTGGTAGATCAATTGGCAGAGGGACACCAGTGGGTCCTTGAAAATCTCCATACTAAACCAGTCAACAGTTGGTCGATAGATCCCTTCGGTCACTCAGGAACCATGCCGTATCTATGGAAACAAGCTGGTATGGAGAATATGGTAATACAGCGAGTCCATCAGGCGATAAAAGCCACACTGGCCAGGCAGAAAAGTCTGGAGTTCAAATGGCGACAATATTGGGATAAGGCTGATTCGACAGATATTTTATGCCACATCATGCCCTATCTATACTACGGTGTTCAGCACACGTGTGGACCAGACAAGAAAATATGTTCTATGTATGACTATGGTAAACCAAACGTTGCGTTAAACCAAAAGTCTCCAGGGAAACAAATAACAAAGTTTAATATTGCCCAACAGGCTAAGTATTTATATGACCAATACCGACTGAAGGCTGGCCTCTATAGATACAGTACTGTTCTAATACCCATAGGAGACGACTTTCGCTTCGATAATGCAGATGAATGGGACCATAATTATCAGAACTATGTGAAATTAATGGATTATATGAATAGCCAGCGGCATTGGAATATTAATGTCAAGTTCGGGACACTGTCAGACTACTTTAAACAAATCAGGCAGCAAGAAGCTTACAAGTCTAAGACAGATAATAGCTATCAGTTTCCAGTCTTGAAAGGTGACTTCTTCCCTTACTCTGACCTGAACTCGGACTACTGGACGGGCTTTTATACAACTCGGCCATTCGCAAAACAACTGTCCCGCAATGTAGAGTCAGACCTGAGAGTTGCTGATATTTTGAATACTTTGACTGTCGGCTACACGAAGCTGTGGAATACACCATATGAGTATTACCATGACGTAGCCTCCCAACTCCAGGCTGCCCGCAGAAATCTGGGGCTATTTCTACACCATGACGCCATCACGGGCACAGCCAAGCCCCATGTAGTAGAGGATTATGAAAATAAATTATTAGAGGCTTATCAGCTTATTCAAAACTCAATCGTAATGACAATGCAGACCCTACTCTCAAGGGGAAAAATAGAATCGCAAATAATGTTGAGCCCTAGTGTGGATCGCAAGGACATCAGCAGTTCGCTAGAGAAGTATACAATTCCAATCAACAATGCCAGGACGAAAGTTATATTATTTAATCCAATTGCTCAAGAGAGATCGGAGTTCGTACATCTGATCGTTAATAATGTCAACGTTGAAATTAAGAATTCCAACGGTAACAACATTCCATTCCAAATCAATCCAATTTTCAAATCGACAACGAAGATTCTTTCATCGGAATATGAAGTAGTTTTTATGGGGGAACTTTCGCCGCTGGGAATAGAAACATACTTTCTCCATCAAATTGATGAGAAAAACGACAGATATTGGACATCTGTGACAGCATACAGCGAAATCCCCTCTAAGATACCAGAAAACTCTAATTTCGTACATTCAGTGTTCACAAACCAAGCTATTCCAGATATCTACCTGGAGAACGAATTCGTGCGAGTGAAATTTAATAGGAAAGGAATGCTAGATACAATCTATGATAAAGGATTAAATAAGATAACGGAGGTAAGATTGGATTTCTTAGCATATAAATCAGATGGCAGCGGGGCTTACTTGTTTTATCCCGCAGGAGAAGCAGATGAATTACTGCTTGATGACCCAGAAATAAGGGTCACAAAAGGCCCTTTTATGGAACAAATTCAAGTGATTTATAAAATGTTAGTACATACAGTGACATTGTATGACACTCCTACAACGCAAGGTCAGGGTATCCATATACAAAATAAACTAAACATGAATGCAATGAAGATGGATGATTCTGAAGTAATCATGAGAATTTCAAGTGACGTGGAAAACCAAAAAGGGAGTTTTTATACCGATCAAAACGGATACCAGTTGATTGGGAGACAAAACGACCCAACGCGTAATATTGAAACTAATTATTACCCAATCACAACCATGGCTGTGATTGAAGACAAGACAAAGCGACTGACTCTACACAGTGCGCAAAGCCATGGTGCTGCTTCCCTTAAGCAAGGGTGGCTTGAAGTTATGCTAGATCGTAAAGTGCTAAGTGATGATAAAAAGGGTCTAGGAGAGGGTGTGGTGGACAATAAACTCACCGTCAGTAACTTCATTCTGCAGATAGAGTATAGAAGTTCAGCCATTCCATCTGCGAACCTCGAGTTCACGTTTCCATCAGTGACCAGTAACATTCTGAATGAGTTTCTTCAGCAGCCGTTACAGACATTAGTCACGACTGTTAAAAGGGACGCGTTAGATTTGAGTTTCCATCCAGTGAACCACTCCTTGCCTTGTGATGTGTCAATTGTTAGCTTGAAAAACACTGTAGACTCAGATCTTGCCTATACAGGCACAAGTCTTACGCTGCATAAGAAGACTTACTCGTGTGACTACCCCGCCGCGGGTCTACAGTGTTCCCTAAACGACCGACAGGTCAGTCTGCGATCGATCCTACCGGATATTAACATTGACGATGCAAGGCAGACTACTCTCACCAACTTGTATGCAAAGGGCAAGCAACTGCCAGAGAAGGATATTGTTTTGTCGCCAATGGAGTTAAAGTCCTTTCATTTTAGAATATGATAGTCAATAACTAGTTAGCAAAGTTATTAGCCATTGTCCTGCAGTTATGGTATCCGTCTCGAAATTACCATAAATATTTTGTTTTTCCAAACTTATTGAACACTAAAACTCAAAATATACAAACAGTACAGACCCTGGCCAGAGGGCTCCTTTAAGGACCCTCTGATCTGGATCTTCACTGTTTCAAACTTTGCATAAGGTAAGTGTACTTTTCAAAGGTACTCTGTTAGTAAAGGACATATACCGTTACTTGGTACATGCTTATAAAGCGTTTGAGCTGAGCGTCTGAGATCGTTCTGAAACTTGATTGACCCCAATCAGAAGCTTTGGAACGATCTCAGACTTAACTAAAATACTTAATAGGTCTGGGGCCCGTCTTACGAAACGTCGTACGGCAAATATTGTCGATAGTCAGAATACGAAAGGCTCAATTATTGTTATTTACCTATATTGTGACATCTCTTTGGAGTCGTCTTGAAAAGACGATTCCAATGAGATGTCACAAGACAGGTTTAGATGGAGAAATCAGAAATTATATTTATTCTTAAGTTTTGTCGTACGACATTTCGTAAGACGGTCGGTTGGTCCCCAGGGTTCAATGGGTTAATGTCTATGGTGCTGAAAAAACATCAAAAGGTCAAACAGTTAGCCTCCTGATTATACGCCGAGTTTCTCGATGCATGATCCCGAGGCAAACTGTTTGCAAATGAACCAGCAGGATAAAGGTTAATATGGGTTGAACCGCTTATTAAAATCCATTCCACTCTATTTGAACTGTTCTTCACCATATATCCCTATTAGATTTATCGATTGGTTCGCCTTGTGCCCAACCTCACTAACTAGAACAATAAAACCTCTCTATAACGAACACTAAATTCTGTTAATTATAAGGTGTTTACGATAAGTGACTGCTTAAAGCACGGTGACAGTAAAACAGCAAGCTCCTGTAGGAGCTTATAGGAGCTTTGTATTTGACTGTCACTTTGCTTTAAGCTTAAACCAGTCTGTTATACAACCAATTATCCGCTTAAGTTGAAAATATCCGTATTTCAAAGTTAAAACGTGGATTAGCCACGTTTTAACTTTGAAATACGGATATGTAATACGATAATCGAAGTTCGATACTACATGACAAGTGATCTCGCTATAGATCAGTTGATGGTTTATAAGGATATATTGTGATGCTTGTAGTTCACGGTATATATAATGTTTGCATAGATGTAGATTCTATAGTGCAGATGACGTTATTCTTTCCCTATATTATTTCCATTGCTATTATTTCCATTGCAAATAGTTTGGAGTCAGATCAGACGCCGGGTAACCTGGCGTCTGATAGGGCTCCAAAGTATTCCCCCCTCATATTAAAATAAATAATCAGAGTTGTCAAAAAAGGTGTAATTTTATACAGTCCGTTACAAAGCGTTTGCGTTTAAACAAGAAATAATAACGTCTTCTCCACTTTGCGTGTCTCTATGGTGAAATAATGCAACTACTCGTATGCAACTAAATAGATGTTTTGTTCTTTCAAATTCTTCATAAATTATGTTTTTATTAAACACGCATTGTTGAATATATCCGCAAAATGTGTCCCCCATAAAATAAGAACAGTTTGAACTTCGTTATCTCAAACTCGCTTAAATCGAACCTACACCTATTCCTACGGGACAAAGGCGGAGAAGGGAAGGAGAGATATTTTAAATTTAAAAATTTATTGATTCTACATCGATAAATGAAACAAGTTAATCATAATTGGCAAATACTTATTCATTTGTTAATACGTATAATGAAAACATGTATATATTGATGCCGTATATATATATACAGTGATTCTTGCGACCCATGTGTGCCCTGTGAATTTTTTTCAGGCTTATATATTGGATGAAATCATTTTTTATTTAAGAGGTGTCTGATACAATTTTTCATTTCTAATCTATCTTTGAAAAGAATTCATGTCTGCAAACAAATCGTATACTCGGATCTTAGTCTACACTGTTTGCCCTTTTCTCATGTATGGGACGCTAGGCACAAATAGGTTAAGAGACACATTCATGAAAATGTCCGTAAGCGGTCTGTTCTACAGATATTTGTTTACCGCATGGTAGAATAATGTAGAAAGCTCCCTAATGAGATCGAGCCTATGTTGGTCAATATCCGTACTCTACGGAGAGATATCTGCGAATCTCGTCAACTGTCGGCCCGTCCTGAACTATGCTTAAGCATGTTTCGTAACTGGTCGTAAGTTGGCCAAAATGGTCTATCTCCAAAAAGTACCGATATTGGTCCAATTTTCTTAGGGGTTCTCAACCTTAGCCAGTCATCATTTCATAGCTATCTCCGCGCTTCAATAGTTGATCGCTTAAAATGATTGCAAGTGCGGATAAAGGGATATTTATCAGAGGGGTTAAACTGAAAATATTTAATATACAGTGGAGAAGACGTTATTCTCTTTTAACGAAAACAGTTTATTTATATAATATAAATATCAAGCCAAATACATTAACTGGAAACAGTTTGGAGCTAGGCATGGCGTAGGTTAACCAGGCGTCTGATGAGGTTCCAAACTATTTAATTGCCAGTCATATTGAAAAGATTTGGCAATATTTTGAAGAAATTGCCATACAATTTAGTGCATTGCATTTGCGTTTCGTCACGTCTTTTCCTTATAGATATCATGTTTCAAGGGCGGATCCAGAACACCCAACCCCCTGATATACTCTTGAACTGACAATAATAATGTGTTGTGATGTACAAAACACACGTGTTCATTTTTTAATACTTGTACATGTATCATTATGTATATAACTAGATTAGCAATAATTGTATTGGGCAATACCAGCCTACTGTAAAAGACGGCGACAGTCTATTTGTGGCCGACTAATGTTCTCAAAGTTGTGTTGCAATGTAAGAGACCAGGGGCCCGTTTCATAAAACTTCTTACGACAAATGTTGTCGTAAGTCAAAACTTTAAAATACATTTAATGTGTGGTTTCTCTATCTAATCCTGTCTTGTGACATCTTTTCGGAATCGTCTTTTCAAGACGATTTCAAAAAGATGTCATAAGACAGGGTTAGATGGAGAAATAAATAATAATTGATACTTTTGTAATCTGACTTACAACATTTGTCGTAAGAAGTTTTATGAAACGGGCCCCTAAACCTATAGCCTGTTTCTAGTATTGAAGACAGATGATCATTTAAAACAGGTTGAAAATAAAGCAGAATGCGCCTGAACTACAATATTCTAGGAAATAAGAAATGTTTTCTTATGGTGTCTATATTCAGGACTGTATAATGTGGATTTACTTTCTAAAGTGGATGAATAAATTATAGGCGTAAAAAAGGTGTATCTATGGAATAAAAGGTTAAGAAGACGGTAATCAATGTTTAATCAGATTAAAAAGAACTCGTTAAACATATAAAGAAACAAACAGCCTTTTTCGACAGGTCTGTGTCAGAAATGTTATTAAAATTATACTTTAATGCCACAAAAGTTTTAAGATTAGAAAATAATGAATACTTGAATTAAACTTAAACATTTTCCGTTCGATAAATGTATAACACTTTTTATAGTCTACAGTGTCCTAGATCGTCCAATTTCACAATATCAGACAGCCAACTCGCTGTTGTTGGGCTACTGTAACGTCGGTCACAATATAAGATTGTCCTTAAAGAACTCGATGTAAATGATCGTTTATATTCTATTTTGTCCTTTTATAAAAAGGAAAAACAGTGAAAACTCCTATGTAACGACTACTGAACCGAATATACATGTACATGTAAATATACGGCAAAAAATCTAAGCTGAAACAAATCTTGTGCTTCCCACTTTTAAAGAAAAGAGGTTCGTTGAAGCAGGATGAAAGTAAAATAGAAAGCTCCTATAGATGAGCTTTCTGCTTTACTTTCAGTCTACTTCAAACAATGACATATGAAAATGCTGTAAAGCTTTTTTCTTCTTAATGTGTCTATGCTTTCTTATCAGAACAGAGTAGAAAAGATAATAAGGTACGGTATTGTCTATGATGATTAGTTTTAAGTCGTTGAAAGGCATGAAAAAGCGTAACAGTATGGAGAAAATGGTTAAGCAGCCATTTATCCTTCAACTTGTAACCAAGTCGTCCTCTCAGTGGTCGTGATATAGGTGTTTACTGTATATGCTTATTTCATTCCCTCCGTGTCTTTATTTTTCTTGTTCCTATTTGTAGTCATTTCTATCGCTATATATTTGCGCCTTGCCGTTAAAGAAAAAGGGAATTCGATCATTTGCAAACAAATAAAATCAATGGTAAGATCAATTAAGTCCGGTAAAAGTTACCAAACCAAAGGGTACAGTCGAACTTCACTTAAGATTGAAGACTCTTAATGAGATTAAGCCAATGTTTGAGAGCGTTCGGCCTTACTCGTCAACTGTCGATCGGTTCAGTTCTATTCTACAGCATGTGTTGGAATCGGTCGGCAGTTGACGAGAATAGCCAATCACTGTCCGTAGAGTACCGACTTTGGTCTGATCTCAGTAGTACAATGGAGAATACGTTATTCTTTCCCGTTTAAACGCAACGAAACGCAAACGCAAAACACTAAAACGTAGAATAGTGCAACTTTTGGACAATTCTGATAATTCATGTTTATCTTGGTGGCAAACAGTTTGGAGCCTGATCAGACGCCGGGTTACCCGGCGTCTGATCTGGTTCCAAACTGTTTGCAATAGAAATCATAATTTTAGCGTAAACGCGTTTATTGGGAAATAATAAAGTTGTCTCCACTGTAGTAGTCATCAATGGCTAAAAGCCGAGCACCTGAAAGTTTACACTTCGATTTCGATAAAAGATAGAAGTTTGAAATACAAATGTACGTATATCTTCGAATAAGCTCGAGGTATTGGGGTTCGACTTTATATCTTATACAATTCCTGATACAGTGGAGAATGTGTTATACTTTCCCAATAAACGCGTTTACGCTAAAACTATTATTTACAGTGCAAACAGTTTGGAGCCAGATCAGACGCCGGGTAACCCGGCGTCTGATCAGGCTCCAAACTGTTTGCCACCAAGATAAATATAAATTATCAGAATTGTCCAAAAGTTGTACTTTTCTACGTTTTAGTGCTTTGCGTTTGCGTACGTTTGCGTTTAAACGGGAAAGAATAACAGATTTTCCACTGTAATACACTTTGTCTTAAAATATAGAATAGCACCAGGGTACATGCTTATAAAGCGTTTGAAGTGAGTCTGTGATCGTTCTCAAACTTTTGATTGGTCAGATATGAGCATATGCAAATGCCCAAATCTGACTAATCAAAATATAGAAAACATATCTCAGACGCGTCCCAAACGCTTTATGAGCACAGGGGCAGGTAGATATATGATTTTTCACGGACATCCACTATTTCTTTATCTCTTAAAATTGTCCACTGTTATCTTTGAATGTACATGTATTATAATAAGTATCTGTTTACCGGTATTCAATTGGGTGTTATTAAAAAATTGTTAACATTTTGATCAATTCACATTTTATATGTTGTCTAAATCATATTTTTGTTTCATGACGATTTCACATTTATTGTATACTGTACCCGTCGTTTCGTCAATCTTTTGACAGTTTCATCAACATCATCATCATTCTGTTTTCTATCTCTGAATATTCGTTTGCATATTGATCCACAGTGAGTGACAGTGATCGTTGATATTCTTGTTATAAAATGTGTGTACACGTTATTAAAGAGTGTGTATACGTCATTAAAGTGTGTATATGTTCCTGCACGAGCTTTCATGTGTGATCTGTTAGGCGGTACTTCGAAACTGTTCATAATCATGTAATCTAGGTCCCAGGAAATTAGACTCAACTCAATCGCTTTACAACCTTGGGGCCTGGTCTGGTAGGTTTCCTAGCTCTATATGAACACTAAGAATCCATCTGTCAGCAGAGAAATACAGTGCGTCATTGAGCAACTGAAACGAACAAAGAAATGTGTTGGGTTTAAACTGGATTTTAGACAAAGGGTTTCTAGGGGTTGTAAATTAATTTTTTGGTCAAAATCTTAGCAACTCAACGTAAACTCTTTATAACCTTTGGACCGAGTATACATCTACATGACCAAAACAGCCTCAAACAATCAAAGAATAAGATCATATTGCATATGCATTGCTGGGTGATTGTGTATTGTGTATCTTTTTTATTCTATGCAATAAAATAACACATTTACCCATGTTTGGCGTCCTCGAATGGACATTTCCAAACAATAAAAATCCCAAATTAGAAGCCGCATATCTCGGAGTCTCAATTGGGAGCACCCTTATTGCTAATTATGTTCAAAAAGCTACATCGAAAACAATATAGACTACGATCGGTCATAACGTTATATTCGATGGGCGGTGTTATTGTCCTATCTCAAGACTCATGTTTAATTCTATTATAAGACTGGATAGTTTTGCACTGTATACATGTACGGCCCGTTGACAGCTTTTGTCAGTATTTGCATTGCACTGCCATTTTGAATCAGAACCATATTAAGGAATCAATGTAGTTGGTCTTTAAAACAAGTGACAGCTTAATGTAGTACGAAGTAATGCAAAAAGCTCATTGAGTAGCTTTCTGCATTACTTTTGACTTGCAATAAGAAGCTACCATGCAGTATATGAAGATTCTCACTCTGTATAGTTGGTGTGTCGTGAAAGAGTGAGACAGGCAGACAGACAGACGGACGGACAGAGAAAGACACACAGCAACTATCACTTCATTCATCACAAATAAAATTGACTCCTTGAAACCAATTCGATGCAATTTCTGTCCCTTCTTTCTTTGTAGAAAGTTTACTTGAATGTACGAAAAACGAGTATACATGTACGGAGGATTTCTCACCTGTAATAAATATTCGTGTTATATTTTTTAAGTTTGTTAAGCTTTTTCTGTTTAGTGATTCCTTATTCCAGTCATTATGTATTTTTCAAATGAAACATGTACAAAGTAGAACTTCTCAATTACGACCGCTAAGTTGTGTCCAATATTAGTCTGTTAAGACAGGTGATTGCTAAAAGCAATGTGAAAGTGAAACAGAAAGCTCATACATGAGCTTTCTGTTTCACTTTCACATTGCTTTAAGCTGTATACGGACAATTAGCTTTCTTTTTAGCTGTCGTAAATGAGAGGTTCTACTGTATTATGTATGAGAGAGATGGACGTGTGTGTACAGATGGTAAACATTTCTTATAACTGAAAAGGAACAATAAATATGTATGATTTTTGGTTGGTTTTTGTGTCATGTTTCAGTATTCCTGAAATTGAAGTTATTAAACCCATTTATACCTAGCGTTCCATAAAGGGAACATAGGCAAACAGTGAAGTCTCAGATCAGACGCCGCATAATACGGCGTCTGATCTGAGTCGGCACTGTTTGCTTACCTGAATTTCTATGACAAAATAAAAGAAAATGATAAATGGCACTAGGCACCCCTTAAATGAAAAAAAAGACTCACCGAATATATAAGCATAGAAGAGTCAACTTGGCAAAAAAGGTTGTCCAGGTTATGCCTTTCTCCATATATTTATGACTTTATTAATTTGAACTATTTTCTTCAGTGGAGGAAACAATGAAGGCAGCGTTAAACGTATTACCTATATGGAATTAAAGGTTAAATAACCATTGATCTAAGTATATATACTGTTTTGCTGGGTTTCACATGGCAATGCTGACATTTAAGCTTTAACTCATTCACCCCTGAAAGTTTTAAAGGGACTCGCAACCGGATGGTGTACTTGTCAAAATAAAATAAAATACTCAAATAAAAGCAAATTTGTGGCATTATTTGGCTTCTGACATTAAAAAAATATGATCAGTCCAAAAAAAGTCTCAAGAATCGTCACCGAATCTTAGATTTTTAGATATTTTCCATCGTTTTTCTATACCGACTAGTAGACGGTATAGTTGTTGTTGTTGCTTCTCTACACGGGCTCAGGCATAAACACGAGCCGAATTACGAAGTTGTATGCACTTTCGATCGCTACACATTGAAATACGTTAAATCGATCCGAGATAAACGGATAGTTCCGTGGTCCATTGGTCTAAGCGGTTTCCCCTATTTTGCCTTCTGTCCGCCAATGCCGGGCCCCGGGTTCGAATCCCACCAGAGACCAATATTTTTTTTTATTGAAATACATTTTTTTTTAAACAGAATTTCTTATCCTAAACTAATTCTTTACCATTTATATAAGCGTTTGACACATATTTACAAATTACTATTTTTAATGCACCATCTGGTTGCGAGTCGCTTTAATAGACAATTCAAACTTAAAAATAAGTCTAGTCCATTTTGACTATTTAGGGTTGATTTTAACAATATATTTCAAAATGACAAACAGTGTAGACCCTTAAGGAGTCCTCTGATCAGGGTATACACTGTTTGCATGGGGCAAGTGTAATCCTCACAGGTAAACAGTTTGTAAATGACGAGTATTCTCGTCGCTAGGGTTGAATGTGTTAACAAATAAATGCTCGATAAGCGATACATGATGTACATGTATGTGCTATTGGCTGTCTCTAAAGGCTATAAAATAGACGACAGCAATCAAATTCATAACGAGCATTTTTATCGATTTCGTTATCTTCGGTTTATATTATAGATACGTGCAAAGTATTGCTACAGTGGAGAATCTGTTATTCTTTCCCGTTTAAACGCAAACGTACGCAAACGCAAAGCGCTAAAACGTAGGAAAGAACAACTTTTGGACAATTCTGATATTTCATGTTTATTTTGGTGGCAAACAGTTTGGAGCCTGATCAGACGCCGGGTTACCCGGCGTCTGATCTGGCTCCAAACTGTTTGCTTTGCAAATAATAGTTTTAGCGTAAACGCGTTTATTGGGAAAGAATAACAGATTCTCCACTGTAAGTTATCGATTTTGCTGAACATGGTTTGAGTATTAGTACATGTAACATAACTACATTACTTTTGTCATGTTTTAAGCCAGTACCGTCTTAATATTCTATGGACGAATTTGGTAACGATTTGCAACCGGTTTGTATCTAGATAAAAAGCTTCAGTAACTCGACGTCTCAATGTCATCAATATCCAACTGTTGTCGCTATGATTTAATATATATATACTTAAACAAATTGCAGATACAATTAATACACTCTGAAAATTGTTGCAGTCGCAATATTTGATACATGTGTAGACGTCACGACAAATCCAACACATGCAGAGCATAACAAAGTTTAGTTTCACTGTTCAATTTCATTTGAATGGCTCCTTACAGTGCTAAATACCCTTCCTCAGCCTCCTAAAGGACCAAAACCCTTCTAAAACAGAACATTCTGTTAATCCTTATCCGGCAGATCGAGATTTGGCTGCTTTTTGCAAACAGTTTGGATCCAGATCAGACACCGCGTCTGTTTGAAACTCCACTTAAAATTACTTCAATTTAGAAATGCAAAACTCTAAATTTGATAAACTTTGCAGAAGATATTAACAAAGCATTACATTGAAAACAGTTTGGATCCAAACTGTTTGACACTTCTATCGACATTTCTTAAGTCATGCTACCTTAAATCTAACATTAAAACGTTCTTGCATAACACAATATTGAAGCAGACGACAATATAACGGTGAAAGGGTAAAAGCCTCACGATAAATTGGGTTCGAAAAGGTGTAAATGGTATTCTGTCTGCCTCACTTGAGAACATATTTCCCATGTTCCACAATTTGCAATTGTCGCATTTTGTCGTTCATATCATGGTGCTTCTAACCTTTATTTTCTCAGCGGCAAAGAATGAACTTATTAGACCTTATTCTGTCGTACTATTTATCGTCTGCTTTGAATTTGTCGTCTGCATTTTTTGTGTGTAAAAGACCGATACATGTACAGGTATATGTGCATTTTTTAATTGAGGAAACTTAGAGAGGAGTGTGAAACAGTTTGGAAATATATTTCCAGTTTGGAAATATTATACAGTCAAGTCGCGAAATTCAGGAAAGTGGTTCATGCATATTTGGTGCCGTTCTTTGAAAATGTCGAAAATACCGCCCGTTAAATGTCGCAAAGCCATTATTTATGTCGCTAGGCGACCAAAATTCTAAAATTAATATTTCACCTGCCATTATAGAGTCCGCATGTGCTACAAGTGCCGTCTGCTTTTTTTCATGGCCCAAAGCTTAGTTTTTGACTTCTATCCATCCGTCAGTACATTTTAACAAATAGTCACATCAGCCATGAGTTCAGCAAAGAAATCGATGGCCACCGTTGGCCATCGATTGCGAGTTGACTACCGGTCTGATATACAGTGGAGAACGTTCTTCTTCCGTTCAAACGCAAACGCATTGCAATGAAATACAGAAAATGACAACTTTTTGACAATTCTGACTACATGTACCAGTTTTAATTTGAGCGGCAAACAGTTTGGAGCCTGATCAGACGCCGGATTACCCGGCGTCTGATCTGGCTCCAAACTGTTTGCAATGAAAATAATAGTTTAAGCGTAATCGGGGTTATTTGGAAAGAAAATGTTTTCTCTACTGTACTCTGCACGCTGCACACGGGGCACAAACTGCTTACCTAAACAGCAAACAGTAGTAACTGAACACGCTATAGATGTCGTGTCACGGTTACACGGCGTCTGATCTGGTTCCAAACTGTTACAAAGAATATAATAGTTTTAGCTTAAACAATTTATTGAAAATGAATAACATCATCTCCACTGTCCGCCATCACTCAAAAGAAGATTCTTATTGGGAAGGTTTTATTTAATGTTTAATAATAATAATAATAATAATAATAACGACTTTATTTAATGTGGATTACATTTTTGGTATCAAAAAACAATTTTCCGGCAATATGATCCACAAAAACACTTAACACGAATCATGTTAGAAGGGGATAAAATCACCAATCAGTATTTGAACTTTTGACCTAACCCTATTTTCTTTGATTTATTCCTCCTCTAAAGAAAATGCTTCGTTTTTATACAGTCATGATTATGTAGGGCCTATCGTAAGTAATATTTTCTTTATCCCAGCAGATGATAGCTTAAAGCAGGCTAAAAGTGAAGCAGAATGCGCCTAAAGTCACAATTGATCATTTGTCTTCAAAACTTAGAAATAGGCTATGGGGTACAGTGGAGAAAACGTTATTCTTTCCCGATAAACGTGTTTACGCTAAAATTATTATTTCCATAACAAACAGTTTGGAACCAGACCAGACGCCGGGTAACCCGGCGTCTGATCTGGCTCCAAACTGTTTGCCCCTCAACTAAATACCAATAGTCAGAATTGTCAAACAGTTGTTATTTTCTACATTTTAGTGCATTGCGTTTGCGTTTCGTTTGCGTTTAAAGGGGAAAGAATAACGTTTTCTCCACTGTAATTGGTTAAAGTCCCATTGTGTTTTCAGACCTTTTCATAATGTCTGAAATACAATAACGGTTAATAATAATGTTTGAACATTCTAATGGGCCAAACTGATCTATGAAATGGTGAAGACGGACCTAAATCACCAAAAAGGGCGATTTAAAATCATAACAAACCGAAAATAGAGCGTCTGCCATAAACCTTACCACACGGCTTAGTATCACGTGATACAGCCGGAGTCAACATCACCGTGTGCAACCGCAATTACCTTCGACGGTCGATCCATCAGTCAGTTAGACTATCACACTTTTTTGTCCGCTCTCTAACTCGAATATCTTTTATCCGATCTTCCACAAACTTGCTGAAAATGTTCATTGATATAAAATCAAGGTTTAGTTTGATTACTACTAAAATCGCATGAGGTGTTTTTGAATTAATGCCTGTTAATTTATAAAAAATGACTGTTTCAGTCATTTTTGCACTCTAAAACAAACAGTTTTTATCGGATATTCACCAAACATGCTGAAAATATTTATTCATATAAATTCAGGTCTAGTTTGATTATTACTAAAATCGCATGTGGCATACCTAAGTTTTTGCCCTTTATGTATTAAAAAATGACTGTTTTCAGCAAGGTTTGCTCTCTAACACAAATACGTTTTATTGGATCTTCACCAAATTTGCTGAAAATATTTATTGATATAATATCAAGGTTTAGTATGATTACTACTAAAAGCGCATAAGGTATATCTAAGTTATTGCCTGTTTATTAATGAAAAATGACGGTTTCAGTCACTTTTTGCACTCTAACACATACAGTTTTTATCGGATATTCATTAAACTTGCTGAAAATGTTTAAGTATATAAAATTTAGGTTTAGTTTGATTATTACAAAAATCGCATGTGGCATATCTGAGTTTTTTGCCCTTTATGTATTAAAAAATGACTGTTTCAGAATTTTTCAGCAATAACTCAGACATGCCTTATGCGATTTTGCTAGTTATTGAACCTGACCTAGATTCTATACTAATAAACATTTGTAGCAAGTTTAGTGAAGATCCAAAAAGAAATGTTTGAGTTAGAGAGCGGACAAGGCTGAAACAGTCATTTTCAGCAAGCTCAAGGTATACATTCTCTATAGTTTATTTGACCGTTTACCCACAGTGAAAGATATGTACACGTTGTTATTGAATCTCATAGTGTTTAACCCTGTGCCTACTTTACGGAGTTTACAAACTATTTGAATCTAAAAAGACGCCGCGTAACGTGGCGCTTCATCTGGATCCAAACTATTTGACTCTCGTCTTAAGGTTTGTTTAATTAAAACAATGCATAAATCTAAACTGAACACATTTTGCAGACGACAATGTCGAAGCAGACGTCTGTGCAGCAGAATAAGGGTTATCCAGATGTTCCAGCTAAACATGTAAGCGAGAGTAATCTGAACCAATCTAACATTTTCTCACTCATTTCAGCACCGAATGCTATGGTGTTACTACTGATTAAACCGTCTATTCGAGACACTTTTAATGAGTATGACACCATTGGGTTTAAAAGATTTAAGTTTTCGAAATACTTCCGTTATCTGGAGCCCTGTATTTACAGAGTTGTTCTTCTTTCCATTCACAAGGGAGGCTTTTTAATTGGTGCTAGCACAAAAATATTATAAATAAAATTTAAAAAGCGAATTGCTTAGATAAAACCGGTTTTTGTGAAAGAATCACGTCCCACGTAGTTCAAATGGGACCCCAAACAACCGTTTTATGCAGGTTTCTCAAAAGCACAATGCGGCTTTAAGCAATCACCAGTAGCTGGATAGCCTCATTATGTCTTTTACATCGCTTAACTCTTTCTTGTGGCACTCAGTAGAGTGACTTTCCTCACATGAGAACGGACACTTAACTTCAGTTGTTGCTCCAAACCAACTTCTCGTACTAAAACTTCTAAATTTTACAGCATGATAGTTCGATTTAAGTGTAGATAGTCTCTTACAACTCTATTTTAGAGTGGCAGTGTGCAGCTTATATTGAAATTTTAACTGTGATAAAGTGTCATGTTGTATACTGAAGAGAGATAAATAAATAAAATACGAGTTTTACAAACATGAAAAGCATTATCTCGGAATCAAGTCAATCATACTTACCTCCATATGGACATTGGTGAAAACGTGACGATATTCTTTCCAAACAACACGCGTTTATGATAAAACTAAATATCATGTCAATTGCAAACAGATTGGAACCTGAAATATGACTCAGCCTCTGATCAGTCTCCAAACTTAGCCACTCAGAAAAATAAAAACATGTTTTGAAAAAGCTGTAATTTTCTGCATTTCATTACATTCCATTTTGTTTAAAATAGGACAGAATAACATCCTCACTGTACCTTAACACGTTACTTGCACAATTTTTGCAAATGGTAGAAGAAAAGTGAAAGAAGAGCATAGCCAATTTCCTTGTGAAAAAGGCAAATGCCAGAGGCGTATTCAATTAACAACGCCAACTGAAAGGTAGGTGTTGATTCGTCCCACAAAGGAGACATACCTTCTATACATAATAGCACTGCTCGTATAAGAACTCATGTAGTTTTTATTCTAACTCAAAATAACTTTTGAAAACTTTACTAAATCATTGAAACACTTCAACAACTATCACACTTCTGCAAACTCTGTATTTTTAAATTTTGATTCTTAATATTCAATCTGTTCATTCGTTATCCTTTTACTTTTTGCAAACTTAATGAATTTAAATCCGATGCCATGTTCGTACTATGTACGTCTCGTAATAATTAATGATTGTCTCAATTGCCCGGATTAACAAAAATACGTCGAGTAATAATATTTTAATTGTTATCAGTAAGTAGAAACCTTAAATATGCGTCGACCTAACTGGAATTGTCCGTTTTATTTCATGGTTTCAATTTATTGTGAATAAAATACCACATCAATTATCAATGATTATGCAAATACACTGGACTATCTATATGATTTATAGAATGCGAGTCATATTATATAAATGATTGTTTGCTTTAACAACTGGACGAAATGTCGGATACTAGTAAATACTATGCTTTCGAAGATTTCGGGCTACGACCGGGTGATGGTTGCAAAAACTATGGTTTTCGTTATTTTAATGTAAGTAAGAAGGGTATGGGTAGAAAGGGAAGCGGGTTGTTGACAACACTGCAAAAGTAAGAAATGAAATGTATAGACAACACTCAAAACAATACTCCCGATAAAAATCATTAAGAAATATGTTTTATTCTGACCTGTCCGTTTTAATTTTAGATCGGAACATTCTAAAACTGAAAGTCAGATACTTATTGGACTCGATTTTTTTCGTAACCTAAAGCGACAGCCATATCGGGATACGGATGGCTGTATCTTTTGTACATAATGTTCAATGGAGAAGACGATATTCTTCCCCGTTTTAAAAATGCAAACGCAATGCATAGAACTGTAGGAAATTACAACTTTTGTATGTACTCTTGTTTTCATTGCCCCCAAAACAACAGAATTTGTTCAGATCAGTCGCAAAGATCCATCTTGATTCACATTAATATTCAAGTGACTAGATCTACAATCAATGCATAAGACAAGTGAAAACAGACGATATAATGACAGTACAGGGCTGCCATAAGTTGGCATGAAAATCCTAAGATTTCCAAATTTGCATTTTTCAATTGCGATTTTACGAATCGTACCTTTACCACATAGCCTGTTTCTAGTTTTGTTGACATGTGACTACTTAAAGCAGGCTGGAAGTTAAGCAGAATGCGCCTTAAGGCGCATTCTGCTTGACTTTCAGCCTGCTTTAAGCGACCATGTACCAGAAAAAAATCCGAAGATTTAGGAAAAATCCGGAGAAATGGCAGCCCTGACAGTAAGGGACAGGATAACAAAATGTGTTATTCTTTGTAGTTTAAGCGAAATAAATTTTCAACGTCATGCACATATAACAAGCTATACACATATTTTACATGTTCTAAATACAACCAAAATGAAAGCAGAGAGTCTGGCCGTTAAGCGTACCATTTGGCCACTTAAAACAGTTTTAACATATAAAAATAAAGCTTCTTGTATCTTGCATCACAATCTTGCTTCACACAGTTAAAAGGGCAACTAATTATCCCTGATGCCTAATTATTATAGCGCTTGGATCGTATGTCTTTGTATAATGGAAATTCTGTTACAACCTGATTGTTTTTTCTTTTCTACAATATAGTCCCAAAAATAGACATAGATCTAGGTGTTTTCTGCACACTAATCGTAGCCTTTCATATCTTCGTGTTTCTTTTAGATTTTTTAAATAAGAATAACCATTATCTCCAATGGAGCATTGCTGAAACTAAACTGACCAATCAAATGCTTGAGAATAATTTCAGACTCAAGTTGCTTGAGAACGCGATCTCAGACTCCACTCCAATGCTTTATGAAATTGCGGACCAGATCTTAAAACAATTGCAGTGGGTTTTTTAACTGTTTGAAATTTTAGCCTCGCTCTTCAAACCTGGTCCAAGGTTATAGAGAGATTTGAGTTGAGTCTGAGGTCGCTCTAAATTAAGCATTTGCATGATTGGTCAGATTTTAGCTTTAGATTTTAGCTTTAAAATCTGAACAATGTAATGTTACATTTTTTTCATACCAATACTATCTTTATGAAATTGGATATTACTTATTTGTAATTCAGATTGTAGGAAAACGACAATCATTTATTTGTATAACTTGCCAGAGAACCAGGGCCCGTTTCATAAAACTTCGTACGACAAAAACGGTCGTAAGTCAAAACTTTCAAATACATTTAATTTCTGATTTCTCTATCTAAGACCCATTCTCACGAAACAGTGACAAATAGAGTATCCAATAGTTCTGGCTTTGACGTTGTCTTTATAGAGCGTATTTATGACAATTGTTTGTTTCTGTTGTAGGACATATCATTAAAATTATGTTCCACTCCTAGGATCGTACAATAGGAGTTCCTACTATACGACATGGCTTGCAGAGTTCTAACAATCTGTTGAAAATCATATGTCTCCAAGAATAAAATGTGTTTTACAGGCTTCTAATGATAAGTTATATATCAATGCTGCATGTATTAGACACATGTGCCCAAAATCAGTCAAGTTAAGCTCTAGCCTCAAACGAAAACATTTGTCATAAATTATACGAAGGTGATTTTTTAAAATGAAAATGAAGTGTCTCCAAACCAAGCCTAATCTACGAGTCCATTAAAGAGGTGCAGACGAACATCAATAAACAACCGTAATACTGAGAAGATTTATGTGTTTTGGCATTGTTATTCATAAAGTATATGGAAAAACATGCCTTATTTTATTATTTAAAAGATTTGAGAATTGATGTCAGTCAAACTTTCAAATTTCGAACCGGAAAATATGATTCCTAATTTACGAGTCCTTTTCTTATTTCACAATTGATTGAATACCATGCAACAAACTGCACCAATATTATATACGAAGTGTGTAAAGGACACACTGAACTATGTAAACTAAGTATTTTTAACGTTTTCAGCTAAAATGTACTTTTGCCGAAGGTTTGAAAGCATCAAAGAGGTGACATTTTCTAATCTACGAGACCTAATTTACGAGTCCATACCATGCCTTTACCCTGCCATTTTGCGGTTTTTCTACACCGTTCCATCGCTTTTCCCCCATTTCCTGCCCATACATTACAACCGGGTGTCAACATGTAGCGAAAATAGTAATTTTGACGTAATAGCTTTCGTCTGCATACCACAGACATTGGGTAAGTTTTACTGAATCGCTTTTATTCACTTATGTAAGGTATATAAATATAATATATTATGATTTGCGAGAAATCTGCTAACCGTTAATCAAGAAATGCAGACAATGTACATACATAGTGCAAATGCATACACAAGCATGTGGATTTTCTCGTTTACTGTGTGTCCCGTAGATTAGGTAAAATGTCACAGTCCCGTAGATTAGGGTTTATAGACACTGTTCATTTTATTTTCTATGACATGATTTTTGTATGGAACAACATCTTTTTATGATGTAATTTACTTTGAACATGTCATAAAGAGAACATATACGATTCTTGATTAATCTTTAGGTCCGCTCCAGTAGAATGTGACATCTTAGAATTATAACTTTACTTTGCTGAATTTTATATACTTGTGAGAAATATTATTCAGTGACATCAGGCCCAGTAGATAAGCAACATGTATTTATTCGTGTTTGTGAATGCATATAACGGTATTCTGATAATATTATGCCAGTCAAGGTCACAAGATATAAATGTACAGAATTAGTGTTGCGCTTTATTTGAGTGTCCCGTAAATTAGAATCCAATTGTCCCATGAATTAGAATTTTGAATTTTGAACAATGGTTTGCTCGACATCTTATTATAATTAAGTATAATACACGTTACATAATTCAGTTTTACATCGCTTTTATTCACTTATGTAAGGTATATAAATATAATATATTATGAGAAATTTGCTAACCGTTAATCATTTGATTTGTTTTGATTTTACGTCGCTTTCAACAGTATTTCAGTCATATCGCGACGTCCAGCTAATTACAGGTGTATGAAGACCCCAGAAGTCATTTATGCACTGTTTCAGGCACAAATCGGCAACTGGGTAGAACCACCGACCTTCCGCAAGCCAGCTGGAAGGCTTCCCCACATGAAAAATCTGAACGACCCTACTGGGATTCGAACTCACAGCGGTGAGGAGCTTAGTGATGTAAGTCACAGTGACTATACCACTAGGCCACGGAGGCCCCCACTTAACCGTTAATCAAGAAATGCAGACGATGTACATACATAGTGCAAATGCATATAGGCCTACAAGCATGTGGATTGTTTACTGTGTGTCCCGTAGATTAGGTAAAATGTCCCGTAGATTAGGGTTTCAAGACGATTCCAAAGAGTTATAACAAAACAGGATTAGATTGAGAAATAAATAATACTTGAGACTTTTATAATCTGACTTACGACAATATTTGTCGTACGAAGTTTTAGAAACGGCCCCCTGTTTTCTGTCTATAATTAACCGGCGACGCCGAGTTTTATACCCACCCTTGAATGTGTAACGGTGTTATAGTAAAAATTAATCTCGTGGACGGTTGAAAACGAAACGTTTTGAAGATATTGGAATGAGTATTTGGATCAATATTGCAATTTAGTAATAAGGTATTATCATGTCATTAATGAATATTCATTAAATTCCAAATGTTGACCGATATGTTAATGCATTGAATTATTCTAATGCATGCCACAAGATTTTTATTTTGGACGCGGTCCCAGTCGGCCGCCCAGGTCGATAACTATAATTTTGGGCCGAATAGATCACTTGCAAATGAAACGGGCATTGTTTGTGTTGTATGTTGGTTCTTACGCTATTGTTTTAAAGTAGGCTAAAAACTAAGTCCTAGGCTAGTTTATTCGGATATTCATCCAATTGTTGATTCGGCCAGAGCCGTTTCGTACCCGTCCAAAAAACGATACAACTTTAAGACCATTTATTGATCCTCCATTTAAGAGAGTAGTTTCACTTTAAATTCCCAAATTTCTATCCATGGGTATGAAAACCACTGGGAATCAAACTCGGAAAACGTACAGTCACGGTCACTTGTTGGGCGCCAAATGTTACTGGGTGTTCTTAAAAAGAAATACCAGCTCAGACCCAGGATTGAACCTTATGACAGTTCGCAGTCATTCACTCTACCATATTGCCATAAAAGTGCATATACAGCAAGGCCGTACAAGTGATGATAAACCTACACACTGTGACATCTGTGTTTTACGGAATTCTTAAAAAATAATTTTCCTATAGATCCATATACACGATATTGCCCTGAGACTGCAATTTTCACACAATAAGCCTGACATGCAATTTTTTCTTCATATATTTGAAGGTATCTGTGAATGTTGCCAAAATGTGGCATGAAGCGAGGAAGCAAGAGAAGAAGATCCGGGGTTTGATGGTGGACTATAAAAAGAGAGCAGAGAGAAGAAGAGAATATTATGAAAAAATAGTGTGTATTAACCCCTTTGTACCCTAGTATTATAACCTAATGCTCTATATATAGAGAATCTTGTATGAGTGTTCATTATTTATCATTTTTAATAAACGAATTGACTTAAATAATATGACACGAGCCTTGGAGAGCGTCATATTCATTTTAGTCAACGAGTTTATTAAAATGATAAATAATGGGCACGATTGTGAGATTCTATTTATCACACAACAAGTTTAAGCACCTATTACATTGATTGAAGCCATAGATTGTAGACCCTCCGCTATATAGATTTTCCGCCAAAACGTTACGTTGTTTACGTAACCGTTGTCGCAAATGACATCATTTGGCGTCCGGCTACATGCAGCGGTTGTGGACGAACAGGATGGGCTGGAGCCTAAAAAACGATATTCTACTACAGTGTTGTGCCTAGGCCGCGGCATTGCGGGAATCCCGCATTTTTTTCACAATTGTCCCTTAAAAATTCGCCTTGCGCGGGCGTATGGGCGCGCTGTAAAAAATCGCATTTTCGGCAATTTCTACTAGTTTCTGCTCCATTCCGATTCAATTCCGGAGAAAAGAGAGATCACAAAGGGAGATTAATCTTAGTATTGAAAATAGACTGTGCGCGTATACTATACGTGAAGAATATCGGCATATAGAATCGGTATGTAAACCAGTCTGGTTCCGCTTTGTGATAATGGCGTCGGAACGATGCGCTTGACGGATTTTCTTTCCGATCAAAATAGACAACTAGCAGACGATGCTTCGTTTAAACAAAGTGTTGAGGATACTCCTTCAACATCATCTGAACCAAGACACTCGCTTCAACATGTTTAAAAAAGACAAAAATCAAATTGCCCGTCGTGTAAACAGCGACTCTACGATACGAGATACAGCGACTGTCTCCTGATCGGAGAATCTTCCCTAGCTGTACAGTCTTACAGAGACAGTCATGACAGTTAAAGACCGTAAGCTGTAAAAACAGTATTCTAATTAAAAGGTAGGTATATCGTGTTTTAAAGGTTTTTTAGTGTGTCCCCCAAAAATTTCAAATGTCCCCCAAAAATTTTGACAGCGCGCCACCGTGTCCCCCAAAAATTTGGACCTAGGCACAACACTGCTACTAGTGAATTATGATATTTACATAATGGCTTTATGTCACTCCCAGACCGCAAGTTTTGTGATAAAACGTGTTATTCGTTAGTTTTAACTGTTATTCTGACATTTTGCTAATCTGGGGGAAACTGTTTTAACTGTTCCCCTCCAGGATAAATGGTCCATGCGCAAAAAAGATGCGTAGAAGTTTTAAAACCAGGGTGAGAAGATTCCCGATATTGTAATGAAACAATATTGAATAATTGTCATTGATTGGTGTATGGTGAAGGTATAATACTTTATTTTGTGCTTTATCATTATTTATTACAATAATATTATGAATGAGACCGTTCATAATACACATCAAGTTTAGCCGCTATCCTTTATACCGAAAAACAAAAAACGGACCAGAGCATTGCATAATGTGCGGATGTAAACTTGCAAACGCTTACAAGAAGACACAGATTATTCATCAGACATCTGTCTAAAACTAAAAATGACTAATAAATTTTATTTCGTTTGTATTTTGGCTCAGATTATCATTAGTTCTTTTTGAAAATCTAGTTATTTAACTATTAAGACTTAAGTAATAAAACAGTTATTTCATTCGTGTTAGAGGAACAGTAAAAACTATTGTAACTTGTTAACTTATCAGGGAAGATATTTCTAACTGTTGCCATCGGCAATGGGCAACAGGTCAAAAGTCTTCCCTGATACATCAGGCCAATAGCTTTGACTGTTCCCCAAACACACATGAAATAATTGTATACTGTAACTGCTTTCAAATATGATATACAGTAAAATCCTGTTTTACAGTTATTGTGACAAACCAGGAGAAGGCTTGTTATGGTGTTTATTGTTTAACCCATTACCCCATAAATACACCTTTTTACACCTTAAATTTATTCCTCCACAGAAGAAAAAAGTTGCATCATAAAGTAATAAATATGTATGATAAAAAATATTTTCTCTATTTTTGCAGAGATCTTGGTTTAAAGCAGGCTGAAAGTAAAGCAGAATGCGCCTTAGGGCGCATTCTGCTTTACTTTCAACCTGCTTTAACCCATTACCTCATAGCCTATTTCAAGCTTTGAAAACAGGTGACCACTTAAAGCAGGTTGAAAGTAAAGCAAAATGTGCCTTAAGGCACATTCTGCTTTACTTTCAGCCTGTTTTAAGCTACCATCTGCTAGGATATAGAAAATATTTCTTCTGGTTATTTCATAGTTTCATAGTTTATTACTGTATAATCAGGCCACCGGCCCATAAACATATACATTCATACAGTATCAAAATACATGTGTGCAGTGAATAGTAACAGGAGTGCAGTGAGCAAACATATATATGTACATGATATAGTCAAAAGTTATTAATATTACATATTTCATCTATAAAGTGTTTCCAATCAGAAATTCTGTCCTTCTTTTAAATGCATAGTATATGAACATAGCTAGATTCTTAATATCATTCTCATTTTCAGAAGACATAATAGATATAAAGTTGTTTAAACATGAATGTCGTGCTAAATTTCCTGCAATATATATCGAACGTAGATCTTTGTACAAGGGGCAAACCATGATAAAATGCAGTTCATCTTCTATTTCCGTTTCACAGTATATGCAGTGTCTCTGATCTCGAGGGATACCGTAGTGTCGTCCTCTCTCAATCATTAGACAGTGAGATGAGCTTCTAAACTTTGCTAATGCTGCGCGGAACTTACTAACATTGATTATATTTACATATGACTCTATACTAAATAGATTTTTGTACTGTTTATAATATAGAAGTTTTTTATTTGAAATACAATTGCTTGACCATTGCTGGAAATATTGGTTTTTAAGTCTTTCAACATAATGAAAAATAAACAAGTTTTCATTATCAACCCTTTGGTTATACCAAACATAACCGAAGCCATTACTGCATAAGTTGCGTCTCAGATATGTAACCCAATTAATATGACCAATGTTGTCATAATATTTTTGCATGTCATAACATAACCTAACAATCATAGTTCTAGGCAATTTTAACAGTCTTAACCAAAACTTAATACATCTTTTAGCCGTACATATATATAAAGGGTATCGACCAAGATCCCCAACTATAGCGTCATTACAGGCCTTAGTGCCTGTTTGTAAAAATCGTTTGCAAGCATAAATGTGGACACTTTCAGAGGCTTCCATACATTGTAGTCCCCACAACTCCGAACCATACATTAATATTGGGCAAATTTTAACATCAAATATTCTAAAAAATGTTTGCCTAGGTATATATGGTAACACACTCAAACACTGCATAACGTAATTAAAAACACCTTTTGCCTTAATAGATACAGCCTCTGCCATTCTGTGAAGTGACAAACGATTTGTAAAATATACACCAACAAATGTAAATCCATTCACAGTTTCAATGTAATTACCTTTAAAAGTCCAACGTTCTCTTCTAGATAATTGACCCCCACGCTTAAAAACCATAATCTTCGTTTTCTTTATATTGACTTTAATTTTGTTATGTTCAGAAAAAGACTGTAAAATATTTAGCTGTTTCTGGAGACCTACCACAGTGTCCGCTATGAGTGCTATGTCATCTGCAAACATCAATAAAAATAGTTCAAAGATGTCAGGAAATAACTGGATACCTCTTGTTCCTGCTTGTAGCAAATCATCGTGTAAATCATTTATGAATAGGCAAAATAACATTGGACTTAACGGACATCCTTGTCTTAGACCGATTGGACAATCAAATTCATCAGTTAACGTGTTTGTAGCCCTTACACAAGCTTTTACTTTTTCGTAAATTGATTTGATTGCGTTAAAAAGATTTCCTTTAATACCATATTTGCGTAAAGAGGCATATAAAATATTTCGTTCAACTGAATCGAACGCCTTTTCAAAATCAATAAAAGCGACGTACACGGACTTTTTCCTTCTATTTAGATATTTAGATACAACAGAATACAGAATGAATGCATTATCAATAGTTCTGTATCCACTGCGAAAACCCGCCTGTGATTCTGAAAGTTTATTATATGATTCAACATAGAATGTCAAACGTTTTGATAGAATTGTTATGTACAGTTTACTCAATGTATCCAGTAAAGCAATGCCTCTGTAATTGTTAGGATCCTGTATATTTCCCTTTTTATATATTGGGACAATAATTGCTTTACTCCATGCCTCCGGGAACTCACCTTTACTTAGCAATCTGTTAAAAAGAATACGTATATATGGCAGTAAAGCTTTTATACCATATTTTATATTTTTAGCTGATATATTACCCGATGAAGCTTTGTTAACTTTTAATTTAGTTACTGCTGCGAGTATTTCATCATCGCTTATATAAGCGTTAAAAAGAGATTGCGCCGGGTCTTCATTATCGACTATATCATTTTCTACAAATTCATCGGTGTTCTCGACATTTTCCTGATTATGCGAAAAAAGAGAATTAAAATGAGCAAACCATGAGTCCGCGTCAATAGTGTTTGTAACTCTAGCAGTACCCAGTAAACCTCTTAACTTACTCCAAAATGTACATGTACCCGCTGATTCTTCTACTCCATCTACATATACTTTGTAATAAGCTTGCCTTTTCCTTTTACATATACTTTTATACTTCTTTTTGCTTTGTATGTAAATATTTAAATCATTTACACCTCGGCTGGACCGAAATCTTCTTAAATCTGAATTAACTACTGACTTATGCTGTCTACATTCTCTATCATACCAATCTTTGTTTAAATTCATACCTTTTCTTTTGTATGTTCTTCTGAACTGTTCAGAGCATTCAAGTATTGTATTTTCAAATAATGTTATCACTTCGTTGATATTTGCTTCTTTATCACACAGCAATGTTTCAAAATTTTCAAAATTACCATTTACAACATGGTCTCTCAAGCATTGATGGTAACTTTCACCATTTTCCTGGTTTATCTGATAGTAGGAGATATTTTCATTTTTCTTAATATCAACTCTATTTACCTCATCATGTAATATACTCTGTAACTCTATATATATAGGAAAATGACAACTTTCATATCTTTTCAAAATTTCGAAATTATTAACAAACTCAATTAGCTTCTTGGTTAATATAAAGTAGTCAATTGTGCTACACCCATTGTTGTTCAGAAAAGTATATTCACCCTTACCAGTGTCTTTTCCAAACCTACCGTTTATGATGTAGCAACAATGTGATTTGCAGAAGTTTAATAATGTACGTCCAAACTTATTGATTTTAGTATCACTATTTGACCTCTCAAAACCTATATCGTTATCAAAAATATCGATATATTCATTGAGTTCTGGTACATTTTCATTAAAAGTTACAAAGTCATCACATTTACCCGTTCTGGAATTCAAATCACCATTTAGAATCAAATGAAGTCTTGTAAGATCATTACTGATATACACTTCTTCAAATTCATCAAGTCCATTGAAACCCTGTTGTCCGTAGAAGGGAGAGTTTTCGGTACATATTCTTGGCTGTATAAATTGGAACTTTTTTCTTCAGTGGAGGAATAAATAGATGTGTAAAAAGGCGTTTTTAAGGGGTAATGAGTTAAGTGGTCACCTATCTCAATACTAGAAACAGGTTATGGGGTAATCATAAATGGGTTAAGACAGGTGGTTGCTTAAAACTAGATGAACATAAAGCAGAAAACAATCAGTCAATTTTATAGATGTGGGAGGCATATAGTTTTTTTCCTGTCTGTGTGTGCATGCACATAAGTTAAACTAGATTATACCATTTTTTTCTAGCATCTGTGATCAACATCACTTGTGTCTTGTAATATATCCTGCTTTTAGCTGATTCCTATCTTAAAGATTGTTAATTTACAGACATAGGGTTGAAGTATAATGTATTGCAATGCAATGTCATGTCTTAATTTGAAAATTTAAAATTTCAGAAAATTGTCTTTCACTACCAGATTCATGAAAATTTAAGTTTGTTAATAACCTTGTCATTTGTGGTAAACTTACAGAGCTCCAGATAAAGGGGAGTAAACTGCACAAATTCAACATTTTCTCACTTATTTTAGCTCCAAATCCTATGGTGTTACTACTCATTGGAATCGTCTCTTCGAGACGATTCTAACGAGTAGTGATACCATAGGCTTTAAAGCAGAAATAAAGATTTTAGTTTTTGAAATACTCCACTTATCTGGAGTCCTAGCCCCGAGGTTATAAAACTTAAAATGAACTCTGTGCTCAAAACTCAGAATTTTTCTCAGCTCATAACACTTCGGCAAACATTTTATTTTATAACTAGTATTTTCATACATAATCATACTGTAATAATGTATCCAAATGAGGTTACACAAATCAAATAAAACGTGTTTTGTAAAAACTAGAGCCTGTTATCGAAACTGAGTTTTGAGTACAGAGTTCGTTTTAAGTTTTATAACCTCGGGCCTGGCTTATATTAACCAATTGAGCCCTAGCAAGTATACTCACAACATTTATTCTGACCATCACCACTCACCCCATTGTTTTATTACAGAAAGCTGACCCAGCCCAATTTGTCAGAGTATTTGGACAGGCATGCAAGATCAATTTAGATCAAGCAGTTGCCATAGCTGCAGAAAGTCCACAGAGCATGTAAGCAAAACTTATGATTTCATTGTCAGGGCTGCCATTTCTCCGGATTTTTCCTAAGTCTTCGGATTTTTATCCTAGCAGATGGTAGCTTAAAACAGGCTGAAAGTAAAGCAGAATGCGCCTTAAGGTGCATTCTGCTTTACTTTCAACCTGTTTTAAGCAGTCATGTGTCTTCAAAACAAGAAACAGACTATGGAGTAAAGGTACGATTAGTAAAATTGCATCTGAAAAATTGAAATCTAGGGATTTTTATGATCAACTTATGGCAGCCCTGCATTGTTAACCATTTCCTTTGTACAAGTACAATAGTATGTCTTAAAACTTAGTTTAGTTCAAACATTTTGTTTTCATAATCATTAAATTAATATTATGGAAAATGTATTAAAAGCTGAAAACATATTGAGATATGCCTTGAAAATGCAGGAGCCTTATGGGAATCACATTTTCTGTTCTTCCGTCTGTCCATCAATCCTTTTGATGAAACAAAATAATGGGAACAGTTAATCACATATTAGTTTACATGATTGGTGCCATGAGAAGATGAGATGACACCTATAGTTTTTGGTGTTAGATCAAATAAAATAGTTCTTATGGCTTAAATATCATGACTATACCGTGTAACTATATATTTCAGTGGAGGAATGAATTAAAGGCTTTAAAAGTTATAATTGGGGTAGTGGGTAAAAAGTCTTATTTTCTGTTTATGGCCCATTTCAATGGAACTCTGTTTTACCTGTCCATTTAAGCAAACCAGAGTTTGAAAGAAAACAGATTGAAATCACCTATTTATAAAAAATTCATAAGATAGTTTGACATCAGAAATAAGCAGATATATGATACTATTTCAGGATGCCGTGGCAGGGGGACAAAAGCAACATGATTGACAGATTTGATGTACGAGCACATCTGGATATAATGCCCCCAGAAAAATCCTACCCAATAGAGTAAGCCTAAACTTAACCCTTGACCCCATGGCCTGTTTCTAGTTTTGAAGACATGCGACAACTTAAAGCAGGTTGAAAGTTAAGCAGAATGCACCCTTAGACACATTCAGCTTTACTTTCAGCCTGTTTTAGCTACCATCTGTTTGGATATAGAAACTGTTTATTAATCTAATGGTGCATTTTAATGACTTACAAAGTGGAACTATTTTTGTCTGTGGAGGAATAGATTTAATGAGTAAAAAGGCGTATTTATGGGTAATAGTTCAATCAATGTGTTTTCAAGATACATGTAGTTTCAAGAGTTATTTTCATATGTTTGCTGAAATCAGGACAACAGCATCATAGTCTGTGGAGTTCTTGTTACTCTATACTGTAACTGTCATATAGAGGTATGAGTGTTCATTATTTATCATTTTTAATAAACGAGTTGACTAAAATAATATGACGCGAACCTTGGCGAGCGTCATATTCATTTTAGTCAACGAGTTTATTAAAAATGATAAATAATGAACACGAATGTGATATTCTATTTATCACATTACAAGTTCAAGCACCTATTAAATTGATTTGAAGCCGTAGTTTGTAGACCCTCCGCTATATAGATTTTTCGCCAAACGTTACGTTGTTTACGTTAACGTCATAGTAAATGACGTCATTTGGCACCCCCGCTACATGCAGCGCTTATGGACGAACAAGTTAGGCCGGAGCCCAAAAAACGATATTCCACTAGTGGATTACGATATTTATACAATCGCTTTATGCAACTCCCAGACCGCAAATTATGGGATAAATACTTTTATGGTGCTGTAAGACACCATAAGTTCCAGAGCTTAGATCCTGATAATAGGAAATAAAATAAAAACTTAACAAATTTATTCTCTCATTTCAGCATCAAATTCTATGGTGTCACTACTCGTTAGAATTGTCTTGAAGAGACAATTCTAATTAGTAGTGACACCATAGGGTTTAATGAAGAAATAAAGATTTTAGTTATTGAAATACTCCCCTTATTTATAACTATTTGTTTTGAAAAACATCTTAAAAATAAATAATCTATTCATTGTTACTGTGTAAACCTGATCAGATGATTTAGCTGCATTGTTTCCAATGTTTGAGAATGCTTTTTAACCCTTTCCTCCATAGATTTTGTAGTTTGTAGTTTTGAAGACAGGTGGCTATTTAATAAAGTAGGGTGAAAGTAAAACAGAATGTGCCTTAAAGCACATTCAGCTTGACTTTCAGCCTGCTTTAAGCTGACATCTGCTAAGATATACTAAAAGGAAATATTTCTCATGTTGTATATTCTTTACTGTATAAAATGGATCTATTTTCCTCAGTGAAGGAATTAATTAAATGCATAAAAAGGTATATCTATGGAGTAAAGGGTTATTGACATGGATGATTCTGTGTTAGAACAGATACAGTCAAACTTTGATATCCAGAACTCGCTTAATTCGAACTATCAGATTTATCGACAAATGAATTGCATTATTTCATGTTCGGTTAAGTCAAACATACCTGTATTTCAAAGTTAAAACGTGGCTAGGCCAGGTTTTAACTTTGAAATACGGGTATGTTCGACACAACCGAGTTCGAGATTTCGAAGTTTAAATGTATACAATATTCCACAAATTTACACTCAATTCTTGTGTTTTCTTCCACTTGCAGACTAACCAGGGATCAGGAAGAAGAAGAGAGGAGATTTAACTATGAGAGATACAGGATCATTGTGGAAAATGAGAGTTCTGGCTGTATGTACTCAAATGCCTTAGTGTTAACCCATTACCCCATAAATACGCCTTTTTATGCCCCCGGCATCGACAGATGCGGGAGCATATAGTAATCGTCCTGTCCGTCCGTCCGTCCTTCCGTCCGTCTGTAACCAGGTTAAGTAGATTTTACCGTTTCGTCTAGCATCAACACCACTTATTCAAATGCTTGGATACTTATACAGTTGTTGCCTTGGACCATTCCCTAGCCACCAATAATACCTAACCTTGATTTTGACCTTGACCTTGACCTAATTTGGACTTAGAATATTTTGAATGGGCTATTTCTTGGTTAACTAGATTTTACCGTTTCGTCTAGCATCAACACCGCTTACTCCAATGCTTGGATACTTATACAGTTGTTGCCTTGGACCATTCCCTATCCACCAATATCACCCAACCGTGATTTTGACCTTGTCCTTGACCTAATTTGGACTTAGAATATTTTGAATAGGCTATTTCTTGGTTAACTAGATTTTACCGTTTTGTCTAGCATCAACACTACTTACTACAATGCTTCTATACTTATACAGTTATTGCCTTGGACCATAACCAAGCTTAGTTTGACCTTGATCTTGACCTAAGTTGGACTTAGAAAAGATTCAGAATATATTGTCAAGGATGCCACCGGGGGCATAAGCGTTTATTGAACGCAGTCTTGTTACGGCTTTAATTTATTCCTCCACTGAAGAAAATAGCTCTAATTTGTACAGTTATGACTATGCATTAGGAGTAATTTTTTCTCTATTGTAGCAGCTGGTAGCTTAAAGCTCGCTGAAAGTAAAGCAGAATGCGCCTGAAGGCGCATTCTGCTTTACTTTCAACCTGCTTTAAGTGGCCACCTGTCTTCAAAACTAGAAACAGGCTATGGGGTAATGGGTTAAATCTTATCCCGAATACCCTTGTATAAACACACCCCACCCCTCTAACAAATATCCCCATCCTTATCTGCCAAAAAATACTGTACTTTTAAGGCTTTCTCCTATAAATTGTTTTCAATATTGAGGACAGATCATTGCTTAACCCTTTCCCCCATAGAAGCACCTTTAAGCACATTTAATTTATTCATTCACCGAAGAAAATAGTTCCAATTTATACATTCATGAAAAGGTATTATAAGAAATATTTTCTATATTCTAGCAGATACTAGCTTAAAGCAGGCTGAAAATAAAGCAGAATGCGCCTTACGTTTCAACCTCACCTATCTTCAATACCAGAAATCCCCTATGGGATCAGGGCTCCAGATAAGGGGAGTATGTAAAAAATCAAATTTTTTATTTCTGCATTAAATCCTATGGTGTCACTGATCATTAGAATTGTCTCTTCAAGACGATTCTAATGAGTAGTAACATAATAGAATTTGGTGGTGAAATGAGTGAGAATATGTTGAATTTGTTCAGTTTACCCCCTCTTATCTGGAGCCCTGGGGGTACAGGGTTAAGACTTATGTGTTTTGCATTAACAGTGACAGAGGAACAGGCTCTACATCAGCTTTATCTGGATGAGCAGTTTGGTGCCATTAACAAGGATGCTGAAGAAGAGAAAAACAAGTAAGGGCATAAAACCTAACCATTTCCTCCAAACAAGTGCCATAGGGTGCTTTTACCTTTTGGTCAACATGTAGATTAATAAATGGTCATTTGTTGATGGTGTTACCCCATTTAAGCCTAGTGGCTATTAAAAGGGACATTGGCAAACAGTGTAGTACCGTTTGCTATTGCATATGAAATGTTTTGCTGTATGGAAAAACGTTGCAGTGTCTTTGGTCACCCTTGTATATCTATAACGAAATCTTCCAGCAAGCACTTGGGGAGTGTTTATTGCAATATCCAGGCATACATGGGCTGATATCGGTGGCAGCTTAAAGCAAGATGAAAGTTAAGCAGAACGTTCCTTTAGGAGCTTACTGCTTAACTTTAATCTTGCTTTAAGTTGCCACCTGCCTTTAACATAGATGGATATAGGTGACTTGCACAATTGTCTAATGAGGAAAGGGTAAATTGTGTGTTTCGTTGTAAAATTTAATGTATGGTAAATAATTTTCTTAGCCATGGGGGAAAGTATCATAATGAAGCTTACTTGTTAGAGATGAAAGGATTTTTTTCTTGCACTGAAAAATAATTATTAAATCTATTTCTTTTATGCTTATTAAATCAATGTTAAGAAACAACAAAATGTGGCTTGGTTGTATAGCCCTCTACTCCATAGAGCATTGAAGACAGGTGACCACTTGAAGCAGGTTGAAAGTAAAGCAAAATGAGCCTTAATATGCATTCTGCTTTACTTTCAGCAAGATTTAAGCTACTAGAATATAGATTTTATTTCTCACTGTGCATATTCAGAACTGTAGAAAAAACTTCAATTTTCTTCAGTTGACGAATAAATTAAAGGCCTTAAAAGGCATATTTATGGAGTAATTGGTTCAGCATTGCAAATATGCTAATACATATCAGGGCTCCAGAATAAGGTGAGTAAACTGAACAATTCAACGTTTTCTCACTAATTTCAGCACTAAATCATATGGTGTTACTACTCATTAAAATCGTCTCGAAGAGACGATTCTAATGAGTAGTGACACCATAGGGTTTAAAGCAGAAATAAAGATTATAGTTTTTGAAATACTCCCCTTATCTAGAGCCCTGCATATCTGCTTCTAAATGTGCATGTTTTTCTCAGATTGAAAGACAAGAAAGCAGCCATTGGGTACAGGTTAAAAGGTTTTACTGTAATGAATTTTTCAGGTTAAAAGGTTTTACTGTAATGTATTTTTCAGGTTAAAAGGTTTTACTGTAATGAATTTTTCAGGTTAAAAGGTTTTACTGTAATGTATTTTTCAGGTTAAAAGGTTTTACTGTAATGTATTTTTCAGGTTAAATGGTTTTACTGTAATGTATTTTTCAGATTGAAGGACAAGAAGGCAGCCATTGGGTACACGTATGAGGACAGCACACAGGAGAACCAGGAAGATGATGAGAGTGAGGACAGTGAAGAAGAAGAGGACATTGAAACATTAGATCTAGGTATGGTGTAATGCAACAACGGTTTATTGCAATACATCAAAAGTCGAGGTCCACCAACCGGCGGACGTAGTCGAGGGGTAAAGCACCCACTTACGACGTCAGGGGTTGTGAGTTCGATCCCCCACTGGACCAAGTTCTTCGGATGAGACTTTATAAACTGAGGTCCGGTGTATGAGTGCTTTACACTTGGCATCTAAAAGAACCAGAGAACTCATTCGTTAATAAGAGTAGGGCATCGGGCCGGGGTTCTCTGTATCCACTCCCCTCTCTCGGGGGGCATCCAACTAGCCCATAGATTGCAGAAACGGACGTTAACAAACAAAACAAAAACAAAACGAGGTCCACCATAACAACTCAGTCTATGATTCGCTGCAGCAGGTTTTATTCTTTCAACTCCATGATCCTGTTTAAAATATATTCAGTACATGTGCAAACAGTGTAGACCCTGATCCTATAGGAGCCCTCTGATCAGGATCTACACTGTTTGCTTATTTAAAGCAGTATTTATTAAACTACCCAGAGTTTCAAGTAGACTAGTTCAGGTTTTGGTACCTTAAATGAACCACAAGGTAATCTGCCCACAAGAATTACTTAAGTGTTGAAAGAGTTAATAATAGCAGGAGAAGGGTTAATATATACAGTGTTCCCTCCCAACAACAACTCCCTCCTTATAACGACCCTTGCCGCTGTTCCCAAATCATATCTAAAGCTTTCACGGCTGAATATCATCTGCTTAAAATTGTTGACTGCTGGTTTTCTCAAATTTATATATTAGACATTTTGATAGAGAAAAAACATAATGACGAGTGACAAACAGCTTGAATCCAGATCAGACGCCGCGTTACGCGGCGCCTGATCTGAATTCAAGCTGTTTGCAAAATAATGTAAGTCCATTTCCCTACCTCTAACGACTCCCTCCGAACAATGCACACAAGTTTTGTCTCCCATTGGGTGTCGTTGTAGAGAGGGAGCGCTGTACTATGTTTATGTAAATGTAGTATTTGTCTTTTGTTGTAGATATTGTATTGGATGTGGATACCTTGACAGATGAGCAAATACAGCAGCTGAATATCTGTGGAACGCAGTTTGGCATGGGCAAAGCAGATTACATTAAGTAAGTTCTGTCTGCTTTCAAAGTAGTGTTTTACCCATTACCCCATTATTTGTTTCTAAATTTTAGGACAGGTAACCACTTAAAGTAGGTTGAGAGTAAGCAGAATTTTGCCTGTATGCTTCTTCTGGTTCATATTCATGAACTAATTTCTTCAGTGAAGTAATGAATTAAAGGCGTACAAATGTGTATTTATAGATTAATGGGTTATATAAATTATTGACCAAATTGAAAGAGAAGGTTTATGATTCTTAACTATGCTTTAATTTCACTGAAATCATTACCAAACTTGCTTACAATGAATATGGCCTCATTCTTTTATGCACCAATTTGAATTAAAAGAGTTATTCCCCTTGACTATTTGCTACTATAGATTTGTAATAGACTACAGTGTATTTATAATAATGTTGCTTTAATTCAGATATTTAAAGAAAGACAAAGATGAACAAGAGGCCCTCAGATTGGCCAAGCAGTTGGAAGAGGAGAAAGCCCAGTTTGCTGTATGTACAGTTGATATTTGATTCCCTCACTTAATCCAGTGCAGTTAAATAAGTAACCTTTCTTGTATCTTACCTGTAAATACAGTAAAGCTGTATTGCAGCGGGAAATATGTTTTTTCTCTCCCATTAACCCATTACATCATATCTTGTTTCTAGTTTTGAAAACAGGTTGCACTTAAAATGTTCATTGAAAATTACTATGTGCATTGCCAACCGTTTGAAAGCTATATCAGAAGCTGTGTTATTGAGCATCTGATCAGGCTCCTAATTGACTGCAACTCAGACGATGAATAATCACTAATATTTTCAAGAAATTGCCATTTACTACAATTATTAAAGTGTATTGGGTTTGTGTTTCACTTTGTTTAACCCTTTCCCCAATAGAAGCGCCTTTTAGCGAATATGATTTATTCCTCCGCTGAACAAAATAGTTCCAATTTAATCAGTTATGAATATATATTATAGGGAATATTTTCTATATTCTAGCACATGATAGCTTAAAGCAGGCTGAAAGAAAAGCAGAATGCGCCTTAAGGCACATTCTGCTTTTCTTTCAACCTGCTTTAAGTAGTCACCTATCTCTAATTCTAGAAATAGGCTATCAGGTAACGGGTTAAGCTGCAAAGAATAACATCTTCCCCACATTATTTGTGTGGTATGCAGTCATTCACAAGAAGATCCGCTGGCAGTGTTTCAGCAGATAATACTTTGGAAGCAGAAAGTAGTTTTTCTGCATACACAGTGTTAACCCTTCTGATTATAGCGTATAATGGAAGTTTTTGAAAAATGTACACCAAGCTCATTGTCTGCACTGTTTTCTTATAGGATATGTTTGACATAAGTCTGCACTATTTCCTAATTAAGTTAATTAATGTTAAAGTAATGACATTAAATGTTCATAGTTGTTGGAGTTTATAAATGAATATTGGTTAATTAATAACGATGTTAAAAATAGGAACCAAATTCCAATGTAGAAACGTAAAAGGTCTTAACCCATTACCCCATAGCCTGTTTCTAGTTTTGAAGACAGAACTGTGACCACTTAAAGAAGGTTTAAAGTAAAGCAGAAAGCGCCTTAAGGCACATTTTGCTTTACTTTCAGCCTGCTTGAAGCTACCATCTGCTATTACATAGGAAATATTTCTTATATTTTTTATTGCACATTCATTACTGTATAAAATGGAACTATATTATTCAGTGGAGAAATAAATCAGAGGTGAAAAAAGGCTTATTTATGGGTTAATATGTTAAATGGTGTTTAACTCTTTCCTCCCTGAAACTTAAAATGGACAATCCCTGTTTCCATTTGAGGTCTAGTTCATTTCTTACTTTTAAGGGTTGTTTTTATGCCCCCGGCATCGACAGATGCGGGAGCATATAGTAATCGTCCTGTCCGTCCGTCCTTCCGTCCGTCCTTCCGTCCGTCCCTCCGCACAACCGAAATGGGTTAGAGGGCCTTTTCTGGCCAGATAACGGTAAACATAACAAAAGAAGACAATAGAGTTCATTCCGTAACAATAGAATAAGGGGCCGTGGCCCGTTATTCAAACAAAAGAAAATAACAAAAGAAAAGGCCCTCTAACCCACTTCGGTGGCACGTACGTCCGTACGTCCGTCCGTCCGTCCGTAACCAGGTTAAGTAGATTTTACCGTTTCGTCTAGCATCAACACCGCTTATTCAAATGCTTAGATACTTATACAGTTGTTTGTTGCCTTGGACCATTCCCTAGCCACCAATAATACCCAACCTTGATTTTGACCTTGACCTTGACCTAATTTAGACTTAGAATACTTTGAATGGGCTATTTCTTGGTTAACTAGATTTTACCGTTTCGTCTAGCATCAACACTACTTACTACAATGCTTCTATACTTATACAGTTATTGCCTTGGACCATTACCAACCCACCAGTAATACCCAAGCTCAGTTTGACCTTGACCTAATTTAGACTTAGAAAAGATTCAGAATATATTGTCAAGGATGCCACCGGGGGCATCAGCGTTTATTGAACGCGCAGTCTTGTTGTCAATGTTTTGCATTATGACAAACAGTGAATACCCAGACCAGAGGGTTCCATAAGGAGCCCTCTGATGTGGGTATTCACTGTTAGCATAGGACAAGTGCACCTTTCACATGTATACTGTTTGAAAAGGACGCCTATATGCGGGACTAGGGTTCAAAGAGTTAAAATGCTTGACACCTTTCTCTCAATTATTCCATTTCAGTTACTTGGCTCAATGCTATGCTATGAATAAAATGATTTAGAATGATGCATATCTATTACAGGGAAGAAAGTCTAGGAGAGAAAGAAGAATCTACAAAGAAAAGCGATTGGCAGGTAGAAAATTGAGCCCACCAAGGTAGAGACCTGTTTCTGTTTGTAGCCTGTAGTAGGGTACAGTTTATCTAGGATGATTAGAACCTACCAGGCTACCCCATTCTAGTTTTGAACACATCTGACCATTTAACCAATTACCCTATAAATACACCATTTTACTCCTTTAATTAAGTTGTCCACTGAAGAATATAATTTCAATTTACACAGTTCTGAATGTCAGAGCAGTATGAGATTTTTTTCCATATTCGAGCAGATGGTAGCATAAAGCAGGCTGAAAGTAAAGCAGAATGCGCCTTAGGGCGCATTCTGCTTACTTTCAACCTGCTTTAAGCGGTCACCTGCATTCAAAACTAGAAACAGGCAATGAGGAAATGTGTTAAAGCAGGATTAAAGTAAAGCAGAATGTGCCTTAAGGCACAGTCTGCTTTACTTTCAATCTGCTTTAAGTAACCATCTGCTAGGATAATATATTTCTTATGGTCCATATTCATGACTATGAATTGGAGCGCATTCTGCTTACTTTCAACCTGCTTTAAGCGGTCACCTGCATTCAAAACTAGAAACAGGCCGTGGGGTAATGTGTTAAAGCAGGTTTTAAGTAGAGCAGAATGTGTGTTAAGGCACATTCTGCTCTTCTTTCAGTCTGCCTAAAGCAACCATCTGCTAGGATAATATATTTCTTAAGGTCCATATTCATGACTATGAATTGGAACTATTTTGTTCAGTTGAAGAATAAATGACAGGTGTAAAAAAGACATATTTATGGGGTTATGGGTTAAAAGAGGCGCCTGATGAAATAAAACATGGTCATTATTACCACTTCATTTATTGATTGTGTGAAAGACAAGTTGTAAGTGGGTGGAAGTAGAGGAGAAAGCCCCTGAGTTTTCTGTTGTGCAGCGACTCGAATCAATCATTGGTGGCCTCTTGTTGTTTTCTTAGATACAGTGGAGAAAACTTTATTCTTTCCCAATAAACGCGATAGTGCAAAAACTATTATTCCCATTACAAACAGTTTGGAGCCAGATCAGGCGCCGGGTAACCCGGCGTCTGATCAGGCTCCAAACTGTTTGCCATTCAGATTGAAAAACAATAATCAGAAATGTCAAAAAACAGTAATTTCCTACATTGTAGTGATTTGCATTTTCGTTTAGTTTGCGTGTTAACGGAAAAGAATAAGGTTTTCTCCACTGTAGAATCTTAACTTTTAGGAGCATTCTGCTTTACTTTCACCTGCTTTAAATGACAACCTGTCTTTAAAACTAGAAACAGGGTATGGGTAAAAAGCAGGAAAATCAGTCTGTGAATTTTGAAGGCTCAAAAAACTATATATGTAAAGCATTCACTTCTATGGGTGATATCTGTATTTAAAAAAAGATTTGAAATACATCTAGTAGTCATTGCGAATGCAAAAGAGCTTAACGATAGTTCATGTTTAAAAGAGTGGTTTAGCTAATTTGAACATTTCTTTTTACAGTTATGCAGCACGAGACAGCCCCAAGTATGAACCATATAGAAGGTAAGCCATTAGTTTACATGAAATAGTGCTGAAACAGTTACTACTAATTTGTAACCGGTTAATCGTTGCTATTAACCTGGATTAACCGGTTAATCGCAATTTGAACATGCCGAGTCACCAACTGACACAGCACTAGTAACTTAGGATAGCATGTACGGTACTTCATCACCATCATCATCATCGGATTTTTGATTAACATGCAGGGGATGGAGCATTGTCCACAACAGTGGGCTCCCTTCCAGGTAACTGGCTAGCTGCACGCATGGCGGTTCTTACACAGGATCTCCAGGCTTTTCTATCATGTGGGTCAACTACTGCGAGTCCCCATTCTTGGCGGTCTCTTACAGTCAGCTCCCTCCATGACATCTTGGGCCTCCCAGGCCCACGCTTCCCTGCAACTTTCATATCTCTGGCGCACTTAATAGCTCCAGTGGAGCGTTCCCTCAAGATGAGCTCCAAGTCCTCTATGCAAAGTTGCGTTAGCAGCTTCCTGGAATGGACAGTGGTCACATCTTCTGGCTTGACATTGCAAATCTGTCTGATCATGGCGCTGGAAGTTTGGCTTGGTCAGAGGCCAGGTTTCACTGGCGTGGAGCATAACACTTCGCACGCACATGCTGTAGATGCGGCTGCGTGTCTTGTATGAGAGGTGGCGTGACGTGAGGACAGGCAGTTGCTCCTTGAATTTCTTCCAGGCAGACTTAACACGAGACGTTGTTGCAAGGTCACAGCCGCCTGCTGCAGACAACATGTCCCCAAGGTAGCAAAAGGAGAGAACCACCTCCAGCTTGTCTTGGCCAACTTGGACCTCTCTCTGTGCCCTGCAGTCAATGGGGCGAGCGGTTTCCAGGCAGCGGGAACATCTGAAGTCAGGATCTTCCACCAGCCTCCTGAGACCACTGCATTTCTTGTGGACCCAGAGTTTGCAACCATTACAGAAGATGCTGTTTCTGCCCGAACTTGTAAACGTTTACAAATTCGGGGACCGTCTACGTGTCTAAATGCTCATACAATAATAAAGTCTTGATTAATTTACAAAGAGAGAGGAAGAATTGATCTTATTAAATGCACTTATATAAATCTATTTACAGTGGAACTTCGATATCTCGAACTCGCTCAATTCCTAATATCCGATTTGTCGATACATGAATTGCACTATTTCATGCTCCGTTAAGTCAAACATACCCGTATTTCAAAGTTGAAACTTGGCTAAGCAGCCCCGTTTTAACTTTGAAATACGGGTATGTTCGACCTAATCGAGTTTGAGATATCAAAGTTCAACTGTACAACAAGTTACATAATCTGTTGATCAATGGCTTAAAAGAGCTAGATATAAAAGGAAGTTTTCGAACATGGCTCTATGACGTCATCAAGAGCTTGTCGGTCAATTTCTTTATTGTTTGCAATATGACAGAATTCCAACTCCCATCTTGAGAACAAATATGCGTTTTCAGCGAGGCTTTTTGAGATCTACTCTAAAAATGACTTACATTAATTATAATGACAATAATAACCCCATCACAGGGACTAATTTCACGCAGCCATATTTCTGTCTATTCTCGCATTGTGTTATAGGTATGAGTATCAATTGGCCCCATCGCTTGTCTATATTTCAATCCGATTGAAGTGTAAATGAGTCACCGGGTTCAATTATTTAATCATTGTTGATTGGATATTCTATAAATACTGAAATTTACATGCAAATATTCCTCAAAACACTGGTTTACGTTTTCCCTACATGAACGTAATATAGCTACTTAGGTAGATATCAGAAGCAATCTGATTATTTGAAGGTCAGAAGGTTAGTAAGCGTGTCAACTGTCAAAAAAGACGAAGAAAATAAAGCTTTAACTAAAGATTTAAACGCAATGCTGGAGTATTCAGCGCTAGGAACGCTTGAAAGATATATTGCATTGTAAACAGGCATCGTTTTGAGCTCTGTTTACACGTTTACAAACACCAGTAAACGTCGGATCCTTAGTAGTCAGCGTGTCATTTTCAATATGCTACTGAATTTTAAAGCTTGAATATCATGTTAACCTTAGAATAAATTACTTCAACAGAAAGTTCTGAAAACATATCTGAAGGCTATAGCTCCCGATGAATGGGGCTTCACTTTTGTGAAACAAAATGGCTTCCAAGTAATAGGTCACCAACTTTATTACTGGTTAATTGGCAGTTCATAGCCAGTTTCCTAGCTTTCATCTTTGCCCAGCTGTTGAAAGCTCTGATGAAAGCTATCCAAGCTATCCAATCCAGGTGTATCCACTGTAATCATCATCAGCCTATCCACACTTTCTGGATCCATCCTGTTTCTTGATTTTGTTTTTATTAGATTGTACCTCGAGACACCTCTTTCACAGTCTGCACTGGAGACTGGCAGCAGTTTAGACACTTTCAGGAGTTTCACAATATTTGGATATCTTGTCAGACAAGAACTCTCAGTCAGCACTGTTCTTGTCATCTCGTTGAACTTTACACCTCTGTATTTCTGACTTAGAAGCATTTTGAAAATTGGCCACTCTGCTTTAAGGTATTTTTAATTAACTGACATTGGTGTTTCACTGAGGCTGTTTCCGCCATTGAATTCCCCAAGCTTGTGTATTTCTCTATCTCCATATATGAACAGTGAATTGTCATCACTAGCTGGTAGGTTCACAGGATCAAACACAGAGAAGCATGTGATGGTTCCACTGTCACTAAATCTCTCCTCCAGGTTTGCAAGCAAATTATCCAATTACATGGTTCCACTGTCACTAAATCTCTCCTCCAGGTTTGCAAGCAAATTATCCAAGTACATGGTTCCACTGTCACTAAATCTCTCTTCCAGGTTTGCAAGCAAATTATCCAATTACATGGTTCCACTGTCACTAAATCTCTCCTCCAAGTTTGCAAGCAAATTATCCAATTACATGGTTCCACTGTCACTAAATCTCTCCTCCAGGTTTGCAAGCAAATTATCCAATTACATGGTTCCACTGTCACTAAATCTCTCCTCCAAGTTTGCAAGCAAATTATCCAATTACATGGTTCCACTGTCACTAAATCTCTCCTCCAGGTTTGCAAGCAAATTATCCAAGTACATGGTTCCACTGTCACTAAATCTCTCTTCCAGGTTTGCAAGCAAATTATCCAAGTACAGCTGGTGGATTTTCTCTGTGTCCTTAATCTGTGTTGTTGAGCATTTCAGTCTGTAATTTGAACCATTATGTCCATATTCAAATCCATTTTCAAAGTCTGTAGGTAGACAGTCTTGAAAAGCACTGAACTGAGGACCTGGTGTAGACTTCATTGATCTTAAGGCACTTACAGCAGCATTCAGTGCAATGTTTTGAGCACACAAATTTAAGTCTCTCTTCTTGAATTGTCTGCTAAGTGTTCCCAAATTGTCAAGAATGTCAGCTAACACAACTGATAGTCACTGATGAATTTCAGCAATCCATTTGCTGTATGGTCACCATCCTCTGCAACATCCATCTCCAGGCAAACTATCAGAGCATCGTAGTTTTGTAGGATTGCTTCAACTGCTCCTTCAAATGAAAGCCACCTTGTATGGAAAGTCTGCCGAAATTTCCATGAGGTTATATTAAATATGTCTTGAATCTTATCCAACCTCCCTTAGTGTTTAGATGAATAGTGGTAGTAGTTGAAGACTTGAGCATGCACCTGCATTCAGGGAAATTTAATTTTAGTCTGTGGCGGACCCTTTTACTTTAGTTTTTGGAAGAGCAAATTAGGTTCGTTAATAATCCGCCACAGTGGAAATTATACAAAGCAAATTAAATCCAATCTTAACATTTTCAATTTTACATTTAATATCCATTATTTCGATCACTTTAGCAACTTAGGTTCCAACACAGTATATCAAAATAAGTCCAAAATCTTAAAGCACAGAGCCGGGTCCAAACATATAATGGCCCTTATATAGGGTTCAATCTAAGCATGAGCAAAACACCCTATTATGGCTATGCTGCACGATATAAACAATTTTATGGCGTGCTCTGCCATTCAAGTTTCCACTGTTTTTTACTCTTCTCCTCCGTCTTTTTGACCATTATGAGTAATGTTTAAATAATAACAGAAACAAACTTAACAAATACAATTAATAAAACTTTAACATATCGTTCACGACACTTCCGCCGAGAAGGTAATAAATTCCCAACACGAAAGCAGCTATTTCTAATAATTGTCAATGAAGTCAAACAATTCCTGCTGTATACGTTGGATAATTTCCATAGGGTTATGATTGGATGGGTCAAAGTTCTGAGAGTAGGCAACTGATGCTACGCTGTCCACTTTCCTCACTTCGCCATCTTTCACTGATCTTGTAGTTTTTAGAGTTACAGTCGAACTTTGATAACTCAAACTCGGTTATGTCGAACATACCCGTGTTCGACTTAACCCAGCATGAAGTAATGTAAGTCATGTATCGAACTACCCGATAGTTCGAGAATAGCGAACAGTGAAGAATCAGCCTATAACCCCATAGAAATATCAAATGGTGACAGTGAGGACACTTTTGAACAGTCCCTTGAGTTCTTTAATGTACAGTCAAACTTCGACGTAAACCAGTCTCTCCGTCACAACAACCCTAGGTCATTTTTTCGAGACCAAAACATTTCCGTGTGTAAAACTTTAAACATTTGAGTAATAACCCTTTAAACTGTTTGAACTAAATACAGAGTTAGCATTAACAGAATGAACAGTACTAACTTGAACAGTACTATTTACAATATTTGTGTTTGGCAAGTTATGGTTTCCCACCCCACCCAGGACCCGAGCCTCCAGGGGGTTTTGACAAGACTTTCCCTTGAAAAATCCGCAGATTTGTTTCACCATTGTCCCCCGTCACGCGCAGTTTATCAACTAATTTCTTTCTTTCAATTCTCTGCTGTGCAGTAAGATCTGGGGAAATGAACACATGTTTAATGAAAATTGTGTCAGGGTTAAAGTTTCCAGTGTCCTTCAAGTCTTTCCCTTTCTTAACAAACTTTGAGACAGTATTATATGAGGCCAGAGTTACCCTGAGGGGCCTGCCTTTGTCTCCTTTCGTACCCATTCTTTTAGGATTCACAATGGTCACCATCTCATCACTTTCGTTAATCCTCTGAAGAACCAACTTTGCCTGGTCTCTGTCAAATGCCATTCTTTCCTCAACGCTTTCTTCACTCGACTGGGGTACGTTCAACAGCATCAAATTAGACTTTCTCTTCTCTCTTTCCACCTTTTCCCCAGGGCTGCCATTTCTCCGGATTTTTCCTAAATCTTCGGATTTTTTCTCCAGTACATGGTAGCTTAAAGCAGGCTGAAAGTAAGGCGCATTCTGCTTTACTTACAGACTGCTTTAAGTAGTCCCATGTCAACAAAACAAGAAACAGGCTATGGGGTAAAGGTACGATTCGTAAAATCGCACTTGAAAAATGCAAATTTGGAAATCTTAGGATTTTTCATGTCAACTTATGGCAGCCCTGTTTCTCCAATGTAATCTTCAATTTTGCTTTCAATTCTCCTCTCCACGTGCTCATCTATGATTTCTTTTACATCTAATTTCTCTAAAATCTTATCCATCTTGTCAGACAACATTTCAATTGACTTATCTGTTCTATCCAATCTTACCGACACCTGGCTGATCATATCATCCACAGCATGCTTACACTGGTTGCAAAACCACATCAGATTTTCATACTTATACATGACTTTATACTCTGACAAAGTTTCATTTAAGCACTGTGAATGATACCATGTAAAATATTTTTAACAACACCATCCTTTGTCATCATCAACAGCTTTCTTGCATTTTTTACAATATTCAATTTTCCCGCCGTTGGCTGCCATGGGGTTGCTGGATGCGCCTGATTGGGATGCTGAATTTCCTCTTGATGGCCGCATATTTAGGGGAGAAATCAAATCTACAAAGGGACAGAGGACTTATAAACCTAGAACACCTATTTATTCCTACAAACGTGTCCAAGTTGATCTGCTAGGGCCCAAATTGTGTCAATCTTCACACAGCAAATTTTTCTTCAGCCATTAGTGATGACGTCACCGGAAGCTCCGTATCTGTCAAATGCAGCTTAAAAGTTAACTTTTATATAACACAAACTTTAAACAAAATTACAAGATTGAATAGGAAATTCAGCTGAAAAGCTGATTTAACAATAAAAGTAGCTTACTAAAGTATTAACGTCACCTTTTTACACACAAAATATTGGACTATAAAACAGTTTGTTTTCTATGGCAATAAAGTATTGAAAACAAATTTTAATATCATTCTTTTTATGCCCCCAGAATCTACGATTCGGGGGCATATAGTTTTTGTCATGTCTGTTGGTTTGTCCGTCCATCCGTCCGTCTGTCTGTGCCAAAAACCTTAACCTTGGCTATAACTCTTGCATTTTTGTACCTGGACCTTTTATACTTGGCATGTGTCTTCCCTGTATCAAGACCTTTCCATCCATACAAACCTTTTTGACCTTGTGACCTTGACCTTGACATTTGACCTTAACTGCATGTCTTTCACTGGCTTCCCATCTATATATAATGTGTGGTAAGACAAGTTCAGGGTTGGCAATCGACCGGTCAATAAGAGTATTGACCACCCGGGCGGTCAATACTGGTTTTAACCGGTCAATACTGGTCATTAGTGGTCAATACCGGTCATTACTGGTCAATTGAAATGACCACTTCGAACAAACCTATGTATCATACCCCTAGCAATGTAAATTGTTGTTTAATATATACAGTACAGACAAACTGTACTGTTAAGGATCTTTTTTAAATAACAGTATGATAATTTGATGTTGTCTTTCAAAGTTTTTCTTTAATGACCACAAGTGGTCTTTTGCCGGGTGGCCATTTGATGTGGTCAATTCAATCAGACTACTTATAAAATAAAGTACTAGTACCCTACCTATCTTATTCATACAGTTTCATGATTAGCATACTGGGAATGATTATCATATCAATGATTTAATCTAAAGATTGAATTTAAATTTGTAAATATTTGATAAAACCTGGTTTACAATGTGGTTGATTGAAATGACCGGCCTTGTCACTTGCAAATTGACCAGTATTGACCACCTAGGGTCAGTTTGGGAGTTTAGTCACCAAAAGGCTAGCTTTACATCAATCAACCACTAAATACTTAAACTCAATCAACTGTTCACTTACATCTCAACTGACCATTAAAAAACTCAACTGACCACTCAAAATTTCAATTGACCAATATTGACCATATTGGGAATATATTACAGCAATTAATTAACCATTGATTAAGGTCATTTACCCATAGTCAATCAACAATTAAATGTTGAAGATTCTTTGATGTGTACTATTATTTACAATCATGGGAAAATCAAGTATTTGCAAGTTTGCAACACCTGTAAATTGCTGTCAAAACAGATAATGTAGTCACAGATAATGTGATAAGATATCTGTGATAAAGCAGAACCTAAAGGAGGACGACCCCAGCCTGACAGTTTATGGTTGCCTTGTACACTGGCTGAATCTGCTGGGACAGTTTACTACTCCTGACCAGGTGATAAAGCAAGTTGTAGAAGTCAAGAAATACTTCAGGAATCGCCATACACCTGGTTCAATTGGCCAGGGTGGTCTTTTCAAACAGAGTGGTCGATTCAATCCATCGCAAGTGGTCATTTCAGTCGACCACAAGCGGTCAGTTCAATCGATAAATATGGTCAGTTCAATCGACCAGGGTGGTCTTTTCAGATTTGAAAAATCCACTTTGTGCTTTCTATACTCCCTATATACACTTGAAATAGCTTCCTGTGTATCTGTAATACATAATTACACTATAATTAAACCCTTTTAAAGCTTTAAGAGCTTTATTTTAACAAAAAAAGAGTATTGACCGGTATTGACCAGTATTGACCACTTCAGGGAGTATTGACCATGGCGGTTTTAACCGGTTAAAACCAGGCGGTTAAAACCACCCCGGTTTTTACCGGCCAACCCTGAAGACAACCAAGCCGTTTTCCCTCGCCTATAGCCAGTTTCAGTTTGGGTAACATGCCTAGTCGCTTATCAGCCACTTCCTTTGGGAATTGTTCATGCAGATAATAATTATCTGTCTAGAGATTTTTTTAGCTCACCTGAGCGCAGAGTGCATAAGGTTTGCTTTTGTGGTCAGTCAATGTCCGTTGTCGTGCGTTGTGCGTCAACAATTTCTTCAAACATCTTCTTCTCCAAAACCACTTGCCTGATTGCAACTTCAGAAATTTTCCTTGGGTCAAGCTCTTTCAAAGTTGTTCAAAGAATTTGAAACAATGCAGAACTCTTGTTGCTATGGCAACCAATGTGAAAAAATAAGGAAATCTTAAAAAATCTTCTTGTCAAAAACCACAAGGGCCAGAGCTTAGATATTTGGCACATGTCATTACTTATAGGTCCTCTATCAAAGTTGTTCAAATTTTGTCCCTGGGGTCAAAATTGGCCCCGCACCGGGGGTCACTGTTTTACATAGAGTTATAATTTTAGTGAAATGTTCAAACATCTTTTTCTCTGAAACCAATATGGCCAGAGCTTTGATATTTGACATGGTGTTACTTCCAGGGGTCTTTAACATATAATGTAGAATTGCTTCCGGTCTGTTGCATATCTGGGTCACCGGAGCTAAAAATAAATTTTTTCAACGACAACTTCAAAAATCATCTTGTTTGAAATTCCTTGACTCAGCTTCAAGTGTCACCATGGTCAGGTGAGCGATCAAAGGTCATTCTGGCCCTCTTGTTTTGCTTCCTCACCTTTTCCCTCTCTTTGAAAAGCATAAACTTCGCAACGATCTTCCTGCTCCTCCCGTCCATCCTCGGCCCCATTGGATGTACCCTTTCAAACTGCTACGAATCGACTAGATACTGGACGATCTTCATTTCTTTATGCATAAATTTACGCAGTTCTTGTTCACAGTCTTCAATTACCCCTCTGGGTGCCTCTGGAATATTTGCAAATAAAAGATTGTTTCTCATGGACTGAGACTGTAAATACACCACCTCGTTTCGCAGGATATCTCTCTCATTCTCTAACTGAACAACTTTAATGTTTATAACATAGCACCAGATAAGGGTAGTTTTTCAAAAACTAAAATCTTTATTTCTGAATTAAACCCTAGGGTGTCACTACTTATTAGAATCTTCGAGACGATTCTTAGCAATGAGTAGTAACACCATAGAATTTGGTGCTGAAATGAGGGATAAAATGTTTGATTTGTTAAAATAACTCCCTCTTATCTGGAGCCCTGTTATAACACTGACAGAAAAATCTACACATTCAACTTTGTCCTCTACTTTCCCTACTCGTTCATTCCTCTTGCTGCTATTGTCTTTGATAAAGGTCCACAACTTCAGAAACTCAGACTCGAATACACCCACAATTTGTTCTAACACATCTAGTTTACCCATTTTTGATTCTACACTGATTATTTTACAGTCGAATTTCTTTAGATATGCCATGATATCTGCGTTTGTGATTTCACCAGATGAAACTGGATTCGACTGGGCTATTGTTGACAAGTGGGTGGGGGTCGAACAAAACTTTGGATCAGACTGTTGAGATTTCGATGAAGTCAGTCCTAAAAGATTGGCTGGAGTCAATTCTGGATCGGGATTGCTCTCATTAGTGTTGTTAATGATCAAGTTGAAATCAGAAATAATCTCACTTACCGGTACATTGATTTCCTCATTGTCCGTGGCCATGAATTTTCCTGCCTTATAAACACTTCAATTGTTTATGCTGCCATCACCAGGGCTCTGACTAGGCCAAAATTTTAGGGAGAAACATTCTGCTTTACATTAAGCCTGCTTTAAAAAATATTTCTTTTGGTATCAAATTTTTTATTTATGACTAATAAAGTGGAACCATTTTTGTCCGTGGAGGAATAAATTAAAGGCTCAAAAGGTGTATTTATGGGGGGAATGGGTTAATAGTGTTACATCATTCACCCTGCTAACCATATACAGAGTGATAACAGTACTTAAAGCAGCAGGTCTTTCTGTCAACATTGACTTCATACTTGTTGCTTTAATTACTGAAAAAGGTAAAGTAAATGAAAACATCTATAGACAGTCAAATTTTAAAGATTTAATGTAAACAACTCATTTCATGAAAAACTAAAGCACATTTCAAATTATTACATATGTAAAACTCTTAGAGTCATAACTAACTAGCACCCATGTCTAACTCAACATTCTATGAACAGTTCTACTTCATGTGTGAAAGTTTTAAATCTTCAAAACATTGAAAGCTAGTCTGTTACGATAAAACACTGAACTTTGAAGTATCACTTCCATAAAGATTTTCATATAACACAGAATATAATGCACTATGAAATCAGTATCTACTGACACCCATGATAATAGCACTTCACATATCCCAATCAACTTGTAACCACTGTAATGATAGAAACTTAGCAATTTGAAATTTAAAACAATTTAGATCCACATCAGATTTGAGCTACTCTGAATCTGATCAGGGTTTAAACTGGTTGACACTTTGACAGTATATCTGTAAAGAAATGTAGAACTTCTTAATCAATCAGAAAAATTTTTCAGCATGTAGTTTTTATCAGATTTTGATACATTTAACTTGAAGATTCTATCTACATGTTTTCCCTGCATGTCACACTTTACATTAAATATATCTTCCTGACTTTCTGTCCTTTCCAAATTTTCAAAGCACGTTTGAAGTCCATATCTGCAGGGGCAGGTCCGTCTTCCACTATTCTTATCAAATCATCCAGAGTTTTACATTTCATTGATGTTCTGCATTTAGTTTATTCTGTTCTGTGTACTGAACCCACGTTCACACTTCACACTTTAAAACTGTCATCATATTTGGCAAGTCCTGTGATATCTGAAGATTTCTCAGCATTTGTACCAAAGATGCTAACTGGTAGTTTCCTTTTACAAGTCTCTTATACTGCTGGTATTCAGATTTGAGATCTTCTTTCTTTGGCAGGTACAATAATTGGAAGTGTTCTCCAAGTTTCTGAATCTCTTCAAGACCATATTTGGCTATTTCATTCTACTGGGCAATAGATTTTGGATTCAGCACTTCCATTGCCTCCAGAATTGATGTCTGTGCAAATCTGTCTTCCAAGTTTTTCACTAGCTTTACTACATGTATTTACACTGTAGTCACTGTATTTAAGACTGTCATTTGTTGGGGTGTAGTATATCAGTTCTGGTGAGTATTTCACTGGCTCATTGTTGTCTTCATTGTCGGACTCGTCACTATCACTGAACCAATAAAAGGATGTAGTGTCTTCAATGGCTGAATTCACTACTTTGTAGTCAGATTCTGATTGTGGTCTGCAATATATGGTCTTGTCCCCTTCACTTTTAACGAAGATTAATTAGATAAGCTAATTGGCCCTTATTTATACGGCAAAGTGAATTTCGCCCTGACTTTCTGAGAATGCGAAATGACGGCAATTAAGGCGACTTAATCGCCCAAATCGCCCCCAAGCGAGAGCCCTGATCACTACTGTCACATTTTTTCCTTTTCTCACTGCCTTTATATTTCCTACGTCCCATGAAGCTTCATTGTAACACTAAGAAAACACTTTATGATCACGTCTATAGCATAATTTTCCCCTAATTTCAGCTGTTATTTTCATTTATTTGTTTATTTACTGAGCTTTAAAATTTAGTCGTGATTATATATCAGACTGTTCTTGTCTCTTCTGAAATATGTCTTGGGTAATGTGTTAAACAAACCTCTAGATATGATATATGTACAGTTGAGCTATAATTGTCAGACTGTTCTTGTCTCTTTTGAAATATGTCTGGCACTACTCTTGGGATTACTCCCATGGCCTCCTGGTCCATCTGATAGCCACCTCCCATTGTAAACGTCTTGCCACTTCCCGTTTGACCATATGCCAGCTCCGTGGCATTGTACCCTGCTGTGCTACCTTCTGTTGTAGGTCTGTACTGTTGCATTCCAATTTAACTTAGTTTAGTTTAAACATACAGTCGAACTTCGATATCGCAAACTCCGTAAAATCGAACATACCCATATTTCAAAGTTAAAACGTGACTTAGCCACGTTTTAACTTTGAAATATGGGTATGTTCAACTTAAACAAGCATGAAATAATGCAGTTAATGTGTTAAACTATCGGATAGTTCGAGTTAAGCGAGTTCAAGATATCGAATTTTGACTGTATTTATTTCCAGATATTTTACAAATATACACATACATGTACATACATATAATACACAGTGAGCAATATCTTGGAAATGGATTGGATCGTAAGCAAACCTTGCTTATTTTGATCCTTTCCATGGCAGTGGGTGTGTTCTTATAGATATGCATATCTATATCATAACAGACACGGCAACAAAGATACAGATATTTGCTTCTACAGCTAAGTTTGGGTTACCAAATAAGAGAATTTCTGTTGTAACAGCACATATTGGTCTTATTTCATTAAGTAGTTCTTGACGGCAGGCTGCGTGTAATATACATCTTAGAAGAAAATGGTCAGTGCTTTCAAGCAATGTAAAATCATAATAAATCAAATCATAACAGGTTTCATATATTAAACATTGCAAAACTTGGAATAAACCCATTACCCCATAGCCTGTTGCTAGTTTTGAAAATAGGTGACCACTTAAAGCAGGCTAAAAGTAAAGCAGAATTTGCCTTAAGGCATATTCTGCTTTAATTTCAGCCTGCCCTAAGCTTAAAATCATCTACTAGAATACAGAAAATATTTCTTATAATACATAATCATGACTGTATAAATTGGATCTCTTTTCTTCAGTGGAGGAATGTATTAAAGGCGTAAAAAGGCGTTTTAATGGGGTAATGGGTTAATATTATTTTTTTTGCAGATCATCATCAAGGTCACGATCAAAGTCACGTTCCAGGAGCCGATCCCGGTCACCCCGACGGTCTGGTCGCAAGATGTACATCACGAGTTTTGGCGAAAATGACAGTGACGACGGAGAGGGTGTGGTGCATGGTCCGGCTCTTCCCCCGAGCATGGCGAAAGAATCAGAAAGTACAAACAAGCAGCCTGGCACATGGTCGGTGTTAGATAAGTTTTTGTCTCACACAGCCATAGGAAGGGGTTGCTGCTATTTTAGGAAGACTTTTGTTGGGGCCCCCTGGTGTTGAAAACAAGACTTGTAGACAATAATGAATGACTGTGTTAATGCTTTCGACAGAAACACTTTGAGAATTTAAAAAAAAAAAAAATTCTCCATGCCAATGAAAACTTAAAACAGTAATCTCATGGTAATATATATATCAGTGAATGCTGATTTGGATTGGCATTTGTATGGTAAGACTGATTGGTGATACTGAACAGATCTGATTTGAAAAAGTTCAAAAACATTTCATGACATTTGCTTTTATTAGGCATGTACTAAATGAGTAAATGACACATTGCAAACAATATAGACCTAGCTCACCAGCATTTAAATTGTAGCTTGTGATCAGGGTCTGTACTGTTTGAAATAGATGAATGTCTGTTTCCCATGACATGACTTATACATTAATAATCCCTTTGCCCCATAGACTATTTCTAGTATTGAAGTTAGATGTCTACATAAATTGGTTGAACGTATGGCAGAATGCGCCATAAGGTGCATTCTTCAGCCTGCTTTAAGCTTTCTTAATAGCCAAAAAAGCTGATAAAAGCAAAATGAAAATAAAACAAAGTGCTCTAAATTGGAATGTTCTGCTTTCCTCAAATTTAGATATTAGGCATTTTGATTAACCCATTACCCCATAGCCTGTTTCTTGTTTTGAAGATAGGTAACCACTTAAAGCAAGTTAAAGAAAAGCAGAATGCGACTTGAGGCGCATTCTGCTTTACTTTCAGCCTGCTTTAAGCTATTATCTGTTAGAATATAGAAAATATTTCTTATGAATCTTATTTGTAACAGTATAAATTTGAATTTTTTTCTTCAGCAGAGGAATTAGTTAAAGGCGTAAAAAGGCATATTTATGGGGTAATGGGTTAAATAAACTTAAATATGAGTGTCAAACATTTTAGAACCTAGTCAGAGGCCAAGTAAAGCAGCCTCTGAACTGGCTCCAAGGATATAAAGAGTTTGAGTCCAATCTCAAGTTGTTCTCAAGCATTTGATTGGTCAGATTTGAGCCTAGGCTCAAATCTGACCAATCAAATGCTTGAGAACACACTCAGACATAGCTCAAAAGCTTTGTAACCTTGGACCCTGGGTAAAAAATGTTTGCAAATGTCATAGAATGATCATTGAACACAAAGTTAACAGTATTTTTCAATTGAGTTTTGAGAGAAATAAAATATATCTTCTCTGTCACTAGGCAAGATATTCTTCTCTTTTCAGGGACTCGAAGGAAAAAAAGACATCACTGCGAAAGAGGTTTGGAAGATCACTTAGTCCTGACCGATCCCCCGAGAGTAAAGACAGAGAGTACCTTAAGAGATCTGGAACAAAATCAAGATCTAGGTCACGAGATCGCAGAGGTCGGAGGTCAAGGTCCAGAGGTTACAGATCTAGGTCACGTGATAGGCACAGATCGAGAGATCGCTCTTACAGATCTAGGTCCCGGGACAGAGGGTATAGAGCAAGGGAGTGGCGATCACGAGATAGAAGGTCACCTGAGAGACCTCGATGGAGAAGGTCAAGGTCATACAATAGAAGATCTAGGTCGAGATCTAGAAGGAGGTCAAGGGAACGTAGAAATTCTAGATCAGTAAACAGAAGGACAGAAGTGAATTACAATAGTCGAAGAACAAGAAGTAGATCAAGATCTAGATCTAGGTCAATAAGCAGGTCATCTTCCTCAAGATCAAGGTCTTCTAAATCTAGCTCAAGATCAAGGTCAAGATCAAAGTCTAAATCAAGGTAATTTAATTTAATTTCGCTTTTGATTGCATAGTTTATTGGAGTCTGTGAAGTTACATATTTATTGTCAACTACTTTGTGTAAGAAGTAGTTTGTATTAGCAAAAAATGGATGTCATAATGTCAACAGTTATGATACAAAAAATTTAAGTGTCATTGATGTAGCATCATGTAACTCATTACTCCTTAACCCATTACCCCATAAATACGCTTTTTTACGCCTCTTATTTATCCTTCCATTAAAGAAAATAGTTCCAATTTATACAGTTGTGAATATTTAACATTAGAAATAATTTCTATTTTTTAGCAGCTGGTTGCTTAAAGCAGGTTGAAAGTAAAGCAGAATGTGCCTTAAGGCACATTCTGCTTTACTTTCAACCTGCTTTAAGTGGTCACCTATTTTCAGAACTAGAAATAGGCTATGGGGGAATTGGTTAAATACTCCTTTTATGCTTGAATTTATTCCTCCACTGAACAAAGTTGGTCCATTTTATACAGATATGAATATGTATTATAAGAAACATTTTCCATGTTCAAGCACTAGTGGAAGTGGTTCAGTGGTAGTACACTGGACTACGATGCCGTGGGTCGTGAGTTCAATCCCCTGATCGACTAAGTCCTTGGGTGAGACTTTATAAACCGAGGTCTGATCTATCAGTGCTTTACACTGGGCATCTAAAAGAACCAGAGAACTCATAGATGGCAAAAACGAACGTTAACAAACAAACAAACAAACAAACTATATCCTATTAGATGGTACCTCAAAGCATGCTGCTAACAGTAAAGCAAAATGCGACTTTAGGCACATTCTGCTTGACTTTGACTGGTCACCTGTCTTCAAAAATAGAAACAAGCTATGGGATAAACGGTTAGGGTTGTTTTTCTAGAATGGAAAAAAAAAAACTGTAACAGAAAGGAAACCAAATAGCCTTCAAGTAAATTTATCCGTTTCCTTCGTTGAATTTCACATTCTTTAACCCATTACCCCATAGCCTGTTTCCAGTTTTGAAGAGAAGTGACCACTTAAAGCAGGTTGAAAGTAAAGCAGAATGTGCCTTAAGGCACATTCTGCTTTACTTTCAATCTGCTTTAAGCTACCATCTTCTAGAAATAGAAATTATTTCTTATGATATATATTCATAAATGTATAAAAAGGAACTATTTTATTAAGTGGAGGAATAAATTAAGAGGCGGAAAAAGGAGTTTTTTATGGGGTAATGGGTTAAGTACCCCATAGCCTGCTTTTGTCAGTTGCATGTACAGTGAAAAGGCGTTATGTTTAACATGTTTATCCTAAAACCCATTACAGTCGAACTTCAAAACCTCGAACACCCTGGGGGCGTTAGAATTTGTTCGAGAAAAGGGTTGTTCGAGGTCCAGGTGGTATGAAATTCAAACTTCAAGTTCGACTTTGTACTGCGATAGAGACACACAGCTGGTGTGTGTGGTATATCAGAATAACATGTACGTCTTAAACACAATAATTGGACAGATAACTAATTCAATCTCTAACATTTACATCGTACACATAGATCTACATAAGACAGAAATAGTTCGGTGTCAACTTGCTAATCATATGCATTTGCAATTAAAACGTACATCAAAAATTACCATTGTTTTCATTCATGGTCATTATATACCTAATACACAACTAGCATAGAAATAATGATTATATACACATGAATAGAAAAACATAAATAATTAATCTGCGCTTGTTACACTAAAAGAAAACGAGTCATATGTATATGAGTTGTTTTAAAATCGCTATGCTCGCATTGTTATCGCTTGAAACGAAACATTTAGCAATATTTAAAACGTTCATCGTTGTGCACTACGATTTCTCAACATTAACTTATCTCCCTTTTAAAAACACCAACGTTTTACCTCTCTTATTCTTATTTAAGGAATGTGGTTTTTTTTAGCTCACCTGGCACGTAGTGCCAAGGTGAGCTTTTAGGATCGCTGGATGTCCGTCGTCCGTCCGTCCACAATTGTTCGTTAACACTACCAGGTTCAAATCTAATTGGATCTTGATGAAACTTGGTCACAATGTTTGCCTCAATGAAATCTAGGTCAAGTTCGAATGTGGGTCATGTCCGGTCAAAAACTAGGTCACTAGGTCAAATTATCGAAAAACCTTGTTAACACTCTAGAGGCTACAAATTTCATTGGATCTTCATGAAACTTCAATAATATGATTGCCTCAATGAAATCTAGGCCAAGTTCGAATGTGGGTCATGTCCGGTCAAAAACTAGGTCACTAGGTCAAATCTTCGAAAAACCTTGTTAACACTCTAGAGACTACAAATTTCATTGGATCTTCATGAAACTTCATCAAAATGTTTGCCTCAATGAAATCTAGGTCAAGTTCGAATGTGGGTCATGTCCGGTCAAAAACTAGGTCACTAGGTCAAATTATCGAAAAACCTTGTTAACACTCTAGAGGCTACAAATTTCATTTGATCTTCATGAAACTTCATCAATATGATTGCCTCAATGAAATCTAGGCCAAGTTTGAATGTGGGTCATGTCCGGTCAAAAACTAGGTCACTAGGTCAAATCTTCGAAAAACCTTGTTAACACTCTAGAGACTACAAATTTGATTGGATCTTCATAAAACTTCATCAAAATGTTTGCCTCAATGAAATCTAGGTTAAGTTCGAATGTGGGTTATGTCCGGTCAAAAACTAGGTCACTAGGTCAAATCACCGAAAAACCCCGTTAACACTCTATAGAGACTACAAAATTCATTGAATCTTCATGAAACTTGAACAAAATGTTTGTCTCATTGAAATCGAGGTCAAGTTAGAATGAGGGTCATGCCTGGTCAAAAACTAGGTCACACGGTGTAAATGGTTACATGGTTACCAGGTGAGCGATTTAGGGCCATAGTGGCCCTTGTTTCTCTTATTTGATCAGCTTTAATCAATAAACCATTCAGGTGTACACGTTTCAAACAATTAAAGCAAACACACACTGATACATTTGTGTAATGAGTGCTGATCTGACGAGGTGGGAAAATTTCACGCGCCGACTGTGCAATTATAACATGAAACAATGGGACCGAAACTGATCGTGTTGACAGTTCGAGCATAAGGTGCGAACTATTGTTGACAGTTCGACCATTAGGTGTGAAATATATAATAAACTGCTTCACGGGGACCGCACATCAGTTTGAGAATTCCAGCTTTCAGTGTTCGAGAATACAGAAGTAGAACAATAAGGATTATATAGGGAAAGAAACGGGACCGAGAAATGAGTTTGAGAATTCGACCGTGTTCTAGCTTTCAGAGTTCTAGCTTTCGAAGTTCGACTGTATATCTTTTGCAAACAGCATAGAGTCAGATCAGATGCAGGGTAACTCCGGGTCAGATCAGGCTCCTAACTGTTTGCGATTGGGATAAAAATAACGCAGACATTAGAAATTAAAAAAACAAGAAGTTTTCTTTATCTTCTGCATTTTATTGCATTACGTTTGGGGTCTCCCTTGGCTTTAAACGGGAAAGAATGTTATAATACAATGTATGTCATTGCTATTATTTCATGTTTTCAATGACTTACAAGTCAATAAAATGATACTTTACTGTACAGTAAAACCTCTCTATTATGACACTAAAAAGAAGGTAAATTGATTGTATAAAGAATTTTTGACAGCTTAAATCAAGGTGACAGTAAAACAGAAAGCTCCTAAAGGAGCTTTCTGTTTTACTGTCACATTGCTTTAAGCAGTAACCTGTTTAACACAATTTATTATATACATATCGATGATTTATAGAGATTTCTCATTTAGATAAATTTGATATCGTCACTGTTGATATCATCACTATTGACGATATCACTTTTAGTGACGTCACGTCATAATAATATTTGTGACCTCGCGGGTAAATAATTAATTTTGTGTGCATTTTCTGGAAAAACGTCATTAAGATATATATAATAAATATAGTAATTAATTCCTTTGAATAGATATGAAAAATATATCACTCGAATGGGTTGTTATCTGGTTAAAAAACTTGTCCTGCTCGTGTTATATTTTTCATATCAATCCAAAGAAATTGATTATCCTCTATTTAGTCATCCTGATAGAGAGGTTTTACTGTAACTGCATGGTTGTAGATCACCAGTGAAACAAGTCATTAAGCGCTACAGAAGGGAGAGTCTGTCTTCAAAAAGTTCAGACTCCGAGAGTGATGATGAGTCTTCAAAGAGTTCAACCAAGACATCTGCGTCTTCAGTTGCGTAAGTGTATAGAAAATGATACATTCCTTAATTTCCAACCTCGATAACTGGAACTCACTTAACCCATTCCCCAATAAATACGCCTTTTTTAAACCTTTAATTAACACAGATTGTGTTGTTCGGAGGGAGTCATTATGGAGAGTGAAAATTAAGACTTTGCTTACAGTTTCAAACAGCTTGAATCTACATCAGACGCCACTTAACGTGGTGTCTGATCTGGATTCAAGCTGTTTGTTACTCGTCATTATATTAATTCGATCAAAATTCTCCACTTATGTGTAACTTTGAGATAAAACAGCAGATGACAATTTTAAGCAGACAATATTACAGCAGTAAAGGCGTTCGACATAATTGTCCCGTTTAGGGAAATGCGGGCAAGGTTCGTTAAAAGGAGGGAGTCGTTGAAGAGAGGGAACACTGTATGTTCTTTTGTTTCTTACAGGAGTATCAAGCCACCAGTGATGTATGGTTAAGACTGGGACTAAACTGTTCTTTTGTTTCTTACAGGAGTATCAAGCCACCTGTGATGTATGGTAAAAGTGCCAGTGTTTCTCAAGTCAGTAAGAAATAAAAGTCTTTAAATGCCTTTTAATAACTGTAGTAGATTTTTAGCTATAAAACTAAGCCAATGCTTACCTTGTTAAATATTGAATGTTGCCTTTTGAAATCGTGAATGTTGTTTTTGAGATAGTGAATGTTGTTTTATGAAATACAGTAAATATTGCATTACCCCACAACCTGTTTCTAAACTTGAAGACAGGTGGTCACTTAAAACAGGTTGAAAGTAAAGCAGAATGTGCCTTAAGGCACATTCTGCTTTACTTTCAGCCTGCTTTAAGATACAATCGCTAGGATATAGGATACAGTTCTTAGGGCACATATTTATGACTCCATAAATTGGAACTATTTTCTTCAGTGGAGGAATAAAATAATGGTGTAAAAATGCATATTTATGGGGTAACGGGTTAACCCATTACTCCATAGATAAACATTTTTAAAGCCTGTGATTTATTCCTACACTAAAGTAAATGGTTCTATTTTATACAGAAATATTTTCTATATACTGTAACTATCAGATGGCTGCTTTAAGTTCATTCTACTTCAATAAAAGGTCTTTTAATCCTTTACCCCATAGCCTGTTTCTAGTTTTGAAAACAGGTGGTCGCTTAAAGCAGATTAAAGGAAAGCATTAAGGCGCATTCTGCTTTACTTTCAGCCTACTGTAAGCTACCATCTGCTAGAATATAGACAACATTTCTGATGGTGCATACTCATAACTGTCTAAAGCGGAACTATTGGAGGTGTAAAAAAAACATTATTATGGGGTAATTGATTAACCCATTACCCCATAAATAGGCCTTTTTACGCCTTTAATTTATTTCTCCACTGAGGAAACAGCTCCAACTTATACAGTTATGAATATGTATGATAAGAATTATTTTCTATATACTAGCAGATTGTAGCTTAAAGCAGGCTGAAAGTAAAGCAGAATGTGCCTTAAGGCGCATTCTGCTTTACTTTCAACCTGCTTTATGTGGTCACCTATTTTCAAAACTAGAATCAGGCTCTTGAGTTAAAACAAGATTAACCATTGTAATGAGTAGATTTTTTTTAGATGATTAAGATTACTACCTATTTATTGAGATAATTAAGGTTGCATTTAATGTTTTTGATGTCTGTTTGTCTGTCTATAGTACAGTTGAGAAAACGTTATTCTTTCCCAATAAACCCGTTTACGCCAAAACTAGTATTTCCTATGCAAACAGTTTGGAGCCAGATCAGACGCCGGGTAACCCGGCGTCTGATCAGGCTCCAAACTGTTTGCCACTCAGATTGAAATAGATTGTCAGGATTGTCTAACAGTTGTCATTTTCTCCACTTTATTGCATTGCGTTTGCCTTTCGTTTGCGTTTAAACGGGAAAGAATGTTTTCTCCACTGTATGTCTACTTATCACTTTGTTTGTCCAAACACAGCTCAAACCTTAGCATTAACCCTTGTAGTGTAGGAAACAACTTTTCTATATATCTTTGCAAACATATTACAGTGGAGAATGTGTTATTCTTTCCCAATAAACGCGTTTACGCTTAAACTATTATTTGCAGTGCAAACAGTTTGGAGCCAGATCAGACGCCGGGTAACCCGGCGTCTAATCCGGCTCCAAACTGTTTGCCACCAAGATAAACATGAAATATCAGAATGTTCCAAAAGTTGTCCTTTTCTACGTTTTAGTGCTTTGCGTTTGCGTACATTTGCGTTTAAACGGGAAAGAATAACAGATTCTCCACTGTAGATCCAGATCAGACACCAAATAACCTGGGGCTAGTCTTACTAAACTTTGTACGACAAAAATGGACGGATTCAAAACTTTAAAATACATTTAATTTCTGATTTCTCCATCTCATCCTGTCTTGTGACATCTCTTTGAAATCATCTTAATTAAAAAGTCTATCAGTCTATTTTCTTGAAAAGATGATTCCAAAGAGATGTCACAAGACAGAATTAGACGGAGAAATAAATAATAATTGAGAATTGTATAATCTGACTAACGACAATATTTGTCATACGATGTTTTGTAAGACGGGCCCCTGGTGTCTTAACAGGAACCAAAGCAGGGTTCACAAGTCTTTAAAAATCCTTGAAATTCATTGGAACTTCCGAAGCCTAGATTACCCTCGAGAGTGTATAAAAGCTCTTGATAAACCTTTGAAATAATGAATGTTAAACTATTGCTTATTGTTTATATGTGCATTTTGTTTAAGAAATGGAAATCTATCAGTTGAAAAAATAATAAGAATGATTAAAAACAAAAGAAACAAAACAAAAAACAATATTAAATCAATTCCTGGCAACCATTTATAATTTGTTCATTCTTTTTGCCAAAATTGGCAATTTGCTATGCTTAGTTGAAAAAACGCCTGAATTTTGTGACAAAATTTGTAGAAAAATCCTTCTAAATTCCTTGAATTTTATTCAGTTTTAAATGAGTTAATTACAATGTTGCATGCAATGATCTGAACTTACTTGAGAACAGATTTCTATTTGGTATTTTCTCTTCTTATTAACCCTTAGCCCGCCAAATAAATTGTCGTCTGCTATATTTCTCGTTTGCTTCAAGTTTCAAAGTGCTTCAAAGTTGCTCAAAATTGCTGAAAATGTTGTCCGAGTGTCAAACAGCTTGGATCCGGATAAGAATTATTTTCTATATACTAGCAGATTGTAGCTTAAAGCAGGCTGAAAGTAAAGCAGAATGTGCCTTAAGGCGCATTCTGCTTTACTTTCAACCTGCTTTATGTGGTCACCTATTTTCAAAACTAGAATCAGGCTCTTGAGTTAAAACAAGATTAACCATTGTAATGAGTAGATTTTTTTTAGATGATTAAGATTACTACCTATTTATTGAGATAATTAAGGTTGCATTTAATGTTTTTGATGTCTGTTTGTCTGTCTATAGTACAGTTGAGAAAACGTTATTCTTTCCCAATAAACCCGTTTACGCCAAAACTAGTATTTCCTATGCAAACAGTTTGGAGCCAGATCAGACGCCGGGTAACCCGGCGTCTGATCAGGCTCCAAACTGTTTGCCACTCAGATTGAAATAGATTGTCAGGATTGTCTAACAGTTGTCATTTTCTCCACTTTACTGCATTGCGTTTGCCTTTCGTTTGCGTTTAAACGGGAAAGAATGTTTTCTCCACTGTATGTCTACTTATCACTTTGTTTGTCCAAACACAGCTCAAACCTTAGCATTAACCCTTGTAGTGTAGGAAACAACTTTTCTATATATCTTTGCAAACATATTACAGTGGAGAATGTGTTATTCTTTCCCAATAAACGCGTTTACGCTTAAACTATTATTTGCAGTGCAAACAGTTTGGAGCCAGATCAGACGCCGGGTAACCCGGCGTCTGATCCGGCTCCAAACTGTTTGCCACCAAGATAAACATGAAATATCAGAATTGTCCAAAAGTTGTCCTTTTCTACGTTTTAGTGCTTTGCGTTTGCGTACATTTGCGTTTAAACGGGAAAGAATAACAGATTCTCCACTGTAGATCCAGATCAGACACCAAATAACCTGGGGCTAGTCTTACTAAACTTTGTACGACAAAAATGGACGGATTCAAAACTTTAAAATACATTTAATTTCTGATTTCTCCATCTCATCCTGTCTTGTGACATCTCTTTGAAATCATCTTAATTAAAAAGTCTATCAGTCTATTTTCTTGAAAAGATGATTCCAAAGAGATGTCACAAGACAGAATTAGACGGAGAAATAAATAATAATTGAGAATTGTATAATCTGACTAACGACAATATTTGTCATACGATGTTTTGTAAGACGGGCCCCTGGTGTCTTAACAGGAACCAAAGCAGGGTTCACAAGTCTTTAAAAATCCTTGAAATTCATTGGAACTTCCGAAGCCTAGATTACCCTCGAGAGTGTATAAAAGCTCTTGATAAACCTTTGAAATAATGAATGTTAAACTATTGCTTATTGTTTATATGTGCATTTTGTTTAAGAAATGGAAATCTATCAGTTGAAAAAATAATAAGAATGATTAAAAACAAAAGAAACAAAACAAAAAACAATATTAAATCAATTCCTGGCAACCATTTATAATTTGTTCATTCTTTTTGCCAAAATTGGCAATTTGCTATGCTTAGTTGAAAAAACGCCTGAATTTTGTGACAAAATTTGTAGAAAAATCCTTCTAAATTCCTTGAATTTTATTCAGTTTTAAATGAGTTAATTACAATGTTGCATGCAATGATCTGAACTTACTTGAGAACAGATTTCTATTTGGTATTTTCTCTTCTTATTAACCCTTAGCCCGCCAAATAAATTGTCGTCTGCTATATTTCTCGTTTGCTTCAAGTTTCAAAGTGCTTCAAAGTTGCTCAAAATTGCTGAAAATGTTGTCCGAGTGTCAAACAGCTTGGATCCGGATGAGACGCCGAGTTACTCGGCGTCTCATCCGGATCCAAGATGTTTGCATATGGAGCTATAGTCGTGAGTGGCAGGCTAAGGGTTAAGAACAGATTTCTATTTGGTATTTTCTCTTCTTATTAACCCATTACCCCATAAATACGCCTGTAATTTATTCCTCCACTCAAGAAAATAGTTCTAATTTATTCAGTAATGAGTTTATTTCACTAGAACTAATTCATATATTCTAAAAGATGCGCAGGTAGCTTAAAGCAGGCTGGAAGTAAAGCAGAATGCGCCTTAAGGCGCATTCTGCTTTACTTATAACCTACTTTAAGTATTCACCTGTTTTAAAAACCAGAAACATGCTATGGGGTAATGGGTTAAGCCTTTTCTTCATAGAGTTTTTTTTGTCGAAGGGACTACAAGACTAAGGTATTGCTTTTCTGGGAGTCTTGTCAGCTGCCTCAATCTATTACGTTTAAACTATTACTCAGAGTTGTAGATAAGCTTTGTCTTGGAATTGGGTATCACTCTATGGATTTTAAATGAATTGGTTTTTTTTAAAAAAAACCATTGGGTATTGCATTGACCACAGCCCCATGGTTTCTTATTCATTTGGGTATCCACAGTCCAGTACCCCTTTATTTGTAATATAATTGGGTATCAGTAGGAAAATAAACTTGGATTTCTTATCCTTGTCCTTTCAACAGTGCATTCAGGGTATTGTTGTTAATTGTCTTAAATGATCTTCAGTGTTTACCTTACATAGTTCTATATGCAACTTTTGTTTACACACGTTCAACTAAAGTAAAAGTTCAGTTGATAACCCGATTAAATTAAAAAGCAATTGAGTATCCGTTTGGTTTTTACCCAATCACTTTCAAATAATTGGGTTTCCTTTTGCTTTTGTTGGCCAATGTTGGGTACTGTCACCGATTAGCTTTGAAATAATTGGGTATTTCACCAATTTCAATTGGGTAAATTCTCAGATACTCTGCTTATCAACAACTCTGTTACTCGGGAAAGGACTGTATCTTTATATGTATATAAAAACATGCCTGGGTACAAGGTTATAGCCAGATATAGTTCTCAAGCATTTTGATTGGTCAAATCTGACCAATCAAATGCGTTAGAACAATCTCAGACTCAACTCAAACTCTTTGTAACATTTGGACTAGAATTTTAAGACTTGATGTGAAATGGGTTTTACTAGAAATCTCTTTGAGAACAACAAACAAACTATGGTTAATTACACAATATCTTTTAAAAGACTTTTCGATAGCAAATTTTAAAAACAATTGCTGAGTTATTTTTCATATGTGAAAACTTTGGGCTATTAAATTTACATGTATTTATTTTGTGAGGTAAGGATTTCATTTTTTTGTAGCAAAAAATGTTTTTAAAATCATTTTCTCTTTTACACACATTCAACCTTTTGTTATTTCGTCATTTTAGTCCAAGCTTACACCTAAAGAGAAGCTGAAAAGGAGGATGCAGTTGGCGTTGAACAAACAGTGTAAGTGATAATTAACTCATTACAAACATTACTCTTCGTTTCGTTTAGGTTACTAGTAACTCACTACTATTGGTTTTGGTGAACAGCTTGTTTGGCAAGTTTACATTTGTCAAGTTTTTACAGGGCTCAATAATTCTATTTCTTCATTAAACTCTATGATGTCACTCTTCTAATGAATAGTAACACCATAGGATCTGGTACTGAAATGAGTGAGAAAATGTTGGATTTGTTTAGTTTACTCCCTCTTATCTAGAGTTTTGGGGTTTTTTAAATCATTTTTAATAAGGTTTTAGACAATCATGCATTCATCCTAACCAAGAATGTCTTGATTGTGGGATTGACAATCAGTATATATTTTTTGGTGTAAATGTATAATATTATTTGTCTTGTAAATCATGGATAATTATTATTTTTATTATGCATTAATATAATCATTTTGACAATGCCTTATCCAAGGGAAACAACTCATTTAGCCTAAGCAGAAGACTTGGTGTATGTACATGTCTTTCGATATAGACCAGTCTCTTCTGCTTTCCCTATTTGAATAGTGCAATAACATAAATTTGATGTTGGGATTCAATTTAGTTAATGTGTCATGAACTGTTTTGAGAAGACGCATATGATCTGATCAATCTCTGGTCATATTATACAATATACAGGTGACTTTTCAGTATTATATTTATTGAGAAGCACCTTTTAGCACATTTAATTTATTCCTCCACTGAAGAAAATAGTCGTTACCTTTATTTTTAGCTCACCTGAGCCAGAGGCTCAAGGTGAGCTATTGGGATGGCCCTGTCTCCGGCGTCCGTCATCGTGCGTCGTTCGTCGTCGTTAACAATTGCTTCAAATGACATCTCCTCTTATACCGCTTGACAGATTTCAACCAAACTTTACAGAAATGTTCCTTGGGTCAAGCTCTTTCAAATTTGTTCAAAGAATTAAAAACAATGCAGAAGTCTGGTTGCCATGGCAACCAAAGTGAAAAAATAAGCAAATCTTTAAAAATCTTCTTGTCAAAAACTGCAAGGGCCAGAGCTTAGGTATTTTGCACATATCATCATCTACAGGTCATCTATCAAGTTTGTTCAAATTATGCCCCTGGGGTCAAAATTGGCTCCGCCCCGGGGTCACAGTTTTACATAGAGTTATATAGTGAAATTTTCAAATGTCTTCTTCTCTGAAACTAATATGGCTTTGATATTTGGCATGGTGACAGTTCTAAATATCCATTAGGTATTTTATTCAAATTATTCCGGTCTGTTGCATATCTAGGTCACAGGAGCTAAAAATAGATTTTTTAAAATGAAAACTTAAAAAATCTTCTCGTCAAAAACCACAAGGGCTAGAGCTTATATATTTTGCATATATCATCGCCTACAGGTCCTCTATCAAGTTTGTTCAAATTATGCCCTGGGGTAAAAAATTACCCCGCCTTGGGGGTCACAGTTTTACATCGAGTTATATAGTGAATTTTCAAACGTCTTCTCCTCTGAAACTAAATATGGCCAGAGCTTTGATATTTGATATTGTGACACTTCTAGATATCCTTTACCTACTTTGTTCAAATGGTTCCGGTCTGTTGCATATCTAGGTCACAGGAGCTAAAAATAGATTTTTATCAAAGAAAACTTAAAAAAATCTTCTTGTCTAAAACCCTAGTACCCTTATCTTAGATATTTGGCACATAGCATCATCTACAGGTCCTCTATCAAGATTGTTCAAATTATGCCCCTCCGGTAAAAAATGAACCCATCCTGGACATAAATCATTATCTCTATTTTGTCAGCTTTTCTCAGGTGAGCGAACTATGCCCCATGGGGCTCTTGTTATTCAAGCAGATGGTAGCTTAAAGTAGGCTGAAAGTAAAGCAGAATGTGGCACATTCTGCTTTACTTTCAACTTGCTTTAAGAGAACAATGTCTTCTAGAAACATTCTATGGGGTAAAGGGTTAAATCTATATTGACATTTCTATCTTCTTTCCTTTCTACAGTGGAGAATCTGTTATTCTTTCCCATTTAAACGCAAACGTACGCAAACGCAAAGCACTAAAACATAGAAAAGGACAACTTTTGGACAATTCTGATAATTCTTGTTTATCTTGGTGGCAAACAGTTTGGAGCCTGATCAGACGCCGGGTTACCCGGCGTCTGATCTGGCTCCAAACTGTTTGCACTGGAAATAATAGTTTTAGCGTAAACGCGTTTATTGGGAAAGAATAACACATTCTCCACTGTAACATCAGTAAATAATTTCAAATCTGATTGGGATGTTTGACACTCAATACTCAACTGTATGTCAGTTTAAAAAGTATATGAACTGATTTGATTTTTTTCGCAGACAATATATTTAAAGCAGTCAACAATTCAGCATGATAAGGGTTAGCCCTTTCTTCCATAGTTAAGAAAGTAAATCACTTATATCCAGCTTTGTACAAGTCAGTTAACAGCTTAATGCAATGTGAGAATTAAGGAAAAACTCCCATAGAATCTATCTAATAATCACTTTAACCCTTTACTCCATGGCATATTTCTAGTAATGAAGACAGGTGACCAACTAAAGCAGATTTGAAGTAAAGCAGAATGCACCATAAGGCGCATTCTGCTTTACTTTCAACCTGCTTTAAGCTATCATATGCTAGGATATAGTGATTTACTTTCAGCCTGCTTTAAGCTATCATCTGCTAGGATATAAAAAATTATTTCTTAAGATACACATTCATGACGTTAACTTTATAAATCTGAATTATTTTCTTCAGCGGAGGAATGAATTTAAGGCGTATAAGTATGTATTAGTGGAGCAATGGGCATAGCTGACATCTGTATTTAACAACATCACTGAACACCCTTGTGTGACTCTTATATGGAGAAGTAGACAAAGGCATCTTAACCCTTAGCCTGCCACTCACGACTATAGCTCCATATGCAAACAGCTTGGATCCGGATGAGACGCCGGATCCAAGCTGTTTGACACTCGGACAACATTTTCAGCAATTTTGAGAAACTTTGAAGCACTTTGAAACATGAAGCAGACGAGAAATATAGCAGACTACAATTTATTTGGCGGGCTAAGGGTTAATCCATTGATGCCTGAATATTGCAATTAACTCTCCCTTTGTTCATCCATACAGCAAAACATTTTATATGATACAACAAAAAGTGAAGACCTTGATGAGACGCCGGGTAACGTGGCATCTCATCAGGGTCTATACTGTTTGCCAATGTCCCCAAATAAATTGTCGTCTGCAATATTTCTCGTCTGCTTCAAGTTTCAAACTGCTTCAAAGTTGCTCAAAATTGCTGAAAATGTTGTCCGAGTGTCAAACAGCTTGGATGCGGATGAGACGCCGAGTTACTCGGCGTCTCATCCGCATCCAAGCTGTTTGCATATGGAGCTATAGTCGTGAGTGGCATGCTAAGGGTTAATAGATGCTTGACTTAAATGGGTTAAATGCTCATGTGTGACACTTACCTGGAGGAGAAGTCAGAGGTGTCTTAAGCCCCTTCCATGGAGGAAAGGATGAAATCTTATGAACATTGTCTTCATCTTTGTTTTTTCACAGTTAAAGCAGACAAGAAGGCAGAAACACTTCGCCAGGAAAAGCTTGAACAAGAAAAAATGGTCAAGTATTATTTTCATCAGTTAAATTCTTTACCCCATAGCCTGTTTCTAGTTTTGAAGACAGGTGACAGCTTAAAGCAGGTTGAAAATAAAGCAGAATACTCTTTTACGTTTAGGAGCATTCTGCTTTACTTTTAACCTGCTATAAGCTACCATCTTGAAATCTTGAAATATACTAGAAAAATGCCCTCTAAGTTTTATGATCAGAACTGTATAGGTGGGGACTATAGCGATTACAGTGGAGAAAACGTTATTTTTTCCCAATAAATGCGTTTACGCTAAAACTATTATTTCCAGTGCAAACAGTTTGGAGCCAGATTCTCCACTTTTTAGAGGCGTATAAATTACACCACCTCAGATAATACTATACAATTATGGGAATACAGTAAAACCCCTCTAAACCGGACATGTGTGGGGACAACATAAATGGCCGGTTTAGAGGGGTTTCCGGTTTAGAGGGGTTTCTAGTATGGAAGATAGCTGATAACTTAAAGCAGGTTGAAAGTAAAGCAGAATGCGCCATAAGGCGCATTCTGCTTTACTTTTAACCTGCTTTTAAGCTATCATCTCCTAGAATATAGAAAATATTTCTGATGATACATATTCAGCGTAGGAATAAATCAAAGGCGTAAAAATGAAAGTTTATGGTGTAATAGGTTCAAATAAGGAATTGTTGGAAACGGGACCAACATTTTTGTCCGGTTTAGAGAGAATTCCGGAATTAGAGGTTCCGGTTTAGAGGGGTTTCACTGTAGTTCATTCTATTCTATCTTTGATCAGTATGAGAGTATTTCTTAAACACAAATCCTTATGTCTGCATTAATCCCTATTGTGTGACTGCTCATTAGAATATTTTCGTCAGTTACCGTAATTAAACTAATTATCCTAAGTATTGGTACAGATAGGACTGAGCAAACTGTGTAGAGCCTGATCAGACTGCTCCTGTAGGAGCATTCTGATCAGGGTTTACACTGTTTGCCATTCAGTTTGCACTTTTTTGACACATTACTGTGTTATAAAAGCAAGGTAGTTCATAAAGCAGTTACAAATTGAGTCTCAAAGTTTCGGAATTTTGTGTAAACCAGATTTTGACCACGTTGTCTAGCATCAATAATGGCATATACCATTCTCAACTTAACATTTTCTCCCAACAATTTTCACCTTGATTAACCCACTCAAACATGGCAACAATTGTACTCATCATTTACAAGCAGTGTACTGTTAAAAAGGACACTCGTTGTATTATGCAAACAGTGTAGTCCCTGATCAGAGGACTCTGGAAGAAGTAAAGATATGTTTGACTTACAGGAGGTAGAAATAATCATATTTAATAGCAGAAATACGCGACAATTTAAGTTAAGCAAGTTCTAGATATAGAAGTTTCACTGTAGATCATAAGAAACATGTTGACCTCTTCCTTACAGGATCGAGAGGAGGAATTGCGTCAGAGAGCACTTGAGATGAGGAGACGAGAGCGAGAGAAACGCCACCGTGAACAAGACGACAGGTATGACAGTGATGACAGCAGTAGTGACAGTAGTCACACCAGCAAAAAGCGTGAAGAAAAACCACCACCACCAAAATCACGAAAAGAGGAGTCTTCTACAAAGAACAGAAAAGCAAGGTAATGACTGTTACGATAAACCCTGAACCATTTACTCCATAGGTACACATTTTACACTTTGATTTATTCCTCCATTAAAAAAAATAGTTCCAATTTATAAAGTGATGAATATGCACCCTAGGAAACATTTTAACATTCTAGTAGATGGTTACTTCAAGCAGGTTATATGTAAAGCAGAATGCACCTTAACTCTTTCCTCCCTGAAACTTTAAATGGACAATTCCAGTTTCCATTTTAGTCTAGTCCATTTCTGACTTTTAAGGGTTGTTTTGGTCAATGTTTGGCATCATGACAAACAGTGAAGACCCTGATCAGAGGGCTCCTTTTGGAGCCCTCTGATCTGGGTCTTCACTGTTTGCACAGGACAAGTATACTATTCACATGTACACTGTTTGAAAAGGACGCCTAAATGCGGGATAAGGGCTCAAAGGGTTAAGGTGCATTCTGCTTTACTTTCAACCTGCTTGAAGTGGCCACTTGTCTTCAGTCCTTGAAACAGACTATGGAGCAATGGGTTAACTCCTTTAAAGTTTGATTGAAAAATATGCCCTTTTACTCCTTTGATTTATTCCTCCACTGAAAAATTGTTCCACTTTATACAGTTATAAACATGGCCCATTAGAAATATTTTCTATATCCTAGCAGATAATAGCTTAAAGTAGGCTGAAAGTAAAGCAGAATGCATCTTAAGGCTATACTTTCAACCTGCTTTAAGTGGTCACCTGTCTTCAAAACTAGGAACATGTGTTTGGGTAAAGGGTTAAAGTAGGCTTAAAGTTAAGAACAAAGCCCCTTTTTATAGCTTTCTGGTTTACTTTCATCCTGCTTCAAAGATTCAATTATCAGGATGCAGAAAACTTTTTGTAGTTATCGGGCAGACCATGGCTGAAGCCAGAAAGCTCCTAAAGGACTTGTTTAAACTGTGAAATGTCAAAAATTCTTTCAGTTAGTAATCTTTCCAGAAGTAATAGAGAGGTTTTAATGTATTTACCGTTTGCCCTAGATTGCCAGCCAATGAAAGGGCTCCATTTCAGCGAGAAATGAAAAAATATATCGCATATTCGTTCAATTTTGTACTTGGGTATGGCAGAGAAATAAACAAGTCATGAACCGGTCAAGGACAGCGCGTGCTAAGGAGGAGCGTAACGCATCATTACATCATACAGCAACCGTTCAGCTGGGAATTACAGTATAATTTATGTACTGCGGCCTTTCAATGAAAAGGCCCGAATAAATCAAATATTTCTGTAGACAGGAGACTATAGTTAGTGCATAATGAAATTAATATGAAACGCATTAATCATGTCCTGCATTAACTCATTGAACCCTAGGTGACGAGTACACTCGTCATTTATAATGTATCCATTACACTTGTCCACAGCAAACATTGTAGAACCACATCGTAGATCTCCTATTACAAAATGGCATAGACTCGAATTGTTCATTGTATAAGTATTGGGTTGAAAAGTTTAAGCAGCCGACATGTGGGTATTGTCTTCTTTTGTGTAATCGTTTTACAAATATTTGACTGTAAAACGTCTCGAAAGAAATGTGTTTATTTTTAATATTGTAAAAAAATACGGTTGCTTTTTATCAATGCATAAGGCAAGTAATACAGAGGCTCCTATAAGCGTTAAACAGCCACCCGTCTCCAACCCCTTCGGTGATATGTGCATTTTTGTCATTAACAGTATAATGCACTAAACAACACAGTCCAGATGAATGTCATTTAAAAACCAAGAATGCTCTTGACTTAGGATGTTTTAACCATATAATTTGTGGGTTTTTTTTCTAAACTGACTTTAAACAACTATTGCTTGGCTCCATTAGTTGGTTAAAGGACTTGAATCTTGGTTTATCAGGTGCTGCTCAATGCTTGGTAATTTTTAGCAAATCAATTGATTAAGCATTTTCATGTCATGCCAGTCCACAGCAGCTCGTTCACGCCAGTTTTCAACACTTTACTGTTGGAGCACAAATAAAAATCGTCCTCAATTGAAGCTATTTTTAAATTCCATTTGGGTGACACGCTAGCTCATGCTCGGTTTTGTTTCTAAATGGAAATGCCTACAGCGAGCTCTACACGGGTACAGGATTCCCGGTCGACTTTCTAGTTTTTCGTGTGACGTCATATGTAAAAGTGAACTCGCCGGCTTCCGAAAATACAAAGCACCGCCCACCACCCTTTCATTGGCTGACAAACTAGGTCGAGCGGTAATTTGGGTTGAGCGATAACTTAGTATAGGTAAAGTAGGTTGAACGGTAACTACCATACACTAGCCTACGTGCCATATTTGAGGCAAACGGTAAATCAGTTATAGTTCATTTGTTTGAAAATTATACAACATAACCTGTTCGCTCCCTACGGTCGCTCCAGGTTATATTGCATAATTTTCAAAAAATGAACTATAACTAATACGTATTTAGTTTGTACAGGATCCAATGACATCATAAAAGTGTTTGATTTGTAGTTAGAAATACTGTTTTAAACTCATGATTGTAAAATAAAATAGAGTAACTTTTATTATGCATGTACAAGCTGGAACAAGGGAGATAATCATGACTGGCATATTTCCCCTTCTCAGTACAAGTTACTCTAGAAATATAGTGCAGGTTATCTCCCTTTGACCAGTTTGTGATTTACAATTGCCTGTAGAATTATTTTTTTTATTCAAAACAAAAATACATACCAAATTTGCTGTAGAAATGATTGTTTTGATGATTTGTTGGTAAAGGTTATATGAATTATAATCCAATAAATTCTTTCTATGCTTGAAAAAACTCGAATTCTGTTGAGTATGCTCCGAGATTCTCACAGAAGCTGAACTAATCAAACCAAATTATTAGGAATTATAATTAATATATATGCTTGACATTAGGATGTACAGTGGAGAATGTGTTATTCTTTCCTAATAAACGCGTTTACGCTAAAACTATTATTTGCAGTGCAAACAGTTTGGAGCCAGATCAGACGCCGGGTAACCCGGCGTCTGATCAGGCTCCAAACTGTTTGCCACCAAGATAAACATGAAATATCAGAATTGTCAAAAGGTTGTTCTTTTCTACGTTTTAGCGCTTTGCGTTTGCGTACGTTTGCGTTTAAACGGGAAAGAATAACAGATTCTCCACTGTATAGGTACAGTAAAACTCTCTATAACAATCACTAAATTGCATTAATTATTTGTTGTTTAAGACAGGTGACTACTTAAAGCAATGTGACAGTTAAACAGAAAGCTTCAATAGGAGCTTTCTGTTTTACTGTCACTATGCTTTAAGCTGTAACCTGTCTCTTTTACAATTAATAAGACTTCCTTTTAGTGGTTGTAAGAGTGGGATTTTACTGTATTTCAAGGCCTGGTGTCCATTAACGTGTTTCCTTGGGGTTTCTCCATTTAAAAATACTGTTTTGTAACTTTTTCAACTCTGTATGTCTGTATTAAATACATTTGCAAACAGTTTGAATCCAGATTAAAATTATCAGGGCTCCAGATAAGGGCGAGTGAACTGAACAAATCCAACATTTTCTCACTTATTTCAGCTCCAAAATGTGATTTTAAGTAGATTTTATTTCAGCAGTCAAAGCATTAGACATCTGCAAGCGTTCTTGTAAGGAGGGAATTGTTGTTTGGAGGGGTGTTCTAGGAAGGGAGCACTCTAGTTCAATTGTATACAGTCATGAAGTGTGGAAATTGTCAACAGTGACATGATTTTAATTATTCTTCAATGGTTTCCTTCCGTAAAAGGCCAGTAGGTTTTATGTTTCATATGGCTTTCATTGACTTATATAGTCGGCAGTGTCTCTAGGAAAAACTCTTTGAACCCTAGTCCCGCATATAGGCGTCCTTTTCAAACAGTGTACATGTGAATAATACACTTGTCCTGTGCAAACAGTGAAGACCCAGATCAGAGGGCTCCAAAAGCAGCCCTCTGATCAGGGTCTTCACTGTTTGTCATAAAGCCAAACATTGACAAAAACAATCCTTAAAAGTCAGAAATGGACTAGACTAAAATGGAAACTGGAATTTTCCATTTAACGTTTCAGGGAGGAAAGAGTTAAGTGATATTCTATATAGGTCTCAAAGAGTTCACTTGTCCATCTGTCTACAGAACTTTACAACAGTTTTTGTGTCACCTATTGAGGCAGAGGTGACACTAAGGGATCACTTTTGTGGTGTTTGTCCGTCTGTCTGTCTGTCACGCTTTTTGTGTCACGCTTCATAACTCCTGTTCTACCAAAGCTTTTAAAATGAAACATTATTTATGGAAAGATCTTGACAAGCAGAAGTGTATTGCACAAGGGTCATAACTCTTGCATCAGTATTGTGAGAGTTGCTGGCCGTCTCAACATTTTCTTTTCGTGCCAATTTCTTTAAGGGAAAGAGAATGTTCAATTGATGCTTGCTGGCAGGTGCCACGTGTATTCCGAGGAACACACGTCTATTTTCCATATTCTTGATACACCCCATGGTTTGTTTTAAGTATTTAACCCATTACCCCTTAAAAACGCCTTTTTACGCCTCTTATTTATTCTTCCACTGAAAAAAAAAAGTTCAAGTTTATACAGCCAAGAACATGTACCAGAAGAAATATTTCCATATCCTAGAAGATGGTAGCTTAAAGCAGACTGAAAGTAAAGCAGAATGTGCCTTAAGGCACATTCTGCTTTACTTTCAACCTGCTTTAAGTGGTCACCTGTTTTCAAAGCTAGATTATAGACTAAGAGGTAATGGGTTAAGACAGATGGTTGATTAAAGCAGGCTGAAAGTAAAGCAGAATGCTCCTATAGGAGCATTCTGCTTTACTTTCAGCCTGCTTTAAGCTACCATCTGCTAGGATATACAAATGATTTCTTATGGTTTATGTTCAAGATTGTATTAAAGTTGAACTATTGTCTCCAGTGGAGGAACGAATTAAAGGCATAAAAAGGTGTATTTATGCAGTAATGGATTAAGCTATTTTCACACTGTCAAGAGTTACAGTGGAGAATCTGTTATTCTTTCCTGTTTAAACGCAAACGTACGCAAACGCAAAGCACTAAAACGTAGAAAAGAACAACTTTTGGACAATTCTGATATTTCATGTTTATCTTCGTGGCAAACAGTTTGGAGCCTGATCAGACGCCGGATTACCCGGCGTCTGATCTGGCTCCAAACTGTTTGCACTGCAAATAATAGTTTTAGCGTAAACGCGTTTATTGGGAAAGAATAACAGATTCTCCACTGTAGTTTATCATAATCTGATACCTGTGCACTTAAGATACATGTATTATTTTCAATCATATGACTAGCTACAGAATTAGGAATATGTTTTGATTGTGTTCATAGCAACAGTCCTTTGGTCAGTCTTACGAAAAGTTGTACGTCAAAGTCAAATTATAAAATTATTATTAATTTCTCCATCTAATTCTGTCTTGTGTGATCTCTTTGGAATTGTCTTGGATGTCACAGGACAGGATTAGATGGAGAAATCAGAAATTAAATGTATTTTAAAGTCTTGACTTACAACTATTTTGTCTTATGAGGTATCGTAAGTTTGGCCCCAGTGGCCAGTTTTACTAAACTACTTAAGTCAAAATCGTTTTACTCTTATTTTTCGATCATAACTTTGCAAACAGCAAATAGCCATATCAGAGGACGCGTCTTCTGATCTGGCTATTTGCTGTTTGTAGCAAGTGATAATAAAAAATATAAATTAAAATTTAAAATTTTGACTTACGCAAAATTTTGTGTAAGTAGTTTAGTAAAACGGGCCCCAGGTGCACATGGAATTTTGTACTCCAGACTTAATCCACTAGCCCGTGTCAAATTGTGGTGATATGAATAACATTCAGTGCTAGTTATAGTTGAATCTGTATCCTGACTGTTTTACTTTTGGTCTTGGTTTGTACTTAATTGAAGAAAATTCAAAATCAGAACCATTTTATAGCCAATTTGCTTTTTTTTTTTACTTAATACAACTTGTATGTAAGCAACAATATATTCCTACATTTTATAGTCGTTGCATCACATTAATAGTATTAATAATAATGATATTAATAACGACTTCATTTTAAGTGGATTCCATGATATTTGTTGTGTAAACCAATTTTCAATATGGTCCACATAACATTGAGAGGGTTAGTGACTTTTCATAGTATACAGTTAAACAGCAATACTCTGACTACTCAAAAAAGACTGCTTTCGTTTCAAAAACTGGTGCTTAAATCAGAATAAAAGTAAAGCAGAAAGCTCCTGAAGGAGCTTTCTGCTTTACTTTCATCCAGCTTTAAGTAGCCAATTACTTAAAAAAGCAGAAATTGATTTCTTTATTTCATGAGAATTTGCGATATGATCCAGGGTTCCAGATAAGGGGAGTCTTTCAAATATTAAATCTTAATTTCTGCATTAAACTTTATGGTGTTACTACTCATTAGAATCGTCTCTTCCAGATAATTCTAATGCATAGTTACACTATAATATTTGATGCTAAAATGAGTGAGAATACATTGGATTTGTTCTGTAACCCGGCGTCTGATCAGGCTCCAAACTGTTTGCCACCAAGATAAACATGAAATATCAGAATTGTCCAAAAGTTGTTCTTTTCTACGTTTTAGCCCTTTGCGTTTGCGTTTAAACGGGAAAGAATAACAGATTCTCCACTGTATGAAACGTGGTACAACAAAAATGGTCGTACGTCAAATCTTTAAAACACATCTAATTTCTGATTTCTCCATAGAATCCTGTCTTGTGACATCTCTTTGGAATAGTCTTTCCATGAATATTCCAAAGAGATGTCACAAGACAGGGTTAGATGGAGAAACAAATAATAATTGAGAATTTTAGAATCTGACTTTTGACAATATTTGTCATACGAAGTTTCGTAAACAGGCCCCTGGTCTTTATAAGTATTTGTAATATCACAGTGTTACTGTTATTATATCAGTCATATGGCTGTCTGACATACTTCTTGGGTCGATGAAATATTTAGAAGTAAGCAGTTATGGCTGAGAAGTGATGCACATCATACTTATATCACGGCCATAAATCTACCCGAGTCCATTTGCCCTGCATCATTTAACACAAGATTTCATCTCGGCTATTTACCTGCCCAGTATACTGAGTATACTGACAATTGGGTTAACCCATTACCCCATAAATATGCCTTTTTACACCTCTAGTTTATTCATACATTGAGTAAAATAGGTCCAATTTACACAATTATAGAAATGAACCTTAAAAAATATTTTCTATAATTATGGCAGATTTTTGCTTAAAGCAGGCTGAAAGTAAAGCAGAATGTACCCTAAGGTGCATTCTGCTTTACTTTCAACCTGCTTTAAGTAGTAACTTGTTTTAAAAACTAGAAACAGGCTATGGGGTAATGGGTTAAGCAGTCACTTAAAGTAAAGCAGAATGTGCCATAAGGCGCATTCTGCTTTACTTTCAGCCTGTTTTAAGCTACCATCTGCTAGGATATAGAATGTATTTCTTATGGTGCATATTCATGACTGTGTAAAGTGGAACTATTTTCTTCAGTGGGCATACTTATGAGGCATTTATGGGGGTTGTTAGCGGCGTGACGGATTAATGCAGAATGAAGGTAAATCGGAAAGCTCTTATCAGAGCTTTCACATTTACTTTTGTTCTTCAATAACTGGCATCTAGTCTTTAGTGGTCTACATTATTATTCAAAGAATGCCTTAACCCGTTACCCCATAGATATACCTTTTGACACCTTTCATTATTTTTTGACTGAAGAAAATAGTTTAATATGTACAAAATAAGAAATATAAATTACATTTCTAATATCCTAGCAGATAGTAGTTTAACCCTTTACCCCATAGCTTGTTCTAGTTTTGTAACCATGTGACAACGTTAAGCAGATTGAAAGTAAAGCAGTATGCCCCTTAAGGCACATTCTGCTTTACTCTCAGCCTGCTTTAAGCTACCATATGCTAAGATAAAGAAAATATTTCTTGTGGTGTATTTTCATGACTGTAATTTGGGACTATTTTCTTCTGTCGAGGATTTAAAGCAAATGCGTAAAACAGTGTATTTATGGGGCAATGGGTTAATTAAAGCAGGCTGAAAGTAAAACAGAGTGCATTCTGCTTTACTACCAACCTGTAGTCTCCTGCCTAAACACAAACTTTGGGATAATGAGTTACTACAGTAAAACCTCTCTATTACGACGACTGAATTACGTTAATTATTAGAGTCTTTTCGATAGGTGACCGCTTAAAGCAAGGTGACAGTGAAACAGAAAGCTCCTAAAGGAGCTTTCTGTTTCACTGTCACCTTGCTTTAAGCTTTCACCTGTCTATTAAACAATAAATTAGCCTCCGTTTTAGTGGTCATAATAGCGAGGTTTTACTGTATCTAGTGCAAACTTCCTACAAGTGGCCTTTCCATTAGCCAACCATATTCTTCTCCAGGCTTTTGATGAATATTGCATACCTAGCAAGCGATTTTGACAGAGATAAGCTAGCCCGGACCTTATCCTACACATTTCTCCGGGTAACTCCCATGCATCTTTGCAAGAAATTTACGCATGGCTGCATTATTAGGCCATTTCGTTCATATAATGAAAATTTTATTGGGTGTGTTGAACGTCAGTACAAAAAAATGTTTTGGTGTCCTTATAATATTAATAATTTGTTAAGTACAAACTACTGAAGTTGTGGCTACAGTCAAACATCACACACATCATCATGCATTATTACTACAGTCGAAACTCGATAATTCAAATTGGTGTTTCTATGTTTCTATCTATTACTTCTACGCCATCAATTCTGATGATTATGAGAAGGGGCACTTTTTAGGTGCACCAATGGGACTGTACCCGGCCGGTCACTTTATCCTGACACCGACGAACCAGTCGTAATGCTAACCCGAAATCCTGAGCGCCAAGGAGGGAAACCATTACTACCAATTTTCAAGTCTTTGGTTTAACCCGGCCGGGGATTGAACCCGCAACCTCCCACACTGCAAGCGGACGCTCTACCACTAAGCCACGTTGGTGTTAGTTTGAACATACCCATATTTCAAAGTTACGTTTTAACTTTGAAATACGGGTATGTCGACTTAAGCCAGATTGACTTATAGAAATTCATTTTATAAAATATATGTACTGGAAGATTAATTTAAGCAAGTTGGAAGTGTCAAGTCTCGACCTATTTCCAAAATGATAATGGTCATGGACTAACAATCACTTTTCTCCTGCCCATGAATGTTCAAATCCCAGTCGCATGAAGTTTTTGGGTGCGCCATGGTGGCACAAGAATTGGAACAACTGCAATATACACCTTGCATGATCATAGAACAGAACAGAACAGATGTTTTATTTGACTTAAGCATACAAGCTCATCGTCATAACATATATACATAATAACATAAAACTGATGGTACTAAAATTATGGATACAAGGCATGTTTAACAGAAAGGTCAACATGGACCAGTATCACGGATCATAAGAGGATACTAATAGGAGTTCAATATAGGAATAAACAACATCTTTTTGACGTTCATGACGGTATGACTACATTAGCTTCGCAGGGGGTAAGTTTCGTAAACGCCCAAAGGGCGTTTTCGTTAAACTTACCCCCGAAGCTAATGTAGTCATACCGTCATGAGCGGCAAAGAGATGTTGTTTATTCCTTATATTTATATTTATATTTTCTGTCTTGTCAATTTCATGTGTTTATTGGCCAGATTTGTTTTTCTGTATAAGAATTTATCATATACCGGTCAAAGAGGTTTGATAGATGTAATGTCGATGTAATAGCCATTTCAGTTTCTAAATATGGTGAGAAAGTAGTCCCAACTACATGTACTGTAACTGTATTAAAAATTCAGGATTTTTTCCAGTAAACTTTCTCTCTGTGAATGGAAAAGACTTACAAGGCAAACATATAACAGTGCAACTTGAATATCTATTGCCAAAGCACATTCTAAAAATACAGGTCACGGTTGTTTTCTTAACCCATTTACACACATAAGAACGCGATGGCAACGACCTATGGGTCTGTATCACTCCGCTAGCGTCATATGACAGTCGACCAATGGGAGCTTAGTGTTAAGTGCCCGATGTAGTCTATTTTAAGAAGTCCACGAATAGCACGGGGGAAATCCGAACTGGCTAGAACCAGTTTCGAATTGTAGGTTCATCGGCAGATGTACTGCATATTTTTTTATAGGATTACATAAAGGCTTTACAGGGTGAATGTAAATATTGTAATATGATGTTCAATTCTCTGATTTTCCAGAAGGGATTAACTTTCTGAATCCATATCCCATATTTTTATAACTCTATTAAGAACTTTTGTGGGGGTATACTGGAATCATTCCATCAATCTGTCCGTTCTTCTGAGTGCATAAATCGATACATGTGTGGCCAAAATAACTAGCCACATAAGTGAAAAACATTAACCCATTACCCCATAGCATGTTTCTAGTTTTGAAAACAGATGACTACTTAAAGCAGGGTGAAAGTAAAGCAGAATGCGCCTTAGGCGCATTCTGCTTTACTTTCACCCTGCTTTAAGTGACATTCTACTTGAATATAGAAAATATTGCTTTTGGTATACATTAATGACTATATAAAGGGGAACTATTTTCTTAAGCGGAGGAATAAGTTATACGCATAAAAAGGTGTGTTTATGAGGTAATGGGTTAACCAGACAATCTCTTGAGACAATAGCCTAACCATTTCTTGTGTAACAGTGGAGAATCTGTTATTCTTTCCCGTTTAAACGCAAACGTACGCAAACGCAAAGCACTAAAACGTAGAAAAGAACAACTTTTGGACAATTCTGATATTTCATGTTTATCTTGGTGGCAAACAGTTTGGAGCCTGATCAGACGCCGGGTTACCCGGCGTCTGATCTGGCTCCAAACTGTTTGCACTGCAAATAATAGTTTTAGCGTAAACGCGTTTATTGGGAAAGAATAACAGATTCTCCACTGTATTAACATGGCTATTATTGAGAGAAGGGTTGACAGGATTGAAGTTAGCTTCTGGATCATTGTATTCCAAAGTTAGAGCAACAAGATATTTTGTTTATGTGGCTAATGGCTCAGGACTGCCATAAGTTGACATGAAAAATCCTAAGATTTCCAAAGTTGCATTTTTCAAGTGCGATTTTACGAATCGTACCTTTATTCCATAACATGTTTCTTGTTTTATTGACAAGCGACTTCTTAAAGTAGGCTGTAAGTAAAGCAGAATGCGCCTTAAGGCGCATTCTGCTTTACTGTCAGCCTGCTTTTAAGCTACCATGTACTGGTAAAAAATCCAAAGATTTAGGAAAAATCCAGAGAAATGGCAGCCCTGATGGCTTGCTACACAAATAAAAATGATAAAAAGAAATAGCCACATAAGAAAAAGGTTGTGTGTCAGTCCGTATGTAGATTGAATTTTGCCCGGAAGTCCGTTTGTAGATTGAATTTTGCCCGGAGCTTTACTCTTTGTCATCTTTCAACAGAAGATTTTTAAATTGTGAATTATTGTTGATCACCATCTGAAGCTGTGGTGTGGATTCATCATTTTGTTCTTGAATTATTTCCCCTTTTGTAGTTGAAGACAACTTTAACAACATTGAAGATTGTTTAGTCAACACCATCAAGTATGGAAAGTTCAGCTTATGGGTATTGTGGCAATGACAAACAAGAAATATCTTCAAAAAAGATATTCCGTCGGAAGTTAAAGTTTATTTTTGGAGTGAACACTATTGAGTATTCATTATATAAACTTAATACAGGAATTATAAACAAGTTAGCCCAGTGTATAATTCCGTGCTTAAAATATCTGTTCAAATTTGGTCAGCACAGCCTTGAACGCTATAATGGAGGTATATGGAAAATGTATTGGTGGTCTCTGACCTCTAGGCATTCGTCCGATGAGAGTGCTGCAGTTCAAGCAAGCTGTCATTGACCAAGATTTCAGATCATTACTGATTGGTTAAATCGTTTCAACCAGTAGGTTAAAAGAGATAACATTCCCGGGCGGGAAAAATAACTGAAACTGTTTTACTTATAAGGATTCAGGTTACAAAAATCTGTGCATCAGCTGATTAAAGAAGTCACAAAAATATATATTGGCCTTGTCAAGTTTGAAAACTTTGAAATCTTATTGAAGGAAACATCTCAAGTCCTTAGGTAATTAAGAATTCAACCCAGTTCTCCATAGGTTCACACTTTTACGCATTTGATGTATTCCTCCATTGAAGAAAATAGTTCCACTTTATACAGTCATGAATAAGATCCATAAGGAATATTTTCTTTGTGCTAGCAAAGGGTGACTTATAGCAGTCTGAAAGTAAAGCAGAATGTGCCTTAACCCATTACCCCATACATACGCCTTTTTACGCCTCTAAATTATTCCTCCATCGAAGAAAATAGTTTCTATTTAAACAGTTATGAATATGTATCATAAGAAATATTTTCTATATTGTAGAAGATGTTAACTTAAAGCAGGCTGAAAGTAAAGCAGAATGCGCCTTAAGGCACAATCTGCTTTACTTTCAACCTGCTTTAAGCGGTAACCTATCTTCAAAACTAGAAAAAGGCTATGGGGTAAGGGGTTAAGGCATATTCTGCTTTACTTTCTGCTGTCTGTCTCCATTTAAGTCCAAAACAAGAAACAGACTATGGGGTAAAGGGTTAATTACAGCTGGGCAATGTCTTTGAGAGGCACTGCTACAGTGGAGAATCTGTTATTCTTTCCCGTTTAAACGCAAACGTACGCAAACGCAAAGCACTAAAACATAGAAAAGAAAAACTTTTAGACAATTCTGATAATTCATGTTTATCTTGGTGGCAAACAGTTTGGAGCCTGATCAGACGCCGGGTTACCCGGCGTCTGATCTGGCTCCAAACTGTTTGTATTGTAAATAATAGTTTTAGCGTAAACGCGTTTATTGGGAAAGAATAACAGATTCTCCACTGTAGTTAAACAATTTGGAACTTTTCAACATAAGATAAATAGTCAAGAAGATTAACCCATTACTCCAGACAGGTGACCACTTAGAGCAGTCTGAAATTAAAGCAGGTGGCTCCTTCAGGAGTCTTTTGCTTTACTTTCAGCTTGTTTGCTTGCTTTATATCTGCTTAGATATAGGAAATATTTCTTATTTTTCATATTCATGACTGCATAAAGTGGAACTATTTTCTTCAGTTGAGGAATGAATTAAAGGCATAAAAAGGTGTATTTATGGAGTAATGGGTTAACAACTCAACAACGTTTTTTTTCTGGTCATCAGTAAGTTCATATTCGTGTTCTTTTTCCGTACAAAAATAAAAGAAAATTGTAACACATTAATAATAGCAAAATGAACCCTTTCAATTTGGAATAAAAAGAAGCTCCCATTTAAACTATTTGGGTATAACTTGGTGTGGTTTTGTCATGTATAACATACAACATAACATTAGACAACATGCTCTTGGGGCCCAGAGAGTGTTACTCTTTAATACCAATATCCTGTTTCTTGTTTAGAAGACAAGTGATCACTTACAGCAGGTTGAAAGTAAAGCAAGTGATCACTCTTCTAGGAGAAGAACCAAATAAGCTTTTGCTTTCGTTCTCATCCTAATGTATATCCATGTGTTGTTCATAAAAGTTGTATAAATTATGAAATAAAATATGTTTAAACTAAGTGATCACTTAAAGCAGGTTGAAAGTAAAGCAGAAAGTGCCTGAAGGCGCATTCTGCTTTACTTTCAGCCTACTTATAGCTGCCGTCTGCTAGATATAAAAAATATTTCTTTATATTCATGACTGTATAGAGTGGAACTATTTTCTTCAGTGGAGGACTAACCTAAAGCCCTATTTATGGATAAAGGGTTATCTCCTCTCCTGTCTCATTGCAGATGTCCGTTCATCCAGTAATGGCAGGCCGCAGTTGAATTAATCAGGGGTAGAATGCCCTTTGAAATTGAAAGTTTCAAAGCGCTGACATCTTTAATGCAATTATGATTAAAACTCATTGAGGTGTGATGTAATAAACCTGAGAGAAAGTTGCGTTTCAGGTTTTGCTATAGTGCGTTGACTGACGTAGGTTGACCAGAGATGGTGGCTGGGGCGGGTTAAGTATCAGCCGTGCTTGGCTAGTCGCTTTGTGATACCATCGCTGTCTGGGCTTATAGCTGTAGGCGGAAAACTTATACACTAATAACTCTCTAATACGACCACTCATATATAAACCTCTTCTGGTGTTTAGTACAGGTTGATGCTTAAAGCAGGGTGAAAGTAAAGCAGAAAGCTCCCTTTGGGAGCTTTCTGCTTTACTTTAATCCTGCTTTAAATAACTTGTTGTATTTTTTAAATAACAAAAATGGGCTGTCTATTGAGTTGTCATATTAGCGAAGTTTTGCTGTTAATTCATTACATTATTTACAGTGCATTACGTGGTATGAGTAAGAGTTTTAATCTGTTTGGATCTAGATTGGCTGGTCTATAACCAACTATTACATGATGCATAAATGCCCTACTTCAAAAAACACACCTCCCATTAAACAAGAGGTTAAAAAGCCCCGAATTCAATTACTAATATTTTTGGCCAGTAAGATCTTTTGATTTGACTATCATTTTAACTGTTCTACCACTGAATATTGATACATAAAATTTACCCGCTATCGTCTGAACCACAGGGCCCCGACACGATTATTTTTTAGGGGAAAAAATTGTCAGAAAGTATATATAGAGACAAGGGGTACAACTGATTTTCAGTATATTCTCACCCCACCTCGACAAAACAGGGCATATCATGAATAAATATTGATGAAACGACACCCTTTTTGCATTTCTGTCTAGCTAATATGATACCCTTCCATAAAAACATAACATAAAACCAACTGTAAGCATGCAATTTTAACAGTAACTGCGTCCACTCACTGAAATCACCGATTTTCGGAAAACGGGACAGGTGTTCGTTCATAGCCAACACAGCATTAGACACCTCTGTACGCTTGTTTAGGCGGTATTTTCGAGCATTACAGTAATACAGTTCCATAGATATCAATTTTGACACATATAAAAGCTGATTTGTACTCAAATCATTGCCATACCATCAACAAATTTGCATGTTTTCATCGGCAGTAAAGTTATTCTTGTACATGTAAGCTTTTTTGGTACGGCAATTATTTAAGAAGAAATCAGCTTTGATCGGTGTCAAAAATGTATATCTATGCAACTGTATGACTGTCATGTTCGATATTACCGCCTAAACAAGCGTGCAGTAGTGGCCAATGACTGTAATGCTCGAAAATACCGCCTAAACAAGCGTACAGTAGTGACCAATGCTGTGTTAGCTATGAACGAACACCTGTCCCGTTTTCCGAAAATCGATGATTTCAGTGAGTGGACGCAGTTACTGTTAAAATTGCATGCTTACAGTTGGTTTTATGTTATGTTTTTATGGAAGGGTATCATATTAGCTAGACAGAAATGCAAAAAGGGTGTCGTTTCATCAATATTTATTCATGATATGCCCGGTTTTGTCGAGGTGGGGTGAGAATATACTGAAAATCAGTTGTACCCCTTGTCTCTATATATACTTTCTGACAATTTTTCCCCTAAAAATTAATCGTGTCGGGGCCCTGTGGTCTGAACTATTATATTGGTTAATAGAATAAGGTAAACAAATTTCATAGGAATCAGTGCAGAGTCCTTTCAAATAGATCCTTTAACCCATTACCCAATAGCCTTTTTAGCTCACTTGAGCTAGCTCAGGTGAGCTTTTGCAATCCTTGAATGTCCGGCGTCAACAATTTTAGTGTTTACACTCTAGAGGCCACAATATTTATCCAATCTTTCTCCAACTTGCTCAGATGGCATATTGCCATAAGAGTTCGGATGAGTTCGATTATGGTTGAAATCAGACAAATAGGTCAAGAGTTATTTACCTTTGAATTGCTGAAAATGCCCTATTTAACAGTGTTTACACTCTAGAGGCCACAATATTTATCCAATCTTTCTAAAACTTGCACATATTGTATATGACCATAAGAGTTCAAATGAGTTTGATTATGGTTGAAATCGGACAAATAGATTAACAGTTGTCTACCTTTGAACTGCTAAAAATGCCATATTTAGCGGTGTTTACACGGTAGAGGCCACAATTTTTATCCAATCTATCTCAAACTTGCTCAGATTGTATATGATTATAAGAGTTCAGATGAATTTGATAATGGTTGAAATCAAACCAATAGGTTGAATGTTATCTACCTTTGAATTGCTGAAAATGTCATACTTAACAGTGTTTACACTCTAGAGGCCACACATTTTATCAAATCTTTCTTAAACTTGCTCAGATTGTATATTACCATAAGACTTTGGATGAGTTCGATTCTGGTAGTAATCTGATCAATAGGTCAAGAGTTATCTACCTTTGAATTGCTGAAAATGATAAATTTAACAATGTTTACACTCTAGAGGCCACAATATGTATCCAAACTTTCTCAAACTATCCCAGATTGTATATGACCATAAGAGTTAAATAAAAAAGTGATTATGGTTCAAATCGGACCTATAGATCAAGAATTATCTACCTCTGAATTGCTGAAAATGCCATATTTTACAGTGTTTACACTCTTGCAACTACAGTTTTTAATGGATTTTGATTATACTTGCACACAAAGTAAATAGCTATACATTCTCGAAGGAGTGCAATTATTGTTGAAATCTAATCATTGTAGCAATAGTTATCTGCCCTTGATATACTTTGAAATGCTAGAAAAGGCTTCATTTCAGAAAGGTAAAGCTATCAGGCTTCAGTACAACACGTGAGCGATATCAGGGCCTTCAGGCCCTCTAGTCTTGTTTTGAAGACAGGTGACCACCTAAAGCAGGTTTAAAGTAAAGCAGAATGCTTCTTAACGCATATTCTGCCTTTATTTTCAACTAGCTTTAAAGGGACTCGCAACCGGATGGTGTACTTGTCAAAATAAAATAAAATACTCAAATAAAAGCAAATTTGTGGCATTTTTTGGCTTCTGCCATTAAAGAAATATGATCAGTCCAAAAAAAGTCTCAAGAATCGTCACCGAATCTTAGATTTTTAGATATTTTCCATCGTTTTTCTATACCGACTAGTAGACGGTATAGTTGTTGTTGTTGTTGCTTCTCTACACGGGCTCAGACATAAACACGAGCCGAATTACGAAGTTGTATGCACTTTCGATCGCTACACATTGAAATACGTTAAATCAGGAGCTCTTATATTTAATTTAATCTCCCTGGTTAAATCGATCCGAGATAAACGGATAGTTCCGTGGTCCATTGGTCTAAGCGGTTTCCCCTATTTTGTCTTCTGTCCGCCAATGCCGGGCCCCGGGTTCGAATCCCACCAGAGACCAATATTTTTTTTATTGAAATGCATTTTTTTAAACAGAATTTCTTATCCTAAACTAATTCTTTACCATTTATATAAGCGTTTGACACATATTTACAAATTACTATTTTTTAATGCACCATCTGGTTGCGAGTCGCTTTAAACTATAATCTGCTAGGATATGGAAAATATTTCTTATGATACATATTAATGACTGTATAAATTGGAACTTTTTCTTCAATGGAGGAATACATTAAAGTTTTAAAAATGTGTACATGCATCTATGGAGTAAGCTCATTGGGTTAAGCTTCATCTGCTAGGATATAGCAAATATTTCTTAGGATATAGTCATATTTATGACTGTATAAAGTGGAACTATTTTCTACAGGAAGGAGTAAATAAAGGCATAAAAAGGTGTATATATGGTGTAATTGGTTAACCCAATACCCCATACTTATGCCTTTTTACGCTCCTAATTTATTCTTCCTCTGAAGAAAATAGTTCAAATTTATACTGTTACAAATTAGAATCATAAGAAATATTTTCTATATTCTAGCAGATAAAAGCTTAAAGCAGGCTGAAAGTAAAGCAGAATGCGCCTTAAGGCGCATTCTGCTTTACTTTCAGCCTGCTTTAAGTGGTCAACTATTTTCAAAATTAGAAACGATCTATGGGGTAATTGGTTAAACAAAGACGAAGGAAAGAGACACTACATATCTGACCCTTTCCTATGTCATAATATACAAGGTTGACAAATCGTTGCATAACTCCACTGAACTGTGCAAAGTCAGTACTCATTGGCTACCAGACCAGACAAAAAGTGGGCTTTGGTAATAATTGTCAGATCATAAAACCCGAGATAAATTGATAGATAATATGAGCCGAAAATGCGAAATGTAGCACCTGCCCGTCAAAAAAAATTACTTAAGTCTCCGAAATCTGTGTGAATGTCATAATTGTGATGGGTTATATTGATCTGTATTTCAAAGAGCCCGGGCCCAATTTTTATGGCCTTTTGAGCTGGTACTAACTGAGATGGAAGGGCTGATTCAGTATCTGTCTGTCAGATTTCTTTTTGCTCCCATTATGGCCATTAACATATTGGACCCTAGCGACGAGTATACTCATCATGAACAAATCATATACATATCAAGAGTACAATTGTCCTGTGCAAACAGTGTTGATCCTGGTCAGAGGGCTCCTTCAGGAACCCTCTGATCAGGGTCTTCACTGTTTGTCAATTTGTAAAATATTGTTAAATCACCCTATATTTTTTTTTTTAAAAATGGACTAAAATTAACTGTAAATTTGAATTCATGTCCATATAAAAATTCAGGGGTGAATGAGTTAATGGTATGAATTTACAATATAACCATTCTATTGCAAACTTTCAAAAGATGACATTTAAATTATACCCGTATGTGTACAAGACATGTGAATACTTAAAGCAGGCTGATGGGAATGCAGAAAGCTCCTTTCAGGAACTTTCTGCATTTCCATCAGCCTGCTTTAAGTTGCAAACAGTTTCCGTAAAAATGGACAATAGACAACTTTCTGTGGGGTTGTATCAAAGGAGTTTCACTGTATACTGTTAAACCCGGCTGTTACAGCAATGAATATACAGTAAACCCTAGCTATTACGACAAATAGTACTCAATTAAAATCTGTGAATACAACCACAAAGACTCATTAGATTGTGTTAACCTGGTACTGCTAGCTTTAAGCAGGGATAAAAGTAAAGCAGAAAACTCCTGTAGAGCTTTCTACTATACATTCATCTTGCTTTAACTCTTTCCTCCCTGAAACTTTAAATGGACAATTCCAGTTTCGATTTTTGTCTAGTCCATTTCTGGCTTTTAAGAGTTGTTTTTGTCAATTTTGGCATTACTGACAAACAGTGAAGACCCTGATCAGAGGGCTCCTTTCGGAGCCCTCTGATCTGGGCCTTCACTGTTTGCACAGAACAAATGTATTATTCACATGTACACTGTTTGAAATGACGCCTATAGGCGGGACTAGGGTTCAAAGGGTTAAGCATCAACCAGGTCCTGCTAAAGATACAGCAATAACCTTTGTTCATGTATTATTTTATTACTTCAGTACAGTAAGGCCTTGCTTTAAGACTTCTCAAAGCGGCTTAAAGCAGGTCAGAAAATAGCAGCATAATTGTGTGTAAAAAGGAGGTTCTTATTGACATGAGAAATATTTTCCATATCCTAGTAGGTTATAGCTTATAGCAGCCTGAAAGTAAAGCAGAATGTGCCATAATGCGCATTTTTTTTCTGCTATGTCCGTTTCAAGTTTTATTATGACAAGATAAACTGATCTCATCAGGTGCCATATAGTTTTAGATGTTTGAGAAATGTAATACATTTTAAGGGTATTGATAGATACTATTGATGAAAGGTAATTTTAAGAGCGTGGCACAGTGCTACATTAATGAAAGTGTAACAGTTTTCTCTTATCAACAGAGAGCACTATGGTGATCTTTGAGTGACAGCTGTTGGTTTTATCTGCCTAATGTCCGGCAATGGTATTGTTGTTCAACCTTTATGATTCTTGGGACCTCCGTAGCTTAGTGGTTATAGTCACTGGGACTGACTATTACTTATCTCCTGACTGCTGTTTGTTCGAATTCTCTTGCTTATCCCATTTCCCCATAAATACGCCTTTTTACGCCTTTAGCTTATTCCTTAACTGAAAAAAGTTCCAATTTATACAGTTATGAATATGTGTGATAAGAAATCGTTTCTATATTCTAGCAGATGAAAGCTTAAAGGGACTCGCAACCGGATGGTGTACTTGTCAAAATAAAATAAAATACTCAAATAAAAGCAAATTTGTGGCATTATTTGGCTTCTGACATTAAAAAAATATGATCAGTCCAAAAAAAGTCTCAAGAATCGTCACCGAATCTTAGATTTTTAGATATTTTCCATCGTTTTTCTATACCGACTAGTAGACGGTATAGTTGTTGTTGTTGCTTCTCTACACGGGCTCAGACATAAACACGAGCCGAATTACGAAGTTGTATGCACTTTCGATAGCTCCACATTGAAATACGTTAAATCGATCCGAGATAAACGGATAGTTCTGTGGTCCATTGGTCTAAGCGGTTTCCCCTATTTTGCCTTCTGTCCGCCAATGCCGGGCCCCGGGTTCGAATCCCACCAGAGACCAATATTTTTTTTTATTGAAATACATTTTTGTTAAACAGAATTTCTTATCCTAAACTAATTCTTTACCATTTATATAAGCGTTTGACACATATTTACAAATTACTATTTTTAATGCACCATCTGGTTGCGAGTCGCTTTAAAGCAGGCTGAAAGTAAAGCAGAATGTGCCTTCTGGCACATTCTGCTTTACTTTCAACCTGCTTTAGGTGGTCAACTGTCTTCAAAACTGCCAGTTTGTGTCTGAAACAGATCTTTAAGGGGTTCTGGAATTTTCCTCCACCTGTAGTTGGCCGGACATCCCAATATGACTGAAATACTGCTAAAAGCAACATAAAATCATAAATCAAATCAAAATCAAATCCTGGTCTGAGCACTTCACATTTTACATGTGGGGAAACCTTCAAGCTGGCTTGTGGAAGGTCTGTGGTTCAGCCCAGTTGTCGATTTGTACCTGAAACAATGCATAAAGGGATTATTGGGTCTTTTTACACTTTTAATTTATTGCTCCACTGAAGAAAATACATGAAATTCCAATTGATAGTCATAAATATGTATTATAAGAAATATTTTCGATATCCTAGTAGGTTATGATTAAAACAGCCTGAAAGTAAAACAGAATGCCATAAGGCGCTTTCTGCTTTACCTACAACCTGCTTTGATTGGTCGCATGTCTTCAAATCTAGAAATGGGCTATAGGTTAAACTGTCATCTGTCGTAAAGAGAACTCAACACTGTCAATAAACTGTAATGATCATTTAACACAGGTTAAATGTAGATCTAGTATACATGTACAGTAGAACCTCTCTATTACGACCGCTAAAATGAAAACTAATTGTCTGTATAAAAGACAGGTGACAGCTTAACTCTTTCCTCCCTGAAACTTTAAATGGACAACTGCAGTTTCCATTTAAGTCTAGTCCATTTCTGACTTTTAAAGGTTGTTTTTGACAATGTTTTGCATTATGACAAACAGTGAAGACCCAGATCAGAGGGCTCCATAAGGAGCCCTCTGATCTGGGTATTCACTGTTTCCATAGGACAAGTGCACTTTTCACATGTATACTGTTTGAAAAGGACGCTTATATGTGGGACTAGGGTTCAAAGGGTTAAAGCAATGTGAAAGTGAAACAGAAAGCTCCTATTGGAGCTTTCTGTTTCACTTTCACATTGCTTCAAGCAGCCATCTGTCTTAAACGACAAATATTTGACACAATTTTATGGTCGTAATAGAGAGGGTCTACTGTAGTTAATAAGTTTTGGCCAAGAAACAAATTTCTGTCGAGATACTATATATACAGGATAATTTGGTTTTTGTAGTGTTAAAATTTCCCTATTTAGCATGAATTAAAAGAAGTCGGAAGTGATTTATAGCATCATGTACCCAATGCATTAGCCATCAGAAAAAAAGTATCATAAAAAGTACTTAAAAGTACATAGCCAATTAAATGCCCTTATAGTCTTTCGATCCATTTGAAAGTGTATTCAAAACTTTTAACAAACTGTGTTGACCCAGAACAGATTCCCAGTGACTATGGATACTCAGCGTTTGTCTATTTGATTGTATATCTACAGTTATAGATAAGACATTAATTGATACATGTATATGACATTTTCATCAAACAATAATTATTTTAAGATTGAAAGGGTTATTTCCTAATATGCTATGCACGGCTTGGCTAACATTTTCAAACAGATTGGATCCAGATCAGACACTGCATAATGCAGTGTCTGATCTGTATCCAAACTGTTTGATACCCACATTTTTCTTTTCTTTGCTTTTAAAAAATAAAAAAATTATTTTGAAATATTTTCAATGGACAATATATTTGAAGCGGATGACATTTCAGCATGGTATATGTGTAAAAGGATATAGGTTTGTCAGTATGTCATAAAGTCTGTTTAGTGTTAAATCTGATGTAAAAGTTTTGACTGATACATTGACCCCTCTGCAGTTCATTTAAAATATAGGACACATGGAGCATATTTTAGTTTATGTTGAATAGCTAGCCAAATTCGAAAATTTAACCCTTTCCCCCAAAGAAGCACCTTTAACCCTTTACCTCATAGCCTGTTTCTAGTTTTGGAGACAGGTGACCACTTAAAGCAGGTTAAAAGTAAAGCAGAATGTGCCTTAATTCTGCTTTACTTTCAGCCTGCTTTAAGCTAAAATCTGCTAGGATATATAAAATATTTGTAATGGTTATTGTTCATGAGAGTATAAACTGGAACTATTTTCTTCAGCGGAGGAATTAATTAAATACGCTAAAAGTCGCTTCTATGGGGGAAAGGGTTAAAAGCATATAGTTTATACCTCCCCTGAAGAAAATGTTTCAATTTATGAAGCCCTGAATATGTATCATAAGAAATTTTATTATATATTCTTGCAGATGGTAGCTTAAAGCAGAATGAAAGTTCCTTAAGGTGCATTCTGCTTTACTTTCAGACTGCTTTAAGCTACAGTCTTCTAGGATATAGAAAATGTTTCATATTGGACATATTAAAGACTTTAAATTGGAACTATTTTAAAAGGTGTATTTATGAGGTAATGAGTTAAAGCAGGCTGAATGTAAAACAGAATGCCCCTTTTGACCTATTCTGCTTTACTTTCAACCTGCTTTAAGTGGCCTGTCTTCAAAATTAAAACATTCCATGGAGTAAAGGGTTAACAGATAAGTTCTAGTTTATTGTTGACTATTAAGTTCTAGTAATATTGTTAGTATAAAAGTAATACTTAGATCACATGATACAAGTTATTTTCAGTAATTATTCTTTATATTTTCAGATCAAGGTCAAGGTCTAGATCAAGATCGAGGTCAGGTTCAAGGTCAGGTGGAAAACGAAAGATTGTGGACTACTAATTACACAGATATAGACTGAGATAATGTGCTTGATTAGTGTTATTAACAGGCAGATATAAGCTTGAAAACTGTTCCAAAACAACCAATAGTGTTTTTCTACTGATAGGATTTTCAATATTTACAACCCATTACCCCATAAATACGCCTTTTTACGACTTTAATTTATTCCTCCACTACAGAAAAAAGTTCCCTTTTATACCTTCTTGGATACTTTCCATAAAAAATATTTTCTTTATCCTAGCAGATGGTAGCTTAAAGCAGACTGAAAGTAAAGCAGAATGTGCCTTTGGGCACATTCTGCTTTACTTTCAACCTGCTTTCAGTGGTTCCCTGTTTTCAAAACATGAAACGGGCTATAGGCTAATGGGTTAAGACAAATTTTTGCTTAAAGCAGGCTAAAGTAAAGCAGAAAGCTCTTACATTCAGGGTGTAGGAGGTTTCCTATGGTTCTTAACCCTTTACTTCATAGATATGTATTTTTACGCATTTGATTTATTTCCTTCACTGAAGGAAACAGTTCCAGTTTAAACTGAAGTATATGTCTCATAAAAAATATTTTGTTTATTCTCGCAGGTGATAGCTGAAAGCAGGCTGAAAGTAAAGCAGAATGTACCTTCAGGTGCATTCTGCTTTACTTTCAACCAGCTGTAAATGGTTATCTGCCTTTAACCCATAACCCCATAAATATGCCTGTTTACACCTAATTTATTTCTATATTGAATGAAACAGTTCCAATTTATACATTACAAATATTGCAGAATAAGAAACTATTTCCATATCCTAGCAGATGGTAGCTTAAAGCAGGCTGAAAGTAAAGCAGAATGTACCTTCAGGTGCATTCTGCTTTACTTTCAACCTGCTGTAAGTGGTCATCTGTCTTTAAAATGAGAATCAGGCTATGGAGTAAAATGTTAATCAGAACATGATAGAAACTTCAGAGGGAGGTTTCTGCTTTTCTTTAAGCCTGCTTTAAGCAACCACCTGTTTTAAATATTGAAAAGCAGCGGTGGGGATAGGGTTAACTCATTACCCAATAAACATGCCTTTTCAAGCCTTAAATTTATTCTTCAACTGAAAAAAATATTTCCAATTAGTATAGTCAATGAATTTGTATTGATCACAAGCTGTATTTGTATATTCTAACAGATGGTAACTTAAAGCAGGCTGAAAGTAAAGCAGAATGCGCCTCAAGGCGCATTCTGCTTTACTTTCAACCAGCTTTAAGTGGTTATCTTAAAAAAATTGAAACAGGCTATGGGATAATTGGTTAATTTGAAAATTTAGGTATAACACATTTCTGGATATTGGAAGGACAGTTGCTAGCCTAGTAAAGGTTAGAAATATGACTGCAAAGAAACCAATGACATAGAAAACCTATGGACGAAGCATACCAATAGTAATACAGAGACTTTACCGGGTCAAAACATACAACTTTCCTGGTTGAAGAGTCAACATGCCATTGGAATAGATTGCAAGTCTTTCTAGATGTCTGTGAAATATAAAATGTGAATTAATCAACTAAATGCTTAATAATACTAATGTACAGTGAAATACTGCTTTTATGCTGACCTTTTCAGTGATCTAGAGACACTTTCTAACCATTTACTTCTTACCTTTATTCCAGTGTTTGTGACAGTGTTTAAGCAGTTTGAAAGTAAAACAGAAAGTAACCCATTTGTTTCATTTAACAAACAATCAAATTATGCTCACAGTTACCTGTTATGATGCACAGGCGCTCAATTAAGATGCCAGGGGTCGTGAGGTTGATCCCCTGCCAGACTAAGTCCAGGGCTCCAGATAAGGGGAGTATTTCAAAAACTAAAATCTTTATTTCTGCTTTAAACCCTATGGTGTCACTACTCATTAGAATCGTCTCGAAGAGACGATTCTAATGAGTAGTAATACCATAGGATTTGATACTGAAATAAGTGAGAAAATGTTGGATTTCTGCAGTTTACTCCCTCTTATCTGGAGCCCTGTAAGTCCTTCAGATGAGACTTTATAAACCGAGGTCCAATGTATCAGTGCTTTGCACTGGACATCTAAAATAACCAGAGAACTCTGTGGATAATAAGAGAAGGGCGTCACGCAGGTAAATACTGAAAGTAAAACAGAAGCTCCTGAAGGAGCTTTCCGCTTTTACTTCAGCCTGCTTTAACCCTTTCCCCCATAGAAGCGCCTTTTAGCGCATTAAGTTTATTCCTTCACTGAAGAAAATAGTTCCAATTTATACATTCATAGATATGTATCATGCAAAATATTTTCTATATTCTAGCAGATGATAGCTTAAAGCAGGCTGAAAGTAAAGCAGAATGCGCCTCAAGCGCATTCTGCTTTACTTTCAGCCTGCTTTAAGTGGACACCTATTTTCAATACTAGAAACAGGCTATGTGGGAAAGGGTTAAGCATCCACCTGGCTTAAACACTGAAACAAGCAATGAGGAAAGGGTTAACTTGAATTATGTTGACAGCGTCATTATTTTAATTTTGAGATGTCATAACAGGGTATTACTGTAATGAGCTTATGGTCCACATATGCTGATGATATCCCATTAACCCTTTCTCCCATAGAAGCACCTTTTAGCACATTCATTCAATTTATTCCTCCCCTGAAGAAAATAGTTCCAAATTTTACAGTCATGAATATACATGTATGATGATGTACCATCAGAATTATATTATCTTTATTCTAGCAGGTGGTAGCTTAAAGCACACGGAAAGAAAAGCAAAATGTTCCATAAGGCCATTCTGTTTTACTTTCAATCTGCTTTAACTCTTTGAACCCTAGTCCCCCATATAGGCGTCCTTTTCAAGCAGTGTACATGTTAATAGTACACCTGTCCTATGCAAACCGTGAAGACCCAGATCAGAGGGCTCCGAAAGGAGCCCTCTGATCAAGGTCTTCACTGTTTGTCATAATGCCAAACATTGACAAAAACAACTATTAAAAGTCAGAAATGGGCTAGACTAAAATGGAAACTGGAATTGTCCATTTAAAGTTTTAGGGAGGAAAGAGTTAAGTAGTCACCTATTTTCAAAAGAAGCAAAAGGCTATGGGGTAAAGGGTTAACATATTCAATCCCAATCCATGAGCATATGAGCCGTGTCATGAGAAAACCTGACTTATTGCATTTCAAACAATGTAGATCAAGGCCAGTCGCCATGTCAAAGACGCGTCGACTGACCTTGATCTACACTGCAAACTCTCATATGCATCTTGGTATTTAATGTATCTGTATCATATACAGTTTTAGGCAGTGTAAACCAAATTCAGATACAGAGTCTGGGATGACAACGGTGCTTGGTCTGTATAATGTTGCAATGCAATAAGGCTGGTTTTGTCATGGAACTTAGTTAGTCAATTTGTTTGTATGGCAGTCTGTTCATGATCATATGGGGGTATATTTCATGTATATACAGTCCAAACTCAATACTTTAACCTCGAGGTAGTCAAAAAATAAGACATGTTTTAACTTTGAAATACAGGTAATGTTTGAACTCAGCAAGATCGAATTATAGATGTTCTACTTACAAACTATTGATACAATCAATTTAAGTGAGTTCCAAGTATCTAGTTTCTACTGTATTTGCTTATACGGGACAGAAAAAAGCAGCCATGGTGTCCACTTAATAAATGGCATGATTATATTGTTAAAGGCAAGCAACTGCTGAAAGCAGGATGATAGTAAAGTGGAAAGCTTCTAAGGGAGCTTTGAACTTGGACAATAACCCTAGTACATGTCTCATAGTTATAATGCTTTGTGCTCAATCAGAGATCATTCTTAACCCATTACCCTTTATCTAGTATTGAAGATAGGCGACCACTTAAATTAGGTTGAAAGTAAAGCGGAATGCAACTTAAGGTGCATTCTGCTTTACTTTCAGCCTACTTTAAGCTATAATGTGCTAGAATATAGGAAATATTTTTGATGTAACATATTCCCGACTGTTTAAAGTGGGACTAATTTCTTCAGCGGATGAATAAATTAAAAGCTTAAAAAGGTGTATTTATGAGGTAATTGGTTAAGCATTACATTGGTCAGATTTGAGCAGAATGCTCAAATCTGACCAATCACAAGCTTTAGAATGATCTCAGACTCATCTCAAACTCTTTATAACCATGGATTCCGGGATTTTCAGTAAAATGTATTCAAACATGCATAATAGAAGTAAATAGGAGAAACTGATTGAAATGAAATAAATGAAATGTTACTTACTTGTTGCTGACTTGAAAGGATATATTGTATAACCTACATGAGTTAAACATCCTGGATCATTATAGATATGAGCTGAAATGAGTTGTCATTTTAGACAAACTGTTGTCTTTAAAATTAACCTATTAAATCCAACTGATTGTTATATATGCACCCTTTACAACCAATGTACATATGAATTGTACACTTGTCATGTGCAAACGATGCTAACCCTCTTATCATTTATCAATTAAAAAAAAAGTGGAACAATTTTAAATTTGTCCAAAATGTGCCACACTATATTGGGGACTCCGAATGGAATTGTCCATTTGAAGTTTTAAACACTGGAAATGTCCATTTCTTGAGTGTTTATAAAATCGGGCTTCTTTATATTAGTGCCATCTTATTTTTCCTATCCATTGACAATTTAACCCTTTACCCCATGGCCCATTTCTAGTTTTATGGCGAGTGACAGCTTAAAGCAGGTTGAAAGTAAAGCAGAAGGTGCATCTTCTGCTTTACTTCAACCACCAATTGCTAGGATGTAGAAACTATTTCTTATGGTGCATATTCATGACTGTATGAAATGGAATTTTTTTCCTCAATAGAGGATTTAATTAAAGGTGTAAAACTGCATATTTATGGAGTAATGGATTAAACTATGTTATTGTCAGGAACTGTATGATTTAAGTTGTACAGTATTTTCAAATTCAGTATATCTGGCAGAAATGAGTATTTTACATGTTAGTACATTGTACTTAATGCTTGTCGAAAACATGTTTACCTGTAGTGTAGAGCAAGACTAGACTCTAGAAGATGCTGTGTCTTATCTGCATTGTTTGCTACTGTTTGTTAACCCATTACCCCATGAATATGCCTTTTTCAGCCCTTAGTTTATTTCTCCACTGAGTAAAATAGTTCCAATTTATACAGTTAAGAATATGTATCATTAGAACTATTTTCTATATTCTAGCAGATGGTAGCTTAAAGCAAGCTGAAAGTAAAGCAGAATGCGCCATAAGGCGCATTCTGCTTTACTTTCAACCTGCTTTAAATGGTCACCTATTTTCTAAAATAGAATCAAGCTATGAGGTATTGGGTTAACAATGCTACTGTTTGTTATATTGACGAATATGGTCTGTACAGGACTATATTATTGACCTATCCGTATACAATACTATACATGTACCGGTACAGGTTTACATAAAAAACATGTACAATAAAATGAGAATACTGTTTGCTTTATTGATTATTCATCCTAATGCTATTTAACCCTTTACCCCATAGCCTGATTCTAATTTCGAAGAGAGGTGACCACTTAAAGCAAGTTGAAAATAAAGCAGGAATGCCCCTTAAGGTGCATTCTGCTTTATTTTCAGCCTGCTTTAAGATACCATTTATTAGAAATAGGAAATATTTCTTAAGTGCTCATGACTGTATAAAATGGAATGACTTTCTTCAGTGGAGGAATAAATTAAGTGTGTTATCTATGGAGTAAAGGGTTAATAAGTTTAAGTTACTATCTGATTGTAAATTATTGATAAAAAATCACTAAAGTATACCAAAGTTGTTTTCAACAAAAAATGATAGTGTACGTGAAATTAGTTTGTAAAGAATTTTATTATTGAAATTTACTTGTACAGGTTTGCATAAAATATAACAAAATGAGAAGATTGTTTGCTTTATAAATTGTTCATCCTGTTTCTATTTAGCCCTTTACTCCAAAGCCTGTTTCTAATTTGGAAGACAGGCGGCTTCTTAAAGCTATCATCTGCTAGCATGGCATAATTAAATGGGTTAGAATTGTATAAAGTGAGATGAAAGGCAGATTTATAGAGTAATGGGTTTAATTAAGATGAAGTAAAGCAGAAAGCTCCTATAGGAGCTTTATGCTGTCTTAAATCAGCTTTCTTTATGCTTCCATCTGTATTTAAAATAATCAGTTGATCTCATTTGGGTGCCTTACAAAGTAGAAGCAACCTTAGGTCCTTTTGCAGTGGAATGGGTAAATACATTCCATGTTTATGTGGAGGATCGGGCTAATATTGTATTCATCTGAAGTTGAGTGCAACTGTAGATCCAGGTCAGAAACCACACAAAAAGACTGGCCGTGATGGTCTGCACTATCTGCTGTATACAGTGTACCCTCTCTACAACTATACCCATTTGCAAACACAGTTTGTGTTTGTTATTAGGAGAGAGTTGTTGTAGGGAGGGAACACTAATACCCTTAGAGTGCTAAGCATGAAATGGCTTACATTTGCAAACAGTTTGAACCAAGATCAGACGCCAAGTAACATGGCATCTGATCTGGGTTCAAACTGTTTGTCACTCGTCTTTATGTTTCATCTGTCAAAATTGTTCCATATCATCTGTCAAAATTGTTCCATATTTAACTTTGAGATAAAACACAAACTACAATTTTAAACAGGTAATAGCATTAGACATATAAGTTTCTTGTTTAGGGAGCAGCAGCAAACAATGTTCAATGGAGGGTGGTTGTAGAGAGGGAGCAAATTGTATATGTAAATGTTTGCCCTAATTTGTAAGTTAGGTATAGTAAAACACCTGTATTATGGCCTATCAGAAGAAGACTTATTGACAGCAGTGACAGCTGACAGCATTTTGAAAGTAAAGCAGACCTACTTACTGATAGTATCCAATGCAGATGACAGCTTAAAGCAGTTTGGAAGTAAAGCACAGACAGTCCATTAGAAGCTTTCTACTTAACTTCAAGCAGCCACCTTCTGTATCCCATAACCTATTCCTAGTTTTAAAGACAGGTGTTTACTTAAATCAGGGTGAAAGTAAAGCAGTATGCACCTTAAGGTGCACCCTGCTTTACTTTCAGCCTGCTGTAGTTTACTTTCATCTAGTATAAAAAGATATTTCTTATGGTGCATAATTGTGACTATAAATAGGAACTATTTTCTTTAGTTGGTGGGGGGGGGGGGGGGGGGGGATAAATTCAAGGCATTTAACACATTATCACATAGTTTGTTTCTAGTATTGATTATAGGTGACCACTTAAAGCAGGCACATTCTGCTTTACTTTCAGCCTGCTTTAAGCCATTATCTAGACTACTAGGATTAAGAAAATATTTCTAATGGTACATTTTCATGACTTTACAAAATCTTCAGTGGAGGAATAAATAAGAGCTGTAAAAAAGCGCATTTATGGGGAAATGGGTTAAATGCATATTCATGGAGTAATGGGTTGTATTTCAAAAACTAACCCGATATAGTGGTCATAATTAGAGGGTTTTACTGTTATATGTATACTATTTGACATCTTCAATCAATAATGAACTCTTCCAACCATTAACAAAAGAAGCATTAATTCATAATATCTGGACATAAATGGCCTAAATAATCCATTTGATTCCACTAAATCTTCAGTCTGCCATGATATCGAAAGCTGCAAAATGTTTGCTTGCATTAGTTCTTCAAAAATTGCTGTTTTTCTCAATTTCTTTTTAATAGTAGAAACTTACAACTACATAAACATTTATATGAGTCTTAAACAGCTTGGCTCCTGATCGAATGCCAAGTTTCTTGGCGTTCGATCTTGATCCAAACTGTTTGGAAAACAACAGTCGAAATATGACGGTTTTTGCAAGACAAAGGTAACCAATGGAAAGTTTCCAACAAGCAGTCAGACCATCAGATATTTTTTCTCCCCGATATTCGGCCTCTCCACCAATGGTCATTATCAGATATTGAAAATCGGGGACTCAATACCGACCCAGGATTTTGTCCCCTTGGCTTCATCTCTGACAGACCAGATTAGGCAAGCCTTGATGAATCTATTCTCCCGTGCAGAAATGACAGTCCAGAAACCATGAGCAGGGCTTACGAAATTGAAAATCTGACAAAAGTGACATTTCTTCACTGACCCCTTTTGTCTTTCCGACAGTGGAGAAAACGTTATTCTTTCCCAATAAACGCGTTTACGTTAAAATTGTTATTTCCATTGCAACAGTTTGGAGCCAGATCAGACGGCGAGTAACCCGGCGTCTGATCAGGCTCCAAACTGTTTGCCACTGAGATTAAAATTAATAATCAGACTTGTCGTTAAGTTGTCATTTTCTCCATTTTAATGCAATTCTTTTTGTTTGCATTTAAACTGGAAAGAATAACGTTTTCTCCACTGTAGAAGTTAAAAAAGATCATTGCGAGTTGACAGCTTGTGTTATTAATAATGGGAAAAAACTACTTGGTACAATAAACCCAATTTTTTTCCACCATTCAGTAGAAAGAGCATTTTCGTTATTGAAAGAAGATAACTGTTTAAAGCAAGATGAAAGTAAAGCAGAAAGCTCCTAAAGGAGCTTTCTGCTTTACTTTTATCTTTCTTTAAGCTGATACCACTACTTAACACCATTAAAGGGTCATCTTTTAGGGGTCAACATTTAGGGTTTTACTGTACAGAAGTGTATCGTCAAGCCTATCTTTAGTTCCATTTTCTATCTCAATCACCCAAGACAGTAATGGACAATGACTTTCATTTCTCATCAAACCTCATCATTGATGTTTACCTAACACTTAGAGTGTGCCCTAACAATGACTTCTCTTGCATTTTCGTAAACAGTTATTGATCCAGATCTTGATGTTGAGTTACAAATTTCTGGTCAGTTTTCTCGGATATTTCTAGGAATTTAGAGTGAGTTAAAATAATTAGATAGTAGAATTTATGGAGACGGTAGTTCTAAATTTGATCAAATTTCCTTTTTGTTTAGCCCATTACTCCATAGATTCACATTTAGTTTACTCCTCCAACGAAGAATCTCCCAATATATACAGTCAAGAATATGTATCATAAGAAATTATTTTCTATATTCTAGGCTTCTAGCAGATGGTAGCTTAAAGCAGACTGAAAGTAAAGCAATATGTGCCTTAAGCAATATGTGCCTTAAGGCACATTCTGCTTTACTTTCAGCTTGCTTTAAGCTTCCACCTGCTAGAATATAGATATTTCTTATGATACATATTTTTGACTGGATAAACTGGAACTATATATTTTCTTTGGTAGAGCAATAAATTAAAGGCATAAACAGGTGTATTGATGGATTAATGGGTTTCGTATTTTATCAGGTAAGGATAGAAGCTTCATTCTGGACTTAACCCATTACCCCATAGCCTGTTTCTAGTTTTGAAGACATTGATTACTACTTAAAGCAGGTTGAAAGTAAAGCAGAATGCGCCTTAAGGCGCATTCTGCTTTACTTGCAGCCTGTTTTTGTCACCATCTATTTGAATATAGAAATTATTTCTGATAATAGGTATTCATGACTATATAAATTAGAATTATTTTCTTCAGTGGAGGAATCATTTAACCCTTTACCTTATAGAAGCGCCTTTTAGCACATTCCGTTTAATCCTCCACGGAAGAAAATAATTCCAATCTATACAGTCATGAAAATGTATCAGAAGGAATAATTCTTTTATTCTAGCAGGTGGTAGCTTAAAGCAGGCTGAAAGTAAAGCAGAATGCGCCTTAGGGCGCATTCTGCTTTACTTTCAACCTGCTTTAAGCAGTCACCGTTTTTCAAAACTAAAATCAAGCTATGGGGTAAAGGGTTAAGGCATAAAAAGGCAGATTTATGGGGTAAATGGGTTAAGCGGAGGAAGGGACATTGGGAGGTCTATGGTGCTTATGTTGTTGGCATTGGAGAGTTAAAAGAGACACAAGATATCATCCAAGACAAAATATTTATTCATTTACATGTACTTGGTACCTGCTGGTGAACTTACACGCACAAACAGTATAAATACATAAAAGCTCAACTAGTAAAAGTTCTGATGCATTCCATGCATCCACTGAAATAAATAAAGGCACGGAGCAGTCTTGGTGGCCAGGTATTATACGGCCTTGATCTCCATAGGAACACACTGTTCTAAACAATGCAACAAATGAAAAATATATTATTATTGTCTTAAACACTCAAAATTCATTGATGTAATTTCTGAATCTTAAACATTGAACAAATTTTAATCTTGCTTATTTGAATGGACAAATTCTGTCAGTTTTGCTATTTTTTAAGTAGATTTTTTCTAATGAAAGAAGTATTTTATTTCAAAATCTTCAATTAAAAAATAATTAATTTTCAAAAAATTTAACCTAAATATTTTATTAACTGTAATCAAACTTGGTTAATATATAGTTGAAAGATTATAAAGCTTCTCTAGTCTTGTTGACCTTTGTTACAGTGGAGAATCTGTTAATTCTTTCCCAATAAACGCGTTTACGCTAAAACTATTATTTGCAGTGCAAACAGTTTGGAGCCAGATCAGACGCCGGGTAACCCGGCGTCTGATCAGGCTCCAAACTGTTTGCCACCAATATAAACATGAATAATCAGAATTTTCCAAAAGTTGTATTTTTCTACGTTTTAGTGTTTTGCGCTTGGGTACGTTTGCGTTTAAACGGGAAAGAATAACAGATTCTCCACTGTATGACAGAATAAAATGAAACATTCAATTTAATAAGCCTTTAACTCTTTCAACACTAAATAACTCTTGTTGGTAATTATGTTCCCATGTGGATCATTTCAGTTACCGCAGCATGAACCAGTCTACTTGGAATTCTGTAGAATTTAATAAATACTGCAGGTCTGAAATACCAAACAGCGTAGACCCAGATTATAGGGCTCCTATAGGAGCAGCATGAATCAGTCTACTTGGAGTTTTAATTAGTTTCATAAGTACTGCTCTAAAAGTGCAAAGAGTGTAGACCCAGATCAGAGGGCTCCTATAGGAGCCCTCTGATCTGGGTCTACACTCTTTGCAATTATTATATTATATTTTAAACTGGTCCATGGTGTTGAAAGAGCTGAGACTACATTTCATTAGGATTTACCTTGAAGTTTCTAGTACAAAAAAGTTCCTTTTTCACGAACAAATCAGATCCAAAGGTAAATAACATTAGTTTTATCTCCTATAAGAAAACATGAGAGGGTACATCAAAACACCTCGCTTATTACACAAAAGATGATTTTTGTAGTATTCAGCCATAAACATATATTAAGTAACCACTGACAACAATATTTCATTTGTCTTAACTCAATCACCCCTGAAACTTTTAAATTTAATGGACAATTCCAATTTCAAAATAAGTCTAGTTCATTTTTGACAATTTAGGGTTGATTTGACCAATATATTTCATAATGACAAATAGTGTTGACCCTTATCAGAGGGCTCCTTAAGGAGCCCTCTGATAGGGTTGACACTGTTTGCATGGGACAAGTGTAATCCTCACAGGTACACTGTTTGTAAAAGTGGAGTGTACTCGTCACTAGGGTTGAATGTGTTAGGTGCAGATAACAGCTTAATACAGGACAAAAGTAATACAGAAAACTCCTACAGGAGCTTTCTTAATAACTTTTGTACTGTATTAAGTAGTCCCCTGTCTGAAGATTAATTAACATGCCCCCCTACCTAACTCAGTGGTTGCTTAACACATGTTCGACTAGGTCTTCAAACAAGATTGTTTTTCTTACATAACTTCAGAATCACAGATTTATACTTCACAAATACATTGTAATGTGCCATTCTTTAAACAGCTGCTTGTGAACAGACCAAAGTGTAAAAACTAATATAAGTATGTTCTGTTCTGTTCTGTAAAAATAAATATATTTCTCCAGACTTTCAAGGCCTCTGCAATCTGGTCATGTCATGACCTTTGACCCCTTTAGAGTATATGATTCCGAAGATAGGCCCTATATTGTTCATTTCACCAAATATAATAGAGCCGTTTTAATCGAAATACTGGACCTTAAAAAATGCAAACACTAAACCTTGGATACTTTGGATCCAGTCAGGCTATGCATTAGCAGTATACAAAATGCTGCTGGTCTTGACATTTGAATGACCTTGACCTCTGACCAACAGAATAGACGCTGACATTCATGTTCATTTCTAGATAAGAAAGTTATAAAGCCATTATATAAACCTCATAGCCTGTTTCTAGTTTTGAATGCAATCTTAAGTAATCACTTAAAGCAGGTTGAAAGTAAAGCAGAATGCTCCTTAAGGAGCATTCTGCTTTACTTTCAACCTGCTTTAACCTACCATCTGCAACAATATTAGAAATGCCTTCTTTAATTTATGTCTTGGAGTTCGTAAGTGGGGTCTTCTTTTCTTAGTGAAGGAACAATCAGAAGTGTAAAATGGTATATTTATGGTGTAGCGGGCTAAAAGGTCCTATTTCTTGCAGATATTACTATAGATATGTTTTCCACCTAGTTGTCACCCGCAGCTGTCTAAAGAACATGGAGAACTCCTGGTACCATTGCTCTATGCATAAAAAAGAACCGAAAAACAATGTAAAAATAAGATCTATAATGTAGGTATCGAATCATATGGCACTATAAACAGCTATTCCCTAACAGATGGCGGCTGGTAGATATGAAGTGACATCGAATAGTAGAACAAAGGGTCCTGTCAATCACCGGGTCGTCACGTACCCCTCAGTTAGACAAAAAAAATCATACACGTAACTATGTTTGTGGATACCACAATATGACGGCTACCCAAATGTGGAAAACCACATTTACGACAGCTACCCAATGTGGATACCACAATTTGACAGCTACCCAATGTTCTGTGGAAGATTTTCCCTTCCTTGTACAAGCAAATCCAAGTAACGATTGGTGCGATTTATATATAGAACAAGCATGATATATATAGGTTTCATTTGTGTCAAAACTGTCAACAAATAAGATGAACAGTGCAATATGACGGTATTTGGAAGCCAAAGAAATAGTCGTACCTAAGAAATGACTGATTAAATACAGTTCATGTCTTTTAAACCACTACTCGAGTGAAGATAAAATAATGGCTTTAAAGACATGTTGCAGCTAAAAGCAGGATAAAAGTAAAGTGGAAAGCTCCTATAGGAGCTTTCTGCTTTACTTACATCCTGCTTTAAGCAGGTACTTAACTAATGGACCGAAAATAAATCTCGGAGTAGTAATAGTATACCTTATCAGTTTACTGTACTAAACATATCTTCTGTCCATTTAATCTCACACTATACGGGCTGAATATGGCACAAAAAATCATCAGACATACAAAAATAAGATAAAAATGTCTGCGATCTTCAATCATGGCACGTAAGTTATAAAGATTCCTTGTCCGTTTGCTTGATTTGGTAGGGCTGCCCTATTATGCAAAGTAATGTCACTTGATATTTACACAGTCAGCCAGCTAGGTCTCTCGCATATTAGCTCACGTAACACTTGTTCATTCATACAAAAAATGGGTGAGAGGAAAGGAAAAAATATAACACCGATAAAAAAATGAAGCTAAAATCAGGTGAAAATCTTTGAGCCTTTTATCCAGCAACATTAGAACAGGTGTGAAATAATTAACCTCAACTAGTCCCTCGCTGTACTTCCTCGTTAAATCTCTTGTTAATTAACCCTTCCTATGCTAAGCACTTTTTTTAAACTCGTTTACAAACAGTTTGGATCTAGATCAGACGCCGAGTAACTCGGCGTCTGATCTAGATCCTAAACTGTTTGCAGACAGGATATTAGGATACTTGTTTAAATGAAAACTTGGAATTGAATATTAATGATTATTGTAGTTATAACAAATTTTAAGCAGGTGAGATGGTAGCAAAATAAAAGTTAAAATCCCGAATCTAGAAAGACTAATTAGTGATCCTGGTTCTTACGAAAGTAGAAGTTAGTGCACGGTGGTTAAAACTGCAATATGCTGTGACACGTGTATTGTTTTTCTCTCATTCCGTAACTCATTGCATGCTGGGTAATTTTTTCACCTGCAACAATAGTTATTGTCATCTGAACTGCTCTAAAATTAATTATTTTACAAAGTTTCTTTTCAAAACGGCAACAAAGCGGCAATAGGTTTGGACCCTGATGAGACGCCATGTTACGCGGCATCTCATCAGGATCCAAACATTTTGCAAAGGTTACCATGGTTTCACCGCTAGCATGCCTAGAGTTAATTCTTTGCACAGTCGGTGATTACCAAGTGTTATTCAAGTCAGCTGCAATGTTTTAGTAAATGTATTGTTTTCAATCATAGCTTAGCAGAAACTGAATCAAAACCAAGATTTCCCAAATTTTATGCAAACCTTAATATGAACCCCTTTCTTTTGACAGACATGTGCTATTAAAAGCCCTTTTGTTATTATCCCTTCTAGTATGAACCCTTGAAAGGGAGATAATTCATCATGAACCCTTAAAAGGGAGATAATTGATTATGAACCCTTAAAAGGGAAATTATTCATTATGACCCCTCCCATTAAATCTCTATTCATCATAAAACCTGCTTTCAACTAAACAATGACAATATTTAGTCAAAATTCATTTGTATCCGGATAAAAATACTTAAATTATTCCTATAGCAATTTCATTGCAAAAAATCGAATACTTTTTCATAGTTTAACCAATATTTTCATAGCAAAAACTGATATTTTCTCAACAAAACTGATATTTTCATAGAAAAAGCTGATATTTTATACTGATATTTTCAAAGCAAAAACTGATATTATCATAGGGGACCTGATTAAAAGTTCAAGCAATGTCAACTATGATCACACCTGCACTAACGCTGCATGGACAGTTGGCATGAGTATACATAAGACAAGATTCAACTAGATCATCTTAACAATGACTTTCTTAACCCTTTCCTCCCATAAGTCACCAGTACATATCACCTATATCCAACTGATATAGGACTTATATACAGATGTTGAAACCAGATACTGCTCCCTATATCCACATGATGTAAGACTGACTGTACAAATACTGTATACCATAAGTCTTTCAATTAAAACCATTCCTAAAATAGGTTTTCTTTATAAATGTCAACAGGTGGCTGCTTAAAGCAGGATTAAAGTAAAGCAGAAAGCTCCTAAAGGAGCTTTCTGCTTTACTTTTATCCTGCCTTAAGTTGATTCCTGTCTTGAATATCATGAGAGAGTAAAGGCATTCTAAGGTACCTATACAAAAGGAATAGGTACAGTTATCCTGAGGCCATTCTGATTAGGAATAGGTAAATCTGTTCTAATGCCCATAAGAATAGGTAAAGATGTCCTAATCGGCTTCTGCAGAGGAAAGGGCTAATCACACACTCTTCCCTCTGTTTATATAAACATAATTTCTTGTGTTTAACAAGTTACAGGTCTTCACATAATGGCTAAAAAGTTACAGATCTTAATTAACTCACAAACATGAAATCCAACTGGAAGCAGCTACTCATGCACATACCCATATATGGAAAATACATGCTATACTACCAAACTCACATAACCAGCTTGCTCGCGTACACGCATAACACTAACCCTTTATAAACCAGCCAGTATCTGCAGAAGTCTCCAAACGTCTGATCGCATTGATCGGAAGAAAGTATAGCAGTTACAAAACAGTGGACTAGTGTTGATTTCAATGTCTGATCACATTGATCAGAAGAAAGAGTATCAGTTTCAAAACAGTGGATTAGTGTTAGGGTTTTTTTCTTTTTTTAAAACTCTTGTTTTATTTTTATTTCACAAAATCAAATTGTTATATTGTGATTTTGACTTTCAATCATGCTGGAAAAGATCAGATGCAAAATGACCAAAATAAAATAATCTTTAACCCTTCTCCTGTTAGGCAGACAAATATTTACGCTTTTTTTTTTTTTTTCAAAAGAGTGCGGACCCAGATCAGACAGCTCCTGAAGGAGCTGTCTGATCAGGGTCTTTGCTGTTTTCATATACATTGTTATTCTCTTTGATATGAATCTGCACTCTTTCCTAGAGAATTGTTTCCTATTTATTAGCAATCGAAATGGATGTTCATAGTGGGTGGAGTTTTACTTATGAATATTCAATGAGAGAAGGGTTTAATTCTCATAGTGTATGAACTACCTCACTTTGAGACTGCAACTCATGAATAATCTCCAAATATCAAGTCTGGTGTCCGGTCTCTAACAGAATAAATATGACACCATGTACCAGACTTAAGATTAGAAGAATTTAGAATTCTTAGCCTAGCTTTAAAATCATTGCTAATCTGGTACCCAGTCCTTTGATAAAAGAATGAAGCCTGGCATAAAACTTGAGGTTTTAAAAATATTTCTGAAAGGTCCTGACAAAGTGAGTATTTTATATACTAGCATCCTTATTTTTACAACAAACTCTATGTTGTGACTACTCATTAGAATCGTCTCGAAGAGACGATTCTAATGAGTAGTTACAACACAGGTATTGTGGAGACACAGATGGGAATATATTGGAAATGTTAAATTAAATCACTCTTGTCTGGAGCCACGACTCATTCAATGAATATGTCTTATTAGAAGGTTGGAACACTGATGACTAGTAAAAAGGTGAAAGTTTCTGAAAATTGTTTTTTAAAAAAGTGGAGAATTCTGCAAACACTGCAAAATAATCAGAAACCGTTGTACACGCAGAAAAGGAGATTAATAATTGCCATGGAAACACCTGTGTTAAACAGCCATTTGACACAAAAGCATGACGATTGCTAAAGGCAGGTTGCTGCTTAATGCAAAACAAAAGATATGCAGATGCTTTCTGCATTTCTTTTGTCCTGCATTCAGCTGACAATCTTATATGTCTTTAACAGCTTTCTGCTCTTATTGTCTTTCTTCTAAAAATTGCAATCCTTATATAAGTCTTAATGAGCTTTCTGCATTTCTCCTGTTATGCATAAGCTGTATATAACCCTTATATAAGTATTCAATTTCATCTTCGTTTGCAAACCTGCCTTAAAAATCCAATTTATCCAAAGCATATTGCGTTAAAATGACTGTTTCGCACCGGTTTTACCACACTTGGTTTTTTGAAAGCACTTCTCCCATGTTAATCTGGGTGTCCAAAGTTTGGAATTGCACAAACAGGTTATGATACCTCAAGGGCTAGTACAGTAAAACTTAAATAACTCGAACTCCCCTATAGTCGAACTCACGCATATTTCAAAATTAAAACGTGGCTTAGCCACGTTTTAATTTTGAAATATGGATATGTTTGACATAAGCCAGCTAGTATTATCAAAACTCATTCGAAGAAATACTAGTAGGTGTGACTATAGCGAGTTCAAATTAGCCAGGTTTGACTATGTAAATTAAGATAGACTTCAACAATATACGTATGACATACTTAGAAGATGGTTTAAAATGGAGCAAACCTAACACTTGCAAATTTTTCATGAAGAAATGAATAAGAATATGAACATTTTTGTGCACACAATAATGAGCCCCCCTTTTTCCTTTTTAATATTACCAACTATATTATACGTGATGGCAACAAAATAAAGATAATATATTTAATATACCATGTATGTTAAATAATCAAAAGACACACCAGTGAACAAAAATAATCATATCATTATGCAATTTGCTATTTAAATCACAAGTCTGAACAAAGAGAGAAACAAACTTACAGTCGAACTTCGATATCTCGAACTCGGTTAAGTCGATCATACCCGTATTTCAAAGTTAAAATGTGGCTAAGCTACGTTTTATCTTTGAAAAACAGGTATGTTCGACTGAACCAGGCATGAAATAATGCTGTTCATGTGTCGAACTATTGGATAGTTCCAGTTAAGCGAGTTCAAGATAACAAAGTTCAACAGTACTTATGTCTGCATTCTCGTTGTTCTTGTGACGAAAGTAACTAAATCATTTTGTTCAAGTTTAACCTTGATGTGTGAATAAAAACAGAATAAACAAGAAATGTTTCAATGTTCAGTATAAATACATACTTTCTTCCAGCTTATTTTTCTGAACCACCCAGCAAGAAAGCAGACTCAGTGACATTCAAAATAGTTTAGATCCAGATCAAGTGCCATGTTCCAAACACCATATCTTTAATTCAATAGCAATTTCTTAAATTTAGATTCTACAATAATCTCTAACACTTTGGTTTGGTTCCCACCTTCTGCCATACTGGTTGAAGCTGGAAGCCAAATTAAAATGTATTTGATCTGAGTCTGCACTATTTCAAATGTCTGAGAGTCCTTTCCTTGGAACCTAGGTCCAAGGCTATAATGCCTTTCAGTTGAGTCTAAATTTGTTTTCAAGCATTTGATTGGTCAGATTTGAGCCTAAGGCTCAAATCTGACCAATCATATGCTTGAGAACACACTCAGACTCAGCTCAAATGCTTGGTAGAAAATAAGTCATATACACCGAACACAGAGACATCTTGCGGTAGCACTTTTCAAAATCAATAAAATATGGCATATAGTCATATAAAGTATCAGTAAAATATGATATACAAAAGCACCAAAAGGCCAGGTTAAAATTAAAATTGTAAGATTAAAAGTGACATGAACATATTTGTTACCTCATACACATACACAATCATAAATAACATCATATAAATTAATATTTATTAAAAGGAAATAAGCTGTAGTAAAGTATTAAGCTTTTGACCAAAAGTTATAAAGAAATCGGCCGAAAATAGGAAATCATTTGCATCAGTGAAGTGTAGTTAGTTATCAGATGTAATAATTTACTTTCTAGTCATGCAATTAGTTTAACCAATTACCCCGTAGCCTGTTTCTAGTTTTGAAAATAGGTGACCACTTAAAGCAGGTTGAAGTAAAGCAGAATGTGTCTTAAGGAGCTTTCTGAATTACTTTTGTCCTGTGTTAATCCTTTAAATGTCATGCAGTTTGAAAATGAGACTGATGGCATAATATCTGCTTGTAAATGGAGATATAACCATTAATTATTCTGTTAATTTATACCTTAAAAGCACTCTTTGCAACATATTTAAAATGTAATGGTCTGTCATAATCTCATATCGAGTGTTTACAACTAAATAATTCAAAGCTTGATAATTTTAGTGACTTGATGATGAAAAACTGTATCAGTGCTTGTACATACACATTATAAGCACTTCTGGATAACACTTTACAAAAAGGCTTGGCCTCAAAATAAATTCTTAGCACTTTGTTTCAATAACTTGCAAAATCACTTAGCACTTTGTTTCAATAACTTGCAAAATCACTAAGCACTTTGTTTCAATAACTAGCAAAATCACTAAGCACTTTGTTTCAATAACTTGCAAAATCACTAGTCCTTAAATCCAGTGCAGATTCAATTCAGATAAGATTAAAACTATTTGCAGTCTGTTCCATGCTGTATTTAACAGCTGAAATTCACAAGCGAGACACAAAAGACAGACAACAAATCTGATTTTCACAATGTTTTCAATAAAAACTTGAGCAAAAAGCATCAACCGTTATTTATAATATCCCCTTTAACTTTAACTGTCCAAACTTTGGATGTCAATTTAACATTAAAATTTTGGATCAAGGGTCAAACAGTTAAGATCCAGATCAGATGCCAAGTTACTTGGCATCTGATCTGGATCTAAACTGTTTGCAAATGCCCGTCAGACCAAGCTAAGCAGAATAAAGTCATAGACAGACAAATATAAACGTATGAGGTAACAAAATGGCTCAGCCACGAGTCCACACCACTTAAAAAAAAAGTTAACTCTTTGCATGCTGGGTAATTTTTTTTCGTCTGCAACAATTGTCGTCTGCTACTGTACTAAAAATAAAATTTTCACAATTTATTTTTCAAAACATGGTCAGAGTGTCAAACGGCTTGGATCCTGATGAGACGCCGCAATTATGCGGCATCTCATCAGGATCCAAACAGTTTGCAAAGGTTAACAAATGGTTTCATTGCTAGCATGCCAAGAGTTAAAGCACATCTATATCCTAATATGGCACAAGTTCACGGAAGGGTGCTTATAACACCCTTAGCAAAATATATATAATATATAATTCATATAAATAGTCTAAAGATGGAAAAAACGCTAAGAAGAAAATGGAAGATGAAAGCTATCTTAATAGCCCTATCGAACAAACAAATACACTGTCAGCATTAAAAAGGTGTTATTTTTTTTTACCAAAAACAGTAATATTTAAAAATAACAATATAGGTCAAGAATGGTCTGGATCCAGATGTTATGCTGGAAAATAAGCCATATAGTTCCATTGGCTGCAACGGCAGGGGTTTACTGTAGTTTTAAGATTTGATGTTACAGTAAAAACTCTTGATTACGACCACTAAATTGTTGTTATTATAAGGTGTTTTTAACAACAGGTGACAGATGAAAGCAAGGTGACAGTATATCAGAAAGCCCCTGTAGGAGCTTTCTGTTTTACCGTCACCTTGTTCTGAGCTACTACCTGTCTTTTATAGAACCAATTAGCGTTCCTTTTTAGCAGTCATAATAGAAAGGTTTTGCTGTACTTAATAAATAGTATTCAGTATAGAAAAAAAAGAAAATAAAGAGTCTCTAACATCATATTTGATTAATGGTAAAAGTTGCTAAAATTGTCATAAAAAATTTGTTTTCTTTTTTAAAAATTTAAAATCAAGCACTATTTTTTCAATGAATCAAGAAGTCGAATTTGAAAATTATATAAATTATATAAAAGCAAATAGTAGAAACCTATATGAGATGTCTTCAAGTGTATCATCTAGGTCTATACTGTTTACCTGTGTCCTAAAAGACCAGATTAAAAATATCCCCAAAATGCATTTAAACTATTTAAAATGTATCATGGGTAATGACAGCATTTCCTTGTTTAAGAGTGAAAACTTAAAGCGACTCGCAACCAGATGGTGCATTAAAAATAGTAATTTGTAAATATGTGTCAAACGCTTATATAAATGGTAAAGAATTAGTTTAGGATAAGAAATTCTGTTTAAAAAAATGTATTTCAATAAAAAAAATATTGGTCTCTGGTGGGATTCGAACCCGGGGCCCGGCATTGGCGGACAGAAGGCAAAATAGGGGAAACCGCTTAGACCAATGGACCACGGAACTATCCGTTTATCTCGGATCGATTTAACGTATTTCAATGTGTAGCGATCGAAAGTGCATACAACTTCGTAATTCGGCTCGGGTTTATGTCTGAGCCCGTGTAGAGAAGCAACAACAACAACTATACCGTCTACTAGTCGGTATAGAAAAACGATGGAAAATATCTAAAAATCTAAGATTCGGTGACGATTCTTGAGACTGTTTTTGGACTGATCATATTTTTTTAATGTCAGAAGCCAAAAAATGCCACAAATTTGCTTTTATTTGAGTATTTTATTTTATTTTGACAAGTACACCATCCGGTTGCGAGTCCCTTTAAGACTCATTCAAATTTACAACTTTTTGCTAAAAACCATTGTTTCAAATGTAATCAAAATTGGAAAAATTCTTGCCTATAAAGCGAAAGGTATAAATGATCATTTACAGAACATGTGTAATAACTGGCCAGTAAAATAACACTGGTATATCCTGACAGGATATGACATATGATGTTTTATCAAATTTTATAGCATACTCAAAACCAAGTTTAGTGAAATCTGTATAAAACGATATATAGAAGAAAACCAATCGATTCAGATTCCTATATGAGCTTTCTGCATTATTTGTATCCTGCATGGATATTCTTTTAAGCAGGTAGTTTCTTAATGCAGGATAAAAATAATGCAGAAAGCTTTCTGCATTATTTTTATGCTGCATTAAGTGGTCACATAACATCAGAGCTCTACAGAAAGCTTCAATAGGAACTTTCTGCATTATATCTATTCTGCAGTAAGTAGTCACTTAGCATTAAATTTCCACTGGCTTCTTTGGTGAATGGTCGCTTTATACCGATTTGACTGTGTAATGATTAATATAAATGGCAAAAGAGTTTACACAATATTCAAGAAAACAAACTAAGTGTTATGGTTACATCCAGTCCCTACAAACCACTAATAAACTGCAACAATACTTTTCCAAACAACATAATTGCACTGCATGATACATGATAGTTTAATTCCTGATTAGATGCCGAGTAACTTGGTGTCTGACCAGGATAAAACTATTTTTAGACTGTCATGATTATGTTTCTTTTAAGTTAACCCTGTATATGTGAAACTATTACAATTTTTGAAACATTAACAGTTCCAGAGGATTTTTCGGATCACTTTTAGAAAAAATATATCAGTAAAATCAAAGTAGAACAAACATTGCAGGCCCTTATCAGAGGGCTTTAGAGCCCACTGATCAGGGTCTACACTGTTTGCAAAATATACATTCAGTGGTTTTCTGCATAGAAATGGGTTATACTCCCTATATTTAAACTTGAATAAAAGCAGGTAATAAGTAAAATATATCATGACATTGAAGGAGTTAAAATGTTTGACCAATAATGGTGCAATGGTGTGCATTCTGGTCACATATCAAGCTTGAAAAAGTATTGCGCAATCCAAGTGATGCAGTGGGGGAAGACGTTATTCTTTCTCAATAAACACATTGATCAGGCGTCTGATCAGGCTCCAAACTGTTTGCAGCTCATATTTCAATAAACTCAATTTATGTAAAGAACTTGTAATGTTCTGCATTTTATTGCGTTACATTAATTTTGTGTTTAGTTTCATTCAAACCTTTACCCCATAGCATGTTTTCAGTATTTAAGACAGATGGTTGCTTAAAGCAGGCTGAAAGTAAAGCAGAATGCTCCTTAAGGAGCATTCTGCTTTACTTTCAGCCTGCTTTAAGCTATCATCTGCCAGTATATGGTAAATAGATCCATTTCTTTAATTGCATATTCAATACTGTATAAGGAGGAACTATTTTCTTCCATGGAGGATTGAATGAAAGGTGTAAAAAAGTATATCTATGGAATAATGGGTTGACCTATTACCCCTTAGCCTTTTTCTAGTATTGAAGATAGGTAATCACTTAAAGCAGGTTGAAGTAAAGCAGAATGCGCCTTAAGGCGCATTCTGCTTTTCTTTCATCCTGCTTTAAACTACCATTTGCTAGGATATGGAAAAAAAATGCTTCTGGTACATATTTATTACTGTATAAAGTAAAACTATATTTTCTTCAGTGAAGGAATAAGTGAAAGGCGTAAAAAGGCGTATTTATTGGGTAATGGGTTGAATGGAAAAGAATAACGTTTCCACCACTGCACGAGAGGGACGGGAGGTGCTGACAATTTGTAGATGAGATAGGACTACGGGTATGTGGTGTCGATATTGTACAGTGTTCCAATGATTACAGAAGCTGCTGCCAGTGTCCACCTTGACACTATATCATACTTGCATACATTTTAAAGTCTATGTTGTTGTAATTGGTACTCCGTTAGTCTCACAAAAAATGAGAAAATAGTTACCGTCTCCGAACAATTATATATGACAATAAAAAATTCTGAAAGAAAATAATCTGTTTAAAGCACATTTTTTGCAGATGTATTTCTCTCAAAAGCTAAAGCACTTTGTTTTATTTTCGTTTTCGAAAATATGGTCAAAAAAACGAAAAAACTTGATGTATTTCAAACGTCTGTTTATGGCACGGATTCATGGTTAAAATTGATATCATTCACCTTCTATAGTAATAACAGTTCTACTACGTAATTTGCCTTGTAGGCTAAAACACATTTTGACAGGTCTCTCCAGCGTCATTGTTTTATACCGAGACATCAAAAAAACAACAGAGGAAGTTTGAAAAACAAAAACTGTATCTCAAAAGTGTAGTTCGGTTTAGAGTCGAACTTGCTCCAAATAGTCGACTGAGCATATACACCTGATTCACTATACATGTACATATTCACAGTTTCAAACCTATATAAAAATACAGTGTGTGTGTGTGATAATATCCCTTTGTGTTTTTCTTTATAATCTTATTATGCTAGATTCACGCAGTAATTCTATAATAATGACAAAAACTCACAAGTGCCATTATAACAGTCTCATTTCTAGTTGTAGTCTCTCGTAATTCTATTTAGATAACCTACCATATGGTGCAATGGCTGTATTGTTATTATTATCCCACAATCCCCAGGGCATTATACAGAAATAAAACCCTACTATATTGACCACTCAAATGAGAAATTGCTGGCCACTTAAAGCAAGATCAAAGTAAAGCAAAAAGCTCCTAAAGGAGCTTTTTGCTTTACTTTAATCTTGCTTTAAGCTGCTGTATCTCTTTAGCACCATCAATCTTCTTTTGAGTAATCTAAATAACAGGATTTGACTATTCTATACAGGCATCATGCCTGTCAATGTCTTTATATTAATAAGATTACTGCAAATTTGGATAAAAGAAAATCAAGTCAAAGCAGTTTTTATCGGGCCATATTTTGGATATGTCCTATTCTTGACAATGAGAGGGGCGAAATTTCTATCATTTAATGTGAAAGTAATTGTATGCTGCCCTGGCGATTCTCTGCTCGGTTTGCGAATCATTAGAAGCGTGTCATGAGAAAAATTACACTCGGACACTGCAAACGGTGCCGACCAAGATCAGACACCATGTTTCTAACATCATGTTTGATCAGGGTCTACACTGTTCGAAACTCATCAGGTCAATGTTTTTTACTATTTCTGTTGAAAACACTGCAGACCCTGATTAGATGCTGCATTTCCAACACAGGTGATAATCTGGGTCTACACGGCTTGTAATGTAAGAGTGTCGTTTTTTCCTTTGACGCTGCTTCGTTTTTCTAATTATCAAGTATTACACTCATCTACCCAAAATGCGAACCATTGGCTGAAGCATATATACAAGCACCATTCTAACCTATATACAGGTGTCATGGGGGGTTCAATTATAGCCTGATTTTACTGACCTGTCAGTCATGAATAATGCAGGTCAAAGGACAAGTTATTTTTAGTCCTTGTCAATTACATGTACAAGGGAGAAGGCATTATTCTTTCAATATAAACATGTTTTTGCTTAAACTATGACATTCATTTGCAAACAGTTTGGAGCCTGATCAGACGCCGGGTAACACGGCGTCTGATCTGGCTCCAAACTGTTTGCCACTCAGATTAAAATAAATCCATAAAAAATTCAAAACAAATGTAATTTTCAAAAAATTTATCGAATTGCATTTTCATTTCATCTAAATGGGGGAGACTAACGTTTTCTCTACTGTGACATTAGTGTCTGTGATAGCTTGTGCTATTACGTCCATGTTTTAAACAACTGACAGGTCAGTAACATAAAAATCAAGACTATATTTTACAAACAGGTCTCGCAATTTACAATCAAAACATACAAACATGAACAGAAATACAAACCAGAAAAAAAACGCTATTTATCTATATTACAATAGTAACAACCCTGGAGTCCATAGAAATTGTTATATCTATGTTAACATATAGTATAATGACGGCTATACACAAAACAATTATAACACTATGATTTGTGTTTAATATCATTCATATAACACAATATGATGTCAGTAGGATTGAAACACAAAAAAAACCACGTTTTTGTTCATAAACTCCGGATTCCCCATAATGTGTAAATTTTTTACCATTTTCACTAAGTACCGTATGGCCTAAGTTTGTGAACAAGTCTGTTGAAGATGATATTTTTTCTTGACAGACTGGTTCTAGACTTTACACACGGGATACATAAATGCTTTGTTTTATGCAGGTCATCATACCTGTTTGACAGGTAAGTGATCCACACAATTTGTACAGTAAATCTCATATATCACAACCACTCGTATTCAATTTTTCCGAGGCATGTCGCTCCGTCCTTTCCTCCGCATAATCGCCACAAAACCCTCCTATCTATTCCTCCACATAGTCACAATAAATAAACATTCATTGATGACTGAAAATGCAGGTGCTTGCTTAAAGCAAGATGAAAGTAAAGCAGAAAGCTCCTTTAGGAGCTTTCTGCTTTACTTTCATCTTGCTTTAAGCAAGCACCTGCGTTAATCTGCTAGATGAAGGCAATTTGAACTTCTGGCTAAGGAGGAAAGGAGTTAAAGCAGGAGGAAAGAAAAGCAGAAAGCGTTTTAAGAAGCTTTATGTTTTACTTTAATCCTGCTTTAATTTGCAACCTGTTTTAAACAGCCTTCTTTTAAGGGGTTGTTATATCATGATTTACTGTATATTTCTCGTGAACAATCATGAACGACTCTCGATCTCTCCTCCGTGCAAAGTTTCTGTCATATGGCGACAGCACCTATCACGTTTCTCACTGTCCATGAATTCTGTTCTCGGATCCAGTATGAACACATTGTTTTGTCCTTCAGTACGTCTGAACCGACTACCAAATGATCGAAAAAAATTCTACACACCAGCACAAAACTATAACGTTTGCTGCTTACTACACATCTGGGCAAAAACAAAAACAGTTTTACTATTGTTGACAAATTGATTTATACAAAAGTTGAGTGTTTATCGATTACTGGTTGGCACAACTGTCTAATTCACACCCCTCCCCCTCCTCGTTTCCTCTTTGAGTGATATAATCTTATGCTGCCTGGTAGGCGTCAAATAAAGTTGCACATAAGAAAAAATGACGAAATTGAGCAAAAACAAGTAACTGGACTATGAAAAAACAACACTGAAAGTCAACGGTGCTAACTGGGTCAACCAATCAAATGTCTACAACAGTTAATAATGGGTAAAAAGTTCTATGCGTAGATAAAAATTCCTGACAAAGAAAATTGATGCAAAAATTTCAACAAAAAAAAATTTTCATTATAGATTTGACAGCATTTTATAAAACATTAATGTGCTGTAAAATATTAACCCTTACAGTGCAAGGGTTGAGTTTACACAAATTTTGCAAACAGTGTAGACACAGATCAGAGGGCTCCTAAAGGAGCCCTCTGATCAGGGTCTTCACTGTTTGTCACACTGTTATATGTTGTTGGAACACAACCCTAAAGTATCGATGTTATTTAACTAATTCATAAATGGACAAGTCCATTTGAAAATTTAGCATGTTGAGGGTTAAATATGTGAAATTGATACTTAGTCAATCAAAAAATAATTCCTTAATCCAAAATGAAAAATTCTGTCAATTTTTGTTTTATATAAATTCTATCAAATGCTGCGCTTCAACTAAAATCAGATTTTTTAACCATTTACTCCATAGCCTGTTTTAGTATTGGAGACAAGTGATCACTTAATTAAAGCAGGTTGACAGTAAAGCAGAATATGCCTGTGGACACATTCTGCTCTACTTTCAGCCTGCTTTAAGGTATCATCTGTTTTGATATATATAGTATTTCTCATGATAGACGTTCTTGACTGTATCAATTTTAAACTATTTTTCTTAAGTGGAGGTATAAATTACATGTGTTGAAAAGAGTATCTATGGAGTAAAGGGTTAAATGAAAATGAAGCTATCAGTCCTAAAATACAAGTCTTAACCTTTATAATAATGGGGAAAAACTGGTCATTAATTCATTTTATAAAAGAGAGAGAAAAAAATATGAAAAAATTGAGTTGTAAAAATTCTGATTTATATACTAGGTGAAGATGCACTTAAACTAGCTTCCATTTTAATACCCGATGCAGACATTCCACTGAGTGACTGAGGCAGGCCTAGTGAGGCCAATTGAGAATTGATAGCGTTGCTTGATAACCCTAACGGCTGCGTCGATGGTAGTGACATTGGCATTGACAGGGAAGAAGAAATGCCAAAATTTTGTTCTAATTTCGCAGACATTGGTTCCATTTTAATACCCGCTGCCGACATTCCGCTGAGAGACTGAGGCAGGCCCAGGGAGGCCAACTGAGAATTGACAGCATTGGTTGCTAACCCTAGGGGCTGCGTCGATGGTAGCGATAACGGCATAGACAACGCAACCGAAGACAATGAACTGGCAAAATTTTGTTCTAGCTTTGCAGACATGGCACCAAGAGATTGTGATAGACCATGGGATAGCTCTGAGTTTGCCAGTGGTGAACCAAGCGCAGAACTTGTTAAGCCAAGTGCCGCTGTAGACAGTGGTAAATGTGATGATGGAGCCAGTGATATAGGTGTGCCCATTCCCTCTGTTAAGGATGCAGCATCACTGTTTGAGCCTGTATCATCACCGTCAGCTGATGTGTTACTGTTTTCTGTCACTTTTCTCATGTGTTTCTCCAGTGAGCCGGGTAGAGAGAACGGTAGTTGTAGACCAAGAGAAGATGACAAAGACATGGGTGTAGTTGGAGCTGACATCGGTAGACCACTAGATGGCGCTGACATGCTGTCCGAGGCTGACGCTGCGTCACTGTTGGAATTACAATCATCAAGGTCATTGCACATGTTTGCATTCTCCACACACTTTCTCATGTGCTTCTCCAGTGTACTTGGAACAGAGAACGGCATTGAACAGAACTTGCATTTGTAGACGTCTTTTCCTAATCGGCCATGAGTTTTCATATGACGAGTGAGCTTACTAGACTGAGCACATGCATAGCTACATAGCATACATTTGTAGGGTTTCTCTCCTGTATGGGATCGTCGATGTACTGTAAGATTGCTACAGTTCTTGAATATCTTGCCACAGTACTCACACGTGTCGTTTCGTAGACGGTCTTTACGAGGCGCTGCAGAAGGTGTAGAACCATTAGTTGGCAAGGGTGTTGTCAGAGAAGAGCCACTGGTTGCAATGCTGATAGCAACTGACTCATTTGGGTTTGCCATGCTGAAGCCGTTCTGAGGAAGCTCTCCAATGCCTTCTGGAACATTTATTCGTGGAAGTGGGAGCCGACTGAAGAAGTCTGGAGCAGAGGCAGGAAACCAGAAACTTGGATAAAATGATGGATCCCTACTATTATTGATCCTTTGTTCTACTGAAACAGGCGGTGTGCCAACTTTATCTCTAGGTTCTGACTTGATCATTTTAGATATGGACATTATATTGGAGGAATCCATTGGCTTGTCCCTTTTCTGTCCCCTTTCTTTGCTGTCCCTGTCTCTATCCCTGTCTCTGTCCCTGTCTCCATCCCTGTCATTTTCTTCAGACCTCTTCTCATTTTCTTGACTGCCGCTACCGTCACCAAAAGCAGCCTCTCTGAGATGTTCAACATTAATAGCATGGGGGAATTTTTCAGCCATGGCTAGTTTGAGTGCTTCGTTGTAGTTTGGTAGGTTCTGGAGCCCTGTTTTCTCCATCACCTCAGATAGTAGGGAACCTGAGGACTTTCTATCATCTTCCTTTTTAAGTTCTTTAGTAATAGTTTCTTCAATTCTTCTGTCAAATAACCTGGCTGCTAGTTCACTTCGTCCCTGGCTTTTTGAGCCGTCTTTCATTTGTTCATCGTCTCTGCGATCTGTGTCATCAGTGAGCCCGCTCCTGTCTCGGAGCTCTTGTAGAGATTCAAGTTCCATGTCCTCCTCTTCTTCTTCCTCTTCTTCTTCTTCCTCTTCGTCATCTTCAGGATCATCGTCATCCTCATTGCCCATCTTGTTTGAGTCTGGTGTACTGCTGCTAGAGGCATGGCTGCCCTCCGATGTGTTCGTGCTTGAGCCCATTGAAGTACCACTTCCATGTTTGCTCACATGTGTTTTCATGTGACGTTTCAGTTTACTCTGCTGTGTACAAGCATGAGGACAAAGCGGGCATTTAAACGGTTTTTCACCTGTATGAGATCTACGATGAACGATTAGGTTGCTCTGGAAACGGAATGTCTTGCCACAAAATTCGCAGGACTTTTGGTTTCCAGGTGGTGTGAGACTTCTTGAGTTTTCAACACGCTTGTCGTGCTCAGTTGAGTTAGTAGCTGGAGGAGTGAGAGGAAACATGCCAGGTATGCGGTTTGGAGGAGGATTGGATGTCTGATTGAATGGAGGAGTATGTTTTCTGGCTGGTGATGGAGAAGTGGATGATGCAAGCTGTCGTAATCGCTGTGAGTAAAAATCATCAAGGCTCATACTTCCTCGATGCCTCTGATCAAATGGGTGATAAGGTGTAGCATGTCCATGATCAAATCCCGGTAGACCAAATATACCAGGCAGACCTCCTGGCCCTCTGTGATACAGGTTATCCCCGGGGAATTCAAGACGTAAGTCTGCTGGTGACCTACTCAGAGGGACCCCTAGGGGTGATAGGGGATGTCTCATATCCGGAAATGGTATTCTGGGAAACAAGAAAGGGTTGTGTTGTGGAGGATGACCAGACAGCGGCCCCTCCCCACTACTGGCTGATCCAACTGATGAGTTAGTCCGGTGAAGATCAGCCGAGTCACTGCGAGCTCTTTCCCGTATGGAATTATCTTTAGCATTTGAAGATTTGTGTTTGTCATGGTCCCCTTTGAGATCATCTTTTGAATATTTTGGTATCGGGGTTGATCCTCTGGGAGACTGTGATGGAGTATATGTTTCTCTTGATGATGTGTAGTAGATTCGCATGCCATGTTCTCTCTGAGCATGTTGTAGCAGCGTCCAGGCAGAACTGAACAATCTTCGGCAGGTGTCACATGTAACCTTCAGTGGTTCTGGAAATAGACAATAAAAACATATCATTAGTCTAGGTGACAAGAAAAATGGAGGGTTCAGAGCTCTGGAAATGAGGAGTGTTCCAAAAATTATAATCTGTATTTCTGCATTAAACCCTATGGTGTCACTACTCATTAGAATCGTCTCTTTGAGACGATTCTAATGAGTAGTAACACCATAGGATTTGGTGCTGAAATGAGTGAAAAACGTTGGAATTGTTCAGTTTACTCTGTCTTATCTGGAGTCCTGCTATTATTATTCAGCATGTTTCTAATTTTGAAAGCAGGTGACCACTCAATGTAGGCTGAAAGTAAAGCAGAATTTGCCTTAAGGTGCAGTTTGCTTTGCTTTCAACCTACTTTAAGCTACTATCTGCTAGGATATCAAATGTATTTCTTATGAGTACTGGTGTATTTAGTCTAAATATTATAGGGTAGTGGTGTGGACATAATGATTCAATCAAACTAATAAGATCAACATTATTTAGATTAAAATATCAAAATTGCAACTTTACACCAACAATAAAAGACATCTCCGGTAAAAAAGAGAAAAAGTCACATGTACAAATATAAGAGAAGAAAGGAAAGCTTAACCCTTAGCCTGCCACTCACGACTATAGCTCCATATGCAAACAGCTTGGATCCGGATGAGACGCCGAGTAACTCGGCGTCTCACCCGGATCCAAGCTGTTTGACACTCGGACAACATTTTCAGCAATTTTGAGCAACTTTGAAGCACTTTGAAACTTGAAGCAGACGAGAAATATAGCAGACGAAAATTTATTTGGCGGGCTAAGGGTTAATATAAACAGAAAGGCAGAAATCACAAGAGAATGAATAAGAAGATATAGAAAACCAAATGGAACTGACTAGATTGAAATAAATTTATATTTGATGTAACATTATCTAATGTTGCTTCCTTAAAAACTAAGATTTCCAAGTCTATTTACTGTTTTAACTGGTCTGGGTCAGACCTGGGCTCCAGATAAGAGGGAGTAAACTGAACAAATCAAACAATTTCTCACTCATTTCAGCACCAAATCCTACGGTGTGACTACTCATTAGAATAGTCTCTTCGAGACGATTCTAATGAGTTGTGACACTATAGGGTTTTATGCAAAAATAAAGATTTTTTTTTTAAATACTCCCCTTATCTGGAGCCCTGACTGTACTGTATTCTTATATTATCTGCACTCTTTCCTGGAGAATCGTTTCCTTATTTCATTGGCTAATGTAATAGTTCAAATGATATACAGCGTTCCCTCTCTACAACGGCCCTCCAAACAATGACTCCCTCCTTACAACGACCCTAGCCGCAGTTCCCTAAACCGGACAATTATGTCTAACAATTTAACTGCTGCAATGTCGTCTGCTTAAAATTGTCGTCTGCTGTTTTTCTTAAAATCACATATAAGTTGACAGTTTGATAATATAAATATAATTATGAGTGACAAACAGCTTGAATCCAGATCAGACGCCGCGTTATGCGACGTCTGATCTGGGTTCAAGCTGTTTGCTAATGTAAGCCAAGTCTTGATTTTCCCTCTCTATAACGACTCCCTCCGAACAACACACACAATCTGTGTCTCCCACTGGATGTTGTTGTAGAGAGGGAGCACTGTATGTTCATACCACTACCTCATAGTCAATGGAGTAATGAGTTAACTCTTTCAACACCATGGACCTGTTAAACTATACCCAATTACATTTGGAAACAGTGTAGACCCAGATCAGAGGGCTCCTATAGGATCCCTCTGATCAGGGTCACAGTGTTTGCTAATTTAGAACAGTATTTTATCAAACTACCCAGAATACCAAGTAGCCTGGTTCATGGTTTGGTAACTAAGAGGATCCACAAGGGAACCTAATAACCCACAATAGTGTTGAAAGAGTTAATATACTCTGTGAAAGGTGTTCAAAATTTTTTAGACTATTCATGAATGTTAAATGGCCGCTTCAAGAAGAATACTTTACACAGCCTACAAAAGGAGTTCAAGAACTTTTGTAGTTATAGAACAATGGTTCTAAAACCATCAAATTACTAGAAATTTTGCAGATCATTCATGAACATCAAATAGCTGCTACTAGAATTGTTCATGAATATTCAAGAAATTATTCTGGATTAGTTCTAGAATAATTCAAAACTTTCTCACAGGGGATAGTATATAAATGTTCAACAGAAGAAAGGTTCAAGCCAGAGTTGTTTCCCTTTGATAGGAAAAACTATTTTATGCCACAGTGACCTATTGTAAAATGTAGCTGCATCACCAGTGTCAAAAATAGTTGATGTAGGTTTAATGGCCATTTCATGAATGCTTAATGTCAACTAGTGGAGTTTTATACTGTTTAACTATATATACTGCAAGGTCATGTTTGCTTAACCTATTACTCCATAAAAACACCTCTTTACGCCTTTGATATTACTCCTCCACTGAAGAAAAAATAGTTCCACTTTTTACAGTATTAGAAACATTTTCTATGGCAGATGGTAGATTAAAGCAGTGAGACTGAAAGTAACGTAGAGAATGACATATGGCACATTCTGAATTTCTTTCAACCTGCTTTATGTGGTCACCTGTTTTCAAAACTAGAAACAGGCTATGGGGTAATGGAATAATCATCTTGGTCAAAGTCCTTCTTACGGAGTCTGAATTCCAAGCATCAAGACAGATACCATCTTTGTTATCCTTACAATATTTGATAGTTCAATGCAGAACAATAGTAATGCAGAAAGCTCCTAAAGAAGCATACAGGTATGGTGCATATTTATGACTGTATAATTATGAGAGAACAATTTCTTCACTGGAGGAATAAATTAAAGACCTAGTAAGGCATATTTATGGAATAATGGGTTAACCCATTACCCCTTTTTACGCCCATTAATTTATTCCTTTACTGAAAAAATAGTTCAAATTTATATAGTCATGAATATGTATCACAAGAAATATTTCTATATTCTAGTAGATGGTAACTTAAAGCAGGCTGAAAGTAAAGCAGCATTGCCTTAAGGCACATGCTGCTTTACTTTCAACCTGCTTTAAGCGGTCACATACCTTCAAAACTAGAAACAGTCTATGGGGCAATGGCTAAGTAAGCTGCAATCTGCATCAAGCATAATTATAAAGCTTCCTAATTGGTAATACCGATGCCATTTGCACTATGTATACAATCTGGTCAACGTGGCATAATTGCATTGTTTGTTGATAGACCACTTAAACAAGTGGGTTATCACTTAAAGGTCTATTACTCAGTCAGTGACCTTCTCGTACAAGCACAATGGCCACTCGGATGTTACATGTCGCTGGACATTTATCTAGCGATAAGGAGGCCACTGCGAAGTATGGCCGGGCTAGTTGACTTGCTGAACAAGGTCACTCTGATCATGCCATGACGTAATGGTTATTAACTTTAACCCATTACTCCATAGATATGCCTTTTTACGCATTTAGTTTATTCTTCCACTGAAGAAAATAGTTCCACTTTATACAGTCATGCTTTAAGCCACTATTTACCTAGATATGGAAAATATTCCTTGTGGGTCATATTCATTACTGCTTAAACTGTTTTCTTCAAGGTATGAATAAATTAAAGGCGTAAAAAGGCATATTTATGGGCTAATTGGGAAATGGGTTAATCATAGAGTGAACCTGACCAGCAAAAAAATTATTTTCACTTTCAAAAGTTTATTATTCATAGGTTAGGCTGAAGCTGAACAAATCCAACACTCTCTCACTCAGTCCAGCATCAAATCCTATGGTGTTACTACTTATTAGAATCGTCTCAAAGAGACGATTCTAATGTGTAGTGACACCATAGGGTTTAAAGCAGAAATAAAGATTATATATTTTGAAATTCTCCCAATATCTAGAGCCCTACGGTTACACTGTATTTCTCTACATCTCTTCTTCTTCAGGCCATATCTACATTTCATATCTAAACTAGCCATCTACGGTATGAAAAGTAAACATCGTATTTTTATACGAAAAACCAAGCTTGATGACCACAGGCCAAGGGTTATTATAAATATTCAAATTTCCTGGTGTTTGCGTTGGCAGGGAGCCATTTACTTTCAGGTGATCATTCAAAACCAAACACGCCAGTCACCGCCGCCGCGGCGAGCTAAGTCACAGTCAATATAGCCAGGGGCTAGTGTATCGTGCCAGGTCAACAGTTTTATATAGGTGACAGGCAAGGGACGGCGGTGGTCATGATCCATGACAAGGTGACATATCTGGGACAAATCGCCCTACGTACAGTCCTATACATGACTGGAGTTTTAATACTTATTAGCATTTTTGGTAAAAAGATTGGACCACATAATATGTTACAGTCATACTCAGATATTATCATCACAAATTACACAATATTGTATCAGAACTTAATATGTATTAGTTTTATAGTGAAGCTCATTATATATAAAGATGAAATTCATCGGGACTGATTTTGTTATATCCAAATTTCCTTATATCAGGTTCATTTTACTATAATTAGAGATCTAGGTTAATTAGAGAATGGGGCATTAAAAGAATTGTCTTGTTATATCCAATATTTCATTATATCAAATTTAGTTATAAGTGAACTTCACTGAAGATGCTTAAAGCAGGGTGAAAGTAAAGCAGAAAGCTCCCTTTGGGAGCTTTTTGCTTTACTTTTGTCCTGATTTAAGCTATCATACTGGTCCTGATTTTAACGCCATAAATGAGTTTTCTATTATAAGATGGGGTTACTGTATGGGCCTTAATTTTCAGCTGAAATCTGATATTTGTGACAGAACGGTGAATACGTGTCCAGATCAATTTTATATAAACCTAACTTCGAGGATCCAGTATCACTTTGACAAATTCTTGAACGAAATAATATCCGATTTCTCAGCGAGCTTTTTAATTCTGAATATAGTACGTCGTAGAATCCTCGTAGAATTAAGTCAATAACTTTCATAATTAAATGATTTCTTATCATTCTTATCTTTTTTCTGTTAAAATTTGTATTAAATGGTCACCCAAAAGAAAATTAACCCATTACTCCATAAATGCACCTTTTTACGCCTTTGACTTATTCCTCCAATGAAGAAAATATTTCCACTTGATACAGTCATGTTTTGTATATTCTTGCAGATTGTAGCTTAAAACAGGCTGAAGGTATAAAGCAGAATGCACCTTATGGAGCATTCTGCTTTTTTCAACCTGCTTTAAATAAGTTACCTGTCTTCAATACTAGAAACAGGCCATATACAGTGGAACTATTTTGTTTGGAAAAGGAATAAATTAAAGGTGTTAACATGCCTATCTATGGAGTAATGGGTATACAAACAAAAACATGCAATGTGTCCCTATTTAACCCATTACCTCATAAATACGCCTTTTGACGCCTTTAATTTATTCCTCCACTAAAGAAAGTAGTTCCAATTAATACAGTTGTGAATATTTAAAATTAGAAATAATTTCTATATTCTAGCAGCTGGTAGCTTAAAGCAGGCTGAAAGTAAAGCAGAATGTGCCTTAAGCACATTCTGCTTTACTTTCAACCTGCTTTAAGTAGTCACATATTTTCAGAATTAGAAACAGGCTATTGGGTAAAGGGTTAATCATTGATCCTACAGACCTAGTTATCAAACCCTCTGAACCCTAGTCACACATACATGCATACTTTGCATACAGTGTACTTTTGAAGAGTACATTAATTTTGTCCTATGCAAACGGTGAAGACCCAGCTAGATCAGAGGGCTCCAAAAGAAGCCTTCACTGTTTGTAATATTGCAATATGTTGACCAGAAACAACCCTTTCAGTCAGAAAAAAAGTAATATACCAAGTTAAAGTCTACTTTCAGTCCGAATGACCGCTCAGCCGACTGTACATGGACTAGACTAACTTGGATACTGAAATGGTCGATTTGAAATTTCAAAGAGTAAAGGGTTAAACCCTTGACAATTATCGTAACTCTTTGTGCATGCTGGGTAATTTTTTTATCTGCAACCTTTGTCGTTTGCTACTGTTCTAAAAATAGAATTTTCAAATTTTCTTTTCAAAATAGGGTCAGAATATCAAACAGTTTAGATCCTGATGAGACGCCGCGTTACGCGGCGTCTCATCAGGATCAAAACAGTTTGCAAAGGTAATCAAAGAGGCACATATATCAGGGGCTAGCATGGTAAGAGTTTAAACAAACAATCAGGACGAGGAGATCATGTTGCGATAGCTGCAGACACATGGACAGTGTCACGGAGACTAGGACATGTGCAAACAGCTGCACTACCCAGATAATGTGTCCAACAAACACCACGTTGACCCTGCACTCCCCAGCTGACCCAGTAAAAATCTAAGCCCATTCAAAACTGGGCCGAAAGATTATAACTCTTTACATGCTTAGTTTATTTTTTCCGTCTGCAACAATTGTCGTCTGGTATTGTTCTAAAATTAAAATTTTCAAAAATTCTTTCAAAACATGGTGAGAGCATGAAACAGTTTGGATCCTGATGAGATGCCGCATTATGCGGCGTCTCATCAGGATCCAAAATGTGTGCACAGATAATCACGATTCGGCCGCTACCATGCAAAGAGTTTTAACTCTTTCATTGCTGTCATGACCGGCTGCTAAAAACGTTGCCGTCTACACTGGTTTTTCAAATTAAAGAATTTTGCCATTTTGAATGTAGAAACAGCAACAGAAGTGTGAAATGATTTCTGCTTGATCCAGATCTGATCAGACTCTAAGATACTCATGTTCTTATCTGGATCCAAACAGTTTGAAATTAAAGTCACAATTATCAGTTTAAAAGTCACCCTGTGAATGTATGGAATTGAGAAGCGTCAATAATTTCAAACAGTTATAATCCTGATCAGATGACAAGAAATTCAGTGCCTGATCAGTATCTTAACTGTGTAAAAGACTAGGATTGGATCAAAATGAAAAAGAAAATTTCAGAGATGCAGCAGACGATAACTTGAGCAGACGACATTTTAGCAAATATTCGAAGGATTAGGCATGTCAACAAAGCATATTCTGATATCAATTAGTTTTGATATGCAATACAGTAAACCCTCTCTATAATGGCCACTCAATAAAAGGCTTATGTTGGTGTTAATGGCTACTTGAAGCATGATAAAAGTAAAGCAGAAAGCTCCTAAAGGAATTTTCTGCTTTACTTTTATCATGCTTCAAGCTTCCAGCCATTTTAGCAAAATCAATTAAGTTTTCAGTGGTTTAAAAAAATAGATTAGTCCCTTCTTTTTTTTCGTTTTTTTTTGTTGTTGGTTACTTGGCTTGAATTCTATTCTCCTTTTAGTAGAATTTCAAAGGTACTCTTTTCACAAAATATGAAAAATTTGAAACTTGTTGTTTGTAAAGTATATAAAAAGTTTTTAGTTTTTATTTCAAGAGAATGAAGAATTGGCACTTTGAGAGACAATTGTAAAAACACAACATCTCGCCTAACAGAGCTTTTAACACTTTCAACAATAAAATAAGTACTGAAGACCTTTAGCAAAATGTTTGAATCTTGATCAGGCCCCACATCACACATTTATGGGTCCAAACCAGAGCTCCAGATAAGGGGCGTATTCTAAAAACTGAAATCTTAATTTCTGCATTGAACCCTATGAGATGATTCCAATGAGTAGTTACACCACAGGATTTGGTGCTGAAATAAGAGAGAAAATGTTGGATTTGTTCAGTTAACTCCATCTTATCTGGACCCCTGCCCAAACTGTTTGTCACTCTGTTCCTTATAATTTCTGTGAATATAAAGAAAGGTTGAGCCAGTTTCAAGATTTCAAGGTGACAACATTTTTAAGCAGACGTCATTTTAAGCAGAAGACATTTATTCCATGTTGTTAGGGTCATCAGAAGACAAAACTATGCTGAACCTCAATCTGAATTCCTTTAATATGAACATATCAGTATTTCAAAGTTAAAACGTGGCTAAGCCACGTTTTAACTTTAAATTACAGGTATGTTTGACTTAACTTAAGCAATTTTGAAATAATTGATTTCAATTATAGAAATATGTGTTAGATTGACTTAAGCTTTAATAAGTTAAGTGATTTCCGATAGTCGAGGTTCGACTGCACTTCCTCTGGAGACTCGGAGTTCCTCAGTTTATGACTTGTTCCGCACAGTTTTATATCAAAACATAGCCACACTTTATATCCTGAATTTCAATTTAAAATTGATTTGAACAAGTTTTATTCTATGCAGTGACAAAAAAAATCTTATCTGGAAATATGCTACTGTTTTGGTAGCCGTTGGCAACTTGATATGCAATTGCTTACAATTGGATCAAGATTCAAGACCAGATGCCGAGTATGACTGACGATTGTATCAAAGTTTCCTTTAACCTCTTTACTCTATTATAAGCCTGTTTCTAGTTTTGAAGACAGGTGACCTCTTAAAGCAGGTTGAATGTAAAGCAGAATGTGTCATAAGGTGAATTCTGCTTTACTTTCAGCCTGCTTTAAGCTTTCTGAGTTTCAGCTGCTAGAAAATAGAAATTATTTCTATAGTAAAATATTCCAAACTGTATAAACTGGAACTATTTTCTTCAGCGGAGGAATTAATTAAAGGCGTAAAAAGCAGTATTTATAGGGTAATGGGTTAATGGTAGTGTGGCTGTACATAGCGCCTGTCATTGTGTATTATCACTCATCTACCTAGGATGCCATTCATCTGTGGGAAACCCGAAGCTGAAACCAAGCCAAAATCGTAAAAATTTGGGCCACGCTGGAAATATCGGACAATATTCCGCACAAGACTGGATGGGTGTGAACCATAGTCACTTATTAGTTATTAGACATTTCTGACATTTAGCTTCCAGAACATTAAACCATTACTTCATTGATACACATTTTTACACCTTTAATTTATTCCTCCACTGAAGAAAATTTTTCCAATATATATTGTTATAAATATGTACAAGAAATATTTTCTATATCCTATATAACTGCAGGTGGTAGCTAAAAATGCAAGCTGAAAGTAAAGCAGAATGCCATGAGGTGCATTCTGCTTTACTTTCAGCCTGCTTTAAGTGATCACCTGTCTTCAATACTAGAAACAGGCTATAGATATTCCTTCTTGCACAACTTTTCCTAACCATCATGAAGTTACTTGTCTATTATGGCATGCAGTTTGGATCTAGATCAGAGATGTTACATGGCATATAACCCATAACCCCATATCGCCTGTTTCTAGTTTTGAGTAAAAATGACCACTTAAAGCAAGTTGAAAGTAAAGCAGAATGCGCCTTATGGCGCATTCTGCTTTACTTTCAGCCTGCTTTAAGCTATTTTCTTCTAGGATAAAGCAAATATTTCTAATTAAATATATTCATTACTGTATAAAATTGAACTATTTTCTTCAGTGAAGGAATAAATCAAAGGGGTAAAAAGGCATATTTATGGGGTAATGGTTTAATGAAGTACAAAACTATTTGCAGTAGACAAAATGAAGCCTTCCCAATTAGCGCACTTGGAGTAGGCATCCAGCAACTCCACTGTTTTTCAGTCAATCTGACCTTTATCTAATAACTGGCTTGTTAATAGAATATCAACATTTCTGTCCAATTAGTATCCCATAGCATAACTAACCAGTGATTTACTTGGAGGGGAGGGAGGGGAAATATTGACTCGCTTCCAAACATTGGCCGCATGTATGACTATTTTCGCAAGCTTTGTCCAGAAAATTATACAGACTGTGTTCCGACTAGTGCTTAATTGGTATATTAGAGAGGGTATAATAGGGCTATTAACTGCAGGAGCTATACACATCCCAAATAAACAGTATGACTGGTGTTAACCCATTACTCCATAAATATGTCTTTTTATGCCTTTAATTTATTCCTCCGCTAAAGAATGTAGTCCATAAGTACATGACTTGTATACAGTCACAATAATTAACAATAAGAAATACTTTCTATATCCTAGCAGAGGCAAGCTTAAAACAGGACAAAACTAAAGCAAAATGTGCCCTTTAAGGGTTATACCCTTTAAACCCTAGTGACATATATACGTCTTTTGCAAACAGTGTACCTTTGAAGTGTACACTTGTCCTATGCAAACAGTGTAGGCAAAGATCAGAAGACTCCTGTTAACCCATTACCCCATAGCCTGTTTCTAGTATTGAATATAGGTGACCACTTAAAGCAGATTGAAAGTAAAGCAGAATGCGCCTTAAGGCACATTCTGCTTTACTTTCAGCCTGCTTTATATAGGTACCATCTGCTATAATACAGAAAACATTTCTTATGATTATTATTTGTAACAGTATAAATTGGAACTATTTTTTTCAGTGGATGAATAAGTTATAGGCGTAAAAAAGCTTATTTATGGGGGAATGGGTTAAGGAGCCCTCTGATCAGAGTATGCACAGTTCCTCATTTTGCAATACCCTGTAAATATACAGCTGTATATAGCCATAAAGAGACTGGATTAATCATTACATTGTAAAGTGGAATTGACCATTTGAAGTTTCAGGGAGGAACTACCCAGTTAATATACCTTGTAGCATTCAGTAATACAGTAAAGCCTCTATAACAACCACTAAAAAGAAGGCTAACTGATTGTATAAAAGACAGGTGACAGCTTAAAGCAAGGTGACAGTAAAACAGAAAGCTCCTTCAGGAGCTTTCTGTTTTACAGTCACCTTGCCTTAAGCAGTCACCTGTCTTTTTACAGTCACCTTGCTTTAAGCAGTCACCTGTCTTAAACACCAAGTAATTTACCAAATTAAATGTTCGTAATACAGAGGTTTAAATATAGAAGTATTTGTCAACAGAGAACAGTCTTTGACATTTCATAATTGACTGACTTTTCACAGTGTTACTAAACATTTCTCTTGTTATCACAGGTATATTGGTCATCTCAACCCGCACTAAGTACTGGTCAGTCAGTAAGTTGGTCAACTCTGGGCGCACTGACCAACATATCGGCTTTTCTAGTTCAGCCTGGGTTACTATAGGTCAGTTAGTAGTACAGACTGAGGCAGAGTGGGTCAACTGGCCGGAGAGAGGGTAAACAGTGTCTGGTCTATTGGTCAGGTGACAAAGATAGCTTGACCAACTAGTACACAGGGTACATTATATATATCACAAGGACTTCATTTTACATCGGAGTTTGTCAGTTAGTCAATAATGGGACAACCCATTCTTGACCCCAATCTGTGCTGTAATACAGCTGAATTTGTGTTACCTTATTGTCTCCTGGAGAATAAAATGGACTACTCCAGTTGAAAATTTAAATCTTAGCCTTAATGTGCCCATTTAACCCTTTACCCCATAGCCTGTTTCTACTTTTGGAGATAGGTGACCACTTAAATCAGGCTGAAAGTAAAGCAGAATGCACATTCTGCCTTACTTTTAGCCTGCTTTAAGCTTACATCTGCATGGTATAGAAAATATTTCTTATGGTACATATTTATGAAGCGTACAAGGTGTATTTATGGGGTAATGGGTTAACTTTTCAGGTTGATTTTTACAAAGTTTGGCAACTGACATACAGTGTAGATCCTGTAGGAACACTCTGGTCAGGGTCTACACTGTTTGCATAGGCATGTAAAGTATTACTGTTAACCCTTTACCCCACAGCTAGTTTCTAGATTTGAAGCCATGTGATCACTTAAAGCAGGTTGAAAGTAAAGCAGAATGTGCCTTAGGACACATTTTATTCTGCTTTATTTTTAGCCTGCTTTAATCTACCATCTGCTTAAAGAAATAGAATGTTTTTACATCTGATATAGAATAATTGATATCATAATTATTATACATAGACATATAGTGCATATCATATTCACGACTGTATAAAGTGGAATTATTTTCTTCAGTAGAAGAATAAATTAAAGGGTCAATGCTTTACTTTCAACAAGCTTTAAGTGGTCACCTGTCTTTGAAACTAGAAACAGACTATGGGGAAAAGGAAAGAGTTTGGCTTAATTCTTCAAGCTCATTCAGCTGCAAGGAAATTTTGTGCCCAATATTTTATAAGAGTTACCTCCCTTCACCTACATACTGTCACAGTACCAATTTCAACACTTGTTTTTCAGTTTCTCCCTAATATAAATATTATTTTTGCAGTAATCAGATACTCAGTAACAAACAGTGTAGACTCAGTTGAATCACAACTATTCATTTGTAAGAGTCAAAGTTCTTCTAGAAAGTAGTGTCCGCTCAAAGAGGCAAACAGTAACCATACTAACACGTTTTTATGCTGAAACTTTTATTGACTGTTCTACTTTTGAAAAATGACAAGTTAGTGTTGATTTTAAAGACTGGTTTAAGAAAATGATTAAGAAAAATAGAAGCAAAACAAACAGTGTATACCCTGATCAGAGGGCTCCGCAAGGAGCCCTCTGATCAGGGTATACACTGTTTGCAAAATATACACATTTGATAAGGAGTTTTTTTATGTATAATTCATCGGGAGACAGGTTAAGTAAAAGAGGGTCACTTCATGACATAGACATTGGACAGAGAGAAACAGAAGTAGAACTGGCCAAATATAGACACACTCAACAAACACAATTTATTGATAGCCTTTAGAAGGTCTCGACTTTCTTATCGCTAAATTAAATGGTCACTTTGTCGTCTTGACATACTTGCACCAGGCTACAGGTGCTATTTACTGGTATTCTATAACCCTCTTTTTCAGTCATCATTGTAAATCATTCTACAGTAGAACCTCTCTATTACGACCACTAAATTGTGCTAAATATCATGTATTTAAGGCAGGTGACAGCTTTGAGCAAGGTAACAGTAAAACAGAAAGCTCCTTTAAGAGCTTTCTGTTTTACTGTTACCTTGCTTTAAGCTTAGGAGCTTTCTGTTTCACTGTTACCTTGCTTTAAGCTCTCACCTGTCTTTATACAATCAATTAGCCTTCGTTTTAATAGTTGGAATAGAGAGGTTCTACTGTATATCTAATTGATATAATGTACAAAATGCTGCTTCTTTGTTTAATTTTTAAAAACTAAGTAACTCTTGTGGGTTATTAATAGGTTCCCTTGTGGTTCCTAATAGTAACTTACCAAAACATGAAATTCTGGGTAATTTAATAAATTTTATACTGACCCAAATTAGCAGTGTACACTGCTTCCAAATATAAGATTATATCTTAAACATGTCCATGGTGTTGCAAGAGTTGAGGAATATAGTTGCTTAAAGCAGGCTGAAAACAAAGCAGAAAGATCCTAAAGGAGCTTTCTGCTTTACTTTCAGTCTGTTTAATAAGCCACCTGTCTTACATATTTGCACAGGTGGCTGTATAACGGGGTAAGGTTTAAACAAATTCAGATTGAGCCCAAGCAATTAACAGTGCAGTCTGAAGAGGAAGTACCCAACGCAGGGTCTAACACTGTCGACCAATCTTTGTCGACCGTGTTTGTCTATGTCCTTTTTTGTGGACACTAGAAACTAAAGACTTAATACAAACAAGATTTAGTTACTGTGACCGCCCATCAAACAGTAAAGGCCAATTATTATGACCAATCAGATTATAAGAAGTTTTATGGGCAGGTGACTGCTTAAACTAAGTTGGAAAATTAAGCAGAAAGCTTCTGCAGGCTTAAAGCTGCTACCTGTCTTGTACAAAATCAATAGTCAGTTTAAAGACATATTGCTGCTTAAAGCAGGGTGAAAGTAAAGCAGAAAGCTCCTGCTAGGAGCTTTCTGCTTCACTTTTATGCTGCTCTATTCTATGGTTGAACATTAAAAACATAAATATTATATATCACGGTATTGATGTATTACATAAGTCCAAACTAATTTAGACTGATCTCCCTGCTTTATCATAAAAGTCCGAAATAATAAATTTGGACTAGCGAACCAGTCCGATATTGGGGAGTGTTACCTATGCATACAGCCTGACCTCATAATTGGCACCTCGCCAGACCGTGGTGAAATAGGTGATGTCAGCGATGATAAACTCACTGGTCAGGATGTCCCGAGCTGACCTGAGCTCAATCTAGGTCAATGACCGTCTAAATAAATATCGGTCAGATACATGTTCTAAGGTCAATCTAAGTGGGGTAAAACTGGACCACTCGACATGTCCGATGGTAAATATTTGTGCAATGTTTGACGGTTTAACTCCATTGCTGCAATGAATAATATGCGTCTGCTTGCAAAATTGTAGTCTGCAATTCTTTCTTTTTTTCCAAATTTAGAATTTTGACAATGAGGATGGAGAACATTGATGAACGTCAAATAGTTTGAATCCTGATCAGTCTAATGATTTTTTATTTTGAGTCTGATCTGGATCTATTTGCAAATTCAAATGTATTTCTGATATTGCAATGAAAGGGTTATAAATATGCTATCATTTTTACCATAGGCAGGTTTAACTCTGTGCATGCTGGGTAATTTTTTCGTCCAAAAATTGTTATCTGCTACTGTTCTATAAATAGAATTTTCTTATTTTCTTCTCATAATGAGGTCAGAGCATCAAACAGTTTGAATCCTGATGAGATGCCGCGTAACGCGGCATCTCATCAGGATCCAAACTGTTTGCAAAGGTTATCATGGTTTTACCACTAACATGATAACAGTCAAATTTTCAAATCGGCTAAAAAGCTTTTATAACCTTTACAAACAGGTTGGTTCCAGATGAGATGCTTTAATTTTGAAGAGTATCTTGGCTTCTCATCAGGCTCCAATCTTTTTCACACCGCAACTGCATTTTGAAAAGAAATTTACAGAAACAGGGCTGCCATTTCTCCTTTTTTCCCCAAATCTGCGGATTTTTATTTTAGCAGATTGTAGCTTAAAGCAGACTGAAAGTAAAACAGAATGCGCCTTAAGGTGCATTCTGCTTTACTTTCAACCTGCTTTAAGTAATCACGCTAAATGTTTTTTTTGAAAAACTGGAAAACAGGATTTTTTATGATCAACTTATGGCAGCCCTGTAGAAAATTCACAATTGACCAAAGAACAGTAGCAGATGACAATTATTGCAGACGACAATAATACTTAACATAACAAGAGTTAACCCTCTACCCCATTGCCTGTTTCTAGTTTCCAAGACACTGGTGAGCACTAAAGCAGGTTGAAGGCATTTTCTGCTTTATTTTTCTACCTACTTTAACCCTTAGCCCGCCAAATAAATTGTCGTCTGCTATATTTCTAGTCTGCTTCAAGTTTCAAAGTCTTTCAAAGTTGCTCAAAATTGCTGAAAATGTTGTCTGGGTGTCAAACAGCTTGGATCCGGATGAGACGCCGAGTTACTCGGCGTCTCATCCGGATCCAACTGTTTGCATATGGAGCTATAGTCGTGAGTGGCAGGCTATGGGTTAAGATACCATCTGCTAGACTTTAGAAAATATTTCTTTTGATACATATTTATGACTGTATAAGTTGGAACTATTTTCTATAAATTGGATCTATTTTCTTTAGTGGAGGAATAAATTAAATACACCAAAAGGCATTTAAGAGGGAAACGGTTAATTGATGTTGAAGCACAACAGGTGATATATTGTCTTCCTACATCATGCAACTAGGAAACAACGGTTTCGGATGCCCAGTGTAAAACATTGGACTCTGGTTCATAAAGTCTAATCAGAAGAACTTGGTCGATCTGGTTGGGGATCCAATTTGCCACCCCTGGTATCATTATAAGTCGAGCACGTTATCACTAAACCATTAATTGTCTGTCCATGCTAGTGCTATGATGTTGATAAGTTTCAAATTTTTTTTGTCTGCAATTTTTTTCAAGCTTTTTTTTGTTCTTTTAAATTTGGGAAACCTTGATATCACTCTAAAAGCGAGCTTATATCTCAGGATCAATCTGTTTAGTCATTTCGATTGCACATCTGCCAAAAAAGAGAAGAGCCGAGTTAATATCAGAAATTCAGCTGACGACCTTTTCGAAATATGGCATTTGTTGCTGTTTTCAAAGAGTTGTAATACTTTGAAGATGAGATATATAAAGTTCGCTGGCATTTGCAAACAAATGTGAACTGTATTGGGTATTCCGTTAACTCTTTGCATGCTGGGTAATTTTTTCGTCTGCAAAAATTGTCGTCTGCAAATGTTCTAAAAACAGAATTTTCTAAACTTCTTTTAAAAACAGGTTCAGAGTGTCAAACAGTTTGGATCCTGATGAGACGCCGCGTTACGCGGCGTCTCATCTGGATCCAAACTGTTTGCAAAGGTAATCACTGCGGCAGTTATATCTGCCACTGGCATGGTAAGAGTTAACGTGCCGTACTATGATCTGTATGTGCTAAAAAACAATAAAACGAGCAGAAATAACAGTCCAACTTGTATTATGTCATAACTTCCATAGTATACACCTTTTTATACCTTTAATTTAGGATTAGTGAAACAAATTTTATGGCTCTTTAATCAATTATTCCCATCTAAGATACTCCTTATTGCACATTTGATTTATTACTCCACTATAGAAAATAGTTCCACTTTAAAATATTTACAGGCATGAATATGAAATATTTTTGATAACTTAAAGGAAGCTGAAAGTAAGGCAGAATGTGCCTGATGGTGCATTCTGCTTTTCTATTAACCTGCTTTATTTGGTCACCTGTCATCAAAACTTAAGAACAAGTAAATGTGCTAAAAGGGGCTTCTTTTAGTTGAGGAATGGATAAAGAAGCATGGACATATAGCTAAGATAGGTGTGACAAAAATTGTAGCAAGCTCTTAACCCATTAACTCAAAAGCTGTAAACAATTATCAATGCTTATCTCAATACAAGCTAGTGGATCAAAGTGTGTCAAAATGAGTCAGTATGAGACTATTTTTGAAGCAGCATAACAGGGCCATTTAGACCTGGAGGTTGCACTGAAATTCCAGCAAACACCATAACAATTTCAGAGATCTACTGTACAATTTCTAGTATATAGGTTTGTGAGATGTTGATGCTGGTAAAACTCTGCCACAGCGGTGCATGCAGAGGATGGCTCCAGAAGCTAATTTACTAGAACAGGTGCTTGTGTGTTCAATGTATTGCATATCAATTAGCCCAAACACCAGGCCCTGCACACGGAGCATGTCACACTACCAAAACCTACAGAAGCAGATACTGGAATGAACCCCTACATCATATGTTAAACTCGTTGAGTGCTTACAGATAACCCATAACCAAGTATTGAAAATAGTTGACCAATTAAAGCAGGTTGAAAGTAAAGCAGAATGTGCCTTAAGGCACATTCTGCTTTACTTCAGCCTGCTTTAAACTAGCACTTCTACCAAAACCTATAGTAGTGATAGACAGTAAAAACTCGACACTTCAAATTTACTCGCTTAAATCGATTGTACCAGTATTTCATAGGTAGAATTTTAAAAAGTTGATCTTGTTGAAGTCGTATATATCCTTATTTCAAAGTTAAGATGTAGCATAGCCAGGTTTTAACAGTGAAATAAGGTTATATTTGAACTAACGCGTGTTTGAAGTAACAAGTTTTTACTGTAGAATGAACCCCCTCATCATGTTAACCCATTTATACCTGAATATATATTGCAATGATTTTTCCTTTTGCACTTCAGGAATATTTAATTTTAGATATACAAAGATGATCTAAAGACACTCATAATAGACGTGTTTGTCCACACATCAGAACATTTCTTTATGAAACAGCAAACAGTGACAATTCAACATCGTAAAATATGTCCACTGCTGTATATCATATTAATTGTGGCCCCTTTTTGCCCAAATGCTGTTTCTTGTATGTAACTACTGTTTCTTTGACCAGGCTAATTTTCAATTACTCCATACCGGTAAATACACCTTTTTACGCCTTTAATTCATTCCTCTGCTGAAGAAAAACAGGCTGAAAGTAAAGCAGAATGCACCTTATGGTGCATTCTGCTTTAATTTCAACCTGCTTTAAGTGGTCACTTGTCATCACAACTAAAAACATTAGCTATCGGGTAAAGGGTGAGTTGTAACTTGTTCCTTTTTAGCAAATTTTTGTTTTCTTATTTGTAGATACTGTATCTTTGACCAGGCTAATATTTTGTTAATCAGGTATTCTCTGTTTGCAGACCATGCTCTTTGTTTTCATATGATGTTCACTGTTGAGCTTGTTGCTCTCAGGCTCTCTTTTGACCAGCTGTTCACATTTGTGAAAATTACTCTTTGTAAATACATTGTAGCATATAAATATATATACCCCAGGGCTCCAGATAAGAGGAAGTAAACTGAACAAATTCAAAATGTTCTCACTTATTTCAGTACCAATCCTATGGTGTTACTACTCATTAGAATCGTCTCTTCGAGACGATTCTAATGAGTAGTAACACCATAGGATTTAATCCAGAAATAAAGATTTTAGGTTTTGAAAAACTACCCTTATCTGGAGCCCTGTACCCTTTTCTCAACAGATGTGTCCTAGGGTGCCTTCTCCTACTTTTCCACTTAAGCATCACACAGGAATATTCCTTTATGCTGCTGAATACAGGTGGCCACTTGAAACAATATAAAAGCTCTTTTTTTACACCTTACTTTAACCCTTTGAACCCTAGTCACGCCTATTGGCGTCCATTGCAAACAGTGTACATGTCAATAGTACACTTGTCCTATGCAAACAGTGAAGACCCAGATCAGAGGGCTCCGAAAGGAGCCCTCTGATCAGGGTCTTCACTGTTTGTCATAATTCCAAACATTGACAAAAACAACCCTTAAAAGTCATAAATGGACTAGATTTAAATGGAAACTGGAATTGTCCATTTAAAGTTTCAGGGAGGAAAGAGTTAACCCTTTACTTCATATAGCCGGTTTCTAAGACAGGTAACCACTTAAATCAGATTGAAAGTATAAAGCTGCTTTACTTTTAACTTGCTTTAATCCTTTACTCCATAGCCTATTTCTAGTTTTGAAGATAGGTGATCACTAAAGCAGATTGAAAGTTAGGCAGAATGTGCCTCAAGGCACATTCTGCTTTACTTTCAACCTGCTTTAAGCTACCATCTGCTAGGATATAGAACCTTTTTCTTATGGTACATATTCATGAATATATAAATTTGATTTATTTTCTTAAGTGGGTTTAAATTAGAGGTATTAAAATGCATATCTATGGAGTAATGGGTTAAGCCAAGTTAACCTTAAATGATCCCACTACCCAAAGCTATCAGTAAGCTGACCTTGGCGTTACGGTCTCTACCTGGTTTCATTCTCTCTCAGCTGTTTTGTCTGGGATTGAGCTACAGACCACATGAAGCCAATTAGTGCCAGGGTTTCGCAAATAAACACACCCGGCAACAGCGGGCGGAACTGACCCCAATTTCCAAGATCTTGGCGTAAATGTAGGTCAAAGATTCTGGTGGACCTACCTCTAGCTAATTTCCTTCTTTTACCATTTATCCAAACCAAAAATGATGTTTCCTGAACCAAAATCTTCTACCTCTGGTTTCAAGCGGTATATCTCAGTTTTTCATTGAAAATAGTGATCTGAGATAATAATAACCTATGGATTTTGATAAAGATGCAGAGGCATATAGCAAAGACACTTGTTCAAATTAAATCAGAACTTAAAAGGATGTTAGTTGTTTACTTGGAAATGAAAAGAGTGATTAGCCATGTAGCTATGAAATGTTACCAAGGGGTAGTTACTAGTTTCCAAGATGTTCTGATATAGAGTAAAGTTCTGTTATTAGACCACTCATAATTAGCTTTCCTTCCGGCTAGCTAGATAAAAGTATGTCAGAAAACTCCGATACATGAAAGTTTAACCAATTTTAAACCATTCCCCCATAAATATGCCTTTTTACGCCTTTATTTAATTCCTTTACAAAAGAAATAGTTCCAATTTATACTTTCACAAATAAAAAACATAAGAAATATTTTCTATATCCTAGCAGACTTAAAGCTTAAAGCAGGTTGAAAGTAAAGCAGAATGTGCCTTAAGGCGCATTCTGCTTTACTTTCAATCTGCTTTAAGCGGTCACCTGACTTCAAAACTAGAAACTGGCTATGGGATAATATATTTATGCCATATAAGGGATTTGCACTGGTGGTCATGGAAATGTTTTCAAAATTATTAGACTGTATAAAAGATCACATAGCTGTCAAAATGACACCACGGAGGACAACACACTATCAGTCATTGGTAATGGGGTTGGTAACAGATGGAATTGTGTGGATCAAAGTATTACGCTTTGTTTAATACTATACACAATAACATTTAGTACTCTCTGTTATCATTGTTCCAATCACAACCGTATAACTCTTTCTCTCAAAGCTTGCTTTTATATGTTCTTAGACTGGTGACAGCTTAACCCATTACCTTATTGCCTGTTTCTAGTATTGAAGATATGTGACTACTTAAAGCAAGTTGAAAGTAAAGCAGAATGTGCCTTAATTAAGGTACATTGTGCTTTACTTTCAGCCTGCTTTAAGCTATTATCTGCTAGAATATAAAAAAATATTTCCTATGATTTAATTTGTGACAGCATAAATTGGAACTATTTTCTTCAGCGGCGGAATAAAGTGAATGTGCTAAAAGGCGCTTCTATGAGGAAAAGGGTTAACACACTATACGCAATAACATTAAGTACTAGCCGCTATCATTGTTCCCATCACAACTGTATATATTACAAATTAACTCTTTCTTGTTTTTAAATGGGTAAGAATGGTAACAGCTTAAAGCATTCTGAAAGAAAAGCAGAAACCTTCCAAAAGCAGTTGTCTTGTGTCAAGACACTGAAAGATGCATACTGGTAGTCCTATCTAATTTCCAAAGACATGTGACTCTTTATAAGCCCTTTATCCCATTAATATGCTTTTTTATGCCTCTAATTTATTCCTCCACTAAAGAAATTAGTTCCCCTTCATACAGTCATAAGAAATATTTTCTATATTCTAGCAGATGGTAGCTTAAAGCAGGCGCATTCTGCTTTACTTACAACCTGCTTTAATGGGTCACCTATTTTCAAAACTAGAATCAGGCTATTGGGTAAAGGCTTAAACAATTCATACATGGTAAGGGGAGTAACTCATACATTATACTATGATGTCTAAACCAAAGCCAATGTTACAGGTAATCTTTAGAATTGTCTCGAAAAGATTAATTAGAATCATCTTAGAATCATCTCTTCGAGACAATACTAATGAGTACTCAAAACATAAGATTTGTTAATGAAATAACCAAAACATATTGGCAAAATTAGTATACTTGCTCGTTATTCGGAGCTCTGTATGCGTAAGCAATTTTTGGTCTAATATTATTATGTGCATACTGTTAGTCTTCTGTAAATAAGTTTTCAACCTATTTTTCTGGCACGAGGGCTAGTCCTGATACCCAGCTTATCAACAGCGTAGTTACAGTGATTGATTTCCCAGACTGACGGGGAGCAAAATGAGAACACCCATGGAATGTACAAGTTTTAGGTATATATCTTGGTCGAAAGAAGCAAAAAAAAACGCCACTACCATCAGACTGCAGCCTTTTGGCAAGGTGAAACCGTACTGCCTGTGTAGGAGCCACTTAATCTTTAGTATGCTATCGCCAAATATTGTGAAAATTGTTGTAAATAGTTTAGATCCAGATGAGATGCCGAGTAACTCGGCGTCTCATCTGGATCTAAACTATTTGACATTCAGATGATGTTTCCTAACAAAGATTGCAGAAAAAATTATTCTTATAATTGCCAAAGACCACATATTTTTTGGAGACTGCATTGCAACATTGCTTTGCATGCTAATGTTTAACTAGCTTCTGTTCTACACATCTTCTGTCTAGAGACCAGCTGATGATGTTGACAACAGAGGAGACCATGATCAGCTGAAACGCCAAATGACATAAGATTTAAAGGGCAAATAACTCTTGAACTTTCAATGCAGTAGATAGTCTTTATTAAGACTCATTATGTCCCTTTACTCAGTTAATGGATAATGTTTTTACACATGTACATGAAATCTTTTCCTCCACTGAAGACAACAATTCCATTTTATACAGTAAGGAATGTGCAAAAGAAGAAATATTTCCTATATCCTATGGTGGCTTGAAGCAGCCTCCTTGAATTTCAAAACCCCAAAGTAGCCATCAATTTAGTGGTCATAATAAAGAAGGTATCTTGTATGATAATAAAACTATAATATCTCAAGGGGGATACAAAGCGAAGACAATGCTAATATTTATGAAGAAATTGAATATAATTTAACAATTCTCATGTGTTCCAACATAAGCATTTAGCTATCAAAGCGTAACCAGTCTACTAGAATTTTTAGGGTAGGGACAAAATTACACCCAGGGTTAGGGCTAAAACATATATACAAACAATCAGGTGGTGGCACTCACAGAAAATTTGGGACCAGTCCAAGTCATGCTTGAATGTCAAAGACCAGGCTCTACAGAACACTACAATGAAATGTTGATTAATAAGCATGGAGAGCATTAGACCTCTGCTAATCTCTCAAGACTGCAGGAACACATAGGTAATTAATATTCTACCAGAATAATAAAGCACATGCATTTTGCAGGGCTGCCATAAGTTGACATAAAAAATCCTAAGATTTCCAAATTTGCATTTTTCAAGTGGGATTATATGAATCGTATCTTTACCCCATCGCCTGTGTCTAGTTTTGTTGACACGTGGCTGCTTAAAGCAGACTGGAAGTAAAGCTGAATGCGCCTTACTTTAAGCTACCATGTACTAGAAAAAAATCTGAAGACTTAGGAAAAATCCGGAGAAATGGCAGCCCTGATTTTGTACTAACAGAACAAGATGTGCAAATTTTACAGAAGCAGGAGATCTGAGGTAATCAATCATTGTAAGAATGTTAGCACATGTGTGAAAATGAAGTTAAGACCTCTGTACATGATAGCCCAAATATCCCAATCTCCCAAATTATCCATTTTACAAGGGTCTTTCTTGAAACTTGCAAGCGTTATCTAAACATTCCTTATGTATTTTTTCAGTATTTAAGTTTGATGCTTGCTTAAAGAAGGGGAAAAGTAAAGCAGAAAGCTCAAGGAGCTTTCTGCTTCACTTTCACCCTACTTTAAGCAATATATAACCTGTCAGACTAATTTTGTAAACTTCCTTATATCAGAACAGGGCAAAAGTCATGAAAAGGCCTCTCTATGATGGAAAGAATAAATCATTAATTATCCCATGGCCTATCTCTAGTTTTGAAGTTTGAAGACAAATGACCACTTAACTCTTTCCTCCCTAAAACTTTAAATGGACAATTCCAGTTTCCATTTTAGTCTAGACCATTTCTGACTTTTAAGGGTTGTTTTTGTCAATGTTTGGTATTATGACAAACAGTGAAGACCCTGATCAGAGGGCTCCTTTTGGAGCCCTCTGATCTGGGTCTTCACTGTTTGCACAGGACAAGTGTACTATTCACATGTACACTGTTTGAAAAGGACGCCTATATGCGGGACTAGGGTTCAAAGGGTTAATAAAGTATTCTGCTTTACTTTCAGCCAGCTTTTAATTAAGCTACCATCTGCTAGGATATATGAAATATTTCTACATATTCTAAATTGAGACTATTTGTTTACATGGTGGAATAGATCAAAGGCGTAAAATGGTGTATGTATGGAGTAATGGGTTAAGGCAAAGAGGGAGATGGTTAAAAGCAACCATACTCAGAAAGTAAATGAAATGGGTGAGAACATCTGATATTACATTGACACAGAAATTCATAACCGCATCCTTGATGGTTGCCAAAAGCTTATTTTCCCTGATAGAAATCTTAGGTCATGATGACAGCCAGGCCTTTCAACCATCCGATCCACAATTTCTTTTGCCATGTCAGGTGTAGCCACTGAAGCAAACGGCTATATGGCGAAACTCTGATCAACAGTTTTATTAGCAATTCAATTCGTCTGCCCCGAGGTTACATAATTATCACAATATGGTGGCTCTATCATCCCATAAATAATGTATACAATCGCTTATCCTGCTCAACTGCGACCAGGTCACAACTTGAAAAAACAATTTTAAACCACACACACAGTAAACTATTGTCTTACAAACATTTGCAGGTTGCCTGCATTGTTTTGCAATGTTTATTTGTAATTAATGTATTTTGGGTTAGAGATTTCACGAGCAGACGACATGTTATTCTAACAAATCAGTAGATATAATGGAGGGACCAGTCAGGTGAATAACCTACTTCTATGTCCAGGTGACTTACCTACACAACAACAGTGGGAGTTATCTTCAAATGATGTCTGCTTTAGATTTAATTACTAGGTTTTGTTGTTGTTGCTTTTTAATTTTTATGTGTGTAAAAGTTACAAATGTGCAGAAATTCTGACCACACATGCACAGTTACTTTATATGCCTCCATGTCACAGACATGCAGCATTTCACCGGGATTAAAATTGTTTACATTTAATAGTAGCTAGGCGTTACCTATTTTTGAAACATAATATTATATAAATATTACAATATGATGGTTAAATGTTAGCTTTTCAAATATGACAACCATTTAATATGTACTAACTCTGATACCTACTAATTGTTTGTGTTATAACCCATAGCCTGTTTCTACATTTGAAGATAGGTGACCACTTATAGCTGGTTGAATGTAAAGCAGAATGGCCTTACTTTCTGTCTGCTTTAAGTTGTCACCTGTCTTCAAAACTAGAAACAGCGGACTATTGGGTAATGGATTAAGGTTTCACTAAGTCACATCACTTTCATTGACTGTATATGAGTATAAGAATGACAAGAACTTTTCAAAAAATCACAAATTTTAAGCAGAGGATATTTCTTCCATGAGTCGAAACAATTTTCAATAAGCGGAGGACATTTTTCATAAAAATAAAAATTATCAGACTGAGAACCAATCTAGGTTGTTGCAGTGGTAAAGCTACGGTAACCAGTCACAGATGACGGGGCTGGGCACCAGACTGGAACAAGCAATTTAATCCTCCCATGTATTTTCTACTGCAATCGGAGGTCATTAGTGCCAAGCCAGATAAAATTTTATGAGTCCTTCATAGAAAACCATGGTCCATGGAAATGAGAGAGTTGTGAAACAGCTTGTAGAAACTTTGTCAAAATGAAAGTAAACAGGCTACAGTAAAACTTATATTTACCCCCAAAGCCTGTTTTTAGTTAAAAAAGACAGGTGACCACTTAAAGCAGGGTGAAAGTAAAGCAGAATGCGCCTTAAGGCGCATTCTGCTTTACTTTCAGCCTGCTTTAGGATACAATCTACTTGGATATAGAAAATATTTCTTGATGTGAATACTCATGACTATAAATTGAAACTATTTTCTTCAGTGGTCAGGAATATATAAAAGGTGTTTAAATGTAATGGGTTATGATAAATGGTAGCTTAATTGATGCAGGACAGAAACAATGCAGAGCTGCTCCATTGAATAGAAGCTCTGTAGGAGTTAAGAAAACCAAGGTTGCTCCTATAGGAGCATTCTGCATTATTTTTACCCTGCATTAAGCAGTCCTTAGTATTCAAAGACCTTCCAACTTCTACAACTGGTCGCTGTAAACAATTAAAACTTTTTCTGATCTACTTTTGTCTTCCATTAATCTGCCACCTTTAATTAAAGACCACATATCTTTTCAGCTGCTAATACAAGTTTAACTATTCTGTATCATAATGATGCAAACTTCTGAAAATATAAGTGTGTGTCTTAGAAGTAGATAATTACTGTGATTTTCTTGATACGCTTTGTATAGCATGCAGTTAGGTGAAGAATTTGAGTTATCTCCCTTACACTTTAGTTGTTCTACATTTAAACTGTTTGCGCAAAGGCTGCTTGAAGAACTCCATATCATTTCATATACAGTCAATCTTGTTATACAGACAATAAGCCTTCTTTTAAGTGGTCGTAATAGAGAGGTTCTACTGTATATAGCTAGTTAGTTACTGAATGTATGGTAAAAATAATGCAGAAAGCTACAGTATTATTTTTAGAGAACTTCATACAACATCAATTAGCGGTCGCTTAATATTAGAAGGAAAACAAAAACTACTCTATTTACTATAGGCATAGTTGTCATGCAGTCATTAACCTTTTACCCCAAAGAGATGTCTTTTTTATGCATTTCTTTTATTCCTCCTCTAAATAAAATAGTTCCAATTTATACAGCCATTAATATGTATCATAAGAAATATTTTCTACATTTTAGCAGATTGAGGCTTAAAGCATTCTTAAGGCGCATTCTGCTTTATGTTCAGCCTGCTTTTAGCGATTACACATGTCATCAAAATTAGAAACAGGCTATTTGGCAAGACAGGTAGCAGCTTAATGCAGGACAAAAGTTAACTACTAGACAGAATTCTGTCGACATTAAGCGGAATACCTATCATTAGAGATCTCCCGTTGATAACTAAACCTCCAGGTAAAAGGGACCACATGTACAGGGGCAGCATAATGTAATATTTAAATGATTACATAAAAACCTCATCAAGTTAATAGATGGGTGAACTTTAAGCCATGTCTACACCACAGCCTTGAAGTAATTCTACTAACTCACAAATTTAAGCCATGCAGCTCATGAGAAAAATTCTGCTGAGGAACGTTTTTCAGACATTTTTATTGTATATAGGGCTTGATGGGTACTGTACATTTGGATATATCTTATTTATATACAAATGCCTTTTTACGCATTTAGCTGTTCCTCATAGAAATGGCTTTTCATGCGTCAATTAATCCATTACCCCATATATGCCTTTTATGTATTCCTCCACTGAAGAAAATCATTTCATTTTACACAGTCATGAATATGTACTAGCTATAAGAATAATTTACTTTGCCCTAGCAGATTATAGCTTAAAACAGGTTGAAAGTATAGCAGAATGTGCCTTAAGGCACATTCTGCTTTACTTTCAACCTGCTTTAAGAGGTCACCTATCTTCATTGCTAGGAAAAGTCTATGGGGTAATGGGTTAACTCTGTCCTGAATAGGAGAATTCAGGGAGATTTCTGCTTTACTTTAAAGCAGCCACATGTAAAAGAAAAAAAGAAGAAAAATGACTGATGAGGGTAGATTTTCAAGGCGACCCATGCATCTTCAAATTTTCAATCTGTTTAACGCAAGTTCGACTGTAAGATCGAAAGAAATCTCCAAAAGTCACCTGACTGGTTGTTTAAACAGTCGTAGTCATAACAAAGTTAGTCCAGACTCCACCATATCGAGTTTTAGACATTAGACAAGGTCTGCTGCACAATAGAGACACGGACTGGCACCATTGCCTTCCCTAGAGCCTGCTCGGCTGGTCAATACCATGCCATGATGAACTAGGTGACAATACTAATACCGCCATAACTGCAAGGCTCCAGATAAGGCTGGCATTTAAAAATCTAAAATCTTTATTTCTAAATTAAACCCTATGGTGTCACTACTCATTAGAATCGTCTCTTCGAGACGATTCTAATGAGTAGTAACAGCATAGAATTTGATGCTAAAATAAGTGAGAAAATGTTGAATTTGTGCAGTTTACTCCCTCTTATCTGGAGCTCTGAATGATTTTAACCTTTTTCCACCAAAGCTATAAATGCAGATCACTGGATACCCAACTACGGTAAGTTTAACTCTTTCCCCAATAGCCTGTTTTCAGTAATGAATGAATGGATGAGTTTGCTTTTACGGCATTGCGACACAATATAGATCATATATATGCGCCGATGAATGATGAGGAGTGATGATCCAGATAATGATTTCAGGAAGATGATTTTGGCTTGCAGCAGTCCATAGGATCAAAACCACAGAAGACAAAGAGTTGCTTAAGGGGGTAGGTGCACCTTTGGAAAGTAATTACCAAATTCTTCAAACTTTGCATACAGACAGTAAAATTAGTTTCTATGACAAAACTGGTGAAAAAAGTGGGGGTACCGGACCTTTCTTTTTCACAATTTGAGATTTTTCAAGGCTACCCCCCTAAAATTGAAGCTTCTCAAAAACTCCTACTTTTTTGTACTACGGTTTTCCAATCTTTATTTAAACAAACTATTTGTACAAAAAGTATCCTAATTTATATTACCATAGTAAGAATAAGCCCTGAAAATAATGTTTTGTCAAGATCCAAAATAAAAATCTTTTGATTTCACCGGAAAGGAGTAAAATTTACCCCACCCACTTTTTTTATAATGGGAGAATAAGGCACAGTGAAAATTGCCCTACAAATTGTAGAAAACTAATTACCAACTTTTTTATTTGTTGTTTTTAGCTTTGCAAACATAAAGTTTTAGTGAAATAGCAAATAATAACACAGGGTCCCGGATCTTTTAAAAAAGATATAGATCATTTTATTAAAAAAATCCATTTTTTCTCATTTTTTCCCTTTTTGGTGTATTTTTACCAAAAAAATTTTTTTTCATAAAAATATCATTTGATCTATTGAATTATCCATAATTTATACTAAAACTGTACTACCATGAAAATTTCATGCTTATATTCTGAGAAATTGAAATGAAATTTGATGTAACAAAATGCAACCTACCTATGAAAACGGTGTATGCTGTAAACTACAAATAGGACATAAAACTTAAAAAGTCACTTCCGGAACGAAAAATCCAATTTTTTCCCGGGAAAATAGTATTTTATGACTGTATGCATTGATCAAAAATGAGTTCTTAACATTTTTCGGGAAATGAGTTCGTAAAATTTTTCGGAAATTTCATAATGCTCAAAAAGACAGGCCGACATCCTTAAAGCAGGTTGAAAGTAAAGCGGAATGTGCCTTTACTTTTTATCCTGCTTTAAGTTACCATCTGCTACCTGGACAAAGGAAATATATTTTTGGGTAATTAATATTCATTGTAGCAAATTAGCAGTTAAATTATCTTCGAATTGCATGGTGAAATGAAATTTTTCAAATCTCTGCAAAACAGTTTAGATGCAGATCATACATCAAATATCTCGGCATGTGATCAGGATGCAAATTGTTCCATACACTCAACTCAAAGTTTCTTCAGTATAAATGCAAAAATAGCAAATTTCAACAACAAGATACAGTTTACAAATCAGAAGCAGATGACAATTTGGTCATAAAAGAGTCAAGAATAAATGCAATAATGTAAAGATGGGGGACAAAATTTCTGCATCATTCATATATCTAGTTACAGTCAAACTTTGATATCTCAAATTTACTTAACTCAAACTTAAACTGCTATCTATTCAAATGAATTGCAATACAATTATATCATGCTCTGTTAACCCAATACCCCATAGCCGCTAATACAGTTGACCACTTAAAGCAGGTTGAAAGTAAAGCAGAATGCTCCATAAGGCGCATTCTGCTTTACTTTCAGCCTGCTTTAAGCTATTATCTGCTAGAATGTAGAAAATATTCTTAAGATTCTTATTTATAACAGTATAATTTGAAACCGTTTTCTTCAGTGGATAAATAAATTATAGGCGTAAAAAGGCATATTTATGGTGTAATGGGTTAAAAGTAATATGAGATATTGCGGTTTGACTGTATTAAAAGAAGAATATTGACTTGTGTGAGATCAATAATACTCATACCACCTGCACATGATAGTACTGGTAAGTGACCTGCATATCCTATTGATCACCATGACTTGTACTGAACTACTGCAGATAAGGGAAGGCTGTTGAAATACTAATAATAAGGGGAACAGTTGAAATACTTTATGGTGAGCAGTTGAAATACTACATTTGTTTATGGGAAGTCGGTTGAAATACTTTCAGAGGAGCAGTTGAAATACTTCAAGGCGAACAGTTGAAATATTTCATTTGTTTAAGGGAAGTTGGTTGAAATACTTCAAGGGGAGCAGTTGAAATACTTCAAGGCGAACACTTGAAATACTACAAGGGAAATCAGTTGAAATACTTTAAGGGGAACAGTTTAAATACTTTATTGGGAGCAGTTTAAATACTTTATGTCTCAACAAATCCCTATGTAGTGACTACTCATGATTATTAGGATCATTGATTACTATTATTATGTACAGAACTGCAGATAATGGAAGGCAGTTGAAATACTTCAAGGGGAACAGTTGAAATACTATATGGGAGGACAGTTGAAATACTATAAGGGAAACAGCTGAAATACTTTGTATGGGAAGTAGTTGAAATACCAACTTTTTATATGTCTCAACGAATCCTTATGTTGTGACTACTCATTAGAAGTGTCTCTTCAAAACAATTCTAATGAGCAGTCACAGCATAGGATTTGTTAGAAGTCCTTAGTAACTTTCTGCTTTTACAATGTATATAGAAAATAATCTCTTAATATTAGTGCATATTCATATTTGTATACAGTGGAACTATTTCTTCAGTGGAAGAATAAATTAAAGAAGTAAAGAGACATAATTATGAGGTAATAGGTTAAGGCACATTCTGCTTTACATTCAGATTGCTTTTAAGCTAACATCTGTGCCTGCTAAGGTATAGAAAATATTTCTTGTGATGCAAATTCATGTTTGGTATAAAGTGGAACTATTTTCTTCAGTGGAAGAATATAATTAAAGGTGTAAAAAGGACAGATCTTTATGGAGTAATGGGTTATTACATGGATGACTGTACTGTGATTATATTGACACTTGTCTGAAACCTCTCCAGCCTCATTACCCCAAGTCAGTCCTTACAACCCTTAATTTTCACGTAGATTCTTCCGCTTCTATAAGAAATGACCAGTCTACTATATACACTAGAGGGGTGTGTTCCAATGAAATTTGAAATTGTTCTAAAAAGTGTAGACCCTGATCAGAGGGCTCCTTACGGAGCCCTCTGATCAGGGTCTACACTGTTTTCAACGAACATAGATATTGAATAAGGATTTAATCTGTCAGTGAAATTCTCATGGATTGGAAATTGGTCATTTGAGCAAATCAATACACTATATATTGAGAAACAGCAAAAGAACAATGAAATACGTTACATCGCATCTGATAAAAACAGCCAATCAGATTAATCTAGAAATTGCAAACGATTTTGCTTTTTTCCGGACAGACAGGGCCGTGGAGACCATCTAATTATCACTGATGGGAGTTGTCAGCTAAAGTAGAAAGTAACATAAAAAAAAGGCATAAAACTCGCCAAGTCAACACCAGAGACATACAAATCAATTTTATTCGACTTGAATTATACAATCGTAAATTTGTCCACTACGACATGTGTATGGACGTAGAGACTGTAAATTGGCTGCAGCTTAAGAGCTGTAAACCCCATTTTCATAGAAATTTCTTTAAACAAAATTGGTCATGATTGTCAAACGGTATAGATCCAGATAGTAATGCAATTAAACAGTGCATTTATATCGAGCGTTTGGATTTAGTAAAACAGTTTAACACTATGATCATGCAATTATGTCACTCTAATATGTAAACTTGAAAAGAGGATTTTTTTCAGTTTAATGAGCAAGCAGATATATAAAGCAAGATAAAGTAAAGCAGAAAGCTCCTTTAGGAGCTTTCTGCTTTCCTTTTATCCTGCTTTAAGCAGTTGCCTACCTGCTGCTTCATATACTCCTGTTTAACTTCCAACTTGATTTTAGCAGCCACTTGCCGTAAAAGTCCAAAATTTAACCCTCATTTTGAGTGATCATAATATTAAATAATATTACTGTTTGTTTAAATCAAAAATCAAAAGTTGACCTCATTGTTAAAGCAGACATCATTTATAAAGTATCAAAGGGATAGAAAAGTGTTTTGCAGTAGGCAATGAGAGATTCATCAGCAGTCACCTAGCCACAGGTGCCGTCATGAGAGGCAATCGATACTAGTAATATACTCATAACCCATCCTCTGTGACTTCTGCAATAGTTTTGCTTCATCTCATCTCACGGCTCCGAGTAAATTAAAATTTTCCAACCGTATGTTGTATCCCTTGTCCTTTCTTCCACCTATGTAATACTATATATATGTACTAGTTATAAGATCTATCTCTTGATATGGCTTTTTATTATCACCACAAAGCCCTATGGAACACTTCTCATTAAAGTTTATAATCTCTTGAAACATTTCTTATTATATTTAACTCCAATGAAACCCTATGTTGTGACCACTCATTAGAATCGTCTCGAAGAGACGATTCTAATGAGTAGTAACAACATCGGTTTTTGCAAAGGCACAAAGATTTTGGTATTTGAAATCCGCGCCATATATACCGCTATATATATATAAATGGAAGTATCGGCTTTCATAGTTTGTCTATACGCCCAGTTACAGAAAAGCTTACTGAAGTATAGGACAAGACATTATTGGATTATCTCCGACTAAAAAGTCATGAGCAATCGTTAAAAATTATGCCACAAGTCATGGAATATCTTCAGCAATTTCTTGGAAGTCTTTGGGAGACAGTTGCTGTTATAAAACTGATGTGACTGATGGCACACAGTTATAAGAAAATGTACAACACCATGGCTTCCGCTGACTTGGATCATCTCAATTCTAAAATATGGTATCGAAGTGCTTGCTTTAATCCATTACCCAACAGCGTGGTTCTAGTTTTTGGAGACAGGTGACCCCGTAAAGCAAGTTGCTTTACTATCAGCTTGCTTTAAGCTTACCTGATAGAATATAGAACATATTTTCTATGTTAAAATTATTCATGGCGGTATTTTTAATTGAACTATTTGCTTCAGTGGAATATAAATTAAAGAGGTAAAAAAGTATTTAATGGGTTAACTTTTTGAACACTTAAAGTAACATTTTGATCTGCAACAGTTGTTGTCTCAGCTTAATTAACTACATGTATTAAAAGATTCAACTCTTATAAAAGTTTCTTTTTAAAATAGCACCAGAGTGTCAAACAGTTTGGATCCTGATGAACTGCTCAGTAAAACTTTTTGCAAATAGGTAAATAATATTAACTGCGGTTTTGCCATTTGAAATTGCACGGAGTCTAAAACATTATGTACAATGTCTGCTGAAGAAACAACCCTAGTTTGGTTTCTGACCGGATCATAAACGTGCTTGGCGAACTGATCTGAATCAAAACAGAATACAAACATGATTAAATTCCCCATTACCACTCCCCAAGTTGAGATAAGATGTTGCATCTCTTTAGTAAATAACAACGTGGATCTTTTAAAGCAGATGATTGCGTAACAACAAAAGACAAAAGTAATGCGTAAAGCTCCCGAAGGAGTTTTCTGAATTACTTTTTTTCTGTATCAGCCTGTCACTTTTCTTGAACAACCAAACTAAAGCTTGAATTGAGTGTCATCAAAACATTCAACTCCAGGGACAAGAACACTTGTCATTTACAAACAGTATATCTGTGAAGAATACACTTGTTTCATGCAAAAAGTGCTATCCCTGATCAGATCCTTTTGAAGTCCACTGATCAGAGTCTGCATTGTTTGTCATTTTGCAATACATACTGTATTAAAATTCCCAAATAGTCCAAAATGGAATCGAACTTCATTGAAGATTGGAATTTTCCATTTTAAGTTTCTGAAGTGATCAAGCTACAGAGATGTTTTACTGTATCGTCATTTGTCTTGGGTAAGTGTTGCGATTGTCATACTATAGTCTTGTATGATTGTCAACAATTGTAAACCATTAGTCTTTGATAGTCTTCTGTAGGTCTCCAGGGTGTCATAAGACATATCCTGCAACCTGTTGCAACATCACTAGCAATTATGTATGACTAACTCTGACGCCGTCTGTGTGATCACCCACCAGAACCCTTTCCTCAACAGAAACACATTAGGACACCCTCTATCTAGTCCTCCACATAAAGCGCCTTTAGATGGTTTTAGACACTTATTGTGTAAAACACAGGTGGCAGCTTGATGCAGGATAGAAGAACTGCAGAAAGCTCTTATAACAACACTGTTACAGACTTAAAGACTCCAGAATAATCTCCAACCCTTTTGTTTGGATCCCAGCTTCTGCCAGTGTGGAAGAAGCTGGGAGTCAAACCAAATGGTTAGAAATATCCCAAATAATCTCCAACCGTTTTGTTTGAATTCCAGCTTGTGCAAGAAGCTGGGAGCCAAACCAAATGGTTAGAAATATCCCAAATAATCTCCACGCAACCCTTTTGTTTGGATTTCAGCTTGTGCCATTGTGGAAGAAGCTGGGAGCCAAACCAAATGATTAAAATATCCCAAATAGTGTCTAACCATTGGTTTGGCTCCCAGCTTCTGCCAATGTGGCAGAAGCTGGGAGCCAGACCAAATGGTTAGGAATATCATAAGTCATCTCCAACCTTTTTCTGGCAGAAGCTGGAAGCCAAACCAAATGGTTAGATTATTTGTCATGTCTTTTAAGTCTATGAATATTCTGGTAAAAGCTGGGAGCAAAACAAAATGGTCTACAGGTTATATTCTAGTTTCAAGAATAAGAATACTCTAACCAACACACTTGGCACACCCAAAGGGTTTAGAGGTTATTTTTGACTTGAAATCCTAAGAATGCATTGGTGTTTGGTGATTACACGTTTGTATTTCTCTAATTATTTAATGATGATATCATCAAAGTATAATATTTCCGTGACACCTCCATAGAATGCTCCTTCAAATATTTCATATATATAATGTTTATACTAATAACATCTCAGTAGGCAGTAATCAAAGAGATCTTCTTTCAGGCATGAAAATATTGGCCGTGACACACTTTGAAATAGTTTGGGATGATAACTGTAAGTATTTATTCCATCAGTAGTATCCTATAGGAGTTTTCTGCATTACTTTTGCCCTGCATGAAGTGTTCACCTGTCTGTTAGCATCACTCTTTGTGGTTTCTTCACTCAATATAGTGACATACACAAATGACTGAGTGAACATCATTTAGAAAATTGAATAATTACTGGAAATACATAAACAATTGGGACACCCTGTATAACTCTTCTGTATAGTTAAACAATTGGGACACCCTGTATAACTCTACTGTATAGTTAAAAAATTGGGACACCCTATGTATGTAATACTTTAATGGAGGGCCTCATGGAGGATTAGTCATTAGACTAAATGGGTTACCCTCTTTAAATAAAGTCTTCAAATCAAATCAAATCATGTATAACTCTACCGTATAGTTAAACAATTGGGACACCCTGTATAACTCTACTGTATAGTTAAAAAATTGGGACACCCTGTATAACTCTACTGTATAGTTAAAAAATTGGGACACCCTGTATAACTCTCCCGTATAGTTACAAAATTGGGACACCCTGTATAACTCTACTGTATAGTTAAAAAAAATTGGGACACCCTGTATAACTCCACTGTAGTTATCCTAAAATTTGAACTAATTACCTTTATCACATATTTATTTCTCAAATAGGTGCAATCGGAATGTCAAACAGTGTTGACCCTGATCAGACTGCTCCGATTCTTATTATAGGGTCATTACAGTATAGTAAGCATTGCTAGCCAGGCCTGGCCATTTACAATACCAAGACAATGATCTGGATCTAAACAGGGAAACATTTTGATCGATTGGCTGTTCTTAACCCATTACCCCAATGCATTTTTCTAGTTTTGAAGACAAGTGACCACTTAAAGCAAGTTGAAGGTAAAGCAGAATGCGCCTTTAGGCGCATTCTGCTTTACTTTCAGCCTGCTTTTAGCTACCAGCTGCTAGAATATAGAAATTATTTTTAATGTTAAAAATTCACAACTGTATAAAGTGGAATTATTTTCTTCAGCGGACGGATAAATAAGAGGCCTAAAAAGGCATATTTATTGGGTAATGGGTTAAATTACATAAAGGTATACAAATTCATCCAGCAAGTTTACATTCCCTAGTCACAGATGACGATATCCGAAGCAGTAGACGTTTTCTGTTGTCAAAAGGATACAGAGGATTAAATGGCTAATTATTTCTTGGCTCAAGAGATAATTATGAATATTTTCCAGATAATGGTATAAAACATAGAACAAAGACCCTCAAAGGCAGGGCAAAAAGTGGTAAAAGCTTGGCACCCAGTCAGAAAGTTTGGACCATATATCTTTTAACACCTACACCACATCCCCTGGGAATGATCTCAGCTAGAAGACCCTGTCCATTACCAACAAATACTGTCTATAACAGAGCTCATCTTTTACCCATTAATGCCTAGGCACTACTTAACCCATTACTCCATAGGTACACCTTTAATTTATTCCTCCACTGAAGAAAATAGTTCCACCTTATACAGTCATGAAAATGATATTCTACATATATCCAAGCAGATAATGTAGCAGATTGTAGCTTAAACCCATTAGTCCATAAAATATACCATTTTAGGCCTTAAATTTTGGGTCATCAGAGCTCCAGATAAGTGGAGTATTTCAAAAAACATAATTCTTTATTTTTGCATTAAACCTTATGGTGTCACTACTCATTAGAATCGTCTCAAAGAGATGATTCTAATGAGTAGTAACACCATAGGATTTGGTGCTAAAATGAGCGAGAAAATGTATTAGCTCAGTTTACTTCGTCTTATCTGGAGCCCTGGTCATTTAAAAATGACATTGTGCAAACAGTGTAAACCCTTATGAGACATAATGTTTGCAAGGAACTAATTTACACCTATTATAACCTTCACACACATACCGAAATAAACTTTTATAGCCAAGCACTGCAGGGTCACTGTGACAAGGAACTTTCAGTTTTTACAGTATCAACTTTAACCCATTACCCCACAAATATGCCTTATTATAAGCCTACAATTATTCCTCCGCTGAAGAAAACAGTTTCCTTTTATACAGTCATGAATATGTTTCATACGAAATATTTTCTTTATCATAGCAGGTAATAGTTTAAAGCAGGCTGAAATTAAAGCAGAATGCGCCTTTAGGCGCATTCTGCTTTACTTTCAACCTGCTTTAAGTAGTCACCTATTTTCAAAACTAAAACTAGGCTATGGGGTAAAGGGTTAAAGTATTAAAAGGCTCTATAACAAGGTTGTATCCATTTTGAGAACATATGCAATGTTCAGCACGCTATATAGTATAGCATTACAAAATATTTCCTCCCACAGCAACAAAAATTACACATATTTCACTTCTTGAAATAAACTTAATACATTGTTATTATAAAATACATTCACAAATAATATGTAGTTTACAGCCAAGATTCTTCAACCACATTCCTAAAACTCAAACTCAAACTCAATAAACCAATTAACCCATAAATACACTTTTTTAAGTCTTTTATTTATTTCTCAACTATAGAAAAAAATTATAATATTGACAGTCATGAGTATGAATTGTAAGAAATGATTTCTAAATTCTATAAAATAATAGCTTAAAGCAGGATGACAGTAAAGCAGAATAAGGTGCATTCTGCTTTACTTTCAACCTGCATTAAGTGGTCACAATATGTCTTCAAAACTAGAAACAGGCCATGGGGTAATGGGTTAAGTAGAACCTACCCATATTTTAATACCCTCGCCAATACCACATAGTCCAAGACATAATGATTTTGGTCTGTCTGTTTGCTAGTCTGATTGTCTGTCTGCCTGTCTGACCACAACTCTAACCTTCGCCATAACTTTAACCCCTTACCCCATAGCCTGATTCTTGTTTTGAAGACAGGTGACCACTTAAAGCAGGTTGAAAGTAAAGCAAAATGCATCCTTAGGTGCATTCTGCTTTACTTTCAGCCTGCTTTAACTCTTTCCTCCCTGAAACTTTAAATGGACAATTCCAGTTTTGATTTTTGTCTAGTCCATTTCTGACTTTTAAGAGTTGTTTTTGTCAATTTTGGCATTACTGACAAACAGTGAAGACCCTGATCAGAGGGCTCCGAAAGGAGCCCTCTGATCTGGGCCTTCACTATTTGCACAGGACAAGTGTACTATTCACATGTACACTGTTTGAAAAGACGCCTATATGCGGGACTAGGGTTCAAAGGGTTAAGGTACATGTATTATCTTTGAAACGATTCTAATGAGTAGTAACACCATAGACTTTGGTGCTATAATGAGTGAGAAATTGGATTTATTCAGTTTACTCCATCTTATCTTGAGCCCTGAAGTTGGAGACACTCTAGCAAGTAGGCTAAAAGCACACTGTACAAACAATTAACCATTCTTTTGTACTTGAGCAATACATTTCCTCTTACTCTCATAATTAAACTCAAGACAATGCTTGGAAATATCCTACCGCTGTCGAAATAAGAAGTAACAATTTCGCATTTTTCGTCGCTGAGGTCATAAAATCTGACACGGATCTATTCTCTCACTTCAGTGGGAAACTACGCTCTCACACTTACTGCAATCTTTTTTCTTGCAATACTGCACAACAACTAATACCTTCAGCGATTACCGTGGCTCGGGTCCGTCATTTATCAATACCAGATAGTTTCCAAGGCTTGGACTGTCCCACGACACTCTCCCGCTAGTCAATGTACCATGATGTAATTTTCATTAATTATTCATAATGTAAGGGACACTATGAGCACGACTTAATATGGTTGCCATGGGAACACGAGACATTTGATTGGCTTCAAATATTTCCACATGTAAAAAAATTGGTAGCCAACAATTAGGAAATCTTGATTTATACCACCACAAATTAGTAAACCATAAATGCCCATGTTTCACAGCGAAAAGCTTCCATTTATTCCATGGGATAAAGTGTACACAGAATAATTTGCGGAAAAAGCCAGAACAATTCTCTTGTCATGTCTTTATGAAAATACCTAAAACTATTTTTCATAAAATTTATGTCTAGCATTTACATAACCTCTCAGCTTTCCAAGGCTCCAGATAAGGGGATTTTTTCAAAATCTAAAATCTTTATTTCTGCTTTAAACCCAAGGGTGTCACTACTCATTAGAATCCTCTCTTAGAGAGGATTCTAATAAGTAGTAACACCATAGGATTTGGTGCTGGGTTGAGTGAGAAAATGTTGGATTTGTTAAGTTTATACTCCCTCTTATCTGGAGCCCTGAGCTTAATTACTAATTTCATAACTTTCTACAGGGAATCAAATACAGCTGACTGTTAACAGCAGGATGAAAATAATACAGAAAGCTTATTTACAAGAGCTTTCTGCATCATTTATTACTGCATTTTGCAAACACCTGTATACAGTAGACTAGCCTAGCGCTATTTCCAGTTTTGAAGACAGGTGACCCACTTACAACCACTTACAACAAATTGAAAGTAGAGCTGCTTTACTTTTAACCTGCCTTAACCTATAACCCCATAGTGTATTTATAGTTTTGAAGACAGGTGACAACTTAAAGCAGGTTCAAAGAAAGCAGAAAGTGCCTCAATCAAGGCATATTCTGCTTTACTTTCAGCCTGTTTTAAAACTGCTATCTACATGGATCTAGAAAATATTTCTTCAGCTGAATATTCATGACTATATAAAGTGAAATTATTTTGTTCAGTGGCGGAATAAATTCGAGTAAAAAAGCTTATTTATGCGGTAATGGGTTAAGCTACCATCTGGAAATTTAAGAATCTGGAAATGCCTTGTCGAATTGAACCCTTTACCCTATAGCCTGTTTCTTGCTTTGACAACAGGTGACCTCTTAGAGCAGGTTGAAAGTAAAACAGAATAGGCACGTTCTACTTTACTTTCAACCTGCTTTAAGCTACTATCTGCTAGGATATAGAAACAATTTCTTATGATACTAATTCAAGACTGCGTAAATTGAAATTATTCTTTTCAGTGGAGGAATAAATTAAAGGCGTAAAAGTGCATATTTATAGGGTAATGGGTTAAATTGAAGAACTTCCTAAGGACTACTTTCCAAAGTATAGGAATAATTAGAGGCATAAAAAGGTTTACTTATGGAGTAATGGGTTAATACATACATAAATGATGTCAGGTCTAAATACCTGCCACGGTATCTGATCAGAATCTAAACCATTTACAAAAATCTAGAAAACTGATAGGCATGAAATTATAACCCAAGTGTTGCCTGTGTCAGAATTAATTACCGGAATTAAATAGTTTATAAAATCTCAAAATTAACCTTTACAATATTCTGATAATTAAACTATTATCTGCTCAAAAAAGTTATCTGTTAAATTTCCTTAAATTTATTAGCATTTCTTTTTCTTATTTTCTTGTAATACTATATCTAGGTGGCAAACAGTTTGGATCCCACATCAGGCCCCACTATGAGGGAACCAAACAGTTTACAAAGATCTAAAACAGTTATCTCCCTTAACATTGGATTAAGTAAATTGTAAAATTCTTAAAGTTGTGTTAAGCACATTATGAATCCATACTTGTGCAAACTCACCGAAATCTTTAATCAACATGCATGATAAAAATAACAAACAAATGAGAAAAGATCAACTCATTACTTTTATTCTAAGTCAGAGATTCAGAATGAGAGATTAGATAGTAATTAAATTGATGAAACAGTACGGGATCCTGACAAAATTTTGCACCACTTTTTGCAGCTTTTATTGCAGATTTTTGTTTTTCAGGAGAAATTGAAGAAAAAAATTGTATTTATTAGCCTTCATCCTAATGCACACAGAAGTTTATTTATGTAGATTCAATACATTCACCTAGATGTCAGGGTCGCCTTGACAACAAAACCACCAGGGCACCAGATAAGTGGGATGAAAATGAACAAATCCAACATTTTCTTACTCATTTCAGCACCAAAGAGACGATTCTAATGAGTAGTGACACCATAGGGTTTAATGCAGAAATAAAGATTTTATTTATTTAAACACTCCCCATATTTGAGGCCGTGTATTTGTGTCAGGGTTGCATTTGATGAAAAAAAATCACTATTCAGAAGAAATTACTGCGGGGTTAAAATGTTACTGCATGGTTAAAATGTTACGATTTTAAAATATTGTGAATTGAAGATAAAATGATTTTAAAATATTATGAGTTTACGTAAATAACAAAAAGTTCACAGGATTAGATTTGAGAATTTCATTTTTTTTTTAACTCTTTGCACGCTAGCGGCGGATATATTCGCCGTAGTGATTGCCTTTGCAAACAGTTTGGATCCAGATGAGCGCGGCGTTTCATCAGGATCCAATCTGCTTGACAGTCTGACCCTTTTTTGAAAAGAAATTTTGAAAATTCTTATTTTAGAACAGTAGCAGAGGACAATGGTTACAGACGACAAAAATTACCCAGCATGCAAAGAATTAATGTATGGGGATCTTACAGCAAGTAAATGTTTCGCTTAAAGATGAGAGAATTGAAAATGAAATCTCACAGAAATAATCCTTTATACAATATTTAACAGAGATTTTTTATTCCATTCACTGCGATAATATATGCAACTAAATTTACATTGAAAACATTTGGATCCAGATCATAACTTAACGTACATGGTAGTTTGATGTCAGATAAGGTTACCAAATCCATAAATACGCATTCTTTAAAGCATTTGATTTATATTCCTCCACTTTATACAGTCATGAATATGCAACATAAGAAATAGTTCCTGCATCAAAGCAGTTGGTAGCTTAAAGCAGGCTGAAAGTAAAGCAGAATGTGTCATGTGGCAAGAGGGAGTAAACTGAACAAATCCAATATTTTCTTGGATTATTTGAACACCAAATCCTATGGTGTTACTACTCATTAGAATCGTCTCAAAGAGACGATTCTAATGAGTAGTAACACCACAGGGCTTAATGCAGAAACAAAGATTTTAGGATTTGAAATACTCTGAAGCTCTGGAAGCCCTTACATTAATCAAAGCACCAAAATCATGTAGCATACGCAGGATGACCCCGGAAGAAAATTTCATAAAACTGAGAGATCAATAATGCAGCAGCTAATATAATTTTACCTAAGCCAATTCTTTAGTAATTTAAGGCCTAATTACAACCCTTTACTCATAAAAAATCACCCCCAGAATACAGAAAAACCCCTACAGTTACAACTACTGTTACTGCGCATATAACAACACTGTTTTCTGTCTTAACCCATTACCCTATTAGTATGCCTTTTTACGCCTTTAATTTATTCTTTCACTGAACAAAAATAGTTCCACTTTATACAGTCATGAATATTGTACCATAAGAAATATTCCTATATCAATTATTAGCAGATTGTAGATTAAAGCAGGTTGAAAGTAAAGCAGAATGCGCCTTAAGGCGCATTCTGCTTTACTTCCAACCTGCTATAAGCTAACATCTGCTAGAATAGAATATGCTTTGCCATGTTATGTAATTACACTTTTTACCGAAATAAATCTATCTATCTATCTATCTAATATATAAGATAGTTCTTATGGTACATACTCATAACTGTATAATATGGAACTATATTGTTCAGTGGAGGAATTAATTAAATGCGTAAAAAGGCATATCTACGGATAAATGGGTAAATTTGAAACTGAAACACTCTATAGGGAAGAATGAGTTCAGCCAACTCTACAGAAATCAGATAATTGTAACGTAAAGCCTTTCTTATATGTATAAATGCACGTCCTTCAAGCCTATTTGTACCTAATACTTTCCAATCAGAGCTTCTCATTAAAACTCAAATTCTATTCTTAAGCATTCATACCATTCAAACCAGTTTATAATTCAGCATTAGCGTTCCAAAACAAGTAATGTATGTCCTCGGGAAATGCAGTATAACAGTTTTAATTTCCATGTAAGCGAGTGCTGGATTAAAAAATATCAGCTGCAATACGTGGTATTGTTTGAAATGTCCTTCCAGCTATACCTATTGATGCATGAGTTCAATATTAACCCATTATTCCCTAGAAACACCATATGCTTTTTTACGCCTTTAATTTATTCCTTCACTGAACAAAAATAGTTCCAAGTTATATTGTCATGAATATGTACAGTATAACCTCTGTCCATCGACACCTCTCTTGACCGGAAACCTCTGTTATCCGACCCTGCTGTTTGGTCCCGGCAGTTTCCCTATTTGTTTTATGTAACCAAACTCTCTCTTGATCGGATCCTCTGTTAACCGTTATCCGACATACCTTGACGGTCCGATGAAGGCAAATTAGACGTTTTTCACACCTCGTTATCCGACGGTATGCTGACCTGTGATCATTGACAGCGACTATGCATGCGCAGGTGATAATGACACATATCGCTCGGATGGCCGTGTAAAACAAATTGTTTGTTTTAACAGTGAGGGAATGATATGAGGGTTAATAAGATAACTTAAGCCAACAAATGTAAGCAACCCATTCAGTGTCGCAGTGCCGAAAACCTAACTCATCCATCCTTTCCAACAATGGCTAACCTTGATTTCGTGTTTAAATTTTACAGGTGTCTTCCAATCGTCTTCACTGTCAATATGTGAAAGTACGAAATATAAATCTAATTCTCCCTTCTCATAATTCGAGTCTATATCTATATCAATAGTCGCAGGCGTTCTAATATATGCTAAAGTTATATTGAGAGAAAATAAAAACATTCACGCGTTTTGAAGTTTTTGTTTATTTCCAGCGAGTTGGACATAGCGACAATGGACTATACTTGTACATAAAATGTAAATACGAATATACCGATGTTTTCGTCGAACCCTTGATATGTACATGCGTGTTTACTTCCGAGTGTACACTATACACGTTTTATGCCTACTGTAGATTAAAGGACTAATGGGAAAAACAGTGTAGATCTTGACCAGGTGACTCTTAGTTTAATCTGGGACGACCTGGTCAGGATATATGCTGTATGCTGCAGTCATACATATTTAATATGTCAGTTGGCATAGAGGAATTCCCCTCGCAGCGAAAAATGGACTGAATCTTTGTATGTGAACTTGTTAACTTAGTCATAATTCCGTTAACCGACACCCTCTCTTAACCGACTTACAGACGTGGAACCATGGTGTGTCGGATAACAGAGGTTATACTGTATCATATGAAATATTTTAAATATTCTAGAGGATGGAAGCTTAAAGCAGGTTGAAAGTGCTTTACTTTTAACCTGCTTTAAGTTGTTGTCTATCTCAATACTAGAATCAGGCTATGGGGTAAAGGATTAACCATACTTCGTAAAAACACTGTTTTACGCCTTAAAGTGATTCCTTCACAGAAGAAAATTAGGTCCGTCTTAATATGGTCATGAATATTTTCATATGAAATATTTTCTATATTCTAGCAGATTAGCTTAATCCTTTAGCCCATTGCCTATCTCTTGTTTTGAAGACAGGTGATTACTTAAAGCAGCTTGAAAGTAAAGCAGAATGTGCAAAATAAGATGCATTCTGTTTTACTTTCAGCCTGCTTTAGCTACAATCTACTGAGATATAGAAAATATTTTTTACAGTGGCCATTTTCATAACTGTATAAATTGGAACTGTTTTCTTCAGTGGAGGCATACATTAAAGGCATATATACTTTATGGAGTAATGGGTACAGCCACGGGTAGTGTTGATCCTGATCATAATGCTGCCTGGGATACATATACCTACAAAATGCATTAAACCATAATCTGGAGGCCTTTGCCTAAAAAATTTGATCTATACACCAAGAGAAAGCATTTCTTATATTTTGCTCATTTGAGAACTATATTATATGAAATACAGTAAAGCCTGCCTTTTAATTATGACCACTCAAGCAAAAACTTGTTTTCGTTGGTAAAAGTATGGGTAGCTGCTTAAAGCAGGATGAAAGTCAAGCAGAAAGCTCCTTAAGGAGCTTTCTGCTTTACTTTTATCCTGCTTCAATTTGAGATCTCTTTTCAGCACTTTCAGTGAGTCTTATATGAAATGGGTATAATTGCGAGGGTTTGACGGTACAACAATACCTAATAGTTTTTGGATATGGCAAAACTTGAAGACCAGTGAAGTAATCACAGTTATGTTTGATTATTTTTCTTTGGAATTTCCAAGTCAATTAATCACTGTGTTTTTTACTGTACTGGGCATGTTCTTTGTCCAAATGTGTCAATTTACCAAAAGACAAAACAAGGTCATTCCATAACAGGAGCGTGAGAGAACAACATCGCCAACAAAGAGCACGGGCTCGTAGAATTCTTCCATACCCCTTCCGCTATAATATTCATCAGTTTTAAAAATTATGGTTCATTAAATTTTAAATTTTAGTTTTCAAGTCATTTTTATTAAAATAATTACATCTTAGCATAAATGGCAAACAGTTTGGATCCTGATCAGATGCCGAGTTACTCGGCATCTGATCAGGATCCAAACTGTTTGCAGATGTAAATATTTTAGTTGCAAGTAGCAAGGGAAAGGTTGCGAAACTTTGAAAAAAAGAAAAGCTGTCCACACCCCTGCATCCATGGCCCAAGCTCGCTTCCTGTAACTGGATTTTAAAAATCTAATTACGACAGAACAGGGAACCACCACCAGTGAAATTAATCTCGGAAGATCAACAAATTGTTGGTCAAACAAAATATGAATTGTGCTTATACTGACAACCAACAAAAAACACCACTAGAAAATTAATCATCCCGTCAAAATGAATTTTCTTAGAACAGAACTCAAAAGATGCTGGTCGTGGAATCTAACCCGAGGGCAGGCTGTGCATTCGGAAGTGGATGATGTTGAGCTCTAGAATATCTCAAAAGATGACAGAGTAATCTTACTCGTTCTTTTGTCAGATTTTTTCCCCTGTTCACTTGGAATCTTGCTGAAATTGTCCATTTTACATTTACTGAGCGCGCTCTTTTAATCTTATGCCACATAGCCTGTTTCTAGTTTTGAAGACAGGTGACTACTTAAAGCAGATTAAAAGTAAAGCAGAAAGTGCCTTAATTTCAGTCTGCTTTCAGCTACCTTCTGCTGGGATATGAAATATATTTTTTATGGTGCATAAGGTATTGAATTAGTTTTTTGAATATTCATGAACAGTTCCAGAAGCCGCCATTTAACTCTTTCCTCCCTGAAACTTTAAATGGACAATTCCAGTTTCCATTTTAGTCTAGTCCATTTCTAACTTTTAAGGGTTGTTTTTGTCAGTGTTTGGCATTATGACAAACAGCGAAGACCCTGATCAGAGGGCTCCTTTCGGAGCCCTCTGATCTGGGTCTTCACTGTTTGCACAGGACAAGTGTACTATTCACATGTACACTGTTTGAAAAGGACGCCTATAAGCGGGACTAGGGTTCAAAGGGTTAATGTTCATAAATATTCTTCAAAAAATCTAGAAATCTAATGGTTTAAGAACCATTGTTATACGGATTTACAAAAGTTCTTCAATTCCTTCTGTACAATCTGTAAAGTAATTCTTGAAGCTCTAGAACAATTTAAGAAGCGATCATTTAAGGTTCATGAATATTCTAAAATTCTTGAACATTTTTCACAGTGGATTGATGCAGAATTTGTGAAAGTTAGAAAAGTCGATCCATACGAAAAGTTACTCAACATAAAAAGGGTTATACAGAACCTCCTCTATGCATCTCTCTTTTGAAATTCAGAGTTCCAGATAAGGGGAGTAATTTAAAAACTAAAATCTTCATTTCTGCATTAAACCCTATAGTGTCACTATTCATTAGAATCGTCTCTTGGAGACGATTCTAATGAGTAGTCACACGATAGGATTTGGTGCTGAAATGAGTGAGAAATTGTTTGAGTTTGTTAAGTTTACACCCTCTTATCTGGAGCCCTGTCTTTTGAATTACATGTATCACTCAGCCTAAAATTTAATAGTTTGTCCTACATATAGAAAGACAATCAAGGTAATTAATGTAACGGAGCAGTTTGCTGCTGCAGTGGGCTGGTCATTTACGTTGGAAACTTTTCTGGTTCAGAATTTTGTAGTTTCCTGGCCTGTAGTTTCTTGCATGCTGCAGACAATCAAGTAATAGGAAATTGTAATTTCCTTTCTAGCATGTCGTACAAACTTGTTTGAGTTTGGTTAAGAAGAAAACGTACAGTACAGGGCTCCAGATAAGAGGGAGTTAATTGAACAAATCCAGCATTTTCTCACTGTTTCAGCATCAAATCCTATGGTATGACTACTCATTAGAATTGTCTCGAAGAGACGATTCTAATGAGTATAGTCACACCATAGGGTTAATTCAGAAATAAAGATTTTAGTTTTTGAAATACCCGCCTTATCTGGAGCCCTGACAGTATAACACCATGTTAGCGGCAGATATGTGGTACAGTGATTATACCTCTGCAAGCAGTTCGGATCCAGATGAGACGCCGCATAACTACCCGCATTTTGCAGCTTCTCATCAGGATCCAAACTGCTTGACACTCAGAAACTGCTTTGAAAAGTTATTTAGAAAATTCTATTTTTTCTAAACATTTTGAACAATAACAGATGACAATAATTGTTGCAGACGAAAAAATTACCCAGCATGCAAAGAGTTTAACCCTTTGAACCCTAGTCCCGCCTATAGGCGTCATTTCAAACAGTGTACATGTGAATAATACACTTGTCCTGTGCAAACAGTGAAGGCCCAGATCAGAGGGCTCCAAAAGGAGCCCTCTGATCAGGGTCTTCACTGTTTGTCAGTAATGCCAAAATTGACAAAAACAACTCTTAAAAGCCAGAAATGGACTAGACAAAAATCGAAACTGGAATTGTCCATTTAAAGTTTCAGGGAGGAAATAGTTAAAAAGAAAATGTACTGTATATAACACTACTAATATCACCACATAAAAGTGTTTTTAAGATTCACCTTTAAAACAGGTGGTTGCTTAAAGCAGGATGACAGTAAAGCAGAAATCTCTTTTAGGACCTTCTGCTTTACTTTCTTCCTACTTTATGCTATTTTCAGTATTAAACTATATTAATAATTATTGTAGTGAGTGGTTGTCATGGTGACAGTTTGCTGTATAAGAACTAGACTGCAGATATCCTGTATTTTAAGATGTACAATGCGCAGTAAAATGTACATGGAATAATTATTCTGACAAATTAAAGTTTTTGTAACTTAGATAATATATAAAATGATCTGTCAATATGCTGGTTGAAAAAGCATGTACAACAGATTTCAACATACTTATATAACGAATGATTGGTAGAAAAATAAATCTGTTAAAATTAAACAGTATAATGATTTGTTTAACAGTTTTGCTCGCGGAGAAACTGGTAATACCTTTCAAACCGTTTGGATCCAGATTAGATGACATATGTAATACAGCATCGCATCTAAAATCTAAACTGTTTGTCACAAACCGATCCTTGATTTTGAAAAGATAATTTTGAAAAATCTGTTTTTAGAACAGTAGCAGACAACAATTTAAATGACAATATTACTTTAACCCATTACCCCATAGCCTGTTTCTAGTTTTGAAGAAGGTTGACTATTTAAAGCAGGTTGAAAGTAAACCAGTCTCGAATGCGCCTTGAGGCACATTCTGCTTTACTTTCAGCTCGCTTAAGCCTTTCAGCCAACATCCGCCAAAATACAGAAAATATTTTTTCATTACCCATTAACTCATAAGCGTAAACATATTAATCTATGACTGTATAAATTGCAACTATTTTCTTCAGTAGAGGAATAAATTAAAGGCGTAAAAAGGTGTATTTATGGGGTACAGCCTTCCCTCTCTACAACAACATCTAATGGGAGACAGAAAATATGTGTGTTGTTCGGAGGGAGTCGTTATAGGGAGGGAAAGTGGCTGATATTTGCAAACAGCTTGAATCCAGATCAGACGCCGCGTAACGCGGCGTCTGATCTGGATTCAAGCTGTTTGACACTCGTCATTAAGCTTTTATAATCTTTCAAAATGTCACCAATGCAACTTTTAGAAAAACAGCAGACGACAATTTCAAGCAGACGATATTGCAACTTCGAAACGTTAGTCATACTTGTCTTGTTTAGGGAACTGCAATAAGGGTCGTTGTAAGGAGGGAGTCGTTGTTGGGAGGGCCGTTGTAGAGAGGGAGCGCTGTAATGGGTTAAGCCTACGAAGAGTGAACTCTTATCGTGCTAACAGTAGGTTGTATGGGACTGTTGTTGACTGTAAAGGCCAGGATGAAAGCAAAACAGAAAGCGACTATAAAATTATTAACCCTTATCCTACAGTGATATCGTCTGCTTCGAAATTGTCGTTTGCAAAGTTTGTTAAATTTAGATTTATACATGTTTTAAGTAAAGAAACCTAAAGAAGAGTGTCAAACAGTTTTTATCAAGATCAGACGCCGCGTTACGCGGCGTCTGATCTTGATCTAAACTGTTTGCAAAACTCAATAAAGTCGCGCCCAGCAGGCAAAGGGTTAAGAATGACAGAAATCGTGATCCAGATCAACAAGGCATGCAATATCTACAAATACATCATTGAACAAATACAATCAAATTGACAATGTCACCAAAAGCTTGCAGAATGTTTGATCCAGATCCATATTGATCATTTGTTTTCCCTCAGGTTTTTTTTTGTTCTGCTAGTTAAATTCTAATCTTCAGAGAAAACTTAAAACCAGTCAAACAGTAGGTCAACGATTGGGGGAAAAAGCATCTTGAGAACATCTGATTTCACACAAAATTCGTAACAATTATTCCGTGGTCTGGCAATTCCCTGATTATGGAGACAGTTCAAATCTTCCGATATCCTACACGCCGTGTTTTCATGGTGAATTTATCTTCGGAAAAATGTCAATTAAAAACTGCCCTGAGACAATATGCTGGTGAAAGATTGCATAATCAAACAAACATGGAGAAAATGAACAATAATCTTTGATAAATTCTTTCAAAGGACACAAATTACCGAGGGTCGGGAAGATCAGATCTGAATGTGAGATTTCCAAATGTTAGTCATAAGATCTGCAATTGATTTTTTCACTGGCCTGACCAACTTATATTCTCAAATGAGTTTAAAATGGCTGCCTGCAGGAAAAAAATAGCCACCTGCTAAAATCATGAAAACAAGAAACGTTGCCTTTAAACCCGTTTGAACCATTAGAGTCAGGGCTTACGATAAGGGGAGTATTTCAAAAACTAAAGTCTTTATTTCTGCATTAAACCCTATGGTCAAAGAGACAATTCTAATGACTCGTAGTAACACCCGAGGATTTGGTACTAAAATAAATGAGAAAATGTTGGATTTGTATGGTTTACTCCCTTTGATCTTGAGCCCTGATAAGGGTCAGGCATAATTTAAATGCATCCTTGGCAAACAGTGCATCTGTGAAGAGTATACTTGTCCAAAAGGAACTCTCTAATCAAGGTCTGCATGGTTTGTCATTAATGCAATTCATCAACAAATGCAACCCTTAAAAAGTTAAAAATGATTTAAAACTAAATTGGAAACTGGGATTAATATGTTGTCCAATCGAAGTTTCAGCGAGGATCGAAAGCCGGTAACCCTGGTTATATAGTGACTAGATTGAAAGAAATGAGCGATGAAAATTCTCAGATTACATGTTTATATCATATTTCTAAGAATCGTTAACCATTCTCATACTATCAGTGTATATTGACATTTTTTGCTATTATAACTTCTATTGGGATTGGTTTTGCATATATTAACCCATTCCTCCTGTAAATACGTCTATTTTATGCCTATAATTTATTCTTCGATCCTCTGCAGAAAATAGTTCCTTTTTAAACTGTCATGAATATGTATCATAAGAAATATTTTCTTTATCCTAGCAGATAATAGCTTAAAGCAGGCTGAAAGTAAAGCAGAATGTGCCTTAATTAAGGCACATTCTGCTTTACTTTCAACCTGCTTTAATTGATCATCATTCTTTAAAACTAGAAACAGGCCATGGGGAAATGGGTTAAAGCTTTATGAAACAGTATAGACTCAGATCTGACAGTTCATTCAGGGTATGTACTGTTGTCTTATAAGATCTGTCTGACTTTCAGCCTGCTTTAAGTTACCATGCATCTGCTTGAATATAGAAAATATTTCTTATGGCACATATTCATGACTATATTAATAGGGACTATTTTTTTCAGTTGAGGTATAAATTAGTGACGTTAAAAGGCATATATATTAATGCTGTAATGGGTTCATTTGTAACGACGGGAGATGGGTTATCTGGAAATAAGATGTCAGGATTTCGAAGAGCACACAGGGCTCCAGATAAGAGGGAGTAAACTGAACAAATTCAACGTTTTCTCAATCATTTCAACACCAAATCCTATGGTGTTACTACTCATTAGAATCGTCTCTTCGAGACAATTCTAATGAGTAGTGACACCATAAAGTTTGATGCAGAAATTAAGATTTACCTCCCCTTATCTGGAGCCGTTAGCACAAGGTCAAAAGCAGTGATAGCGGACCGCATACGTTTGCTCCCATATGATTAGTCGCAGACATACTTTGTGATTTATTCATGATTTCTAATTGCGCCAATATTCCAGTGCTCTGTGTACATATACCATGTGACATAGTTTTATTCATTACCCTAGTAGTAGAGTTTACTGGACACATACACATATATTTACCGGTATATATAATCATATACAGTAAAACCTCGCTATTACGACCACTCAAATGAAGGCTAATTGATTATATTATAGAGAGGTGACTGCTTAAAGCAAGGTGACAGTGAAACAGAAAGCTCCTAAAGGAGCTTTCTGTTTCACTGTCACCTTGCTTTAAGCGGTCACCTATCGTAAACAACCTAATAATTAACATAATTTACTGGTCGTAATAGAGAGGTTTTTACTGTACTACCAATAAGTGTTGGATCAGTATTTGATACCTGGGTTAATCCATTACCCCATAAATATACAGACATCGGATATGTACCATAAGAAATTCAGTGCTCCCTCTCTATATAATACAACAACATCCAATGGGAGGCAAAGATTGTGTGTGTTGTTTGGAGGGAGTGTTATAGAGAGGGAAATTGGCTTACATTTACAAACAACTTGAATCCAGACACCGCATAATCGAACGTAATCCTAGATGATTATAATTTAAAAGCAGGCTGGAAGTAAAGCAGAATGCACCTTTAGCATGCTGCTTTAAGTGGTCACCTGTGTTTAAAACCGGCAACAGGCTATCGGGTAAAGGATTTACAAAACAGTGTTGGTTGATAGACTTGTATTAAGCAACTATTCTTTGATGAATCTAGATATCTTATTAGACAGGTGACTGCTTAATGTGAGGTACAAAATAATGTAGAAATCTCCTAGTTTTAAAGACAGGTGACTACTTAAAGCAGGTAAAAAGTACTTAGCAGAATAGGCCTTTACTAAAATCAGACTTCTTTAATTAAGCTAACATCTGCTAGGATATAGTATACATTTCTTACATATAACGCATATTCATGACTAAAATTTGGAACTATTTTCTGCAGTTGTGGAAAAATCTTTGAGTCTTAAAAGGCAGATCTAAATTATGGGATTAACCCATTACAAAATAGCCTATTTCCAGTTTTGAAAACAGGTGACCACTTAAAGGATGTTGAAAGTAAAGCAGAATGTGCCTTAAGGCACATTCTGCTTTACTTTCAACCTCCTATTAGCTACTATCAGTTAGAATATAGAAAATATTTCTCATGGTAAATGTTCAAGACTATAAATTGGAAATATTTTCTTTAGGGTATGAATAAATCAAATGCGTAAATATGTGTATCTAAGGAGTAATGGCTTAAGAAGGTTATATATAGTATTCATATCTTGCATGATGTAACCACCTGTATTTAAGAATAAATTACTCAAATGGCTTTCTACTAATTGCAAATTTGGTTGTATAAATAATGGAAGTTATTTTTAAATATCATAATTACAATGATTAATATATGAATATTAACCCGTTACACCATAGCCTGTTTCTAAAATTGAAAATAGGTGACCACTTAAAGCAGGTTGAAAGTAAAGCAGAATGTGCCTTAAGGCACATTCTGCTTTACTTTCAGCCTGCTTTAAGCTTCCATCCGCTAAAATATAGAATATATTTCTTTCAATACATATTCATAACTGTATGAATTAAAACTATTTTCTTAAGTGGATGAATAAATTAAAGGCGTAAAAAGGCATATTTATGGGGTAATGGGTTAAATAAAGTTCCAGTAATTGATTAATTGTTCCAGATTTGATTTGATTTGTTTTGATTTTACGTCGCTTTCAACAGTATTTCAGTCATATCGCGACGTCCAGCTAATTATAGGTGGAGGAAGACCCCAGAAGTCCTTTATGCACTGTTTCAGGCACAAATCGGCAACTGGGTAGAACCACCGACCTTCCGCAAGCCAGCTGAAAGGCTTCCTCACATGAAAAATCCGAACGACCCTACTGGGATTCGAACTCACAGCGGTGAGGAGCTTAGTGATGTAAGTCACAGTGACTATACCACTAGGCCACGGAGGCCCCAATTGTTCCAGAACCCATATGACTAATATATATCTCCTGATATTTTTCAGAAAAATATAAAATAAAATCTTATTGGTTAAGTATTAGTTCACTAATAATTACAATAATTAATATATGAATATCAAATAAAGCTCCGTTGATTAATTGTTCCAGAACCCATATGACTAATATACATCTCTTGATATTTTTCAGAAAACATATCCAATAATCTTATGGGTTATATAGGTATCAATAATTACAATCTAGGTTTATCAAATTGAAGCAGCCCCATGGTACTTCATTAGTTTAAAAAATAGACAGGTCATATTTAAAAATTACTAGCACATTAATCTTGCAAAATGATGAGCTGCTTGATATTATGGTATAAATTAACCTGACTTTGCTTGCTACTAGCATATATTTGATGTTTTGATGTATTATAAACCCTATGGTGTCACTACTCGTTAGAATCATCTCTTCGAGTCGATTCTAATGAGTAGATCCCACCTTAGGATTTGGTGCTGATAAATTGTTGGATTCGTTCAGTTTACTCAGTCTTGCATTTTTCCCAATAAATTGAAAGTCATCATGAAAATTCCACATCGTCAGGGTTAAGAGTTATTTAGCTTCAAGAAAAGAGAGCTATTGCGCAGTGGCTCTGCCGGGCGACCAGATGGATCAACTTAGCTCAGACAGTTATAACATCTATACGCCTATAAACCTTTAAAATGCTATAGAATTGTGTACCATAGCATTATATTGTATGCCGCATACCTGTAACTGTACGTAATTGTCTTTATAAATGATGAAACATCATAAAGTCAATCAGTGAAGTTTGATCAAGATCTGATACCGAGTAATTTGAGAATTATATGGTAAGAAAGCGCAAGTCATGTCGCCATTATTAACCTAAAGGTTAACGCTCGACTTGCCTAAATTGTCATCTGCTTAACAAAAACCTTGCATCAACATTTTTGAAATGTTTTTATTAAATCATATTTTTCAGTCATGAATTGAAATCACGGTATGTAACAATTTTTCTATTGATTTGACAATTATCATACATTATGCATCCCAAATTATATTCTAAAATCATTTCGATTAATTTTTTTAAGATTTGCCACTGCTGTTGTCATGGGTAACGCTGTCTACATTATGTATGGAAAAGCTTAACCTTGACAGTGACCCCCAAATTTAAAACAGTCTTCTAATTTCCCAAACTCTTAACAGTACAGCAAAACCTCGCTATTACGACCACTCAATGATGTAAATTATTCGGTCTTTTAGTCAGCTGGCTGCTTAAAGCAAGATGAAAATAAAGAAGAAAGCTCCTTTAGGAGCTTTCTGCTTTATTTGTCATCTTGCTTTAAGCTATCACCTGTCTTTAAAACCATTGTTTAGTCACGTTTTAAGTGGTCGTAATAGACGAGTTTTACTGTATAGTAAGGAGGCTTCGAGATCTCGGAACATCAAAGTAAACGTGAGCGGTTTCCCATAATGCACTTTAGTGACCACCCCCTTCCTTCAAGTACCTCCTATTATGAAACTGTGATTATTACATCATAATGGCGTATTACCAAAATTTGTACCACATATGAAAATTAAGTATGCCATTTTTTTATGTTTAATGTATTTTTGTTGCTCCGCAGAGGACACTCAATCCAGGTTTCTCGTGCAGCTTACTTGGCTGGGAATTTCATGAGCATAATATATAACTTTTAGCGCACCCAGGAACATCCGAGCAATTTGGCAAACAGATTTGATCCAGATCGGACACCTTGTTACTCAGCTTCTGATCTGAATCCAATCAAGTTTTGTCACTTGGGTTGCATTTCTGCAAGGATACAAGGGAATGATTTATTTTTAGAATTTTGGGCAGACAACCATTTCAAAGCAGAAGACATCTATACATAGCTCACAGGGATAAGCATATATGAGAAGAGGGGATGTCATAAAAAAGATGCCATATTTGTGCATTACTGCATGCAGGGAAACTAAATGATTCTACATCTCAACTCTTCAAACATGGAGATTTTATAAGAAACACTGGTAAATGTTGTAAAATGTGACAATCCCAGCTCCATTAGTCTTATAATTATTGTAAAATATATAATGCATTATCATGGAAACTAATACTTAGCCTTTTTCTATTTTTGAAAATAGTTGACCATAAAGCAGGTTTGAGGCACATTCTGCTTTACTTTCAGCCTGCTTTAAACTATTATCTGCTAGAATATAGAAAATATTTCTTTTGATTCTGTTTTGTAACAGTATATAAATTGGAACTATTCTTTTCCGTAGATGAATAAATTAAAGGCGTAAAAGGGTGTATTTATGGGGTTACAGGTTAAAACCTCTTTCCCTATCATACCCACAAGTATAACAGTTATTTTAAAACAGTTTGGACCCTGATGCATGTTCATGAACATAATTACATATTCATGAATAAGCAAAAAGTATTCATAAACATTTTAGCAAGTTCATGAATCAACAGATGCAATGAAATATGTAATGTTGATTATTTTAACTTTTGAATCTTCATGGTTTCCAAATCGACTTATAAAGAGATATACAACTATGAAGAGAATAGTTCAACTTTGTACAGTCATAACTTATAATGTACCCTGAGAAATATTTTCTTTATCTTAGCAGGTAGTTAAGTAGCATAAAGCAGGCTGAAAGTAAAGTAGAATGCACCTCAAGGCACATTCTACTATATACTTTCGAGCATCTTTAAGTGGTCACCTGTCTTCAGCCATACAAAAAGGCTATGGTGTAATGGGCTTTAGTGTTACCTAAAAAAGGTTTTTAATTACACACAAGGTAATAAACAGTTTACTATCTACCAATTGATTGACAAGCATTGGTCTAACCCAGCTGATCAAGCAGATGTCTTAACCAGCTTGGAGCATGAATATTTAGACAATTTACTTTTTTTGCAGTACAGGAGACAATTAATTTTATAACTATTTGAGTATGCTGTCGTTCCCAATTACATTTCTCAAAGTGCTGCAAACCAGGAACTGGACGGCATTTCATTATGTTCGCAAAAATTAAAAATACTGCTTCCTTTGTTATGGAAGCAAAAACACAGTAACAATGTCAACTTCTATTATAAAGGAAACAGATTCACTAATTGACCCAATCTTCTCATGCTGCGTAAACAAAGAAACTTAAAAGATATCCCATGATGCAAGAGTTACCCACAATTCTTAGGTTTCCTAACCAAGGGTTCCATTCAACAGGATATATACAAAATTGCAACCAAACACCTGCAGCTGACTCTGACTGTTAGGTCCCAGGTCTGGTTTGATTTGGTCCATGCTTTAACCTGGCCTTTACTCCATAGCTTATTTCTATGATTTGGTCCACGATTTAACCTAGCCCTACGATTTGGTCCATGTTTTAACCTGGCCTTTACTCCATTGCTTATTTCTAGTATTAAATATAGCTGACCACTTAAAGCAGGTTGAAAGTAAAGCAGAATGCGCCTTAAAGCGCATTCTGCTTTACTTTCAGCCTGCTTTAAGCTACCATCTGCTAGAATGTAGAAAATATTTTATTGTGGTACATAATTCCTTATTGTATAAAATGAAACTATTTTCTTCAGCTGAAAAAATATATTAAATAATATAATATAAATATACATATTATAAAATATTATATTAAATGAACTAAAAGAAGCTTCTGTTTAGTAAAGGGTTTAACAACCTCTATCATAACAGAAACATGACCTCAGTCATAGTCTTTACAAGTTTATTTTCCTAATTTAGGATTTCTTTTATGAAATATCCACTTGAATTGATAGTTTTACATGTAGCATCAAATAATTTAGATCAAAATCAGACACCATCTTATTTGAGAAAAGACAATCTAAAATAATTCTCCAACTGAATATTAATTTATTAAACTCCACCCACTATGAATATCTCTCACCTGAATTACTTCATTGGCTAACAAAATACAGACAAATTCTCAGAGGAAATAATATTGCATGCGTACCTAATCTCAGACATATCCTATAAGAAAACAGTGTAGACCCTGATCAGACAGCTCCTGAATAATATTGCATGAGTACCAAATCTCAGACAGATCCTATAAGAAAACAGTGCAGACCCTGATCAGACAGCTCCTGAATAATATTGCATGAGTACCTATTCTCAGACATATCCTATAAGAAAACAGTAGAGGCCCTGATCAGACAGCTCCTGAAGGAGCTGTCTGATCAGGGTCTACACTGTTTTCATAAATTAATGTATCAGTATTTGGCTAGTAGCAGGAGAAGGGTTAACCCAGTCAGTCAGAACTGTCTTTCTTCCCTCAAGAAAAGGCATAAAATACACAGTGCAGGAACAAGCCATTCATCTCGTTCCTGCCTCTAAAAACAAGAAGAATCAGACGAAATTTTATGACAGTAAAAATATTTGCCCATAAAGAAATGTCCGATAAATCTACCATCTTTTCATTCCCCTTGAAAAACTGATTTGTTCCCCATAAAACAGCCATTTTGGACAGAAAATTACAATTCAAAAACATTAGTTTACGTCCCTGCGGACCCGCTAGATATGTATCAAACAGCGAGGTTTTTCTCGACGACACCGAGGGACGACTCTCCACTGGTTATCTGTTTGTTTTGTCACAAACTGTAGACAAGCGCTCCTTCGGGACAAACAAGCGAAAGAACCAAAATGAAACCTGTCAGAAAACAAGCAAAATCCACTTGCAAAACAGGAATGAATGTGGTTAGTTTACTGTAAGAAGTATACCTTTCAAAGTTTCAGAATTTTTTCCCCAGTTTAAGCCAAAAAGAAGCATTTTCATGCGTTTATTTATTCCTCATAGAGTTGCATTTTTCATGCTTCTAAACTGTCCTGTTAAATAAGCCGTAGGAAACATTGTCTTTTATTCTGACAGGTGACTTAGTGCTTCACCCATTACTCTATAAATATTCCTTTTTACGCTTTTTAATTGATCCCTCCGCTGAAGAAAATCGTTCCAATTTATACAGTCATGAATACAACAAGAAATATTTTCTATACCATGGCAGATGGTTGCTTAAAAAGCGGGCTGAATGTAAAGCAGAATGTACCTTAAGGTGCATTCTACTTTACTTTAATCATGCTTAAGTGGAGTGGTCAATTGTTTTCAAATCTAGAAATAGTCTATGGGGTAAAGGGTTATGTGGTCACTTGTTCTCAAAACTAAGGAACAGGCTATGGGGTTAACTCTTTCCTCCCTGAAACTTCAAATGGACAATTCCAGTTTCCATTTAAGTATAGTCCATTTCTGACTTTTAAGGGTTGTTTTTGTCAATGTACTGCATTATGACAAACAGTGAAGACCCTGATCAGAGGGCTCCTTTCGGATCCCTCTGATCTGGGTCTTCACTGTTTGCATAGGACAAGTGCACTTCTCACATTTGTACTGTTTGAAAAGGACGCTTATATGCGGGACTAGGGCTCAAAGTGTTAAGGGTTAATTAAAGCAGGTTGAAAGTTCTGAAGTTCGAAGCCTTAAGGTACTTCGCAGGTGCGCTTAATTTCCATACAATGTGTATGAAACTTTTCATGAAGAATGATAATAGCCTAAGAAACAATGTGTGAAAATATAGGCAAAATCTATCGTGTGGTTTGTCTTTTAGGTCTCTTTTTCTGACAAAAACCTGGAATTTTGATGATTTTATTTTTCTCAAAAATAAATAAAGCTAATGACTACACGTCTCGCCCAATAAGTAGTCCACAACATTCATTACAAGAAAAGCTAAAATCATTTTGAATAAAGGTATTCAGAAAGATGTTATCAACTATTTAAATTTTGCATAATGGTAAAAAATTGAATTACAAAAAACTGACTCATTCAATGTACATTTGTTTTCATTTTATTCAAATATATGGTTGATGAAACAGTTAGTCTGAAAAAATTAGAAAATATTACAGTCAGGATTCGTTGTAATAACAGTTTTTCTTATTAAAATGTGTGATATTTGAAGTTGAGATACAGTTACCTTCCTTAAAATTATAATTCTGTCATTAAAATGCATTTTTATTTATTCATGGACTTGCATACAAGGTTATTTATATTATTTAAACATAATAATGGGCAATATCGATCTTGAAAAGATTGACGTATTGATAAGCTTCAATGTGTGGCTTTATAGTTCGATCAAATCGTATACATGTATACCGATTTTATTGACTTGTAAGTCATTAAACTAAAACGTACATGTAAGTGGAAATATAATTGGACCGTATATAACATCACTTATTCTAATCAACGAAGACAAAACATAACATGTCCCTTGATCACTGCGTTATGGATTGAGAAGTCAATATATCGGACACTTAAAAAATATTTGGATCGCATGGGTCTCGAACCTATGGCCTTTCAATTGATAGTCAACCACTGTACTGACTGCGCTATGAAGGATTATACTAATTTGTATCAAACATTTCCTTTATATAAAATTTCTAGTATATGCACGTACGGAAAAAGTCTGTGTCGTCCAGACGCATATCTGCTCGCCCGCAAGACCGACTTCCGGTAGCGAAAGGCCTTAAGCTTATAAAAGGTGTTTAAGAATAAAAAGCAATTGGAGGCAGGTTACCAAAGGTTTATCACATGTAGGGGTAAAATATGAATAAGTGGGACAAACTTTGAATTTGAACAATCTTTGAGGAAAATATTGACATTTACAATCTTGAAAAGGTCAAAATGTCCTTTTGCAATTACATGCGTCTTTGAGTTTTTGGTCACTATATTAACAATTAAGGGAATGAAAAAATGTGAGATCAACTCGGCCTTATTAAGGATAACCAATTTATTCTATCATTCTAACGAACAATTTCTTCACTCAACTTACAAGGTCTTCTTTTATCTCATTTTTTCCCTGCAAACTCAGAGCTCCAGATAAGGGGAGTATTTCAAAAACTAAAATCTTTATTTCTGCTTTAAACCCTACGATGTCACTACTCATTAGAATCGTCTTGAAGAGACAATTCTAATGAGTAGTAACACCATAGGGTTTGATGCTAAAATAAATGAGAAAATGTTGGATTTGTGCAGTTTACTCCCTCTTATCTGGAGCTCTGCCGGAACTTACATTCATCCTAATTTCCATGAATTTCAAGAGTTTTCTCAGTTTTAATCCTAACACTGTTTACTTCATAATGATCTATTTCTCTGAGAGAAAGTTCTAATATGTGTTTTCCTTAACCCTTAAAGTTCACAGACCTTGCATATATATTTTCAAACAGTGTAGACCCAGATCAGAGAACTCCTTCAAGAACCATCTGATCTAAACCAACACTGTTTGCCAAACTTTTAAAATATTGTCAACACACCCCTCAAGCGTCACTATAAACTGGTCATATATTACAAAATGGAAGAGTCCATTTCAAAATTCAGATAGGGTAAGGGCTAAAAACCATTTTTGTGGAGAGAGCGCTGTAGGGCAGTGTGCGGAAGTAACAAGCTTTCCCAGATATGTGCATAATTTGGGATAACGGTGTCACATCCTCACCGATCACTGCTAGTTCCATAGCCTCATTAACCCTTCTTCTACCACTGAAGAGTATTTTCACGCCTTCTAACTCCGCCATAAAAGCATCCTTAACTCATTGCATGCTGGGTATTTTTTTTTATTTCTTTTATTCCGTCTGCAACAATTGTCTTCTGCTGATGTTCTTAAAATAGAATTTTTTAATTTTGTTTTCAAAACAAGGTCAGAGATTCAAACAGTTTGGATCTTGATGAGATGACGACTTACGCGGCGTCTCATCAGGATCTAAACTGTTTGCAAAGGTAATCACACTGTGGCAGATATGTCCACCGCTAGCATGCAAAGATTGAGTTAAGGCACATTTTAATGATGGACTCAATAACATTGGCTGTTTGAAGCAGAATGAGAGTAAAGCAGAATTAAAGCTTCTATAGGAGCTTTCAGTTTTACTTTCATCCTAATTTAACTCTTTCAACACAAAGTAACTCTTGTGAGTAATTACCTTCCCTTGTGGATCCTTTTATAATTACCAAAATATGAACCTGTCTATTTGGAATTACATGTATAGGTAGTTAAATAAATTTTGAATATCATGTAAGACAGTTTATGTAACCATTGACCTGGGTGTTATAAATATTTTGAAATGTTAATAATTGCGTAAAATTGTACTACAGGGGAAGATATTGAATTATTCTAGAACTATTCCAAAATGATTTCTTGAATATCCATGAACAATTCTAGAAGCGGCCATGTAAAGTTCATGAATGTTCTGCAAAAATTCAAGAAATTTGATGGCTTTAGAACCATTGTTCTAGAATTACAGAAGTTCTTGAACTCCTTTTGTAGAATTTGTAAAGTAATTCTTGAAGCTCTAGAACAATTCTAGAAGCGGCCATTTAATGTTATGGTGCATATTCATGACTGTATAATGTGGAACTATTTTCTTCACACATGTTCATTGGATGAATAAATTAAAGATGTTAAAAATGCATATTTATGGAGTAATGGGTTAATGGTATTGTGTAATTGTATACTGCACATATCACAGTATTAAGATATCTACTTGTATACTTTCTTACAGGGATATAATGTATAGGCAAGATATGATCCTTGTCAATATTTGGTAATAATACATTTTTGTAGCAAACAGTGTGGACCTAGATGAGATTCTGCATTTTTGCGAAATCTCATCTTGGTCTCTACTGTTTACCTTTGCCATTTTTACACACACTCTGTATTGCAAAAATAGGGGATGGCAAAGCTAGGCTTTACAAGGGGAGAGCATTCAGTATGGCAGGATTATTCCGAGCTTACATGTGACGGACCATGTTAGGAATGCATATCAATTAGAGCCTTCGTGAAATTTTAGAACGCATATTGGTTGTAAGCCATTTGTTGGCTGCTTCTACTTCTCACGATCATTGGAGTCCTTTTTTTAATAGACACACATTTCTAGATATTTCTTGGAAATCCTATATATCTGAATAACCAAAACAGCTCAAGACGTCTTAACCTTGTTAAATTTTAGAACATGGCTAATGCTACATGCCAATTATCCTGGAACTGAAAATAAGCACCGATGACAGATAGATTGGATGTGGGAAAAACAAGTGATTTCGATTCCTGTCATTTGTTTTGAAAAGATACATTAAAGGTCACCTAAATCCGTATAAAAAAACATTGTCTGTAAAGCTTTTTAGAGTTTGCATTTTAAACTGATTGGCGAACGGTGTGAGTTTCAATGTGCACCCCATTTATCTGTCTTCTCCATTCAAATTATGCGAAATGACATACGGCTTGTGCTACAAGTCGTTGGTGATTCCGGCACTTTAGGCTACTGTAGACCGGCGAGCTGGGAAAGGATAGGCTCTGGAATATTGAATTAAGTCATTTGCTGGCTTTTTAAATGAGCTCACGTAACTTTGGTTAGCAGAATACCTACCCCGGCTCGGCTTCATTTGAATTGTTGAATATAAAACTCTGACAATCACTTTGAATTCTCTCAGAATGTCTCCCTGAAATGTTTCTTAAGGAAAAAAGTGATATGTTGTTTTGGTGTTGTTTTTTTCCCCGTAAGAAGGAATCTCTTTTTGACCAGATAAATTTTAGCTAAGACTGGATTATGTTTTAAGAGAAATGTAATCTGGTGATGGTTCTTATATTAACTCTTTGAACCCTAGTCCCGCATATAGGCGTCCTTTTCAAACAGTATACATGTGAAAAGTGCACTTGTCCTATGCAAACAGTGAATACCCAGATCTGGGTATTCACTGTTTGTCATAATGATAAACATTGACAAAAACAACCCTTAAAAGTCAGAAATGGACTAGACTAAAATGGAAGCTGGAATTGTCTATTTAAAGTTTCAGGGAGGAAAGAGTTAACAATTGGCTCCAGATAAAGGGAGTACATGTATTTCAAAAACTAAATTTTCTATTTCTGCTTTAAACCCTATGGTGTCACTACTCATTAGAATCGTCTAGCTAGCGGTGGATATATCTGCAGAATGATGGTAGCTTTGAACCCTAGTCCCGAATATAGGCATGCTTTTCAACAGTGTACATTTGAATAGTACACTTGTCCTATGCTAACAATGAAGACCCAGATCTGAGAGGGCTCCTAAAGGAAACCTCTGATCAGGGTCTTCATTGTTTGTAATAATGCCAAACATTGACAAAAACAACCCTTAAAAGTCAGAATTTAAAGTTTCAGGGAGGAAAGAGTTATAAGGCAGGCTGAAACTAAATAAGCATGCATCTTACAGTGCATTCTGCTTTACTTTCCACCTGTTTTAAGTGATAAGCTTTCAGCGATAAATTATCTTCAAAACTAGGAACAGGCTTTGGGGTTATGGGATAAGCTTTTACCAGCATTAGTAATCAATCAATTTACTTTCATTCTGCTATATTTATCATCAATTTAATCAATTCATCCCCTATGCCCTTGTATGGAAGATTATATATGTGTCCTTTGCAAACAGTATACCTGTGAACAGTACACTTGTCCTATGCAAACAGTGAAAGAGCCCTCTGATCTGAGTCTACACTGTTTGTCATATTGCAAATTGTTGACAAAACCAACCATAAACAGTCGAAATTGAACTTAACTAGATTGGAAAGTGGAATTGTCCATTTGAAGTTTTAGGGAGAAATTCTTAGGGTTAACCCTTTACCCCATTGCCTGTTTTTTAGTATTGAAGATATTTGACAATTTAAAGCAGGCTGAAAGTAAAGAAAATGCACCTTCAGGTGCATGTGCACTCTGCTTTACTTTCTACTTGCTCCAAGCTACCATCTGCTAGAATAAAAAAAAAAATTTCTTATGATACAATATTTATGACTGTAATAATAGAATGGAACTCTTTTCTCCAATAGAGGAATAAATCAAATGCATTAACATGTGTATCTATGGAATGGAACTATTTTCTTTCAGTGGAGGAATAAATTAAATGCATTAAAAAGTGTATGTATGAGGTATAGGGTTAAATGTGGTTCCATCCAGGACAAGTACGGAGCTACGAGGATAAGTACGGAGCTACGGGTTACAGGCACCTACAGTAAAACCTCTCTATAACGGTCACTAAAGTGTGCTAACTTATTAGTTGTTTTTGACAGGTGACTGCTTAAAGCATGGTGACAGTAAAACAGAAAGCTCCTGTAGGAGCTTTCTGTTTTACTGTCACCTTGCTTTAAGCTGTCACCTGTCATTTAAACAACCAAATAGTGCTCGTTTTAGTGGCCGTTATAGAGAGGTTTTACTGTATGTCTTTTATGATCTCCGTCTTCTCCAGGGTTACTACTAAGCCAGTCGGTGCTATCACATGCTGATGCAAACAGACAACCTTGTGTTATAAGACACATAAATCCGGTATTTGGCCGTACCTCTCCTCCAGCCAAGTGGGCTTATCAGTAACAGTCGAATCCTCCGAATCCTTCACACCGAGCGACAATTAAAGGATCTAGTGTGCTCTCTAAGCGACAGGTTGAAGCTTAAATGCAGGATAACAGTAATGCAGAAAGCTCCTAAATGAGCTTTCTGCATTAATGTTGTCCTGCATTAAAGATGCAACCTGTGTTAGATTGTCTATGGATTTTGTTCCGAGTGAATGAGTGCGCACAGGTTTATCGGTTGTTAGTAAGAGCATAGTGTTCGGAGAAATGCTGATAGTATCACGCTCAATCTTTCTTAAATTTCCCTCTCCTGCAGATCAGCAAGACCTTTACCGAAATAACTAGGAGTAGCGGAGGTATATACACCGTGAACCATGAAGTTGAAATGGGTAAATTGTCTGAACTTACATAATAGTTATCTCTGTTAATAGTTTAGTTATAGACAGCAATAAAGTGGTGGGTTTTATATGAAAATTATGGCATTTAATTAAGACGGCCCCTCAGAAGTTCTGCAATTCGAGAATTTTTAACATAATCTGACAGAACTTTCAGCATGGCCACGGTAATAGGGACGGGAGATTAAATTCTTTTTAGTTTCACCTCGGAGCATTTCAGCTTATGCTTATCCTTACATACACTACTCACTTCATAACCGAACAATCACACTTGTTGTATTGCGACTGAAAAGAATTGGATCTGAAACGAAACATTTTCAAACCTTTCTGACAACTAGACTTCAGTTTCTACTCAAAATCGGAGATAAGTGACAATCTCGGAGTGTCTGGAAAATGAGCGCGTTTCAGCTGACACCATTTTCAGGTTTGTTCTAAAGGACGGTTGTTTTCGCTCTATGCAGACAATAAGCTGGATTTTATGAGAACTGTGTAAGTGGAATAAAATGACATCTAGAGAGCTCCCATGATACCAGTGAAGTGCCCACTCTGATTACTAGCAACAAATTTCTACGTTTTCTCAGTTTTGCAATCTAATTGGCTGCAATAAAAATAGCCTTCTTCTTACAGCACCAAATCAGCTCATATTCACACAGTATACCGCAGTCCCTATCCATCATATTGTACTTAGGCTCCAGATAAGAACTAGGGAGTAAATTGAACAAATTTCAACATTTTCTCACTCGTTTCAGCATCAAATCCTATGGTGTTACTACTCATTAGAATCGTCTCTTCGAGACGATTCTAATGAGTAGTGACACCATAGGGTTTAATTTAGGAATAAAGATTTTAGTTTTTGAAATACTCCCCTTATCTTGAGCCCTGATATAACAGTCAAACTTGAAATAACCCACTACCCCAATAGATATGCTTTTTTGCACCTTTAATTTATTCCTCCACTGAAGAAAATAGTTCCATGTCATACCATCATTAGTATGCGCAATAACAAATATGTTCTATAGCTTAAAATCAATTTAAAAGTAAAACAGAATGCATATCTATCTATGGGGCAATGGGTTAAGCAACACTATAAGAACCGCACAAACGGATGCTTAAAGGAAAGAAAAGCAGAAAGCTCCTTTCTTCTTTACTCTCATCCTGCTTTAAGTTACCACCTGCCTATAACAGTATCCCTGAACTCTCCATCAACACCATGGACTTGTTTAAAATATATTCATCACAATTGCAAACAGTATAGACCCAGATCAGAGGGCTCCTGTAGGAGCCATCTGATCAGGGTCTACACTGTTTGCTAAATTAAGAGTAGTATTTATTAAACTGTAACCCAAAGTTACAAGTAGACTGGTTCATTTTTTGTTAACTAAAATGGTCCACAAGGAAACGTAATATCTCACAAGAGTTACCAAGTGTTCAAAGAGTTAATCAAGTCATGACCTAAGGCACTATAATATAGGGGAAAAGGTAAATTCGCAATATACTGCACTACCCTGAAGGGGTTGCACTTGTATATAAGTCTGACTGTAATATATTTGCTCCTTATTTTTTTCCTGGATATTTCACCATTCTGTATGTTATCTCCGCACACCGCCCCCTGGTGGCTAATTACCCAGCCATTCCCTGTGCCTCGGACTACCTGCAGTTACCTGACTACTTGTGACTGTCTGAGTTCCGTGTTTTAAATTTCCGAAATGACCTAGTCGTACCAGTACCATTCCGCAACAAAGCTCCCAGTGTAAACATGCTTACATAAACTCTTACGTGGGGTTTAAGGAGATTTGTGATTAATTTTGCAAATGGTATGGATCCAGATGAGACGCCGAGTAACTTGATGTCTCATCTTCAAGAAGCCGTCTGATAAGTGTCTGCACTATTTTCTTATATGATCTGTCCGACATGAGATATCGGATCTGTCCAACCCTTTCCAAGGGAAACATTTGCCTATTTTATTAGCTAATGTAATACATGTAGATGATAAACAATCATGAGTTTCATATTCAGAATGCGAACCATTAACAGCATCAGTGTGTAGTAATTCTAAGATGCTTACATAATATATATCATTAGATTATGACATTCTTATGCACTTCTAGGGCGGAAAGGGTTGAACATTACGAGTTTAGCTAGATTTTACTGCTTCGGCTCTGTGAGAAAAGGTCAGAATGCATATCATCACAATCTGAAAAGTTACCATGGATATAATAAGTTTAATTAAAACAGTCTTTCCAAGGATGAATAAACCTCTGTGTGTGCATTTTATAGGCAAAATTGATGGAACGTATGTCATAAATGGGGTAATTAATAATCTCAGAGCTCCAGATAAGGGGAGTATTTCAAAAAGTAAAATCTTTATTTTTGCATTAAATCTTATGGTGTTACTACTCATAAGAATCTTCTCTTGAGACGATTCTAATGAGTAGTCACACCATAGGATTTGGTGTTGAAATAAGTGAGAAAATGTTGGATTTGTTCAGTATACTCCTTCTTATCTGGAGCCTTGCCCGGACCATGATGACAATAAAACGGTTACCATGACTTTGTGTACTAATCATAGAAATTCAATTAAAACTCTAACGGTAATTTTCTACCCATTGAAGGTATTTTCAACAAAATCATTCTTAATTTTTAAACATTCAAGAGGCTAATTTGCAATTGCACCATACCAAATACTGTAAAAGCCCCGGGGCTACGGTTCAGTAGAATTAGAAGCCTGATAAGATTGCATGAAATAAACATTTTCATGTGTAATCATCAAATGTTATGTTGGGACTAATTCCGGGGGCCCGTTCCATAAAACTTCGTACAACAAAAACGGTCATAAGTCAAAACTTTAAAATACATTTAATTTCTGATTTCTCTATATAATTCTGTCTTGTGACAACTCTTTGGAATCGTCTTTTCAAGACGATTTCAAAGAGATGTCACAAGACATGATTAGATGGAGAAATAAATTATAATTGAGACTTTTATAATCTGACTTGGGACAACATTTGTCGTACCAAGTCCTTGAGCTCCAGATAAGGAAAGTATTTCAAAAACTAAAATCTTTATTTGAGCATTAAACCCTATTAGAATTGTCTCTTTGAGACGATTCTAAACAGTAGAACACCATAGGATTTGGTGCTAAAATGAATGAGAAAAAGATGACTACCTCTTATCTGGAGCCCTGTAACTTATGAGAATAATGTCTCTTTCGGATTGTTCTAATGAGTAGTCACAACATATAGTTTAGTGTATTTTATCCCTTTACTCCATAGATAATATACACATTTTTACACATTTAATTTATTCCTCCACTGAAGAAAGTAGTTCCAATTAATTCAACAATGAATATGCATCAAAACAAATCGTTTCTATATAATAGCAGATTGTAGCTTAAGCCTTAAGACACATTCTGCTTTACTTTCAACCTGCTTAAAGTGGTCACCTGTCTTCAAAAATAGAAACATTAGCTATTGTGTATTGGGTTAACAAACATTCAAATTGTCAAATTTAACAAGCAGATGCCATTGTCCAGGATTTAGTGGTCATAATATCAAACTTTCATTGTATAGAAATTACCAACTGTAAGTTCTGCTTATGATGGACATCAGCCACTGCGCCAAAAGCCCCAGGTTTTTCATTAAATGAGAGCATTTTGTGTGACTTTACTAAAGCGTCTAGACAAATAAGATGTTGGGCATATGAATTAATAACTGTATGGAAATTGCCTGGTCTCTTGCATGTGTCTGTATTTACAAGTTCATCGCAATATCGCCAATGCTCAAACCATCAAAACCTCCTGTCTTTGCTCCCCCAGCTGAGAAATTCAGCGCCTGTAGGATTAAATTAAATCATTTTCTGAAAAATTTATTCTTCATTTTTCAACTTAACCCTATGTTGTGACAATTACTCATTAGAACCATCTCTTCGAGACGATTCTAATGATAGTCACAACATAGCATTTACATGAGACATAATGATTTATTTTTTTTGAAATACATGACAGTGTTAATTTGCCTCTTAACTAGAGCAAACAACTAGAGATACATAAGATTCAGGTATTTTAAATACACCTTTAATCTATGATTATTAAGAGCTATGATTATCTGGCAAGTTGTTGAATTCAGGAAAAGCCAGATCAGCGCATTACTGCAATAAATTTGGTCTGCAGTAAATATCATCAAAATATTTAGCATCGACTCCAACAGGTTTGTCTTTTTATAGATTCTGACTAAAATTTGATTACTATACATTTGGAGAAGAAAAAAACATGAAGGGATACAATAAAATTCAGTTACAGTCGAACTTCGATATCTCGAATTCCCTTACCTCGAATTAACCGATATTTCGACAATTGAGTTACATCATTTCATGTTCGGTTCAGACGAACATACCCTTACCTCAAAGTTAAAACGTGGCTAAGCCACGTTTTAAATTTGAACTACAGATGTGTTGGACATAACCGAGTTCGAGATATCGAAGTTTGAATGTATATATCTAACCCCACAAGACCTTACTCAAGGAAGTTTTTAGCCCATTTTCTTGAAAATTGTCATATATAAACTCATGTTTTGCAGTGTAAGAACATGAATATGACATAGGTAGTCATTTAGAATAAAATGTGTTTTAAACTCATCTAATTCACCAAAGACTCCTTTAATAAAATTCTATCTCAAATGACAGCTCATGTCAGATTCTATATATTTCACCAAACAAAAATCCTACTTCAACACACATTGAAGGTGCTTCATTATTCAACATGCCACAATACTGTAAAACTAGAGAGTCAACAGGAATGAAAGGAAGCGAGAATGTTACAGTCAAACTTGTTAAAACCAATTTCTCCCCTGCAAAGTGCCCTATAACACTCTTTTTCCTTTATCAGAGTATCTGGGTTCCACATAAGGGGGAGTAATCTGAACAAATTCAACATTTTCTCACATATACTGCGCCAAATCCTATGGAGATACTACTCATTAGAATTGTCACCATAGGGTTTAATGCAGAATAAAAGATTTTAGTTTTTGATATACTCCCCTTATCTGGATCCCTGGAGAATTAAATTTTGAGTTCTGGAACAGTTCTAGAATTAAGGTTCTGGGACAGTTCTGGAACCATAGTTCTGGAAATCTATACATAAAGGCAACTGACTATACATCTGGGCTCCCATTCCTTCAGATTTTTTCCAAAATCTCTGGATTTTTTTTAATCTAATTTCTCCGGATCTTTGGATTTTTTTTCCAAAATCTTCGGGTTTTATTGAAATAAAGTATATTCTATATTTTGTTCATGTTTTTATAAGATCATGGCTGTAAAGGTGTGATGTATATATTGTTTGGAAAAGATGGTTTTGAACACGAAAGCACATAAATAGCATCATCATGTGTTAAGGTTCCTAAATTCATGCTTGTAAATTAGAAAATTTTAGAGAATCTACAGACTTTTTATGAGCAACTTTTGGTAGTCCTGTGACTACTTAATGCAGAACAAAAGTAAAGCACAAAGCTCCTTTAGGAGCTTTGTGCTTTACTTTTGTCCTGCATTAAGTTTTCTGTTTAAGAAAGATCCATGCTTTTGCATAATTCATCCAGTAACTAACTAACTTTAACACAAGTACAACAGTAGTTGCTTTGTTGTTTTTTTTTACATCATGCGACTGATATTTAATTAGTAGTGAAAGTAATATAAAGCCTGATCCCTCTACTCCTGTCAATTAAGCATAAGGTGATTAATACCGAGTGTAAAACTAATATTCTATAGAGTCAGCAATATACAGTTAAAACCTCTATATACATCGCCCCCCTCAATAATTAAACCGTGTCAGCTAGGCAGTCTTTATAAAATATAGATTACATTTTAATGCAGGACATTATTAAAAATAATGCAGAAAGCTTCGATCTGTATTACTTTTATCCTGCATTAAGCTGCAATTTTTATGTAAAAATTCTGTATATGGTATTTTTATTTCTTTTTCTTGGTGTCCAGGGAATATGGGATTTATTGTAATATATACACAGTGTCCCAAATTTCACCAACTAGGTCAATACAATTGAGGTGCCGGCTCACGAAACGTTGTATGACAAAAACGATAGGTCAAAACTCTAAAATACATCTAATTTCTTATTTTTCCATCTAATCTTGTCTTGTGACATCTCATTGGAATCATCTTTTCAAGACGATTCTAAAGAGATGTCACAAGACAGAACTAGTTGGAGAAATGAATAATGATTGAGAACTTTTGGCTTCGTTCGACTTTGCACACAGTGTATATGAATTATCGCCACATTTCGTATAAATCATGTGACCTTTATCAGAACCACCGTTAGTATTATTTGTAAACAAACCCGCTTAAAATGTAAACCAACACGATAAGAATACGACACATTTAGGTAGGATTCTTTACGAAGTGGGGGCATATGTCAGGCTTCTTACACGCGATTTCACTTAGTTTTAATATATAGAAAATGCACATATATAAGAAATTGCGCGTTTTAAACACCAATCTCGGTAGGATTGTGCCTTTAAATTATACATGTATATAATTTTAAACAAAACAACAAAGATGATATAGTCACACCATAGGGTTTTGTGTAGACATAAGGATTTTAATATTTAAAATACTCTCCATATATATTACAGTAGCTGCAGATTGGTTCCTCCTTCTGTTAACCCATTACCTCTTAGCCTATTTCTTGCTTCGAAAACAGGTGACCACTTAAAGCAGGTTGAAAGTAAAGCAGAATGTGCCTTAAGGCACATTCTGCTTTACTTTCAGCCTGCTTTAAGCTACCATCTTCTAGGATATGGAAAATATTTCTTTTGGTACATATTCTTTGCTGTATAAACTAGAACTTTTTTCTTCAGTGGAGGAATAAGTAAGAGGCGTAAAAAGGTGTTTTTAAGGGGTAATGGGTTAAAGATCGAGTACAGATCGGTAACAACTGTAACACAATGTATGCAGATAAGAAAAGAAATGGTTCCGTTCACTTGACAAAAATTACAATTTAAATTGCTTAGGTTAAATCTATTCAATTAATCAAAATACACAAAGGTATCAAAAACTGCTCAAGAAAGCGGTTTAACCACTTTTGACTTTTTCCTCTTATTTAATGGATTATGATCTTTTAGAGGCTCTGGTGTTTTGTGGGTTTCTTGTGTGATTTCTAGACTATTTGATAGTCTCACGGACCGATGAACGCTCACACTGGATTAGCCAGCAGTTTAATTATCTTTCTGTAAATATAATGACTTTCCTCTCCTTCTCTTCTTCTCATGCCCTAACCCCTTTTCCCGCCAAGTTATCGTCTGCTTTAAAATTACCGTCCGCAAAAATATTCCAAATTTAATTTTTTACATATTTATCTCTCTGATATATCATAACTACATGTGTCGAACAGTTTTGATCCTGATCAGACGCCGAATTACTCAGCGTCTGATCTGGATCCAAACCCTTTGCAAATGCATGTCAAATTGCGCTTAGCTCGTAAAGGGTTAAAGCGAATTTATTTTGTTCAAACATTTGTGAAATTGAATGAATCCCATTGCGGAACCGAAATAAGACATATCGTCATTCCGTCCTTGCGTTTTAAATTCCATTTCGTAATGTGTGACTTTTAAGCTCATTAGGGATGGTGTAATTCCACTTGAAAGAAAAAAAGGTCTGTTTTCTGGTGACATTAAATATAGAGTGGAAGGGCGATCTTGATGCATAGCACCCTAGGAACTGCAGTAGTGGCAAATGCATTGCCCTAGCTGCTATTATTAGTGTGGTTATTTGCACACCATTTGTTAGCGAAGCATTCATCTTGGAACGGTTTAACTACTAACTAAACAACCGCTTCACCTTTTGCAAGGTAGTTTGAAGGCTGAGTTATGGAAGATAATCAAGCAAGAAAGTATGAGGTTGTGTCATTATATGGCAGAAAACACACTCAAGGCAACCATATAACATGTAGGAAATACATGGAGTCATCATTTTGTCTTTGAGTCTCCATTTATTGTACAGTCGAACTTCGATATCTCGAACTCGGTTAAATTGAACATACTCATATTTCAAAGTTAAAACGTGGCTTAGCCACGTTTTAACTTTGAAATATGGGTATGTTTGACTTAACCGAGCATGAAATAATGCAGTTCATGTGTCCAAATATTGAATAGTTCGAGTTAAGCGAATTCGAGATATCGAAGTTCGACTGTATTATATATAAGCATGGAGAGACAGATCTCTGAAGCAATAGGTGACTGATTAATTCAGGATAAAATTTTGTGTAACAGTAATGCAGGGAGCTCTTATAGGAGCTTTCTGCACTACATTTGTTTGCATTAACCCATTACTCCATAGATATGCATTTAGTATTTTCCTCCACTGAAGAAATAGTTCCAATATAATTATACAGTCATGAAAATTTATCATAAGAAATAGAGCACTCTTTGTATATCCTAGCAGATGATAGCTAACAGCAGGCTAAAAGTAAAACAGAATGCGCCTAAGGCGCATTCTGCTTTACTTTCAATCTGCTTTAAGTTACAGGTCACATATTTTCAATAAGTGAAATAGATTAAGGTGTAAGGGTTAATTTATAATCCTTAACCTTCTGCACGAAACTTGCAAAAAAAAAAAAGCCCTGTGAAAAGTGTTTAAGAATTTTTGAATATTCATGAATGTCTAATGGCCGCTTCTAGAATTCTTAATTATGACTACATAAAAAGGAAATTTTTACTTCAGTGGAGGAATAATTCAAAAGCATAAAAGGCATATTTATGGGGTATTGGCTTAAAAAATATTTCTTTTTTGGAGGAAATCATAGCCATGCAGGTGTTACTGTATAAATAGTCAAAGGTGAAATAATTAAAACATTTCAATAAACCAATGACTGACTTAAAATTTTAAATTTCAAAGTTAACACGATTCAATAATCCATATTTACATGCATATGAATTTTGCATTTTAACCTAATTCCGAAAACAGCACAAATACGGATATTTCTACATTTTAAATATTTGGATAAACTGGAAAATAAAGCCACCACTTTTTGCCATTCTATGGCCCCCTTGATACTAACCTGACAGTAAATTCTTTCTAAGCATTCTGCGGAAGCCCAATATATTTCAAATAATTTGAGTGGTGACTTGAGAAACATGCCCTCGCAAATTAAACTAAACTGGTTTTCTTCTGAAGGGTATGGCAAAATGCAGATGATTTTATGTCCAGGAGGACACAAAAAGATGCAAGTTATCGTTGGCCTTCCCTCGTACATCAACAAGCCCTCTATGACAGCTGAAAGATCACGCCTCCCTTAACCCTAAAACTCTTTGCATGCTGGGTAATTTTTTCGTCTGCTTTAATTGTCGTCTGTTACTGTTCTAAAAATAGAATTTTCTAAATTTCTTTCTAAAACTAGGTCAGAGTGTCAAACAGATTTGATCCTGATGAGACACCGCGTAACGCGGCGTCTCATTAGGATCTAAACTGTTTGCACACATAATCACGAGTGAAACTTTGCATAAATGCCGCCTGCTGAAAATATAGTCTGCTTTTTTCTGAATTTATTTTCATTTCTATATCTGCTGATCTATGATTTAATTGAGAAACAGTTTGGATCCTGATCAGATGGTGAGTAACTTGGCATCTGATCTGGATCCAAACTGTTTGCAAATGGCTAAAAACTTTCATCATTCAATGGGTTAACAAACATATTTAATCATTCTTTTGCTTGAAAATTGATAAAAGAATAGATCCAGATCTCAAAACTATGATAAAAAAGAATAAAAAATTATCAAGGACAGTATATCTATTTTTCTATTTTTTTGCCACCAAGAAAATCAACAAAAATCACATAATCATCTTAAAAAGATAAAAGTGATATCAAATTTGTAGCGGACAATAATTTTCAGCATTTTCAAGACTAATCGCATTTCCATCGTCCCCATACCTATGAACACGTGCTCCCAGAATGCACTGCAACTTCCTGCATAATAATGCAGGTTGACACCAGGGGTCACTAGGGATCTATTTTTCTTCATTGTCATCATTGTCACCGAGATGTGTCAACGCAACGGATCCATGTACTGATAAAAACTTTCAATTACCCTCACTCCCTCGGAACACTCATTATAATAAGGTTAAAGACAGGCAGGCACTTATTTCAGGATGAAATTAAAACAGAATGCTCCTTTTGACTTTCAACCTGCTTTAACCCATTACCCCCATAGAAATACTGTTAACTTAACTCTTTCAACAGTGTAACTCTTGTGGGTTATTATGTTCCCTTGTGGATCTTTTTAGTTACCAAAACATGAACCAGTCTACTTGGAATTCTGGGTAGTTCTACTGCTCTAAATTAGCAAATATATCTGATCAGGGTCTACACTGTTTGCAAATGTAATGAGTATATTTTAAACAAGTCCATGGTGTTGAATGTACTGTTTTGTAGATTAGGTGGCCTTACTAATAGCCAATATGCCCCCAAAGGAAAGGGAGATGTCAGAAAAATACAACACCCCTTGTCTCTAGAGGCTGAACTTGATGGTTGGCAAGTTAAAACAAGTACAAATTGAAGGAAATAAAACAGAAGAAAAAAGAATCTGTTTAACCAATTACCCCATAGCCTATTTCTAGTATTGAAGATAGTTGACCACTTAAAGCAAATTGAAAGTAAAGCAGAATTATTGTAGTGCCTAAAGTCACCTATCTACAGAGTACTTATTTAGTCTATATCAGGGCTAATTTAAGATCAGACATAGGAGTATTCAAAAAACTAAATTCTTTATTGTAACGGAAACCCTATAGTGTCACTACTCATTCGAATCGTCTCTTCAAGACAATTCTAATGAGTAGTAACATCCCAGGGTTTGGTACTGAAATAAGTGAGAAAATGTTGGATTTGTTCAGTTTTAATTCCTTCCTATCTGCAGCCCTGGCTATATATAATAATTATTATATCATCCCAGTTAGATATAGGTAATATGTGCATTGATGCCCATGGAAGATTTTTTTTATTATACAATTTCCAGTTTCGATTTGACAAAACAAAGGGGCGAGAGGGTGTCAACCATGGCCATTTATAAAACAAAAGATAACACATGTACATAATGGACTAAAATAGCAAAAACAATCAAACTGCCAATTTCAATTTCAACCTGCTTTTAACTCTTTGCATGCTGGGTAATTTTTTGGTCTGCAAAAAAATGTCGTCTGCAATTGTTCTAAAAATAGAATTTTTCTAAATTTATTTTCAAAACAGGGTCAGAGAGGCAAACAGTTTAAATCCTGATGAGACGCCGCGTAACGCGGCGTCTCATCTGGATCCAAACTGTTTGCAATGGTGATCACTATGGCACATAATACATCCGCAGATAGCACAGGTTAAAGCCCTGTTGTCACGGCCCGGTTATTTCTGTAACATCGGCAAATACTGGGCAAGCGAGACAATAGGACACCCAATTACCCACAAGTAGCTAAAATGGCTGGAATAAATGCAAAAGTGCATTTTGATTACCGGTAGAATTCCAGAAAAAAATGTAGACATTCTTTATTTTGCCACCTTTGAAAATTTTCAAATTGTTTAGATATAGATAAGATTAATTTATAAAATAATGACAACTTTAAGTTCTAAATCATCTTTATACTGTTCATGCTTGAAAAAAAAGAAAATGACCGTTATAAAGGGATTCAGAACCAATTTAATGAGTTAATAAAACTTTTTTTAAAGTTTTCAAAAGCAGTAGAACGGTTCTTAGCAAGCAGCTCGCTCATTGTATAACCAGACAGGAAGGCAAACAACCGGCCTTTAATTCGTTATTCATTCTAAATTAAGCAAACATCTCGAAAATCATCTGTGCTCTTTTTAAAAAAATTGTCACTTTTTTTTTATATAATTAAAAAAATACACATCTGCGTCTTGTTATGCCAGAATAGCCATTATCTGCATGTTGGATAACTTCTTTACATACCTGATTAAATTTCAATTTTATACTTAATTGATAATCTAAAACTGTTTGAAAGACTAAAAGGACAGCACATTCACCCATAACCTCAATACATACAATGCAGGGACACAGTACTTACATCTTTTGCAAACTGTGTAGACCCTATTCAGAGGGCTCTTTCAGGAGCCCTCTGATCAGGGTCTATACTGTTTGCCGTAAATTCAAATAGTTTTATGACAAACCCCTCAAGAGTCAATATAAACTGGTCATTATCCAGAAAATGGAAGAGTCTATTTAGAAAGTAAGCTTTTCAATCGTTAATCATTAAGGTCAACCTTTTATACTGAAAAATATTTTCTGCGCGAAATGTTGTCGTCTTTATTTCAAAAACTAAATATGGTATTTTATATTTCAAGGTACATGTTTATACAATCTAAGTGCCAAAATAGCTTGGATCCAGATCAGTGGCTGAGTCACTCGGCATCTGATCTGAATCAAAACTCTTTGTAAGGGTCTAGAAAGCTTATTTCCCGCATTGAAAGGGTAAATTCTGTTATGCAAATAAAACTGCAGGTTGTGGGGCGTGTTGAAATTGCAGGCGTCAATAGCCAGCCCAGTGCAAGGTCAGTTTTGGCAGGTCCCATAAAAGAATACTGGCCTAGACCAAATTTAAAGCCCTGACATTTTTTAATGAAATCTTTCAGTGTGCTTATTTTTAATGGGTTCATTGTCAAAACTATACATAACAGGCTAGGCATGTCATACAGTCTATTAAATTAACCCATGACTCCATAGATACACATTTTTACGCCTTTAGTTAATTCCTCCACTGAAGAAAAAAGTTCCAATTTAAAAAACAACACAGTCAAAAACATGTTTTTTAAGAAATTTATTCTAGCAAAAATAATTCTTTATCTTAGCAGATGATAGTTTAAAGTAGGCTGAAAGTAAAGCAGAATGCACATTTAGGCACATTCTCCTTTACTTTCATCCTGCTTTAAGTAGTCACCTATCTTCAAATAATAAATATTACATGCATAATAACGGAATAATATAATATCAGAGGTTTTATTACAGTATAATAAATGAAACAACCACCCATTGTATAAGTATTAGTTCCAGCGATAAAGCCTGCAAGCCGCTGCACATTACATGTAGGATATATGTAAAGTACAATGGACGATGACGCTTCATGTTTTTGCTCATGTTGCCCGGCATCGCTCTTTTGAACAGCAAAAGATCAAACAGGAAATTAATTCCTGCATGGTTAGTGACCCTTTTCTATGTACCAATTGTGATATCCTATCAAATGGAATTTATTTGACTCTATTAATCGCCACAATAATGTAGTCTGGAATCATGAATGCTACGAGGGATCGTCCATTTGTGACCAGCCACCCAGTAAATCATGGACCATAGCTTAGAAATCCATACTGACAAGGAAAATTTAGTTTCAGATCTAAGAGTGCTTTGAGGTAGATGGACTCGATTTTAATTGTGGCAAACCAGTTCTTCCAGACCAATGCAAACAGTGTGGATTCAGATCATTCCTGATCCAAACGGTTTGTTACTAGGTTATATTGATTTTCTTGGTATTTTAACCCTTTAATTCCCCAATAGAAGCACTTTTTAGCGCATTCAGTTTATTCCCCCGCTGAAGAAAATAGTTCTTTACTTTCAACCTGCTTTAAGTAGTCATAATTGCCTTCAAAACTAGAAACAGGCTATAGAGTAAAGGGTTTATTTTATTGCATGAATCAACATTAATATTTCAGCATATAAACATTTTGTAGCAGATGACAAGAATAAATCGGAATGGTATTGGGAGGTGGGGGCATCAATTGCGAAGCTCTAAGTAACTATAAGCCTTTACGAGATTAATACATAACAAGAGGGCCAGAATGGCCCTTGATCGCTCACCTGACAATGGTGACACTAGGATGGGTCACGTGATTTCAGAAAAGAAGATTTGTAAAAGGTGACCCCCAGGGCAGGGCCAATTTTGACCCCAGGGGAAAAATTTGAACAACTAAGATAGAGGACCTGTAAACGATGATACGTGCAAAATATCTAAACTCAGTGTACTATGGTTTCAGACAAGAAGATTTTTTAAGTTTTCATTGAAAAAATCTATTTTTAGCTTCGGTGACCCAGATATGCAACAGACCAGAACCGATTCATCCATATATGTGAAGGACCTCTAAAAGTTACATCATGCCAAATATCAAAGCTCTGGTCATATTGGTTCCAGAGAAAAAGATGTTTGAACATTTCACTATATAACTCTATGTAAAACTGTGATCCCCGGGGCGGGGCCAATTTTGACCCAAGGGACAAAATTTGAACAAATTTGATAGAGGATCTGTTGACGATGCTATGTGCAAAATATCTAAGCTCAGTGTACTATGGTTTCAGACAAGAAGATTTTTTAAGTTCTCATGGGAAAAAAATTTATTTTTAGCTTCAGTGACCCAGATATGCAACGGACCGGAACCGATTCAACAATATAAGTCAAATACCTCTAGAAGTAATACCATGCTAAATATCAAAGCTCTGGACATATTGGTTTCAGAGAAAAAGATGTTTGAACATTTCACTATATAACTCTATGTAAAACGTTGACCCCTGGGGCGGGGCCAATTTTGACCCCAGGGGCAAAATTTGAACAACTTTGATAGAGGACCTATAGGTAATGACATGTGCCAAATATCTAAGCTCTGGCTCTTGTGGTTTGTGACAAGAAGATTTTTTAAGATTTCCTTATTTTTTCACTTTGGTTGCCATAGCAACCAGAGTTCTGCATGGTTTCAAATTCTTTGAACAACTTTGAAAGAGCTTGACCCAAGGAACATTCCTGTGAAGTTTGGTTGCAATCAAGCAAGTGGTTTTGGAGAAGAAGATCTTTGAAGAAATTGTTGACGCACGACGCACAACGCACGACGCACGACGCACAACGACGGACGCCGGACATTGACTGACCACAAAAGCTCACCTTGAGCACTTTGTGATCAGGTGAGCTAAAAATCTGCCCAACCAAATGCTTGAGAACCATCTCAGACTCAACTCAAAACCTTTATAACCTTTTGGCCAGGTATATAATCATGTTTACACAAAAAATAAACCGATTTAAACTTTTACAACAACTGAACCAAACTTTTTTTTAATAAATATTTTGAGGTGAAGCAGGTTACCAGCCAGTGCATTTAGGTTGGTCAGACTCCTGCTTTGTTCCCAGCTCAAACTAGACCTGTAGGCCAGACAGGTTACATACCCCTGCAGAAATATTATGATAACCATTGACCTTGTTTTTTCCAGGTATCCTGCCCCAGGTAAGTATGACCTACTGTAGCCTCCCCGAGTCTTGTCTGGAGAATGCTGCACAAAGCCACAACTTATAAACCTCCTGCACTGTGGAAGCAACCGTGGAAAAGAACCGGAACAAAGCTGAAATGTTTGGAGATTATTTCCCTCTCAGAGCTCCAGCAGGAGGGCTGGTTCTCGTCTTACGAGATGAATTCCAGTTAGGACAGTTAACTAGGTATAGAACCATGCATTCTTTCTGTTTATATAATTCCATTAAGAATGCCTTTTTATGCCTTTAATTAATTCCTCCACTGAAGAAAATAGTTCCACTTTTATACAGCCATGAATATGATCTATAAGTAACATTTTCTATATTCTATTAGATGAGTTTAAAGCAGGTTGAAAATAAAGCTGATTGTGTCTTAAGGCACATTCTGCTTTACTTTCAGCCTGCTTTAAGTGGGCATCTGTCTTCAAAACTGTCCACGGGAAAAGGGATAAAGATTATTCCCTTCTAACTCAGTATCTTTGATAAAGAAAGCTTGGAACTGCATGGATACTAGGTTTAGAGATTATTTCTCGTGTATGCAATATGGCATACATTAGATCCTGATTAAAGTTTGGTATTACATCGCTTCCAAGGACATTCAAATGGGGTTTTATAACATCAAGATGCTGAAGAGGCTGTTTGTATTTTTATACTACAAAAAAAAAAAAAGTCATGTAATTACAAACATTAAGCACTATTTTAGATTTTGCTGTTCTGCCATCCCCTTTACTGATGCCATAGATCTGCTCCTGCACTGGACAAAAGGGATGACTATATGTCCCCCTACTCTGCTGCATGTGACACAGAAGGCCGACACTGACATTGATTTTCCCTTTCACTTCTTTTATAATATTTATGTGTGTACAAACCAGTAGAACTAGATGAGAAACATTTCAAATATTGGAATCTTACAGTACCATTGCCACAACACTTTATGTTATGACTACTCAATATAATTGCGAAAAGATGATTCTTTTAATTTCTTGTGACTTACTCATTAGATTGATACAAAAAATAAATTATTCAGAATATAATTTACTGTCCTGTTTTTAACAATAGTTCACAAAGTAAGTATTAATATAAGTATTAATATAACTGGTCATACAACTGCGATTCAGCATTTCGCACAAGTCTCCTAACCTCTTCTACTGCCATAATATTGTCTGCTTGTAAATTGTTGTCTGCAAACATTGATAACTTACGATTTATGTAATTTAAATTGATTAAAAAAAAGATTAAGCTGTCAAACTGTTTGGATCCAGATCAGATGCCAAGTTACTTGGCATCTGATCTGGATCCAAACTGTTTGCAAATAATCAGTCAAGTCGTGATAGACAAATTCCTCTATCCGTCCTATTGTTAGAAGCCAATTGCATGCGAGCGACCAATCCTCTGTGAAAATCTCCCATTCTTACAATATGCAGTTAACATGGGGAAAACATGCCGTTTATCTAGGTCGGCTTTGATGACCAACGAGCACTGGGTGTTTGATGAGAGAGAAAAATCAATCGCCTTACATAATGTGCCTAAAAACCATCGAAAATGGAAAGACATGATAAAACCGCATGAGATCAATATAGGCACTTTGATCGTGGGGGTCAGTAATAAATGAGTTTAGTCATCGTAGGATATTTACAACAGCTGGGCAGAAAAGAGCGAGAGAAAAAAAATATCAACCTGATTAGAGGGCGATATATAAGATACTTCGTAGCATGTGACATAAAGAAATATTGTATGGTTAACATTTTGTTTAGAGCCACTTCTTCACAAAAGTGTTTAACCCATTACCCTATAGCTTGTTTCTAGTATTGAAGATAGGTGACCACTTAAAGCAGGTTGAAAGTAAGCAGAATGCAAGACAGAAGTAAAGAAGAAATCTTTTATAAGAGCTTTCAGTTTTACTTCGATCATGTAGTAACCTGCTTAAGAGTTGCTTTCAATAGCAATCACCTTTCTTAATCCGTCTGCTGCTACTGTCATATATAGTCTGCTTAGAGAAATGTTGTCTGCTTTGTTTTTTCATCAAAGTTAGATTCTAGGCATTTATATTAAAAAAACATTGCCATGAATGAAAGACAGTTTGGATCCAGATCAGATGCCGCATTATGCAGCATCTGGTAAGGATTCAATATGTTTTTAAACGTTAGTCAAGTCACGATCAACTCTGTAGGGTAAAGTTACCCTGTTTCTAGTCTTTATAAGGAGCATTCTACTTTATTTTCAACCTGCTTTAAGTGGTCATCTGACTTCGAAACTAGAAACATTTTATGGGCTAAAGGACTCTTTGTTACTTTTGTCATTGGACAAAACAAAATCACCAAAACTGAAATTGGGTATTTGACATTTTGGGTAGGAGGCTTATAAGTTTCGCACAATGGGTCCCTTTTTACATGTTTTATTGTACATTTTGACATACACAAAATAATGACGAGTGACAAACAGCTTGAATCCAGATCAGATGCTGCGTAACGCAGCGTCTGATCTGGATTCAAGCTGTTTGCAAATGTAAACCAATTTCCCTCCTTATAACGACTCCCTCCAAAAAATACACACATTTTATGTCTCCCAGTGGGTGTCGTTATAGAGAGGGAGCGCTGTACATGGTTCTGAGATTGAAAGGTCAGAATTCAGGAAAATAACTTACAATCCTTCCTAGAGGACCAGCTCGGAGTCCTGAAAATTGTCCTCGGCCCCTTGCTCATGATTATAAATTATGCCATAATCAAAGTAATAAAGTATTCAAAATGGACCGCAGTATTGTGTCCAGTGATGCTGAAATGTTTTTTAACAGTTTTATGGTGGCAATCAGACAGAAGCACCACACTCATTAACATATAATTGTCATTAACATACAATTTGTCAGAACTTCAAGGCCTCTTTGATACAATTATGACCTTTTTGGCGGGTACTAAGTGACTGAAAATGGTCATTTGAATATGGGCCATGTAGTTACTATAATCAACCCCTTACCCCATAGCATGTTTGTAGTTTTGAAGACAGGTGACCACTTAAAGCAGGTTGAAAGTAAAGCAGAATGTGCCTTAAGGCACATTCTGCTTTACTTTCAACCTGCTTTAAGCTACCATCTGTAAGGATGTGGAAAATATTTCTTGAGGTGGATATTCATAACTGTAATAAGTTCAAACTATATTCTTCAGTGAAGGAATAAACTATAGGCATATTTATGGAGGAGTGGGTTAAACAATTAATGTTGGGATATCCTACATTTGGTTTGACTTTTATCTGGCCAAGAGTCCAATACATATCCTAGCAAATGTTAGTTTAAAGCAGGCTGCAAGTAAAGCAGATTGCTCTTTAAAGACCATTCCAATTAATTTACTTCCAACCTTCTTTGAGTGGTCACATTGTCTTCAAGAATAGAAACAGGAATATGGACATGAAATAAGCGAGTTTGCCTGTACGTAACATTACTGCAATATAGTTCTATAGATGATATTGCATTTGCTCTATTCATCTACAATGCTATAAATTAAAGTGAGCAAACCCAATTAGCACACTGGAAGAGTCTATTGAAAAGATCCAGGCATACAGGTTATTTATTGGATTTACTTAACTAATCTACTGTCTCATGAGTCTACTTTATTAACCAGTATATTTCTATTTAATCATGAAATATGAACACATATGAAACCATAATGCATATCATGCTTTTGACATCACATCAGGTCGCAAAGTAACTGTGTAGATCCAAACTGCTTAAGTTTTTGCCACTTTGTTCATGAACAGGTTCATGAGCTATTCATGAACAAATCATGACATTCTCAATATGGTGACAGTACTCTCCAAGTTAACACACTCAACCATTATCAATGAGTATACTCATCATTAACAAACAGTGTACCTGTGAAAAGTTCACTTTTTGCAAATGGTGAAGACCCTGATCAGAGAGCTCCTAAAGGGGCCCTCTGATAAGGGTCTGCACTGTTTACAATTTCAAATCATATGGTGAAAACGACCGTCAATTCATAAATGGACCAGACTTATTTAGAAATTGGAACTGTCCATTAAAGGTTTCAGGGGTTGCATTTAAATGTGAGCTTGATGGAAACGGGAGATGAGACATAAATATTTCTAAAGGACTACCCCAAGAAATTCAGGACAATTTTATGACAATCATCCTATCAAACGCTATATACAGTCGAAACCATATCAAACCACTATTCTGAATCAGCTGCATAATGACGATCTTAAGTTACTACTGTAAAGCTGGACAGAAGTAATGCAGAAAGCTCCCTAAGGGAGCTTTCTGCATTACTTCTATCCTGCTTTTATTAAGAAACCATAAAGTTTACATCTTCCATGAGCTCATGTGTCTTCGCTGAAATATGGCGACTAATAACGCGGGTTTGACTATTTTTCTATATGAGTGCTGTACAGACTGAGATCGCAGGACTTACCACTTAGAAACTTATTGGCATTATTGTCGGAGACATCTCACATATGTGAAACTCATAAAAATACAAGAACTAATCTAAAACTAAGATTACATTTTTCATTCATACGCCTGGCCCTTTTCCACAACCAATAATCTTGTCTGTCTCTTAAAAAACTGATGTCTGCTGAACGTTTTTAGAATGATGATTGTTTTAAATTGCATATAATTGATGGTAAATACTTTTTTTCCAAAGGGAAAAAAGATGTGTTTGTGATACACTGTGCCCCTTAGCTGATGTGACAATGACCTCTAAATGACCTTGACCTTTGTATGATATGACCTAACTTGTACTTAGCTCATGAGCTTCTTGAGTTGAGCTAAAATACATGTCAAATATTAAGTCTTAAACACATGTAATTCCTAAGTTATAGCAAAGGTTAAAATGTGCCTATTTGACCTCTAAATGACCTTGACTTTTGTCATGCATGACCTAAATCCTAAATTGTGCTGAGCTCAAAAGCTTCATCAGTTGAGAACATGTGCCAAACATAAAGTCTCTGCTACAACATGTACATGTTGTTCAAGTTATGGCCAAGGTAAAAGTTGTGGATAGACAGACAGACAGATGACAGGCAGGCAGGCAGGCAGGCAGACAGACAGACAGACAGACAGACAGACAGGGCAAAATTAATATGCCCTTGACTATGTCGTGCTCATGGGGCATACAATTATGGTACCTTTGTTGAACAAACATTCAGTAAGGAAGAATGCGGATTCTAGCTCAGTATTACAGGGCACCAATAATGCAAAAACAAAAACCTTTTTTCGTCTCACAGTATTGCATTGTGTTTTATAAGACAGAACAAATCATGCATTTTCCAGGGCTCCAGATAAGGGAAGTATTTCAACAAGGGCCACTATGGCCCTAAATCGCTCACCTGGTACACCATGGCAAACTTGACCTATAGTGACCTAGATTATGACTGGACATGTATACCCACAATCAACCTATAGAGTGTAAACAAGATTTTCCAATGATTTGACCTAGTGACCTAGTTTTTGACCGAGCATGACCCATATTCAAACTTGACCTAGATATCAATGCGACAAACATTCTGACCAAATTTCATCAAGATCCAATGAGATTTGTAGCCTCAAGAGTGTTCACAAGGTTTTTCTATGATTTGACCTAGTGACCTAGTTTTTGACCAGACATGACCCATATTCAAACTTGACCTAGATATCAATTAAACAAACATTCTGACCAAGTTTCATCAAGATCCAATGAGATTTGTAGCCTCAAGAGTGTTCACAAGGTTTTTCTATGATTTGACCTAGTGACCTAGTTTTTGACCAGACATGACCTATATTCAAACTTGACCTAGTTATCAGTTAAACAAACATTCTGGTCAAGTTTCATCAAGATCCAATGAGATTTGTAGCCTCAAGAGTGTTTACAAGGTTTTTCTATGATTTGACCTAGTGACCTAGTTTTTGACCAGACATGACCCATATTCAAACTTGACCTAGATATCAATTAAACAAACATTCTGACCAAGTTTCATCAAGATCTAATGAGATTTGTAGCCTCAAGAGTGTTCACAAGGTTTTTCTATGATTTGACCTAGTGACCTAGTTTTTGACCAGACATGACCTATATTCAAACTTGACCTAGTTATCAGTTAAACAAACATTCTGATCAAGTTTCATCAAGATCCAATGAGATTTGTAGCCTCTAGAGTGTTTACAAGGTTTTTCTATGATTTGACCTAGTGACCTAGTTTTTGACCGGGCATGACCTATATTCGAACTTGACCTAGATATCAATGAGGCAAACATTCTGACCAAGTTTCATTAAGATCCAATGAGATTTGTAGCCTCTAGAGTGTTCACAAGGTTTTTCTATGATTTGACCTAGTGACCTAGTTTTAGACCCGACATGAACCACATTCGAACTTGGCCTAGATTTCATCAAGACACACATTGTCATAAAGTTTCATGAAGATCGGATGAAATTTGTAGCCGCTAGTGTGTTCACAACCAATTGTGGACGGACAGACAGACGACGGACAACGGACATCCAGCGATCCTAAAAGCTCACCTTGGTACTTCGTGCCAGGTGAGCTAAAAACTAAAATCTTTATTTCTGCATTAAATCCTACGGTGTCGAAGAGACGATTCTAATGAGTAGTAACACCATAGGATTTGGTGCTGTATAAGTCCGATGATGATGATGATGATGATAAGTGAAAAAATGTTGGATTTGTTCAGATTATACTCCCTCTTATCTTGTCAAGCCCTGTTTTCATTTTGTCCCACAGCATTGTGTTGTGTTTAAATTTTCTGGAGAGAGAGCGAGTATTCCTACATGTAAGAATAAATGGACCAAATGTGACAATAGAAGATTCAATGAGAGAATATTAGTATGCAACACAGACTGATGGACCGACAAGAAGTACGCAGGAAATACCATTGTGCCGTCCCAGACATGTGCCGATTGACCGAAAGAAAGAAAATTCCCTGAACTGAGAAACGACAAATTGATGAGTTTGTTATCATGACAATAAGAAACTTTAACCCTTTCGATCCTATTCTGAAATCCAGGATATGTATATTTTGCAAACAGTGTAGATCCTGATCAGAGTCTACACTGTTTGTAGCACTTACATTTTTCTGAAATGCTTTTTACACATTTTTTCAAAAGATGAGCATTTTTTTTAAAACGTTGATTTGTCGATAGGAAACATTCAGCATAGAGAAGATTAAGCAAAGGCTGATGAAGCACTTTGACAAGTCCCGAAGTATGGTAGTTTGTCTTAAGTTTTTTGACAGAAGAGCAGAAACTTTTGCCTTATAAGAGACAATGTCACATACAAATCACTCTGATTCTTGGTCAAATATTCAACCCCTTACCCCATAGCCTGTTTCTAGTATTGATGATAGGTGACCACTTTAAGCATATGAAAGTAAGCAAAATATTCCTTTAAGACGTATTCTGCTATTCTTTCAGCCAGCTTGAAGCCACCATCTGAACAATACAGCAAATATTTCTACCAATACAAATTCATATACTATATAAATTAGAACAATTTTCTTCAGTGGAGGAATAATCTTGGGGTGTTCAAAGGAATATTTATGGGGTAATGGGTTAATTGTTACAGTATCTCTGTTAACATAGGCTTATTGACAAGAACAATTGAACAGAGAACTATTTAAAGAAATGCATATGAAGTGATTTCAAGACTTTTTGTTCATTTTGGTTCGTTTCTTGTAGCTCTTGTGGGTACATTAGCCAGGTGGGAGTCTGTAGGGAGAATTATCTGTACACCTGTCAGACCTGGACGAGAAGATTCTGTGATCTATCACTCTCCTGTTTGTTGACATACGCTTACTCTTCAAAACTCAGAAACCTTTTTTCATTTACAGTCAAACTTAAGATATCTCGAACTCGTTTAACTCAAACTATCCGATTGTTCAACATATATGAACTGCATTATTTCATGCTTGGTTAAGTCGAACATACCCTTATTTCAAAGTTAAAACGTGGCTTAGCCATGTTTTAACTTTGAAATAGGGGTATGATCGACAAAACCGACTTTGAGATATCGAAGTTCGACTGTATACTTGAAGATACAGTCAAACCTGTGCTTACCAATTACCTCATAGTCTGTTTCTAGTTTTGAAGACAGGTGACCACTTAAAGCAGGTTGAAAGTGGGGCATAATGTGCAATAAGGCAAAATCTGTTTCACTTTCAGCCTTCTTTTAGCTTCCATCTGCTAGGATAAAGGAAGTATTTCTTCGGTGGGGCAATTACTTATGACTGTTATAATAATATTGTGGAACTATTTTCTTCAGTGTTAAAAGGCATTTTTATGCGGTAATGGGTTAACTACATGTAATAAGATTCATGAAAAAAACAAAGCATTTGTTATCCCCTTCTGTTGAGTTCTGATATAAATCTGATAAACAGCTCCTGTTTAAACATCAATTTACCCATTATACCCTATACAAATGCCTTTTTACGCTTTTAATTTATTCCTCCAGCAAATGAAATAATTCCAATTTATAAAGTCAATAAATATTTATATTTTTTCTTCATCCTTGTAGATAGTAGCTTAAAGCAGGCTGAAAGTAAAGCAGAATGCGCCTTAAGGCGCATTCTGCTTTACTTTAAAACTGCTTTAAGTGGTCACCTTTCTTCAATACTAGAAATATGCTATGGAGTTAAATCAATAAAGATTCATGAAAATTTACTTGCAGCAATTTCATTGAGCAAAGTCAAAGCATATAGGCTGAAAAAATCATATGTGGTCGGCTGTTATTGTAGTCCAAATAAATATTCTGTGGTTTTGTATTGAGAAAGGATGGATGAGAGGTTGATTAGTCGGTCGGATCACAAATCAAAGCTCCTAATAACCCATATCTCGCTGTGAATATTTATATGTTTTGATGGCTGGAAAGAGACGTCTGCTTCCAACTGCCCTCTCCTTCAAAGTGTCGTCTGCTCGAGATGACTACAGTAAAACTATGATATGGCAATTTTTTAAAAAGAGGCTGTTTTTTATGGTTTTAATTAAGGCAAATAAAGCAGAATAAAAGTAAAACAGAAAGCTCCTGAAGGAGCTTTTTGCTTTACTTTCATCCTGTATTTAGCTTCATCATGTCCTTTTCAGGGAAAAAACAGCATTTTCAGTCGTTTTATAAGTAGTTTCAATGTGGTTGTTTTAAATTTTATTATTTTTTATACCATCTAGAATCTATGACTTTTAAGTTGGACAGTGAAAATCTGACAGAATATTTTTCAATGACTTGGATTTCATTGTTAACAAAAATAGACAGTGAAATATGATGGATTGTTTATCATAGATTTTTATCAGATTAGGGGAGACAACTCAGAAAGAAATAGTGCACTTGCATCAATTTATTATTTTCATCATATATTTATATATGTGTAATACTATGATTGTGTATTTTATATGTGTATGTGTATGCACTTCGAGTCATTCTAAGGCTTGGATCAGAAATTGTGCACTTAATTTGTTATTTTCATCATACAGTTTATAATGTGTATGATTGTGTATTTTATATGTGTATGAGTATGCACTTCGAGTCATTCTATTAAGGCTTGGAGCAGAAATTGTGCACTTAATTTATTATTTTCATCATATATAATGTGTATGATTGTGTATTTTATATGTGTATGAGTATGCACTTCAAGTCACTCTTAGGGTTGCAGCAGAAATTTATGCACCTAGCATCTGTTAGCGAAGTCTAACATGAGGCTGAAAAATGCCTGCATTATTAATTGATTATTAATTACAACGAAATGTCCAGTTAATTGAAATACAAGTCTTGCTTTGCACTATGCTGTTGCTATAAGGTGATCCGACACACATGGTAACACTTGATGCAATCTTACTTCGGCATCATTCCAGCCATGAACTAAAGTCGTAAAAATAAACTTTCCCATATAAACCACAAAGACAATGAGCTGAATGTAATTTGTAAAGCTTGCTTCTCTCTCTCTTTGTCTCTTAAACGTTTTATGATTTGAAGTATTCCTGGTCTGCCTTTACCGTGCAGAAGGAAATATGCACGAAAATTGCGAGCACTTTGGATCCAGATCTCGTAGAACATAACCGCATCTATACAGACCAATCTAGTAGCCACACACTTGCATATTAACTTTGTTACAATAAAAGAAGATAGCCGTTGATTAAATATTATCAGCCGGAACTATAACTTTTCAGCTTAGAACCTTTTTAGGCATGTTATAGGTGGAAATTCATTTTGAATTATTCAAGAGAAAGCATGGAACTTTAAAACGGAACATCTTAAGAAAATTGTGATAATAAGTCAACCTCTGCACTGTTATTAGGCTTAGCTCAATATTTCTGACATAAAAGTTATTATGATAAATTTGCTCCTCCAATGGATCACATAGAAATGTATTTCTCCACTTCTTCCCCCTAGCGTAACAACTTAAACCAGTACAGTCAATGTTGCGCTAATCTGCCACTCCGTCTCTAGTATTGATAAATTAATTAGTTTTTAATACAGGAATTAAAGCAGCGTAATGCAGGACAAAAGTAAAGCAGAAAGCTCCTAAAGGAGCTTTCTGCTTTACTTTTGTTCTGCATTAAGCATTAAATTGTCTGTAAATGTTTTCATGCTATATTTCATAGCAGCTTTATAATTTACTTTTGTTCTGCATTAAGTAGTAAAATTTATGTAAAGATTTACATGCTTTTTTAACCCATTACCCTATAGCCTGTTTCTAATATTGGAGATAGCTAGGTGACCACTTAAAGCAGGTTAAAGGTAAAGCAGAATCAACCTGAGTGTGCATTCTACTTTACTTTTCAGCCTGCTTTAATCTACCATCTGCTAGGATAAAGAAACTCTGTCTCTAGTATTGATAAATTAATTAGTTTTTAATACAGGAAGCAGTGTATAATGCAGGACAAAAGTAAAGCAGAAAGCTTTCTGTTTTACTTTTCTTATGCATTAAGCAGTAAAATGTCTGCAAATGTATTCAAGCTTTATTTCATTGGAGCTTTTTAACCCATTACCCCTTAGCCTGTTTCTAGCATTGAAGATAGGTGACCACTTAAAGCAGGTTGAAAGAAAAGCAGAATGTGCCTTAAGGCACATTCTGCTTTACTTTCAGCCTGCTTTAAGCCAAAATCTTCTAGAATATAGAAAATATTTCTGATAGTACATACTTATGAATGTATAAATTAAAACTATTTTCATCGGAGGAGGAATAAATTAAAGGCGTTAAAAGGCGTATGTATGGGGTAATGGGTTAATTCATTTTTGTTCTGTATTAACCCATTACCCCATAAATACACTTTTTATGCCTGTACCATGAGAAGTATTTTCTATATCCTAGCAGATGTAAGCTTATAGCAGGTTACAGCTTAAAGCATGTTGAATGTAATGCAGAATGCATATTAAGGCACATTCTGCTTTACTTTCAATCTGCTATTTTAACTAGAATCAGACTATGGGAGTAATGGGTTAAATAGTTAAATATTTGTATAGATTTCAGTGCTATTGTATAGAAGCTTTCTGATTTACTTTTGTTCTGCATTAAGCAATAATATGTCTTTATATACTAAGGATTTTCATGATATTTCATAGGAGCTGTCTGCTTTACTTTTCTTGTGCATTAAGTACTTAAATGTATGTATAGATTTTCATGCTTTTTTAAAGAACTATTGCGCAACCCTTTTATTGCTTAAATTTCTTAAGTTCTGTTGATTTAAAAAGCTGTCTGCTTATAATTTATCTGCACAAAAAGGGATAGCTAAATCTTCCCTATCAAAGGTCATGTACAATGTAAAATCCAACAGTTTGGATTCACATCTTAATCACCGCTGTTTGCAATACTCATCAATACACATGTCAGATTACCGAGACGAGCATCAGAAGGGTTTAATACATGAGCGACTGTAAATGGGATGTGTTCTGTGCACATGGTCTAATTGAATCTAGACATATAGAGAACTCCGCTAATCATATACCGTCACCCCTCTAAAACACGGAACTCTTCCAGACTGTGCAAACATTTTATTTCTAAAGGTTTTCTTAATTAGGAAGCATTAGTAAATATTCAAAAGTTGAAATAAATATTGTGTTTATTGACAGGTGGCAGCTTAATGCAGGAGAAAAGTAATGCAGAAAGCTCCCGAAGGAGCTTTCTGCATTACTATTGTCCTGCATTAAGCTGCCACATGCTCTTAGATTTCGCAATGCATCTTCATTAGTTTATTGGTGAGCTAGCAGAACAACAGAATAATTGTTTTGGGACAGAGAAACTTTGTTTCCCTCTCAGAGATTTTCCGTTTTAATTTAAGGGGAGATCGTTTTGCAGGGATTGCACTGTATCCATAATCCTTCAAGGCCTAGAGTCTAGCAAACTCCGTTTATAACAACTCTAGGAAGAAGTGGACAAATTAGGTTACGTCAATGACATGTCCGCCGATGGTTTTCCGAGGAAATCAATGTCCAACTCTTTGTGGGGGGAATATGGAATTGTTTTGCTCAATGTCATGCAGTCGGAAGACAGTAGAAAGCTAGATAATTGACAAGAATCGAACAACGTAGCTCAGAGAGTCGTAAAACCTCAATAACCTGCAGTTACCGTGTCAATTCAGAGGTTTATTAAAGTTATTTTGTGTACAGTATACTAACCAGGAGCCGTCAGGGAAGCTATGAGATACTCTCTCCCAGTGGTTCGTTTGCCGGCCGTGTACCTATTGATTGGCCGAAAACTCTTAAGTCCCAGTACGTCGAGGGCTAATACCAATATTTTTTATCGTCTTTGCAGGAGGATAATAATGAATAAATATATGTTTAACTCATTCTCCCCCTCAAACATTTAATGGACAACTCCAATTTCTAATAAAGTACAGTCCATTTTTGACTATTTAGGGTTAAATTTAGCAATGTGTTGCAAAATGGCAAACAGTGCATACACTGATTGCATATGACAAGTGTACTCTTTACAGTGACAATATTTGTAAATGATGATTATACTTGTCTTTAGGGCTCCATGAATTAAAGCTGAGGGATAGATTAACCCTTTGAACCCTAGTCCCGCATATAGGCGTGCTTTTCAAACCGTGTACATGTGAATAGTACACATGTCCTATGCAAACAGTGAAGACCCAGATCAGAGGGCTCCGAAAGGAGCCCTCTGATCAGGGTCTTTACTGTTTGTCACAATGCCAAATATTGACAAAAACAACCCTTTAAAGTCAGAAATGGACTAGACTAAGATGGAAAATGGAATTGTCCATTTAAAGTTTCAGGGAGGAAAGAGTTAAAATAGATATATGATTTATGAAAACAATTAATATTTCATTACTTTGTTGTATGCATATGGTCTAAACTTGTAACCTATTACCAAGTGTAGGCACACCTTTTTACACCTTAAATTTATTCCTCCACTGAAAAAAATAGTTCCACATTATAAAGTTATGAATGTACACAAAAGAAATAGCTTCTTCATACTTGCAGAGGGTAGCTTAAATCAGACTGAATTTAAAGAAGAATGCACCTTAACCCTTTACCTGATAGCCTATTTCTAGTACTTAAGATAGGTGACTTCTTAAAGCAGGTTGAAAGTAAAGCAGAATGCGCCTCAGGGCGCATTCTGCTTTACTTTCAGCCTGCTTTAAGCTTTCCTGTGTTATAATATAGAAAATATTCCCTATAATACATATTCATTGCTGATTAAATTAGAACTATTTTCTTTAGCGGATGAATAAATCATATCCGCTAAAAGGCGCTTCTATTGGGGAAAGGGTTAACCCTTAGCCTGCCACTCACGACTATAGCTCCATATGCAAACAGCTTGGATCCGGATGAGACGCCGAGTAACTCGGCGTCTCATCCGGATCCAAGCTGTTTGACACTCGGACAACATTTTCAGCAATTTTGAGCAACTTTGAAGCACTTTGAAACTTGAAGCAGACGAGAAATATAGCAGACGACCATTTATTTGGCGGGCTAAGGGTTAAGAGGCGATGGTCCTGCTTTTAATTTCAACCTGCTTTTAAGTGGTCACCTGTCTTCAAAATGAAGAACAGGCTTATATGGAATAATGGGTCAAACAAAAGTTGAAAGTTTAATGCAAGATAAAAGTAATTCCAGCTCCAAGATCAAAATTCTATGAAATTAATATATATTTAATTATTTTTATTATTTTTTAGCATTAGTGTACTGTATTATTTTATTCCATTCGGCAGGAACTTACTTTTAATGCAGGACAAAAGTGTTGCAGAAAGCTCGATCCGCATTACTTTTGTGCTGCATTAACCCTTTCCCCAATAGAAGCGACTTTTAGCGCATTTAATTTATTCCTCCGCTGAAGAAAATAGTTCCAGTTTATACCCTCATGAACATTTACAATAACAAATATTTTATATAGCCTAGCAGATGTTAGTTTAAATCAGGCTGAAAGTAAAGCAGAATGTGCCTTAAGGCACATTCTGCTTTACTTTCAACCTGATTTAAGTGATCACCTGTCTTTAATGTTATAAACAGGTTATTGGGTAAAGGGTTAAGCAGTTACTGTGCTTTAAAAGATATATCATGGCCTTCTTTAACAAATGCTTGTTTTAAGCACAAGTTGCTGCAAGACGTGTAGATCGAGCAGGCAGATACACCACAGAACTAACAATTTTCCACGCCTTTGGTGCAATTTTTAGGAACAAATTTATGCATTTGTATCTTGGGAAAGAAAGTTTGTAATGAAGTTTACAGAAAATATTTATTCACAAATGCAAATAATCTTATTTAGTGGAGGTATTTCTATGCAGTGGGGAATACTATCTATTTGCCCTTCGTACATGGCGAAAAAACTGCTACTGTCTCTTCAAAACGTGTGGTGCGCAAAAACCTGTCATCTGCTGCAAATGTCAGCAGTTGCCGTAATTTTGCAAATATAAACTAATTAATTTATTCTCCTGACTGTAAGGGTGTCATGATAGGGATTAGGGGACAGGAAAAAACAAGAGGGAGAGTTAAAAAGCAAGTGTTTGCTTTTACAGTAGAACCTGTCTATAACGGCCACTAAATTATGTTAATTATTTTTTGTTTTTGACAGGTGACTGCTTAAAGCAAGGTGACAGTTAAACAGAAAGCTCCTTTAGGAGCTTTCTGTTTCACTGTCACCTTGCTTTAAGCTGTCACCTGTCTTTTATACATCTAATTAGCATTTATTTTAGTGGTCGTTATAGAGAGGTTTTACTGTATTTTAAACATATAAATTTGGAAAATAATTTTTTGAATAGACATTTTACGCATTTAATTAATTACATCACTATGACAAATAGTTCCCTTTGATACAGTACTGATTGTGCAAAATAAGAAATAGTTCTCATATAGTAGCAGATGGTAGCTGATATAAAGGCACATTCTGCTCTACTTTCTACCTGCTTTATTCATAATTGTAATCTGGCTGTCCCTCGTGTAAAACAGTTTGCATACAGATCTGATATCAAGCATATAATATGTTAGTCAGTTGTGTATAAGAGAAGTACAATCTTGTGTTAATTAACCCACTGAACTTTAGTGACACATATAATTATGCATCATTTACAGTTGCCCGTTTGAGACGTAAAACTTGTTCTACATCTTTTCTCTGGGTAAAATTTCTTTATTTTACTAGCAAATGTAATGGTTCTGAAGATAGATGTTGTTCATAGTGGGTGGGTTTCTATATAATGAATATTTAGCAGAAGGGTGAAGGATGTCAAGAAAATTATGTATTATTGTTATGCATTTTTTAGCAATGGACAAATCATGCAAAGGTAATCAATCATTATGGTTAGCTCTTTGCATGCTAGGGGCGGATATATCTGCCACAGTGATTACCTTTGCAAACAGTTTTGATCCAGATGAGACGCCGCTTAATGCGGCGTCTCATCAGGATCCAAACTGTTTGCCATTCTGGCCCTGAATTCAAAAGAATTTTTTTTAAATTCTAACTTTAGAAGGATAGCAGACGACAAATTGTTGCAGACGAAAAATTTACCCAGCATGCAAAGAGTTAATCAAATCTTTGACCTTATAATACAATGACGATCAAACCCAATGTATTTGTTTTGTAAGAAAATGGGAGCAGTGCAGACACAGTCTACTGTTTACCTAGTCATGAATAATAATTAAGCAGGGCTCCAGATAAGGGAGAGTATTCTGAACAAATCAAACATTTTCTCACTCATACAGCCCCAAATCCTATGGTGTTACTACTCATTAGAATCGTCTCGAAGAGACGATTCTAATGAGTAGTGACACCATAGGGTTTCAAGCAGAAATAAAGGTTTTAGTTTTTGAAATACTCCCCTTATCTGGAGCCCTGATTAAGTTAATTATGCACAAAAAGAAATATTTTTTCTATATCCTAACAGAAAATAGAGCAGGCCAAACATTTAATGACCAATATGTAACTTTGAGAAAACAGAAGACGAAAATTTTAAGCAGACATTTTTGCAGCTGTGAAAGGGTTGTTTGGGGAAACAGCCACAAGCATTGTTGTAATTAAGGAGGGAGTCTTTGTTTGGAGGGCTGTAGTAGGGTGGAAGCACTGTAACTACAAGATGGACTGTTAATAATGCATGACAATTAACCCTTAGCCCGCCAAATAAATTGCCGTCTGCTATATTTCTCGTCTGCTTCAAGTTTCAAAGTGCTTCAAAGTTGCTCGAAATTGCTGAAAATGTTGTCCGAGTGTCAAACAGCTTGGATCGGGATGAGACGCCGAGTTACTCGGCGTCTCATCCAGATCCAAGCTGTTTGCATATGGAGCTATAGTCGTGACTGGCAGGCTAAGGGTTAATAATGCATGACAATTAAACTACAAATGTATTAATGCATTATCATCTGCTTTGTAATACAAAAAGTCTCTACCACTGCTTACCACATGGAAGCATGTCAATCAAGATTGAAATGAACAAGGGTTCAAAGGTCAAATGAAAGTCACTACAATGAAACTTAGATATTTTGATCACTAAAACAATTGCTATATTATTGTAAAACTTGGATTTTCTGACCACTTGAAAACATGCTATATTTTGGTGAAAAAGATTTTAAAACTGAGCATGTCTGGAAGATTAAAGCAGGCTGAAAGTAAAGCAGAATGCGCCTGAAGGTGCATTCTGGTTTACTTTTAACCTGCTTAAAGTAGTCACCTATTTTCAAATTTAGAAACAGGCTATAGGGTAAAGGGTTAATTACAAAATATTAGTGTCTTTTTAGTAGATTGAAATATCAGAGTTCTACTGTCATTTGACAAGGTCATCTATGTCAACACTTTCAACTTTTTGCATGCACGCAAGTGGCGAAATTGCGATAACCTTTGCGCACTGTTTTGATCAAGATGAGAAGCTGAGTGACAGTAACAACATCTCAAAAACGATACAAACTGTTGGACACTCTAACCTTTTGGTAAAAATATTTTGTTAAAAAATTCTAATTCTAGAATAGAAGCAGCCAGGACAATTATTGGAGGCGAAAGTTAACTTTGTGTCAAAGTGTTAATAAAGGTCCTCCCAATCACCAATCAACAGGCTAGCTGCTCTACCTGTTTTAACCCTTTTATCTGCCATAATAATGTCCACTTTGAAAATGTGAGCTGCAAAACTTGTCAAGTTAGTTACATATTTTTCAATGAAAGAAACCTTAAAATGTTTTTTAAGTATTTTTGAATCCAGATCAGATACTGAGTTACTCGGATTCTGATCTGGATTTAATTTATTTAGAAATACAAGTTATATCGGGGCTGGCAGAAAGAAGGTTAATTGGTAAAGTACCATGACATGCAATTTCTACCCTTCTTTATTTTTGAAAACCCTTAATAGGTTTAAAAGAACACATTTCATTACCCAAAAAAATAACATGTATAGAAATGAAAAGGGATTGAAACGCCCATCTCATTTGCGTGACGCTAAAGCATGATGCACGAGGCTTTGACAGGTACATATTATGGGTGTCCGTTTTTGGGCAGAGCCCGTCGTGAGATGTCATACTTTTAACAAATCTGCTAGTGTACTTTGGCTTCTTAAATCTACGGTAAAATAATCATTTAATGACCAGTCTGTTCCATCATTATTGACAAGGAATCAAAACGAACGAAAAGGAATTCTGACACAAAGTAACCTCTGACCTATTTTGGGCATCAAAACTATTCGCAGAAATATAATTGTTTGTAAATTACAGACAAACTTGTATTTTTCACAATAGAAAATACAGGTCTACGCAGGGCTCCAGATAACAGTAGTTTTTCAAAAACTAAAATCTTTATTTCTGCATTAAACCCTATGGTGTTACTACTCATTAGAATCGTCTCGTTGAGACGATTCTAACGAGTAGTAACACCATAGGATTGGTGCTGAAATGAGTGAGAAAATATTGAATTTGTTCAATTAACTTCCTCTTATCTGGAGCCCTGGGTCTATGCAGTCTTTTACCTTTTCCTTCCTGAAACTTAAAATGGATAATTCCAATTTCCTCTTTAGTCTACCCTATTTTTGACTATTCAGGGTAGCTTTTGTCAATGTATTTATTTTTGACTATTTAGGGTTGCTTTAGTCAATGTTTTACAAAATGACAAACAGAGAAGACAATGATAAGAGGGCTCCTTCAGGAGCCTTCTGATCTTCGTCCTAACTGCTTACATAGTACAAGTGTACTCTTCTAGGTACGCTGTTCCCAGAGGACGCTTATATGTGTGACTAATTATAAGAGCTATTGGTGCTAAACAATAAATGCCTTCAATAAATTAAAACAACTGTCAAAATGACTGGCAAACACTCTGTGAAATCAGTATAGCCTGTGTCTTCCTTGTTTAAATATATGAGAGCCTTCTGCATTAATTCTTACCTGTATTAATCCGTATCTTGAGATAACCCATTACCCCATAAATAAGCCTTTTAACACCTTTTAATTATTTCGCCACTGAAGAAAATAATTCCAATTTATAAAGCCATGAGTATGTTTCATAAGAAACATTTTTAATATTGTAGCAGATGGTACATTCTGCTTTACTTTCAACCTGCTGTAAGTGATCACCTAATTCTTCAAAACTAAAAACAGGTTATTGCATGGGTAAAGGGTGAGATTTCATGAATGTACGTGTCTTTAACTTGATCATTTCTCTAACTTCAAATGAAATGTTCCTGTTTCCAATTTAGTCTTAATTAAGAGTTGATTTTAACGAGATTATTCAACATGGCAAACAGTGCAGACTCTTGGTAGGAGCCCCTTTGATCAGGGTCTTCACTGTTTGTAAGGACAAGTGTACTCTTCACAGGTACATTGTTTTTAAATGTTGAGTATATAATTGTCGCTAGTGTTTGATGCATTAATAATTGGTTGCATAACACCTGTTTTACGGTAAATGAACCCTCTAACCAAAACTAGCATAATTTAAGGATGCATTAATATTAAGCAGGCATAATTTCAAAGGTGCATACACCCATTACACCTATAGTGGTAAATCAAACGAATAAAAATATGTCACCAACGATTTCCCTTTCAGATTTTGCTTCAATTAAAATCTATTAATATTATTATTTGTGACAATCCATATGGCAAATCACTTTGAACGAATTACCTTGATTAAATTACTTAACCCCTTCACCGCTGTGACCGAATATATTATTATTTGCAAACAGTGTAGACAAAGATCAGAGGGCTCCTTCAGGACCCCTCCGATCTAGGTCTACACTGTGTGTCATAACATGAACTAAGAAAAGGATACATAACTCTTAAATCGACAAAAACTGATATGTATTTTAATAAATGGAAGAGGTTCATACCAAAATTTTGGCATTAATTCAGGGCTCCAGATAAGAGGGGGTAATTTGAACAAATCCAACACTTTCTCAATCATTTTACCACCAAATCCAATAGTGTTACTACTCATCAGAATCGTCTCAAGGAGACGATTCTAACGAGTAGTGACACCATAGGGTTTAATTGAGGTATATTGATTTTAGTTTTTGAAATACCCCCTATTATCTGGAGCCCTAGTGGCATTATCAAGGGTTTTTAAAAGGCAAGACGATATAATTATCAAGTCAGTGACCTGCATTCAATAAAGAATACCATGTGATGATGCATGAACAAATAAAGTGTTCCGAGATTGACAAGATGACAGGGATAGTTCATGAAGCTAGACTCCTGATCCAGAATTGTGCCAAGGCTACGGCAAAATTAATTCATCACTTATTGCGCTTGAGTTTGTACTGTAAGCTACTTGCTTTAACTCTTTTCCCCCGTTAGAAGCACCTTTTAGCGCATTTAATTTATTCCTTCACTGAACAAAATAAGTCCCATTTATACAGTCTTGAATATGTCTCATATGAAATTATGAAATATTTTCTCTATATAATCCTTGAAGACTGTAGGTTAAAGCAGGCTGAAAGTAAAGCAGAATGCACCTTAAGGCACATTCTGCTTTACTTTCAACCTGCTTTAAGTGATGACCTATCTTCAATACCAGAAAAAGGCTATGGGGTATTGAGTTAACATTTTGCAACCTGAAACTTCAAATGGACAATTCCAGTTTTCAATTTAGTTTAATATCCATTTTGGCTATTTACAGGGGTTTTTTGGTTGATTCATTGCAATATGACAAACATAGCAGACCCTGGTCAGAGAGTTTGTAAAGTATAACCCTTTGATCTAGGTCTTCACTGTTTGCAAATGACAAGTGTACACTTCCCAGGTACACTGTTTTGCAAAGGATGTGTATGACTTAGGACTCAAAAGGCTATCCTTGAAATATCCGTTTTAGTTCTGGCCACCATTCCACTCAGAAGTTTTCTTATTCTTTATGAAATATTGCTTATACCATGCATGTTATTCCAGTTTACTACTTTATTGATTTGCTGCTTAAGAGAGTATCTACTGTATGTAAATAAGGATGGTCTCATGGTGCAGTTTTAGACATGATCATAGAAACTAAATGTTCCTCCATATTGAAGATTATCTCTTTCATTTGACTGGTTCTCAGCACTGTACCATACTATCAGCATGACAGATCTGTACAAACTGATCACAAGTGGACCAGTCTACTCAGCTTATACACACAAATAATGACTACTTCTTTTTTAATGTCCACAATGTTATGTTAATGGAGATGTTCTGTTTTGTTTCTAAAGAAACAATTCAAGTTAATTTTCTTCAGAACTTTGTTTGAAAATGCTTAAATTGTAGATAATACAATGAAACTTCTTTTTTTTCATACAAATAAACTTTGATAGGACAAACTTGCTTGATCAAATTTTACCATATTTAAAATCTGACACAAATCTGTACTCTTTTCCTTTGTAAATATTTCCTTATTTTATAAGCCAATGTAATAGTTCAGCTAGATGCTCATAGTGGGCGGAGTGTAACAAAATGAATATTTAGTAGCAGAAGGTCTAAAAATGGCCAATGCATCATGTTTGAAATGAATGCCTAGCACCAATTTGATTGTTGTTAAAACGTTTTTACAGTGCAAATGTATGTCTGAGGATACTAAGAATTGCCCATGAATATTCATATTCAAAGAGAAATTTCAGACTGGTTTCATGTTTACAACCTGCTCTTAAGAATCACTATGCATTTTGAGAGAAACAATCTGGTTTGAATTGTTTTCTTTCTTATCCCTTTTAAAGCTGAATTTTTCAAAATGGATTGTTTCATTTTAAAAACAGCAGCTTATGCTGATTGGTAATCGGCGTCTGATCAAGTTCCAAACTGTAAAAAACTAATTTAAATGTTTTTCTGTCAAAATGCTAAAAAAGAAATTATATAGTGCAGCCCTTTCTAAGCAGACGATGATGATATAGCCAGGGCTCCAGATAAGGGGAGTATTTCAAAAACTTATATCTTTATTTCTGTTTAAAACCCTATGATGTCACTACTCATTAGAATCGTCTCGAAGAGACGATTCTAATGAGTAGTAACACCAGAGGGTTTGGTTATCAAATAAATGAGAAAATGTTGGATTTGTATGGTTTACTCCCTCTTATCTGGAGCCCTGATATTATCAGCAGTGAAAAAGTTGAATATAAATGTGGACCTTGCTTTGTAACCTCTAATCAGAATTACTCATGAGCGCCAGGAACTATTTAACCGGGGAAACCACCAAAGTATAAAGACAATATTAACACCAGATCATCAGATCTCCACCATTACAGACCCCCGCGGACTTGAAAATATTTGGGCGTATCACGTGAGATAAGCTCCGAGAGTGAGTATCCCGACTGCAAAACGTCTTATGTAATCTTGCGTTAAGTGCCGAAAAATACATGCCAGATGTCAAAACCATATGGTTGTCCAAAATCAAAAATAAAATGCATACCATTCTACACGCAGAATGTAATAAGCCATAAACCAGTCCAAGAAAAACATAACATCAAGTACCAGTCTGCAATCCTACTTTGCATATGCTTTAAGCCACTGAAAATCCAGATAAACTGATTAAGAAAAGTTTGGACAAAAACCAGGAATTGTGTTAGCCAGGAAGTTATCATAGCAACGCTGTTGTACTTTTCTTTTCACTCTTTCAGTAAATGCAAATAAATAGTCATGTCATGCAAGGAAGCAGGGGTCAGGAGGTCTTGGAAATTTGAAGCCAAGTAAAAGGTTTGTCTATATCCGCTTCAACATGCCATGGGTCTGCATGGTGGCATGATTGGTTTGATCGGTCCTGTCAGGGGTAAATACTTTTCTGCACTTTCTTCATCCCTTTACTCCATATAGATACTCATATCTAGGCATTAAATTTATTTCTCCATTGAAGAATATAGTTCTAATTTATACAGTCATGAGTATGACATTGTATCATAAGAAATATTTTCTATATTCTAGCTGAATAGTAGCTTAAAGCAGGTTAAAAGTAAAGCAGAATGTACTGAAGGCACATTCTGCTTTACTTTTAGCTTGATTTAAGGTACCATCAGCTAGGATAAGAGAACTATTTCCTATGGAAGTTATGGTACATATCCATGGCTGTATAACATGGAACTATTTTCTTTAAAGCAGGAATAAATTAAAGGTGACTGTTTGTAGTGGAACTATTTTTTTTAGTGGAGGAATAAACTAAAGGCGTAAAAGGTGTAACTCTATTGGGTAACCATGGGTTTAGACAGCTATTGCATCTTCTGTGAAATGGTCACACTAAATACTACAAGTTTTAACTAACGCATTCATTATGAAATATTAGTTGACAGAAGCGTAGATATCCATCATTTAAGATAGGACAATTGAAATCCAACACCGACATATTTCATTCTTGGAGACTGTCACAAAATCAACATTACTCGGTACATCTTCTAACAGACCAGAGAGTTATATTCTGGTCTAATTGGAAAGTCGAATACAAAACAAATTTATATAACGAGCTACAATAAATCCCTGTTCTTACGAGCACCCAAATTGAAGTTTGTGTTCAGTCTCGTAGATTAGATGCTTAAAGTAGGATAAAAGTAAAACAGAAAGCTCCTAAAGGAGCTTTCTGTTTTACTTTCATCCTGCTTTAAGTATAACCTGTCTGCAATGAAACAAATGTTTTTTATTAATTGTCGTAAAAGTGGATTTTACTTTACTAAAATGTTTACGATTATAATTAGATATCATGAAAAAAATTACGCCGCGGTACAGCTACTGGAAAGGTAATAATCACAGGCACCTAGGTTTCACGTCTTTTATGTCCGACAACAATAATATGCTTCTAATTAGCGGATATTAATGAAATTTGTAGAGCTGCAGAGAGGAATTTTTCTTATGGCAGTAAATTCTAGTGTGCAGAAATTGCTGCAGTTGGTGCTAATGTTTAGCTGCTGAAAGGTACCTAGGAAAGTGAATGAGAGCTCTTCAGTGCTGGAGGGAAAAAAACAAAAAACTCGTGTTATTTTTAGTACTTTAACATAGGGCATAGGTTTTCTTTTTGTAAACTTGTATGCAAAATTGTGCTAATGCATAATAAGCTACAGGAGTTTCATATTTTTGCAGTCAATACATGTTATAGATACAGGGCTCCAGATAAGTAGAGTTTTTCAAAAACTAAAATTTTTATTTCTGCATTAAACCCTATGGTGTCACTACTCATTAGAATCGTCTCTTCAAGACGATTCTAATGAGTAGTGACACCATAGAATTTGAGCTAGTATTAAGGAGAAAATGTTGGATTTGTTCAGTTTACTCCATATTTATCTGGAGCCCTGAGATATAAAAGCTAATTGTGCTCTGGTTTCAAGTAACTTGCTATCTGAAAAGATGGCTTTTCTTGTGTATGATAAACAAAGGAGCTTTGGTGTTACTTTATTGTTCAGCCGAGGAAAAGTAATTGAAACATATTTGAAGCTTATAATTTCTGCTAAAAATTAGGGCACTTTGATTAATATTGAAAAATCTTTTAATTTTGTGTATGTAAAAGCCTACATTAACCCTATAAACCCAAGGCTTGCATATTCACGTCATCTGCAAGCGGTGAACTGGCGATGGGTGCACTTGTCCTGTGCAAACAATGAAGAACTATAGATCAGTGGACTCTTAAAGGAGCCCTTTGGTCAGTGTCTGCACTGTTTTTCATATTGCAATACATTAACAAATAAAAACCCTTTAATTATAAGTCAACAATGGCAAAAATGTAGACCCTGATAAGATACTGAATTATGTAGAATTTCATTAGGGTCTACACTGTTTATTACTTCATATGAGATATTGTACTGTATATGGACCATCAGTACTCAATGCTGTGTCTTTAGATCGCCCTTGTATATCTGTAATGAAATCTTTCCGCATGCACATTATTGTTCAATGCAATTTGCGATATGCAGGCATAAACGAGTTAACCTTTTCCTCAATATCTAACTACAGTCGAACTTCGATAACTCGAACTCGGTTAACTCTTTGAACCCTAGTCCCGCATATAGGCGTCCTTTTCAAACAGTGTACATGTGAACAGTACACTTGTCCTGTACAAGCAGTGAAGACCCAGATCAGAGGGCTCCAAAAGGAGCCCTCTGATCAGGGTCTTCACTGTTTGTCATAATGCCAAACAATGACAAAAACAACCCTTAAAAGTCAGAAATGGACTAGACTAAAAAGGAAACTGGAATTGTCCATTTAAAGTTTCAGGGAGGAAAGAGTTAAGTCAAACATACCCATATTTCAAAGTTAAAACATGCCATGGCTATAAGCCATGTTTTAACTTTGAAATATTGGTATGTTCAACTCCACTGTAAGCATGAAGTACTGCAATTCATGTGTCAAATATTGGAAAGTTCGAGTTATGTGAGTTTGAGATATTGAAGTTCGACTGAACAACAAATCACCTCGATCTTACTGATACAGAATACTTTTATGGCACTGTAAACACCTAGCTGATATTATTACCACTGTAAATAAGACTTCTCTTAAGATTTTTAGATAATTCAATGTTTGACCCATTACTCCATGAAATGCCTTTTTATGTCTTTAACCTATTCTTCCACTGAAGAAAATTAAGTTCCACTTGAAATAGACATAAATATATGCACAGGTCACAAGAAATGTTTCATTTATCCTGGCAGATGGTAGCTTCAAGCAGGCTGAAAGTAAATCAGACTGCTACATAAGGAGCATCTGCTTTAAACCACCAAGTCTTAAAACCTGAAACCAGGTAATGTTACACTGGGAATGGGTTTAAAGCAGAATGAAAGTACATGTAGAGCACGAAATTCCTAAAGGATCCTTTTGCTTAAAGGCACATTCTGCTTCACTTTCAGCCTACTTTAACTTTGTAACCATCTGCTAGAATATAGAATATATTTTCTAAGATACATAATTATTCATGGCTTCAAAATTTGGAATTATTTTCTTCAGTGGAGGAATAAACTAAATGTGCTAAAAGGGGATTCTATGAGAGAAAGGGTTAAGGTTCTAGCATCAGTGAATAAGTGCTTCTTAATCCTTTCCCCAATAGAAGCGCCTTTTAGCGCATTTTATTTATTCATCCGCTGAAGAAAGTAGTTCCAATTTAATCAGTAATGAATAAGTATTATGGGGACTATTTTCTATATTATAGCACACGATAGCTTAAAGCAGGCTGAAAGTAAAGCAGAATGCGCCCTAAGGCGCATTCTGCTTTACTTTCAACCTGCTTTAAGTAGTCACCTATCTTAAGTACTAGAAATAGGATATCAGGTAAAGGGTTAAATTGCTTATGAGGAGAAAATGTTTAATTTTCCTATTTCTTTCACATTTACCGAATTAATACAAAACCCCGAGTTTTCATACATAAATGGTCAAAAACGAGAAATGTCAATTATGCTCAAAATTGAAATTAAAGAAAGTTCAAGTTGATGTAAAGATAATTATCTTCAGAACTGAATCTCTATTTGCAAGTACTAAGCTATAATTGAAAATTTTGCTTCCATTCGAAATTTTAGACTGTGACGTTCTGGTAGAAGTTTTTTAACTTTCGCAATAATATCCGTACTAAGACACTTAAAGAAGTAGTAATTCTGGGCTTTTATTTTCTATGTAGTATTTTCAGGAGCTCTCACGATTTTACGAGCTGCAATAATTTTGGTCCAAAGTAAGTTGGAAAGGAAGTCGTGGAAATGTTAATTCGTGATTCAAGACCAGTTAATTATATTATCTTCCGAGATGACATCACTAATGAGGACTGTCTAATGAACGGGAATGATGCCATATCCCATAATCGAATGAGCATTGCAATCAACAATTTCGTACATGTATGTATTTGGCTAGTCTAATGAAATTTGCATAGTTGATTAGAAATTTGTTTTAAAAAAATGTTATTTTTGATAATTCCATGTGTTGTTGCTAAGAATTAGACAGAGCATGCATATTTTAATGGGCCTCGGGAAAATGTGAAAATATCTTGTTTGTTCTAATTGCTGTTTATTAACGTATTCTGAGCAGCGTGTTCCTTGCAGGACATGCCTGGAATAGTCTGGTCTTGCGCTCCGTCTCGAAACATTCAATTGACTACCTACATCTGGATTTGAAAGCACTTTAACCATTTTCTCAATAACCTTTTTCTTGTTTTTAAGACAGGTAACATCTTAAAGCAGATTGAAAGTAAAGCAGAAGGCACCTTTAGGTGCCTTCTGCTTTACTCTCAACCTGCTTTAAGCTTAAATATCTGGTAGGAAATAGAAAATATTTCTTATGATCCGTATTAATGACTGAATAAATTGGAACTAAATTTTCAACCTGCTTTTGGTGGGTACCAAGCTTAAAGACTAGAAACAGGCTATGGGGTAATGGGTTAAATCTTCTTCAAGCCCTATGTTGTGACTACTCTTCTCAAAGAGATGATTCTAATGAGTAGTCACAACATCAGGTTTGGTGGGGGTTAAAAAAAAACAATTATTTTTTGTTAGAGTTTACTTGACCTCTTATAATGTAGCCTAGCTGTCTTTGAATATTTATAGAATAATTAAACAAATAAAAAGAATTCTTTCTATCTTCACAAAATCTTATGTTGTTACTATGCATTAGAATCGTCGCAAAGAGACGATTCTAATGAGTAGTCACAACAAATAGTTTGGTGGAGATGGAGCGAAAACAATTTTCAATATTTTCGGTTTACTCCCTCTTATAATGAAGCCTGTCTTTGAAAATTGATGTGTAAAGACCTTAAAATGACAAAGTTGACCTTTGGGTACAAAGAGACGGGCTAGGTCTAATGTTTAACCTTGTTATCAATAGCCACATTCATTTTCTAACACTTGACAAAAGCAATTCAATGATTTGGTCAATCAACAAGCAACTTCAATTTCCTAGAGAAAAAAAATCGACATATTTGGCAATTCATTATTAGTTTTATTACCAAAAGAGGGGAAAATTCCGAGACTTTATCAACAGTCTGTGTGTTTTTGTTGCGTTTCAAGTGAAAAGTTTTCTCATCATCGCATCGTCTCTCGGGACAGTTTTCCAGTTTTCTTCTGAAGGACCAATACTATTGGAAATGATCATGACAAAAGCCTGCACGAGAAAATTTGACAAGAACATAGACCAACGTTCCATGGTGATCTATCAGATTGTTTATACCTTAAAACTGCAGAAAAATTATTAAGCTCTTTAAAACATATGGAACTAATTTTCAAAACATCTAGAAGAACAATACGATATTCTGTCCTATTACGCTAAACTTGAGTCTAAATTATCCTGATCCCGATCATACAGACACTTGCTTAGTTATCTAACATAGATCAAAACCTATCGGAAATTCATCATCCGTATCTCTTTAAAAGGTTTCTTTCAAATAGAGATATTTCCAAATAAACTGCGTAGAATCAAGCAATAGAATTATCTCCAGTAAAAGTGCGCTCAAGTCAGCTTTCTTTATTTATCCCGAACCTATTAATACAGAAAATAACAAAATGTACATAGTTTCATCAAAAGTTTCCAGGGAAAGCAACTCATCATTTAATATTCTTGCAACCCAACCGAACCCCTCAGATAAATAATATGTATCCTACAGTATATGATCAAATCACCTATATCAAACTGTGTTTAACCCTTTACTCCATAGAAGCATCTTTTAGCACATTTATTTTAATTTAGTCTTCTGCTAAATGAAAAATAGTGCTTCAAGCAGGCTGAAAATAAAGCAGAATGTGCCATTAAAGGCACATTCTGCTTCATTTTCAACCTGCTTTAAGTAGTCACCTGTCCTCATGTAATTTACTATAAACAGTCTATGGAATAAAGGGTTACGTACAGCAAGAAGAGTGTAAAGCAGAAAGTGATTACAGTCGAACATCGATATCTCGAACTCGCTTAACTCGAATTATCCGATAGTTCAACACATGAACTGCATTTTTTTGTGCTAGGATAAGTCCATCATACCCATATTTCAAAGTTAAAATGTGGCTTAGCCACGTTTTAACTTTGAAATACGGGTATGTTCGATAAAACCGACTTCGAGATATCAAAGTTTGACTGTATGTGTATGCTGCACTTTACAGAGTCATTGCAGGACTCCAATTTGATTTCTATCAGAAAAGATTGGTATCTGCAGAGTAGATTAAAAAAAAAAAGAAACTCCAATTTGAGTTTCTCCTTTTTGGAATAGGACTGAACTGTGATTCCCTCTCGCTTTAAGATATATTAGTATAGCAAAAAAAAACCAGGAGTATTATCTAGATAAATGTTCAACCTTGGAATGGGAAGTCATTCTGCATTTTCTACTAGTGATTTGTTTTAATTTAAAAAGTGTGTCATGATGTTGAATTATTACCCCTTCTCATATATAATGCCTTCATGCCTAACATGTTGTTATTATCACATAAAACCACCTTTGGCAGTGCAATAAAGCCATGTAATATTTTCGATATTACACAGGTGTAACAATATCAAATTTTGGGCTCTGATCCAATCTGGATGTCCATATGCTGCTTGAATAGGGACACCAAATGACATTTTTTGAGATGACGTTATAATAAACAACATAATGTTTTGGCGGAAAATATACATGGCGAAGGGACTTCAAACTACAACTTCAATTAACTAAATAGGCACTTTAAATATTTATGTGATAAAGGAAAATTCCTCACACTCGTGCTCATTACTTATCTTTTTTTTATAAACTCATTGATTAAATTAAATATGATGCTCACCAAGTCTCTCATCACATCATTTTAGTCAACTCATTTATTAAATATGATAATTAATGAGTACTCATGTAAGATTCTCTGTTAACTGTTAAAATGTATTCTTCTTGGAAAATGCTAGACCTCTATGTATGCAATTGGTTTTTCTTCCTACAACCTCAGTATCAATCAGTTTAGATCCAGGTAAGATGCCAAGGTACTTCGCATCAGGATCCAAATCATTTGCAAAACCATCAAAAATAAGCTTTATAAGCATTTGTTGTCATTTTCAAATTATATTTGCAATATGGAACACAACTTGTAGATATATAATAACTCTTGTGCTTTAAACATGACCTGATTAGATATTACAAACAGTTTGCATACAGATCAGATGCCATGAAGTATCTTGTTAGACATGCCTCCTGCTGAATATTCATCATTATATAAAACCCTGCCTACTTTGCATATCTAATTATATAAAACCCCGCCCAATATGCATATCTCTATCATCTTAACTATTGTATTGTCCTTGCAAAAGAGCTTTTTAAAAGGCTCTCTTATATGAAAACAGTGCAGAACCAGATCAGACAGCTCCTGAAGGAGCTGTCTGATCAGGGCCTACACTGTTTTCAAAAAGCATTGATATACACTATTGGCAAGATGAGGGTTAAATAATATTAGACTCAAATAATTTGAAAAATGTTGCAGAATCAATGTTTTTAGTAGAATATTATTATTATAGCATGAAGTGTGGACACTTTATCATATTATACATAAAATACACAAAAAATAATCCAGAATTTATAAAGCACTAAAACACTATGGCTTCGAAAGTTCGGCAATGTAATAATTTGAGCTCTAAATAAATATAATGGTTTATCGTGATGTGATGTATGCTGAAATTCTTGAACAAACTAATTCTTTTGAACATTTATAATTAAACCCATTACTCCATAGATACACATTTTTACGTCCTATTATTTTATTCATCCACTCAAGAAAATAGTTCCAATTTCTAGTCATGAATATGAATCCTAAGAAATATTTTCTATGTCTTAGCAGATGGTAGCTTAACCCACCCCTCCATAAATACGCCTTTTTACGGCTTTAATTTGTTCTTCCTCTGAAGCAAATAGTTTCATTTGATAAATTCATGAATTATTTTGTGTATCATAAATACTTTCTATATCCTAACAGATATATAATGGCTTAAATCAGGCTGAAAGTAAAGCAGAATGCGCTTTAAGGCTAATTTTGCTTTACTTTCAAACTGATTTAAGTGGCCGTCTGTCTTTAAAACTATAAATAGGCTATGAGGTAATGGGTTAAAGCAGGCTGAAAGAAAGCCAGAATGTGCCTTAATTAAGGCTTTATACTTTTATCCTGCTTTAAGTGGAAATACATTTTCGAAACTAGAAATTGGAGTGAAAGGTTAATATGATCCAAAAGACAATGTCTGGATCTTGACCTGATGCAGATTTAACCCATTACCTCTTAGCCTATTTCTAGCTTTGAAAACAGGTGACCACTTAAAGCAGGTGGAAAGTAAAGCAGAATGTGCCTTAAGGCACATTCTGCTTTACTTTCAGCCTGCTTTAAGCTACCATCTGCAAGGATATAGAAAATATTTCTTCTGATACATATTCTTGGCTGTATAAATTGGAACTATTTTCTTCAGTGGAGGAATAAGTAGAGGCGTAAAAAGGCGTTTTTAAGGGGTAATGGGTTAATTGATTTATTACATAAATCCAAACTATTTCATAAATTCAATTCATTTCAATATCATTCTAAAAGTTAAACTAATCAAATATTTATATGAAAGTTTCCTACCTAAAAACCTTTTTCGCTTTTAAGCATTAGAAACAAAACAATTTTTTTAATTATACACAAGTGAAATGGAAAAAAAATCATTTGATTCATAGGCTAGTGCAATATTTTTTATCCACAATGCTTGGGGACAGGATAAAACAAGAGCAGGTCGACAATCTGAGATTGCGGAGTGTTTCTGAGATGATAGACATAACGTAACATGCAGATGCGAGATAAATCACAATGAAAAGGAACGAGGGGCACAACTTCAGGCTTTAGATATGTGCAGCAGTTTTTGCTTCAAGAAAATTATTTGACAGCAGATTTGTCATGTATTTCTCCGTCATTACGAGATTTAGCCTCCATCGAAGAAATAAAACTCTGCACATATAATTAACAGGAAAATACAGCTTTTCTCATCTTGGAACAATAAACTAAGCTTTGGCATAAAGTCTCAGGATGATCCGTATTTACTGATTTTACCACTTTAAGTCACCTAGTTTTAATCTTTACTTAAAATGGAGTATGTACATTATTTGCAAACAGTGTAGACCCTGATCAGAGGGCTCCTAAAGGAGCCCTCTGATCAGGGTCTACACTGTTTGTTATACTTGTAAACATCATTGAGAAACAGTGCTTAAAATTTGATAAAAATTGGTTATTTCTCAAAACTGAGAATTTTAATTTAAAAATTAGGCACAGTAAGGGTTTAGGTACTATAAATTTTAAAATTCTGAGTAAAGAAGAAATGCGATTATCTACATGTAGGTTGAAGTTTTATGCACTGAGAGATTTAAACTCTTTGCATGCTGGGTAATTCTCATCTGCAACAATTGTCGTCTGCTGTTCTAAAAATAGAATTTTTCAAAATTTCTTTTTGAAATAGGGTCAGGGTGTCAAACAGCTTAGATCCTGATGAGACGCTGCATTAGGCGATGCCTTATCAGGATTCAAACTTTTGGCACAAATAATTCTCAATTCCTCTGCTATAGCATGCAAAATGTTAAGTAAAGTATCTCATTCATTTGAATGCAGTATACAGTGGAGAATCTGTTATTCTTTCCCAATAAACGCGTTTACGCTAAAACTATTATTTGCAGTGCAAACAGTTTGGAGCCAGATCAGACGCCGGGTAACCCTGCGTCTGATCAGGCTCCAAACTGTTTGCCACCAAGATAAACAAGAATTATCAGAATTGTCCAAAAGTTGTTCTTTTCTACGTTTTAGTGCTTTGCGTTTGCGTACGTTTGCGTTTAAACGGGAAAGAATAACAGATTCTCCACTGTAACACTATTAACAGTCATCTGCTTAAAATTTGTCATTTCCAGAAAGTAAGACAGAATTTGCTCCATCCTTTTAACCCATTACCCTATAGCTTGTTTCTTGTTTTGAAGAAAAAACCCACTTAAAGCAGGTTGAAAGTAAAGCAGAATGTGCCTTAAGGCACATTCTGCTTTACTTTCAACCTGCTTTAAGCTATTATCTTCTAGGATATAAAAAAATATTTCTTATGGTACATATTCATGATTACATCAAGTGGAACTATTTTCTTCAATGTAGGAGTAAATTTGAGGCGTAAAAAGGCGTAATGGGTTAAAGACAGTAAATGCATTTTCTTTAACTGGTTGTTATAAACACAAGTTTAACTGTCATTTGTGATAACTGAGAAAATTAAAATTGATATTTATCACATTTATACATTGCTGGAATATTTAGTTCCATATATCAATGGATACTTCAACTACTGACAGCTTCGAGACGATTCTAATGAGTAGTTACACCATAGGGTTTGGTAAGAAAATGTTAAAATCTTTATTTCTGTATTTCACCCCATGGTGTTACTACTCATTAGAATCGTCTCTTTGAGACGATTCTAATGAGTAGTTACACCATAGGGTTTGGTGAAAAAATGTTTGGTTTATTGTTTACTCCCTCTTATCTGGAGCCCTGATGTTAAATGGGTCAAATTAAACATCAAATCTCCCTCCTACCTAAGAGCATGTATATATGTTTTAACCGGAGTGTTCTCAGTTTGGATTCCTGTCGGAAAGTGAAATCCTTGACAGATGATCCAAATCTTATCTGTCAGAACATTTCAGTTTGCAAAGTTTCGTGGCTTCGAGTGTTAAATTGATTTTCCAGCGAGTCCTATACTTGCAGCTGCATTTCGTGTCCTAATGAACCGCAGTGCATATCTGATTAACCTTCTGAATGCTTATTCTTATTACAGCGCTCCCTCTCTACAACGACAACCAATGGGAGACACAGATTATGTGTGTTGTTCGGAGGGAGTTGTTATAGGGAGGGAAAATTAAGACTTGGCTTACATTTGCAAACAGCTTGAATCTAGATCAGACCCCATGTTAGAACTAGAACAGGCTATGGGGTAATAGGTTAACCCATTACCCCATAGCTATTTCCAGTTTTGAAGATAGCAGGTGATAACTTAAAGCAGGTTGAAAGTAAAGCAGAAAGTGCCGTCAGGCACATTCTGCTATACTTTCAGCCTGCTTTAATCTAAGTGACCATCATTCTGCTAGGTTATAGAAAATGTTTCTTATGGTACATATTCATTACTGTATAAAATAGAATTATTTTCTTCTGTGGAGGAATAAATGGAAGGCGTTAAAAGGCGTATTTATGGGGTAATGGGTTAAGGTCTGTCTAAACTCTCCTGATATTGCACTTATCTAGTGAACGAGAGTGCGAGTTACTCACACTCAGATATAGTGGATTCAAAATGTTAAAGAAATGTAAAGTCATTTTAAGACCACTAACTTCACTTAAGTATACTAATTATGCTAATTATTTCAAGATAAAAGCATTTAATTATCCTCATCAAAATTCTGACTTTTAAAAGTATTTGTTTAATTATCATTGTACAATCAAACCCATATTACTTGACCGTTCATGGTAGAATATCTCTTAACCCATTATCCCAATACACTCCTTTTACCACCTCATTTATTCCTACACTGAAAAAAATAGTTCCCATTTAAAAAGTAATGAATATGTATATATCATAAGGAATATTTTTCATATTCTAGCAGAAATCTGATGGTACTTAAAGTATGTGCAGGTTGAAAGTAAAGCAGAACGCACCTTTAAGGTGCATTCTGCTTTACTTACAATCTGCTTTAAGTGGTCACCTGTCTTCAAAACTAGTTAAAGTCTATTGGGGTAACAGGTTAGTTTCACAGCTAATTTTTTTGAAGCATGTATAACACTCAAAGTAAGTAGTAATATCTATCTGTTTGACAGATGACAGCTCAATTCAGGACATAAGTTATGCAGAAAGCTCCTTTTAAAACTGCACTAAGCAGACACCTATCTTTTAATACCCTCATTCTATCTATTTCGTTTTTTCACTCAAGATAAATTTTACTGCACAAGAAGTAGACTATTTGCACGCTGGCATTATCAACTGTCTATACTGTAAGGGGTCAACCCCTAATCTGCCGTAATTTTGTCTGCTTTGAAATCGTCATCTATCAAAGTTTATCAAATTACGTTTTATTCATTTTAAAATTGAAGAAACCTTAAGATGAGTGTCAAACAGCTTGGATCCAGATCAGACGCCGCGTTACGCGGCGTCTGATCTGGATTCAAACTGTTTGCAAATACGGGTGAAGTTTGGATCGGCAGGCAACGGGTTAAAACGTCCAAAAGCAGAAACCCATTGATTGTTTGAACCGTCTTCGTCACGGGTGCAAATGACAATGGCTCCATTGAAATGTTTTTAATTCCATTACAACTGGAAACTTTAATCTAATGTACAGTACTGGATGCATTTGAGACATCATCCTATTGTACCGTAGTGGATTTTCTTGTTGCATGTTTATGTAACGCTTGATCGCTACATCTCAAATTAGTTATGAATTGAAATTTATGGTCTCGCTTACCCAAGATGCATCACATTTTTTTCATCTTGACATACGGAAAGGTTTTAGAAAGTGAGATCAGCTGAGTATTTGTTTAAGTGGTTCGTAGCAGTACTTACAAATTTTAAGAAAATGTAACAAGTCTCTAGGGGTGAGATTTAAATTAACATTTTGAAAGTTTGTAAAAAATTTCGTCAAGGGTGCAATAAAAAGTATGTTGCTACTGTTAATGGGTATTGGGTAAAATTTCTTTACATCTGAGAATAAATTTTCATCAAGATGCCATTGCACCATGTTGCCATGCACACGGAGCTCCAGATAAGGGGGGGGGGGGGGGGGGGGGGGGTATTTCCTAAAACCTATATTACTGCTTAAAACCCAATGGTGTCACTACTCATTAGAATCGTCTCAAAGAGACGATTCTAATGAGTAGTAACACCATAGGGTTTGATGCTAAAATAAGTGAGAAAATGTTGGATTTGTGCAGTTTACTCCCTCTTACCTGGAGGCCTGCAAAATTTTGACATCGAAATTTAAATGTCCTTGTAAGAAATTTTCCTGGCTACTGTCTTATCGAAGTATTGCATGTCAGCAATGTAATATGCAATTCAAATTTAATACCATATATAGATAATCCCTTTACTCCATAGCCAGTGACTAGTTTTAAAGAAATGTGACCACTTAAGGCAGGTTGCAAGTAAGCAGAATGCACCTTAAGGTGCATTCTGCTATACTTTCAGCCTGCTTAAAGGTATCATTTGCTAGGATATATGAAATATTTCTTATGTTGCATATATTTATTACTGTATAAAATGGAAGTATTTCCTTCTGTGGAGGAATGAATTAAAGGTGTCAAATGCTTATATATAGAGTAAAGGGTTACGGTTTTCACCTTTGCAACATAGAATTTACAAATAAGTGAACCTTTTCATTTTCACACAAATTAACAAGTTTGTTTTTCACTGGTTAGGTCTTTGTCGTCAAAATATTTGAAAGCAAGACAAACAGTGCAGGTCTTGTCGGAGTCTACACAGTATTTGCACAGGTGTATAAAACATGTCCTTGCATGGTTATGCGGCATCTCCTCAGGATCCAGAAGTATTTGCAAAAGTTATCATGGTTTCACCCCTTAAAGCATTTTAAGATTATTAATACAATCTTGTACCAAGTTACATTGCAGTCTACAAGGCAATATGTACAGTGCAGCCTCCAAATGGAAATCCTTGGGGAGGCATGATGTTGATGCTTCTTCATGTTTTATGTAGATTTTATAATTTACCGTATAAACCCTTTTATACGCCTCAGAGGGATGCAAAGTCCAAAATTTTAGTTTTATTCCGTGAACGTGAACGTTAACGGTAAAATAAAAATTATCTTTGTAAACAGTCAGGCGAGATGCCACAAAACATGGCATCATACCAGGATCCAAACTGTTTGACACTCTGACTCTTATATCAGAGCTCCAGATATGGGTAGTTTTTCAAAAACTAAAATCTTCATTTCTGCATTAAACCCTATGGTGTTACTACTCATTAGAATCGTCTCTTCGAGACGATTCTAATGAGTAGTAACATCATAGGATTGGTGCTGAAATGGGTGAGAAAATGTTGGATTTGACACTCTTATATGCTGCTCTGCAGTCCTGAAGCTTACTGTCTTAACCCTTTACCCAATAGAAGCGCCTTTTAGCGCACTCAGTTTATTCTTTCCCTGAAGAAAATAGTTCCAATTTATACATTCATAAATATGTATAATACAAAATATGTTCTATATTCTAGCAGATGAAAGCTTAAAGCAGGCTGAAAGTAAAGCAGAATGCGCTTAAAGTGCATTCTGCTTTACTTTCAACCTGCTTTAAGTGGACACCTATATTCAATACTAGAGATATGCTATGTGGGAAAGGGTTAAATACATTAAGCCAGTCCATTCATTGATTCCCCCTCCATTGTTCTCATTAGGTGTCAAAATAACTATAAAGCATGGGAAGCGTGTGCTCAGCCAATGTCAGCAAAAGCATGCTATTCATGATTTAATCCTAACTTTTTTCAGACTAGGTGTTACCACCCAAGCTTGGTCATGTAATGTCTTTAAATGGTGATGTAGACCGTAATATGAGATTGATTTCTACATGATATAATTCAGCTTTTTCTGCCTACCAATAACATAACAAATATTTGAGTATTTGTTTTAGCTTTTAGAAAGATAATTTTATTGTATAATTCTCTGAATTAAAAACACTTAAATTATAATATAATTTCAAAGTTTTAACAAAAGTATTAATAAATGCATTATATTGTTTGACACTGTCACTGCCTCCATATTCCAGGGATATGAAAGTTCTCCCAGTTTTCATTAATCCATAACCCTTAATACAAGCCTCAATAAATGTCATCCTTTGGAAATGTACTCTGCTTTAATTCTGAAGTTAAACTCATTACCCACTTAAATATGCCTTTTAACACCTTTAAACTATACCTCCACTGTAGAAAATAGTTCCACTTTATGGATTCATGAGCATGAAACAATGAAATAAATTACATCATCCACTCAAGAAAATAGTTCCATTACATACAGTCATGAATACGTAATTATGAACCCAAAGCAGAATGTGGCTTAAATTAACCTGCTTTAAGTAGTCATTTGTCTTCAAAACTAGACATAGGCTATGGGGGTAATGGTCAATGGTTGATACTAAAAACAAAGTTGACTTTGCAATTTACCCCATCTTTTAACCCATTACTCCATAAATATGCCTTTTTACACCTCTAATTTATTCTTCAACTTAATAAAATAGTTCTGCTTTATAAAGTCATGAATGTCTACCATAATAAATACTTTCTTAATACTAGCAAATTGTAGCCTAAAGCAGTTTGAAAGTAAAGCAGAATGTGCCTGAAGGCGCATTTTGCTTTACTTTCAACCTGCTTTAAGTGGCCACCTATCTTGAATACTAGAAATAGGCTATAGGGTAAAGGGTTAATGGGAGATGAAGTAACGAATGCATACAACAATTTCTGGTGTTACTTAAATTTTTGACTCCCGGCTCCATAATATAATGCCACTATTCATTATGGGAGGTTTGAAGCTTCCTTAATAGTCAGTTCGTTCCATTGTTTATTTTCCTTTTTGAAGATAAACAGCGATTATCACCCTTTAAGACTATCCCAGCTCTCTCTATATGCACGGTTTTACATCTAAATGTGGGAAAACCGAAATATTCCGAAGTAAAATTTTAATAGTTTTCTAAAATCAATACAAAATTACAGGACGTAAATTAGGCTGCACTACAGGGTGTTGGTTAAATAGGAATCGTCTTCATCAACAGAGAACCACTTGCTTACTGCAACGAAAAAAATACTTTAAAAATGATTATGAAATTGTTGAGCTTACACGCAGGCATTTCAAGAACAGACCTATTTTCCAGGCAAAGACGTATACTTGCTGAGCGACACCTAATTAGGAATCAAAATTAAGGTTCTTGTTGTTTTGTAAAAGGTCATCAGATAGAATATAGTGTAATCTAACAAGAAAATGTGGGAAATAACAGAAACAGGACTGGTAGATTAATTGACTAGGGGGGCTTATTTTGAATATTGTCAAACAGGTTTTAACCCTGTGCTCCACAGGCTATATAGTGCCAATCACCTACATGTATATCCAACCGGGTTTATTGCAGAATGCAGCTTAACTCTTTCAACACCATGAACCTGTTTAATTATACTCATAACATTTGCAAACAGTGTAGACCTCGATCAGAGGGCTCCTATAGGAGCCCTCTGATCAGGGTCTACACTGTTTGCTAATTTAGAGCAGTACTTATCAAAATACCAATTTCCAAGTAGACTGGATCATGATTTAGTAACTTAACCCTTTGAACCCTAGTCCCGCATATTGGCGTCCTTTGCAACAGTGTACATGTGAATAGTACACTTGTCCTATGCAAACAGTGCAGACCCAGATCAGAGGGCTCCTAAAGGATCCCTCTGATCAGGGTCTTCACTGTTTGTCATAATGCCAAACATTGACAAAAACAACCCTTAAAAGTCAGAGATGGTCTAGACTTAAATGGAAACTGGAATTGTTCTTTTAAAGTTTCAGGGAGGAAAGAGTTAAACAATCCACAAGGGAAACTTAATAACCCAAAAGAGATACTTAATGCTAAAAGAGTAAAAAGAAAAAGATCAATGTAAAGATGAAAGCTCACAGAGGCTTAAAAGTAGTGAAGTATGAATGTTATTGGTTACTTGGTCAAATAACTCCCTCTCTACGACACCTCAATGGGAGACAAAAATTGTGTGCGTTGTTATAGGGAGAGAAATTAGTTTGCATTTACAAACAGCTTGAATCCAGATCAGACGCCATGTGACGCAGTGTCTGATCTGGATTCAAGCTGTTTGTCACTCGTCATTACGTTTTTTTCACTCAAAATGTCCAATGTGACTTTGAGAAATTAATGCAGCCATAAATAGGTTTGGCATAAGTGTCTTGTTTGGGGGAAGAGCGGCAAGAGTCGTTGTAAGGAGCAGGGCTCCAGATAAGAGGTAGTTTTTTCAACAAATTCAACATTTTCTCACTCTTTTTAGCACCAAATCCTATGGTGTTACTACTCATTAGAATCGTCTCTTCGAGACGATTCTAATGAGTAGTGACACCATAGGGTTTAATTCAGAAATAAAGATTTTAGATTTTGAAAAACTGCCCTTATCTGGTGCTCTGAAGGAGGGAATCATTGTTGGATTGACTGTTGTAGGGAGGTAGCACTGTATATTCATAGTGGACAGGGCTTTATGTGTGAATATTCAACAGGTTAAATCGTATGTAACATATGGTTGGTTCAAGGATGTTCACAACTGTACAAGAATGGTAATTTTGTTAGATCACAAAGAAAAGCATCAATGATAAACAGTTACGCTAGTCTGATTTGGTTTGCAGTTTAGGGCGACATCTTGCATGCAGTCACTATATTAGGTTGGTCTATAGCACCAGAAAAAAGGATTATAATCAGGGCTCCAGATAAGTAGAGTTTTTCAAAAACTAAAATCTTTATTTCTGCATTAAACCCTATGGTGTCACTATACTCATTAGAATCGTCTCTTATAGTCATTAGAATCGTCTCTTAGAGACGATTCTAATGAGTAGTAACACCATAGGATTTGGTGCTGAAATGAGTGAGAAAATGTTGGATTTGTTTGGAAAACTCACTCTTATCTGGAGGCCTGTTAACCCTTAGCCTGCCACTCATGACTATAGCTCCATATGCAAACAGCTTGGATCCGGATGAGACGCCGAGTAACTCGGCGTCTCATCCGGATCCAAGCTGTTTGACACTCGGACAACATTTTCAGCAATTTTGAGCAACTTTGAAGCACTTTGAAACTTGAAGCAGACGAGAAATATAGCAGACGACAATTTATTTGGCGGGCTAAGGGTTAATGCAATACTATATTCCTTGTTCCTCCATAAAAATTTTAGTTGTAACTACTCATTAGAATTGTCTCTTCAAGACGACTCTAATGAGTAGTAACACCATAAGGCACGGATGAGAAAAAAAAGTATAAATATAAGAAATATTAAGCTTACTAAATGTACCGCTTATCTGAAGCCGTATAACGTCTGTCTGTGTATATCCGAAGACTAGAGCAATCACTTTATGCAATATTATATGTCTGTCTATTTGAAATCACACATTGCTATAATTAATCATAAATGCTACTGTAGTATTTTTTGCGAGGGGAAAAAAATCTCCTTTTTTGAAAACAAAAAAACAATCGAGTTATACGTATATATCAAGCTCATAGTTACATGGTGTAGGATTTTTTGAAGGATTTAAATTGTCTTTTTTAAAACTTTTTAATGATAAAGTAGATTTTTCTCTATTATTATGATGAAGAAAAAAATGTGCAAACCGAAAATGATTTTGTAACGGCTGTGCTTACATCTGCCATTGGCAGTTACCGAGGCATAACCTTTGAATAGCAAACTATCCATTGAACATGGGTTATAAAAGGGATATACAGTAAAACCTCTCTTTTACGACCACTGATTTTTTTTTATTCTTCTAGGCTGAAAGTAGGGGCCAGGTTGGGAGAATATGGATTAATTCCATCCTTAATTTTACAACCACTAAATTATGTTAATTATTAGGGTGTTGACGATTAGGTGACCGCTTGAAGTAAGGTGACAGTGAAACAGAAAGCTCCTTCAGGAGCTTTCTGTTTCACTGTCACCTTGCTTTAAGCTGTCATCTCTCTACTATACAATAAATTAGCATTCGTTTTAGTGACCGTAAAGTAGGGTTTTACTGTATAAGTTATCAAAGACACTTTGCCCAGCTTTTGAATCTGACCATTAGACGATGAGATAATTAAGGGGAAGTATTTCAAAAAAAAATTAATCTTTATTTCTGCTTTAAACCCTATGGTGTCACTAGTCATTAGAATTGTCTCAAAGAGACGATTCTAATGAGAAGTCCCTACATAACGTTCTGCGGAGATTGAACGATTTTAGAACCTTTTGTTTTTTTAGTTATGTGATAAGTTTTCTCAGTTTATATTATAGTCTCCATACAACACTGTAGAGATAACTATACTCATTAGAATCGTCTCTACAAGTCGACTCTAATGAGTTAGTCACTCCATAGTGTTTTGCAGAGTATGAAAGATTTTAGTACTCGAGAGTCGAACCTTAATCCGAGCTATGTGACCAACTTTCAAAAACATTTCTTCATAAAACACTAAAGTGTGACTACTCATTAGAATCGTCTCGAAGAGACGATTCTAATGAGTAGTCACACCATAGTGTTTCGTTGAGATTGAAATTTTTCAGTATTTTCGTCACTAAAGTTATTTGGCACGATGTGACCAGAATTTGAAAGCTCTGCCTACGTGTTCTGTACCAGGATAATCATAGCAAAACAGCTTGAGGCAACAACACTATTTGATTCAATTTCCCGGCAAACAAAACCAAAAGACCGAGATGTGCATGTAATCATGAAAAATATATAATTAACCTATGGCAAACCCAGAGAATTCTACTTTAATTCTAGTTTAAGTTTGCATAAAGTTTTAACTTTATCCCCACCTAACAGATGTTTAAAGAAAAGATTAAAACACAATGAATGAAAACCTAACAGTTTCTTTTCCATTAATCAGAAAATAGGTAATTACCTTGTGATCCCAGAAAATGGTTGTTTATTTTTTTCAATTTTGCTTTTCACCGAAATGCAGCCGAAAATTATACAGCTGAACTTATATAATGCAACCTTAAATAAGATAGCACTGCCTGTGTTTAAAACAATTTGCTGTAAATGCAGGACAAAAGAATGGAGCTTTCTGCATTACTTTTATCCTGCATTACAGCAGCTGTTTGTATTAAAAAATTCTCCTTGTTTAATCAATGAATGGCTGCTGAATGCGGGGTTAACGGTTACAATATTTACTATAAACCTTCTCTTTCTAAAGTTATCTTTTTTAACCCTTTACCTGATAGTCTATTTCTAGTACTTAAGATAGGTGACTACTTAAAGCAGGTTGAAAGTAAAGCAGAATGCGCCTTAGGGCGCATTCTGCTTTACTTTCAGCCTGCTTTAAGCTATCATGTGCTATAATATAGAAAATATTCCCCATATTACATATTCATTACTGATTAAATTGGAACTACTTTCTTCAGCAGATGAATAAATTATATCCGCTAAAAGGCGCTTCTATGGAGGAAAGGGTTAAAAAGAATATATAATTGGCAACGACTAATGTTGTTGGGAAAGTCATTGTGAGGGAGGGGTTATCATTTTTCTTAGTTGTTAACCCATTACCCCATGAATACGCCTTTAATTTATTCCTCCACTGAATAAAATAATAAATCCATTTTTTTAAAGTCAGGAATATGCCTCAAGCAGCCTCGTACAAAACATTTCCTATATTTCATAACAGACAGTAGCTTAAAGCAGGCTGATAGTAAAGCAGAATGTGTCTTAAGGAACATTCTGCTTTACTTTCAACCTGCTTTATGTGGTCACCTGTCTTTAAAAGTAGAAAGAGGCTATGGCGTACTGGTTAAACTGATTCTAAAGGTGATTTTGATAATTAACCAATGCAGAGGACAGTTTTGGAGTTGACGATGGCCGTTGGAGGGTTAAATTAAAATTTCAACAAATATGTCTATAATGTATCTGTACATGTAGTCTCAGAAGAATACATTTACAATTCGGCCAAAAAGAGAGCAAGACTGCTTAACCCATTACCCCATAGATACATCTTTTTTACACCTTTAATTTATTCCTCCACTGAAGAAAATAGTTCCACTTTATGCATTGTTAGAAATATTTTCTACATCCAAGCAGATATGGTAGCTTAAAGCAGACTGAAAGTAAAGCAAAATGCTCCTTCAGGAGCATTCTGCTTTACTTTCAGCCTGCTTTAAACAACCATCTGTCTTCAATATTGAAAACAAGCTATGGGGAAAAGGGTTATAAATACTGCTGACTGTTTTAAAGTTTTAATAAAGCAAAAGTAATGCAGAAAACTGCAACCTGGCTAAACCCATTACCCCATAAATACCCCCTTTTACACCTTTAATGTATTCCCCCACTGAAGAAATTAGTTCTACTTTATATAGTTATGAATATGTTCTGAAAGAAATAGTTTCTCACTCACTTCAGTATTCTAACAGATGGTAGCTTAAAGCAGGTTGAAAGTAAAGCAGAATGTGTGTTAAGGTGCATTCTGCTTTATTTTCAATCTACTTTAAGTGGACACTTATCTACAAAATGAGAAACATGCTATGGGGTAGGACACTTATCTACAAAACGAGAAACATGCTATGGGGTAGGACACTGATCTACAAAACGAGAAACGTACATGCTATGGGGCAGTGGGTTAAAAGACTAAAATGAGACACATTTTCAGTGCAGCTGAAGGGAGGGCTTACTATACTCACAGCTAATGTATAAGAAGGCATATCATTTATTCCACTAATGGACAATGCAACAGAAAACTTATCTCTCTCTCGCGTGATGATCAGGCTCATGACAGGTCTCCATTAAAGTGTGAAATTTAATATCAGATAATTTTGATATTTTCAAAACTGATTTCCCAAGTGAAATTTTAAATCTGCAAAAGGGAGACAATTCCTACAATTTTACTTGAGGAAATAGACAACCCTATTGACAGCTTCTATGAACAAATGAACGATAAGTGTCCATTTCTTAATTCCGACAGTTTTAAATTTAGCATTGAAATTACTACGGCATTTGCAAACAATTTGGGTTCAGATCAGACGCCGAGTAACCTCGGCGTCTGATCTGAATCCAAACTGTTTGGTACTCAGATCAAACTTTTTTCTTTTTTTCTTAAAGCGACTTTTTTCTGAATGGACAACACTTCTTAAGCAGATGACGTTTTTATTTAGCGGTGGCAAAATGTGAAAATTGTCCATGACCTGAGGTGTAGCATAGTACATTTGTAGGAATGAAAATCTTCCTTCTCGAAATAAATATAAAAGCTACATGTAATGAATGAGCTAGGCATGTCAATTTATAGTTCCTTCTGCGAAACTTAGTTTTCTGTTTTTTATACAGACCGCTATTATCATCAATTTTCCTCAAACATTCAGTTTAACTCCGTCATCCCTAAAGCTGTTAATGGACATTTCCACAGGGGTCCAGATAAGAGAGAGTATCCAAGTAAATTAACCCATTACCTCATAGCCTGATTCTAGTTTTGAAGACAGGTGACCGCTTAAAGCAGGTTGAAAGTAAAGCAGAATGCGCCTTAAAGCGCATTCTGCTTTACTCTCGGCCTGCTTTAAGCTACCATCTGCTAGAATATAGAAAATAATTCAGATGATACAAATTCTTAACTGTTTATGAATTGCAAGTATTTTTCTCAATATAGAAATAAATTGAAGGCGTAAAAATGCGTATTCATGGTGTAATGGGTTAAACTGAACAAAGTCCAACATTTTTTCATTCATTTCAGCACCAAACCCTATGGTGTCACTACTCATTAGAATCGTCTAGAACAGGGGTCGAGATAAGAGGGAGTATATATTAAACTGAACAAATCCAACATTTTCTCATTCATTTCAGCACCAAACCCTATGGTGTCACTACTCATTAGAACTGTCTCAAACAGGGGTCCAGATAAGAGGGAGTATTATATATATTAAACTAAACAATTAATTATAAATTCAACATTTTCTCGTTCATTTCAGAACCAAACACTATGGTGTAACTACAGTACTCATTAGAATCGTCTCGAAAAGGGATCCAGGTTTATAAGAGGAAGTTTATATTAAACTGAACAACATTATCTCATTCATTTCAGCACCAAATCCTATGGAATTAGTACTAATATTAGAATAGTTTTGAAGAGAATATTCTAATGATTACTAACACCATAGGGTTTAATGCAGAAATAAAGATTTTAGTTTTTGAAAATATTTCCCTAACCTGGAGCTCTGACTTCCAGTTTCCAATTAAGTCTAGTCCATGTTTGACTTTTTAGAGTTTGTTTTTTACAATTCTTTCAAATTGACGAACAGTGCAGACCCTGATCAGAGAGCTTTTGCAGGAGCCCTCTGGTTAGGGTCTACTCTGTTTGCATAGGACAAATGTATCCTTCACAAGTACACTGTTTATTTATTATGCATGACTATGGGATAACATTAATATTATTTTTGTCAAAAAAAAAATGATTTCAATATAAGATTAATATTACATAACTAATTATGCTATATTAACTATATTATATGATTTTCATATTAACATGTTTTTCATCTAAATACAATTTATCTTGTTAATTGTTTCACGCAAAGATTTGCTGAATTATGCAATAAGTCTATATCCAAGTAATTAAATATTACAGCAGTCTATCATATATAATATGAAAATAAAAAATGTTCATAATTTGGAGAAAAAATATAATATATAAATACACTTAAGGGAAGTATATACATATAAGTATTTTCGTTTTTTTCCCTCTCAAGAAATAAATATTTTGTCTTAAACAATTATGCATGTACCAGGGCTCCTGGGATAAGGGGAGTATTTCATAAATGAAAATCTTCATTTCTGCATTAAACCCTATGGTGTCACTACTCATAAGAATTGTCTCTTCGAGACAATTCTAATGAGTAGTAACACAATAGGATTTGGTGCTGAAATGAGTAAAAAAGTGTTTTAGTCCCTCTTATCTGCAGCTCTGAATTGTACAGAAGAATTTGTGTTCAGCAGCAAGTCCATAGATATAGATATGCTGTATATATAATGCATTTAATTTACCCTTTAGAACACAGTCATGAATTTTGAGCACCATTAGAAATATTTTCTACTACCTAGCAACTATTGGTAGCTTCAAGGAGGCTTAAAGTAAAGCAGAATGCGTTACTTCAATCTCATTCTGCATAATTTCTTTCAACCTGCTTTAAGTGGTCACATAGTCACCAAAACTAAAACCAGGATATGGGTTAACAGGTTAACACAACTTTGTATGTTTACCTTTCATTAAAAAGAAACATTATTAGTTGCAATTATCAGTCCATTGTTTTGATTAATTATCTTTCGTCCTAAAACAAATGTTTCAAAGGATAAAAGGTTGATGAAAAAATCACATGCTTATTATGGTTTTTCGGTTAATAATCCTACTTCATGTATCTAAAGTACAGCGTGAAATTCCATGTCTTACAAAATTTCCCAAGACTTCGTAACTCCCCATTGGCGTTGTGTAAACTTTTCATCATCTTTCTGCATAGTCAATTATTTACAATGCTTTAAATGAAATCTTTATAAATCATCTTCACAGAAGTAAAATACAGTCGAACTTCGATATCTCGAACTCGTTTAACGCGAACTATCCGATAGTTCGACATATGAACTGCATTATTTCATGCTCGATTAAGTCGAACATACCCATATTTCAAAGTTAAAACGTGGCTCAGCCACGTTTTAACTTTGAAATATGGGTATGTTCGACAAAACAAACTTCGAGATATCGAAGTTTCACTGAACTGTCAACTTTGGTCGAAGCAGTCACTCAAAATACTATGAATTATCAATCTTCAAGACAGGTGACTGTTTTAAATTAATACTATAAAATAGTAAAGCAGAAAGCTTTAATTCTGCTTGAATTTTGTCCGCCTTTAAGCAAGCGCTTACAGTATGATAGGTCAGGTCCATAACATTGACTGTTCTTTGAATGTGATCAATACCTACAGTTTTTAAATCCATAACCCTATAGCCTGTTTCTATATTTGATGAAAGGTGACCATTTAAAGCAGGTTGAAAGTAAAGCAGAATGCACCTAAAGGTGCATTCTGCTTTACTTTCATCCTGCTTTAAGCTCTCATCTGCTAAAATATAGAAAATATTTATGTTATATTTTCATGACTGTAAAACAGGAACTATTTTCTTCAATGGATGCATAAATAAAAGAGGTTCAAAGGGGTACTTATTGAGTAATAGGTTAAACAGTGACCTTTCAATGTAGAAGCATAATAAATCTGAAAACATACAGATCATTGCACATAATTTAATGCAGTTCATAACCTAATGAACACCTACCGATAAAATATCTAAAATTTAATTAGATGAGTTCAGCCATTCAAATGATTTATTAAAAACTCTAGTCATTTGGTTGACCAAAATATATTTAATTCTGAAGCTAGATTTTGGTTTCCACGCATTAAAAACAGAAAAGAAATTTTATCTGCTAGCATATCAAATTCTGTTCATAGATCAGGTGAACGGAGTAGCGGCCATTATAGTCATCTTATTTGATATTGCGGGATTCAGTTACTCAGGTCTGTTGCAAAGAACTATCTCATCAAATTTCAATACATTAGAAATGAACTTTTTGATATCTATTGTAACAGTTCTATCCGTATTGACCCTGTCACTGAAAAAGGTGACTACTGCGGATTTGCAATCAGTATGGATCCTGATCAGATGCCGAGTAACTCGGCATCTGATCAGGATCCATACTGTTTGACATACATCTAGATATTTCTGCATTTAAGTTATGATTAATTTTGAATTGGAAAAAGATACCGCAGATGACAGTTTTTAGAGCTGTTTATGTCATGGCGGTGAAAGGGGTTAATCGCAAAATTTTAATAACGTATCTTGAAATGCAAAACTTACACTTAGTTTCTGGAAAATGAAACAGAAGTCAATAACGCCATGGTCTACAATTTATTAAATTTTTTGATCAATTCCTTCACTTGCAGATGATATTACACATTTGGCCATGCCTTATAAAGTCATAGTTTTTTATATCCTTGATGTGATGTCAGAATGTGATATGAAAATTAATTTGAAATTATTGTTTATTTCCATAATTCTGTATCCAAACAGTTATGACGATATAGTATCAAAGTCTTCTTCATTTAAAAAATCTTAATCTTAGTACAACGTTTCAAGTAGCGAACATTTAAATCTTATTTACCCATTACCCTATTGAAGTACCTTTAATTTATCCCTCCACGAAAGAAATTACTTTTACTTTATATATAAGTCATGATTATGTATCAAAAGAAATATTTTCTATATCCTAGCAGATGGTATAGCTTTAAAGCGACTCGCAACCGGATGGTGTACTTGTCAAAATAAAATAAAATAAAATACTCAAATAAAAGCAAATTTGTGGCATTATTTGGCTTCTGACATTAAAAAAATATGATCAGTACAAAAAAAGTCTCAAGAATCGTCACCGAATCTTAGTTTTTTTTAGATATATTCCATCGTTTTTCAATAGCGTCAGCTGACGGTTTTGCTGTTGTTGTTGCTTCTCTACACGGGCTCTGACATAAACCGGAGCCGAATAATGTAGTATTAAGCGCTACCAGTGAAGTACGTTAATTCGCTACCATATATATAGAGAGCGTCCGTGGTCGAGGCGGTAAAGGGGCGTGTCCTCATTTTTCTTGTTTGTCTCCGCAATGGAGGGTCACGGGTTCGAATCTCACCAGAGCTTCTTCTTTTTTTTTTTTGGAAATGCATTTTTTAACAGAATTTATTATCCTAAACTAAATCTTACCCATTTATATAATCATTTGACATATATTTACAAATTACCATTTTTAATGCTAAATCCGGTTGCGAGCCTCTTTAAAAGTAGGCTGAAAGTTAAGCCGAATGTGCCTAAGGTGTATTCTGCTTTACTTTCAACCTGCTTTAAGTGGATACCTGTCTTCAAAACTAGAAACAGCTTGCTATGGAATAAATTAAGGGTTTATATATAGCAGTCAGTTGTTCCAGTATCAAATTAAGTCAAGTCCATATTTGACAATTTAAAGTTGTTGTTTTTTTACAATGAATTGCAAAATAACAAACAGTGTAGACTTTGATCAGAAGGTTCTTTTAGTGGCCTTCAGATCTGGTTCTACAGTGTTTGCATAGGACTCAATGAACTATACACAAACACACTGCATTGTATATCCCTTAACACCATAGCCTGTTTCTACGAATTTACCACTTAAAGCAGGTTGAAAGTAAAGTAGAATGTGCCTTAAGGCACATTCTGCTTTACTTTCAGCCTTCTTTAAGGCACCTGCATCTGCTAGAATATAGAAAATATTTCTCATGACTATATAAATTGTAACTATTTTCTTGAGCGGAATAATAAATTAATTGTGCTATAAGGTACTTCTATGGTGGAAAGGGTTAACCCTTTCCCACTTTCCCACATAGCCTGTTTCTAGTATTGAATATAGGTGTCCACTTAAAGCAGGTTGAAAGTAAAGCAGAATGCGCCTTAAGCGCATTCTGCTTTACTTTCAGCCTGCTTTAAGCTACCATCTGCTAGAATATAGAAAATATTTTGTATGATACATATTTATGACTGTATAAATTGGAACTATTTTCTTCAGTGAAGGAATAAACTTAATTGTGCTAAAAGGCGCTTCTATGGGGGAACGGGTTAACAAAAGATTGACAGTGTGTGCGTGATATGTTTATGCACATTGCAAACAGGAATGCTGGGGGAGAAAATACAAGAGTGGAATTTTATGTACAATATTTGTGTTTTATAGGGTAGAAAAGCCATGCAACTGCTCCAAGTGTGAAGATCCAATAAGAAAGAGTATAAACTCCTTATTTTGCAAATTTTAAGACTTAGACCCTGTGGTATTAGCTTGATTGAAGAACTGATAATCCACAACAACCAAAGTCACTAATTAGACAAACAAATCTAATTTGTGTGAAGGGTAGGTCCTCCGATATTAAATTAGCAGAACCCAGGAACTTTTCATTCTGTGTTAAGATGATACTTCATAAGCATACGTGTATATGAACATTTTCTCTCTTAAACCAATCATGTAGCCTTGAAAATGCATACATGTATAATTTAAGATTACTTCTCCATCTTAGCCCATTGTCATTCACATAGCCTGTTTCTAGTTTTGAAGACAGGTGACCACTTAAAGCAGAATAAGAGTAATTAAAGCAGAATGTGCCTTAACCTTTTACCACATAGCCTGTTTCCAGTTTTGAAGACAGGGGATGACTTAAAGCAGAATGAAAGTAAAGCAGAATGCGTCTTAAGGCACATTCTGCTTTACTTTCAGCCTGCTTTAAGCTACCATCTTCTAGAATATAGAAAATATATCTCTTATGGTACAAATTCATGTCTGTATGAAGTGGAACTATTTTTTTCAGTGGAGGAATAAGTTTAAGGTATAAAAGGGCATATTTATGGGGTAATGGGTTAATTCAATCCTCAGCAATTATTTCTAAGGAGACCTCTCCCTTCTCTACAAAGGCCTCCATAAAATTCATTGAAGCAGGGTTCCAGATAAGAGGGAGTAAACTGAACAAATCCACCATTTTCTCACTTATTTCGGCACCAAATCCTATGGTGTTACTACTCATTAGAATCGTCTCTTTGAGACGATTCTAATGAGTAGTAACACCATAGGGTTTAAAGCAGAAATAAAGATTTTAATTTTTGAAATACTCCCCTTATCTAGAACCCTGTTGAAGATGTTATTTACAGGTTATAACATAAAGCAAGATGAAGGTAAAGATGATTGTAAAACAGAAAGTGGAACTATTTTCTCTAGTGAAGAGATACATTAAAGGAGTTAAAAGGATAATGGGTTAAATGATTTGGACATTTAACCCCTAAAAAGTCAATGTAAAAAGATCATTGATCAGAATCTGGAAGAGTCCATCTCAAATATTCCAGTCTGTAAGGGTTAGCACCTTTGTGGATTTTAATTGCTATGAGAAAATACTTTTTTAGCTATGCAGTAGCCTGCGGCTAAGTGTGGTCAATAGATCTCACCGACGAACCAATTGGCAGAAAACAAAGCGAATTAAATATGGATAGAAACAGAGCTCCAGATACGGGGGTTATTTCAAAAATTAAAATCTTTATTTCTGCTTTAAACCCTATCGTGTTACTACTCATTAGAATCGTCTCAAAGAGACGATTCTAATGAGTAGTAACACCATAGGATTTGGTGCTGCATAAGTGAGAAAATGTCAGATTTGTTCAGAATACTCCTCCTTATCTGGAGCTCTGGATAACACCCGGCTACTCTACCACCATTTTCAAATGTTCCTGATGCAGTTTCAATAATAGCTTCTTTAGTTTCCACACAAAATCAGGGCTCCAGATAAGGGGGGTATTTTCAAAAACTAAAATCTTTATTTCTCAATTAAACCCTATGGTGTCACTACTCATTAGAATCGTCTCTTTGAGACGATTCTAATGAGTAGTAACACCATAGGATTTGGTGGTAAAATGATTAAGAAAGTGCTGGATTTGTACAATTTACCCCCTCTTATCTGGAGCCCTGGTTTCCTCACAAAACAATTAAAAATTTATCCCAAAGTTCTAATTACATAACCAAGGAACTTTGCTGAAACTTTTCACACATTTCAGAGCATCATTTGTACGCCCTCCATTTGTGCATTTTTTTTTCACGGCAGAGAAACTGTTTCACTTAAATAAAGAATTCATCTGCCTCTCTCGGAAAAGTCAGGTCCAGTTTTTCTAGGTATCGTTTACCAAAGGCTTTAGTTTTTAGCCATAATGTTGACATTTTAATCAATCAACTACCACCTTCAGTAAGATCTCCAAGGAAATAATTCTGCATTTTCTGACACTTACAGGCTTCAGCCTCGTGCACAAGTCAGGCATTCTGGGTGAAAAATACGCTCGAAATTACAATGAATTATCATTATTAAGTCAGAGATCAGAGACATCAGTCAGCCAGCAATTAATGCCTAGCAAAATTTAACACCATCATAGTTTTAAATTTTTAAATTTTCTCGCAGTAATGACTCAGTGTTAAAGCGGGGTTTTTCTCCTCCTAATTTCTCTATTCTTTTCCAAGGGGTCAAATTGTACCTCGTGTATGGGGATTTGATTTCTGAAAATTATCACTTAAATGCGAAGAAAAGGGATGAGGTTAGGAAGAAACTTTTCTCAATTGCAGGCAAACCTGTGAAAAACTAGAATTTATCGGGTGACATGCTTGTTTAGGTATTTTATCCAACAATTACGCTCTGTTTTATTCGTTTGTACGTTTATGAATCCGGGGATTTCTTCGAAGGATTTACACCCGTTACATTTGTAGCCATTAATCTTGGTCACATGATCCCAGTGGTACACACAACACCAATCACAGTGCTTCGAATGTTCGCATTTCTTTACATGCTTCAAAGAAACGATTAAAAAGCTGTTGTGTTCCTTGAAGCTTATACAGAGGCATTCCACAAACTAACAAGAATATCTCTATTTGTGCCTATTCAAAAAGACAGGTTGAAGCTTTAAGCAATATGAAAGTTAAGCAGAAAGCTCCTTTAGGAGCTTTCTGCTTTACTTTCATCTTGCTTAAAGTAACCACCTGCATTTAATATTGAAAATACACATTTCCTTTTAGAGGTCATACTATTAAGACTTTCTTGTACAGTGCTGTAGCAACTTGAATGCATTCATCCAAAGCTTAGTTTATATTTTGTTTATCTAATAGTGATCCATGTAGTACCATATATATATACCTATGCTTTTCCTATCTTGTACTGTATATATCTTCTGGTTTATCTCAACAAGAAAACATATATTTTAAAGTATATCTTGACTTAAATATTTCATATTAACCCTTTACCCCATATCCTGTTTCTACGTTTTGAAGACAGTAGATCATTAAACGTAAAGAATGTTGAAAGTAAAGCAGAATGTGCTTCAATGTTCAATCTGCTGTATTTTCAGCCTACTTTCAGCTACCATATGCTAGATTAAAGAATATATTAATTTCTTCTTATGCCAGTTTATATGTTATGGTACACATTTATTATTGAATAAAATTAATGAAACTTGTAACCATATTTTCTTCCTTGTAGGAATACTTTAAGTATTAAAGAAGTGAGATTCAATATTTATGGAGTAATGGGTTAATATAATTATTCTGTCAGACGACATTTCTTGAGTGTTTAACTATGCAATTTGACCAGGTACTGTCTCCAAATTCTGACAACTGGCAAAGGGAGATCACTGTTATGTACAACTGGTAAAGGGAGAACACTCTGTGCTAAAAAGATGAACTAAGATAGTTGAACTGTTATAGTTCAGTACAAAAGGTTCACACAAAAATGAACTTTCTTCAAAAATAAAGGAGTGGTATTACTTGAAAAATTTTAGGTGGTCATATGCTTAAATGCATGACAATATAAACACAGAAAGTCTGTAAGGAACTTTCTTCATTACTTCATGTTCTTCATAAACCCATTGCCCCATAAATATGCCTTTTTACGCCTCTAAAATATTCCTCCGTCGAAGAAAATAGATCCAATTTAAACAGTCATGAATATGTATCATAAGAAATATTTTCTATATTCTAGAAGATGGTAACTTAAAGCAGGTTGAAAGTAAAGCAGAATGCGCCTGAGGGCGCATTCTGCTTTACTTTCAACCTGCTTTAAGTGATCCCATATGTTTAATACTAGAAACAGGATATGGGGTAATGGGTTAAGCTGTTTGTTACCTGTCAAAAAAACAGTTCAATAATCTTCTTTGTTATCATTATTCAACACATGATTGACAATACCTTATTTTCATCATCAGTTCCACTTGATTACAAAGAGAGAGAGAACAAATAAAGAGAGAAGAGAAACAGGGACAACTTGATTTGTATATGACGAAAACTTACCTGAATTTGTGGTGTTAGATTCTGCATCAGCAACCTGCTTCAGACGTAATGGACACCGGTCTTTGGATTCCTCAAGTTCTTCATCAGAGAGGTCTTCGTCCTCCTCTTTTTTTACGTCTCCCGAGTCAACTATTCGTGGGGACTTGGCTGTACCATCGGATGACTCCTTTCTGGTGATGGGAGCTGATATGGGCGTCCGCTTTGTGCTAATGCATGGATCTGGATCATCACTACCTTTGTCCTCTGTTTCGGGTTCATTTTCAATGTTTTCCTTGTTACATTTGTTGACTTTATGTCGTATAAATTTTGTTATGTCTCGAAGGGGAAAGTTCATCTGACAGTCCCCACATACCACCAAGTCATTTTCTTGCTCAACTGAAAATAAAAATAAAAACATAACTTTACTTTGATGTTATGTATTATTAGATTCACACCTCTTTAACTTAAACTCACGTAATTAACTCATTACTCCCTAGATATGCCTTTTATGCCTTGAATGAATTCCTCCACTGAAGAAAATATTTCTTTTTTAAACAGTCATGAATATGACCTTAAGAAACATTTTCTATATCCTAGCAGATGGTAGCATAAAGCAGATTGAAACTAAAGCAGAATGTGCCTTGAGGCATATTCTAGTTTACTTTCAACCTGCTTTAATTGGCCACCTATCTTCAAAACTAGAAACATGCGAAAAAAAGTTATTTTTTGTATTTGTAATTTGATAACTCAACCTTGTTTAATTCAAACAGACACAAAGTTAAAATTTGGCATAGCAACGATTTAACATTTGAATATAAGAAGGTTTGACTTAAGCGAGATTGAGTCATTAAAGTTTGACTATGTATTTTTTCCATGCAATGCATGCAATTCACTAACATTTCTGTTCTTCTTAGGCAGCAGCAAGACTTAAAGCAGTACTAAACTTAATAAACTTTAATATCATATATAGGCTGTGTTAGGATTATACCACCCTTGAGTATCGCACATATTACACTATAAAACATGTACAGTTGACCGTCTTTGCAGCGACGATTTTCGCTTCTCACATTTTGTTACGTTAGAATGAATTTGCAGTTATAACAAATATTTACAATACAAAATTCCCAAATACTTTTAACAACACAAAATTTCCAAATAATTTTGACAACACAAAATTTCCAAATAGTTTTGATTACAAAAATTTTTCAATGATTGTGACAACATAAACCTCAAAATTATTTGAATTAAAAAAAAAATTCCAATGATTTTGACAACATCAAACTTCCAACGGTTTTGATAACATTAAACCTTCAACTGATTTTGACGATACAACCCTTCCAGTGTCATTTTGATAACACAATTAAAGCCTCCATAAATTTTTTTAGAACAAATCTATTTTTGATGACACAAAACCTCCAAATGATTTTGACAACACAGTTTTGGTTAATTATCCTCCAAATGATTTTGACAACACAAAACCTCCAAATGAATTCTTCCACAATACAAAATTCCAAAGTGAAATATATCTATCATTTTGCTTGGGATGAATAACAAATTAATAAAGTGAGGTTTTTAACCGTTGTCATTTATATATTTTGCAAACAGTGTAGCTCCTGATCAAAGGGCTTCTAAGTGACCCCTCTGATCTTGGTCTGCACTGCTTTATTTTACTGGAATAGTCCTAATGAAAAAGCCAGCTTAAAATGGTTCCTCAACATCAGTAACTACAATCAGCAAAACTCGCAGCATAAAAAGTCATTTTTTCTATAATTTAACCCATTACCCCATAGCCTGTTTCTTAGTTTTGAAGATATGTAACCACTTAAAGCAGATTGAAAGTAAAGCAGAATGCACCATAAGGTGCATTCTGCTTTACTTTCAACCTACTTTAAGCTACCATCTGCTAGATTATAGAAAAAATTCTTAAAATACATATTCCTGACTCTTTGAGACTATTCTAATTAGTATAGTCACACCATAGGGTTGACCAAAGGGTTTAATGCAGAAATAAAGATTTTTAGATTTCCAAATACTCCCCTTATCTGATTCAACAAACATCAGCAAGTCTGTCACCAAAAAAACGTCGTTAGGTTTTTATTATACAACAATTTAATGTTGTTTTTATTATATAATAATTTAACCGACATCAGTAGAAAAGATGCAAAAATCATAAGAGCGGTCCCACATGTAAGACCGTAACATTTTGTGCCTTGATCAGAAAAAATAGCATATTGGTTCTTTCAAGTCTTTTTGTTGCTCTTTTTTTTCGAATATAAGAGAAAAATAACGCAGAAAAGATACAGCTCTAAGGGATGAACAGATTCACACCAATCCAACAAAACAGGACACAGAACTCTATTGCAAAACCCTAGTAACAGGACTGCCATAAATTGACATGAAAAATCCTAAGATTTCCAAATTTGCATTTTTCAAGTGCGATTTTACGATTCGTACCTTTACCCCATAGCCTGTTTCTTGTTTTGTTGACATGCGACTACTTAAAGCAGGCTGTAAGTAAAGCAGAATGCGCCTTAGGGCGCATTCTGCTTTTCTTTCAGCCTGCTTTAAGCTACCATATTCTTGGAAAAAATCCGGAGATTTAGGAAAAATCCGGAGAAATGGCAGCCCTGTAGTAAAACAAAAGAAGATACCCAGAAAAGAAAATTATCTTATAAATGACCATTTTTGTGCAGATAGGGAGTATAAAGGATTTATGTTTTTTGGTACAATTCAATTTTATGGCTGATCGCGATTAACAAGCAACAGGAGCAGATCTAGGATTTACGCCGTAAGGGTTTACATCGCAGGGGGTGTAATGCCATCTGCTTAAACTTGTCGTCTGCTGTTTTTCTCAAAATTACATAATAAACAGTTTGACCTAAAAAACTTAATAACTAGTGATTAAGAGCTTGAATTCAGATCAGACACTGCATAATGCTGTATCTGATCTGGATTCAAGCTGTTTACAATGAAAGCCAATTTCCCTCCCTATAATGACTCCCTCCAAACAACACACACAATTAATGTCTCCCAATGGGTGTTTTGTAGAGACAGAGGGCTATACTATAATTATGAAATAGGTGGAAATTGCACCAAATTTAGCTGTCTGTGATGGATTTTCAAAAATGGTGTGAGTTGAATGATGTTTGAATGAATTTGCAGTGGAGGTGTGGAATGGCCTTCGAGACGGCTAATTAAAACAGCAGATAGGGGTCATCATCTGCAGAGCTCAAGTATTATAAATATGTAACCCTTAATTCCCCTGCTGTTAACGTATTTTGATGCTTTTTTTGAAAGCAGCTAGTGCAGACCCAGATCAGACAGCTCCTGAAGGAACTGTCTAATCAGAGTCTGCATTGTTTTCTTATAGAATCTGCCTGACAGGAGTCTGTGCCGTTTTCTTGGAAAGTTTTTTTTTTCTTTGATCTATTATAATTAGCCAATGTAATAGTTTATATGATAGTGGTTAATGGGAGAAGGAACTTAACTCTTTGCATGCTACAGTGGAGAATCTGTTATTCTTTCCCATTTAAACACAAACGTACGCAAATGCAAAGCACTAAAACGTAGAAAAGAACAACTTTTGGACAATTCTGATAATTCTTGTTTATCTTGGTGGCAAACAGTTTGGAGCCTGATCAGACGCCGGGTTACCCGGCGTCTGATCTGGCTCCAAACTGTTTGCACTGCAAATAATAGTTTTAGCCTAAACGCGTTTATTGGGAAAGAATAACAGATTCTCCACGAATTCTGTACCATTGTAATTACCTTTGCAAACTGTTTGGATCCCGATGAGATGCCCCGTAGTGGCGTCTCATCAAGATCCAAACTGTTTGACACTCTGATCCTGTTTTGAAAAGAAATTTAGAAAATATATTTTTTAGAACAATAGCAGGTGACAGTTGTATCCGACTGAAAAATTACCCAGCATGCAAAGAGTTTATTCAACTCTTTGGATGCTGAATAAATATTGCTTCTGTGAAAATATTCAATAATATTATAATTAAATTCTATAATGTAATAGAATAATTTTCAAAATGACATATTATTTTCACAGCTAAAGGGTTAATTTCAAAATTTAATCTGACCTTTTCTTTTTTTCTTCTTTTTTTCATCTTTTTAGATCAGATACTATTTCTATTAAATATTTAAAAAGTTCAATTTTCACATTATATTTTCAATAAAAAGAATGATTAAAAACAAAAATATGTTGAAGAAAAAATTAATTAAGGCTGACCATGTTAAAATATTTAATCATTTGCAAGTTTTTTTTTAAATAATTGATATATCTAGTGTACTCTTTAATATGTACTCTTTTTATTTAATATTCATTTAAATTGTATATTTAATTTTTTTAGCACTAACATAACACCAAATAACTGGATCCAGCCTATTATGATAATAATGATTATATAAGGGCTCCAGATAACAGTAGATTTTAAAAATTGAAAATCTTTATTTCTGCATTAAACAATATGGTGTTACTACTCATTAGAATCGTCTAGAAGAGACGATTTTAATGAGAAGTAATACCATAGGATTAATGCTGAAATGTGAGAAATCCAGACGGAAAATGTTAATTTTGGAATTGTAGCAGACCGCAATAAGCAAGCAGACTAGCTATGCTTCTTTGGTGTTCTAAGATTTCACAGGATAAGTATTTCACAGACCAACACATGCATAAAGCAGCCTGTCAAAATAGGATAAATAATTATATCCCATGAATTGAAATAGGGGACAACTAAATGCAGGACAAAATGAAATTAAAGCAGAAAGCTCCTATACAAGCTTTCTGCTTAATTTTTGTCCTGATTTTTTTGTTCATCCAAAAAATTGACTGCTTATTTCAACTCTTTGCATGCATGCAGCGGATATATGTGCCACAGTGATAACCTTTGCAAATAGTTTGGATCAAGATGAGATGCTGCATAATGCAGCGTCTCATCAGGATCCAAACTGTTTGACACTCTATAGTGTTTAGAAAATAATTTTTGAAAATTCTTTTTTTAGAACAGTAGCAGTCTAAGGACAATAATTATTGTTGCAGACGAAAAAAATTACCCAGCATGCAAAGATCTAAAAGTGCTAAGTATTGGGTTTTTCCTGGCTATAAGCATACTGTCTGTAAAAAGAGGTAAACAAAAAATTGTTAGATTATATTAAAGGAATATATTAATAGAGGCTAAGATTAGGAATAAATGTGATTACATTTTCATATATTCCATTTTTACAAAATTGGCCTTAAATATGACCTTTACATGCTGCTAGACATTAAAAACCCTTACTTTGAAATCCATTCATTTCTGTTTTTTACTTGTACCTGGACTCTGCCATTTTTCCATTTAAATGACCAATTTACATTCTCCTGTTTTTTTGCCAAATATATTTTACAGTGTGACAAACAGTGCTGACCCTGATCAGGTAGCTCATTCAGTGACATTCTGATCTGGGTCTACAAGGGTTTGTAAAGGATACTAGTGTATAAAGAATCAGTCCCGCAATATTGTGCAGGTTTTTCTTAATATTTTTGTAGGTAGATTAATTTTAATATACAGGTCTTTGAGAGAGAGAAACTGCTTAAATATTAGTATTAAAGGGACCGAGATCTTAAAGCAAACCAAAAGTATATAATTGCAATAACCCTTTACCCCATAGCCTGTTTCTAGTTTTGAAAATAGGTGACTTCTTAAAGCATGTTGAAATTAAAGCAGAATGTGCCTTAAGGCACATTCTGCTTTAATTTCAACATGCTTTAAGCTACCACCTGCTAGATTTAAGAAAATATTCCTTATGATACAAATTCACGACTGTATAAATTGGAACTATTTTCTTCAGGGGAGGAATAAACTGAATGCGCTAAAAGGAGCTTCTATGGGGGAAAGGGTTAAAAGTGTTTCGAGGGAGTTATAATTACTGTAAAACCATTCTTGTGGTTTTACTTTTGATAATGGCTTTCCATTTTTACATATTTCAGCTCATCTTCTATGACCTTTACATGCCAATGGGTGAAAAGAATAGAACTCTGTAAATCATGTTGTTTTAGAGAGAGATTATTTAAATCTGAAGATCTGAGACTGTTAAATATAGGATTATACTGAGGGTTGAATAATAATTAATATTCAAACCTACAAACTTTATAGTATAAGAAACTTAAGTCCAGAGTTCAACTCAAATATTGATTAAAAATTCCTTATTTCTTGAGCAAAAGGAGAATTCTGCATCATACTTTCAATCTGCCTTATCACTTTCTCAAATACAGTCGAACTTCGATTTCTCGAACTCGCTTAACTCGAACTATCCGATATTTCAAAACATGAGTTTGCCTTATTTCAAGCTTGGTTTAGGTGAACATATCCGTGTTTCAAGGTTAAAACGTGGCTCAGCCGCGTTTTAACATTGAAATACGGGTATACGTTCAACTTAACCCAGTTTTCGAGAAATCGAAGTTCGACTGTAGCTTGTTTTTAGTATTGAAGACAGATGGTTGCTTAACTCTTTCCTCCCTGAAACTTTAAATGGACAATTCCAGTTTCCATTTTAGTCTAGTCCATTTCTGACTTTTAAGGGTTGTTTTTGTCAATGTTTGGCATTGTGACAAACAGTGAAGAACCTGATCAGAGGGCTCCTTTCGGAGCCCTCTGATCAGGGTCTTCACTGTTTGCATAGGACAAGTGTACTATTCACATGTACACTGTTTGAAAAGCACGCCTATATGTGGGACTAGGGTTGAAAGGGTTAAAGAAGTCCAGTCCACTTTAAGTTTCCAAAAGCAAGAATTATAGAAAATATTACTTATGGACGTTATGGTGCATATTCATGACTGTATATAAAGTAAAATTATTTTCTATAATTGAGGGAAAATATAAATGTGTAAAAAGGTAAAGTTTAACGCGGTAGCTACCTGATTTAAAATATGAGGGAAAGATGTTCATCAAGAAACAATATATTATCATGATCTCAAAAGACAAATTATTGCCTAATGCACTTAAAAAAAGTGAATTTTTTAGATTATAAAAGTCTTCTTCTTTGTCTTAAAATACAAAAGCTTGACTAAAAATACTGAAAAGGGCAATTACATCAACACTTAAACCTTGACTCTGTGGTAACCAAGTATATAATATATTCTTTGCAAAACAGTGTAGACCCAGATCGGAGGGCTCCTTCTGATCAGGATCTGCACTATTTGCCATAATTTAGATACTTCTTGTGACAAAACCCCTAAACTCCTAAGTCAATTGCAAACTGTTCAATATTTAGAAAATTGAAGAGTCCATTTTGAAAATGGGGGTATGGTAATGGTTAAAAGTAAGATCTGATCAAACTCATTTCTTATCTCATGTTGGTCGTATTTTTACCCAATAAGTGATTTTTTCTGGTCTAAAGTAACCCAGTTGTTTTTTTATTACTGTACACAATTTTAAGAATATTAGGGTTTATTTCGATGGAGGCTATGTTTGAACTCGCAGCTTCGTCAGGCCTACACAATGCTGATTAGGTTAAGCAGAGCTCCAGTTAAGTGGCGTAGCTAAAAAAAATTAAAATCTTTATTTCTGCATAAAACCCTATGGTGTCACTACTCATTAGAATCGTCTCGAAGAGACGATTCTAATGAGTAGAACACCATAGAGTTTGGTGCTGAAATGAGCAAGAAATTGTTGAATTTGTTTCATTTACGCGGTCTTATCTGGAGCCTTGTCAGGCTTATACAGTGTTGATTAGGTTAAGTACTTTGTATGGTTGATTTGTTTTATGGCCAGTGTACAGTCTCATTCAGCTGCTTCAATATCCCAAACTGCCGAAACTTTATTTTCGCAAATTTAATCCATTCAATGAGCTAAGTTTAGTAACATTTTATTGGATGTTAGAGCGCTACATGTGACAATGAATTGGACTTATACAAATGTAAGATGCAGTCTATATCCAAACTATTCGGTTTAATTTTGTTATGGGTTTTAAAATTGGGTTTTAACCCACAACTCCATAGATACGCATTTGATTTACTTCTCCACTGAAGAAAAAAGTTACACTTGATACAGTAATGAATATGCACCAAAGAAATGATTCCTATATCTAAGCAGCTATGATAGCTAAAAGTAAAGCAGAGTGCACCTTAAGGTGCAATCTGCTTTCTTTCAACCTGCTTTAAGTTGCAGTGTCCACCAAATTAGAAACAGGCTATGGAATTAAAAGGGTTAACCCTTTACCTGATAGCCTATTTCTAGTACTTAAGATAGGTGATTACTTAAAGCAGATTGAAAGTAAAGCAGAATGCGCCTTAGGGCGCATTCTGCTTTACTTTCAGCCTGCTTTAAGCTATCATGTGCTATAATATAGAAACTATTCCCTATAATTTATATTCATTACTGATTAAATTGGAACTATTTTCTTCAGCGGATGAATAAATTATATCCGCTAAAAGGCGCTTCTATTGGGGAAAGGGTTAAGGCACATTGACATTCAGCCTGCTTTCAGCTACCATCTGATAGAATTTAGAAAATATTTCTAATGATACATCATTCAGGACTGTATAACATGGAACTATTTTCTTCAGTGGCGGAATAAATTAAATGCGTAAAAATGTGTATTTTGGAGTGTTGTTGTTGTTGGCGTACCTGTGCTTAACACTCACAGGCCAGCATTGTACGTCCTATTTGGGAGTAAAGGGTTAAACACTTCTAAAAGTAAAACAACTGAGCTACTAGGTGTCATACATTTTAGCAGACAGGTCATATGAAGATGGAACCTTGGAATAAATTATCCTAAAGAAGGTGCGGGGAAGCCTGCATGATCATGCTACTAATTGCCCATAGTAGGCAAATTAAAGATATAAATTTAGGTTTAACTCGTAGCGAAACCATGATTAACCTTTGCAGATAGATTTGCATGCGTGCAGCGGATATTGCAGAGGATACATGTGCCACAGTGATTACCTTTGCAAACAGTTTGGATCAAGATGAGACGCCGCATAACGCGGCGTCTCATCAGGATTCTAACTCTCTGACACTCTGACCCTTTTTTTAAATGAAATTTAGAAAGTTCTATTTTAAGACCAGTAGCAGAAGACAAGTGTTGCAGACAAAAATATTAGCACAGAATTTGTCCTCTTATTATCAATATCATAATTCCACTTAATCTTGTGATAAGAAACTGAAATATTGTAGTATACTACGCAATGAGCGATTTAACCCATGACCCCATAAATATGCCTTTTTACGCCTTTAATTAATTCAGCCACTGTTTCAATTAATACTCTCTCAAATAAACATCATAGGAAATATTTTCTATATTCTAGCAGAAAATAGCTTAAAGCAGGCTGAAAGTAAAGCAGAATGTGCCTTAAGGCACATTCTGCTTTACTTTTAGCCTGCTTTAAGTGGCCATAAATCTTCAAAACTAGAAACAGGCTATGGGGTAATGGGTTAGATAAAGATAAATACTTAAATTGAGAATCGAATTAATGCAGAAAGCTCCTACAGGAGATTTCTGCATTATTTCTATTCTGCATTAAGCAAACAGCATGTCATAACAGACTACACATCTGTTATTTTACTGAAATGTCCTTTATAATGCTTCCCATGCTGGGTAATTTTATAATTTAATAATTTGAAATTATACTCCATGTGTTTATTTTTTTCTCACTTAGAATCTGGATCCAAACTATTTGAAATTTCGTTCAAAACATCTGGATCCAAACTATTTGAAATTTCATTCCAAGCATCTGGATCCCAACTATTTGAATTTTCATTCAAAGCATATTTTCCAAACTATTTGAATTTCATTCAATTAAGCATCTGGATCCAAACTATTTGAAATTTCATTCAAAGCATCTGGATACAAACTATTTGAAAAATGCATTCAAAGCATCTGGATCCAAATTATTTTATAAGTATGAGAGAAGTTTGTATTTCAAAGAGATATCCTAATTAGACAAAAAACAATTTCATCTAATATCATTTAAATAATTTCTCCCAATATACATAATTCCAACTTTTCATATTAACAAAAAATCTTTATATTCTGATTGAATATTCAAAATAATCAGATGAGCACAAATATAACTAGCATTAAAATGCACTACAGCGCACCACTGGTAGAACTAGAATCACACCAACCCTTCAATTCTTCAAATTTTATTGCTATTCTCTGACCTAAATTAAATATGCCCATATATAGTTACACCCCTCTAAAACCGGACATGTGTGGGGACGACAAATTTCTGGATTATAGGGGTTTAATTCCAGTTTAGAGGGTTTTTTTAACCTGTGACCTCTTAGCTTGTTTTAACCCTTTCCCTCCATAGAAGCGCCTTTTAGCGCATTTAATTTATTCATTCACTAAAGGAAATAGTTTCAATTTATAGTCACAAACATATACAATATGAAATGATTTCTATATAGCAGCGGATGTTAGCAAGCAGGCTGAAAGAAAAGCAGAATGAGCCTTATAGGGCGCATTCTGCTTTACTTTCAACCTGCTTTAAGTGATCACTGTCTTCAAAATTAGAAACAGGGTATGGAGTATGGAATATAGCTGATCACTTAAAGCAGGTTGAAAGTAAAGCAGAATGTATTTTAAGGTAACATTCTGGGTTTTTTCAACTTTCTTCAAACGGTCACCTGTCTTCAAAACTACATACAGGCTATGGGGAAATAGGTTAATTTAAGCAACCATGGACCAAAAACAAGATAATGTTGGGGAAAAGGGTAAAAAAAACATGAATTTTGTGTAATCAGGGCTCCAGATAAGAGGCTGCCAGTTAAAACTGAACAAATCAAACATTTTCTCACTCATTTCAGCACCAATTCCAATGGCGTTACTACTCATTAGAATCATCTTAAGTAGGTTTTAATGCAGAAATAAAGATTTTAGTTTTTGAAATACTCCTCTTATCCATTTCACTGTTAAAGACTTTTTAAAATGTTTTCGAGTTGAATCGAGTTTAGAAAAAATGTATATTATGACAACCTTTGAACAAACTTAGTAGTAGGCAGGATTTAAAGTTTTTTTAATACACAGAAGAATTGGTAAGGATTGATTATTAACCGCTTTATTAGACTAAACGATTTTTTTTGCCTAAAAATGAAGTGTTTTATTCCTGACTTTTATTTGGACCTTGTCCCATTTGTGTTAAAAAAAGTGTTTAACCCTTTCCCTTATAGAAGCGACTTTTAGCACATTCATTTTATTCATCCGCTGAAGAAAATACTTCCAAATTATACCGTATATATAATTAATATGTGTCATATTTAATACTTTCCTTATTCTAGCAGTTAATAGCTTAAAGCAGGCTGAAAGTAAAGCAGAATGCGCCTTAGGGCGCATTCTGCTTTACTTTCAACCTGCTTTAACCCTTTGAACCCTAGTCCCGCATATAGGCGTCCTTTTCAAACAGTGTACATGTGAATAGTACACTTGTCCTGTGCAAACAGTGAAGACCCAGATCAGGGTCTTCACTGTTTGTCATAATGCCAAAAATGGACAAAAACAACCCTTAAAAGCCAGAAATGGACTAGACTAAAGTCGAAACTGGAATTGTCCATTTAAAGTTTCAGGGAGGAAAGAGTTAAGTAGTCACATATCTTCAATACTAGAAACAATGCTATCAGGTAAAGGGTTAAATAAATTATATTATATTTTACTAGGCGTTTTATTTATATCTAGATTAAAGCATGAATAAAACAAAATTTGTATAATATTTAGTATGAAGTAAAAAAAAATCCTAGAACTAGAAAGAATGGAGACATTTTAACTCAATGACCCTTGAAATTTAAAGGACAATTCCAGTTTTCTGTTCCGTATAGTTTGGACTATTTAAAATGGATCTCTGTAGATGACCACTTTCAGATTATAATTATTATTATCATGAGTAATATATGTTACATCTTACGATTTGGTGGAAATTTTAGAGTTCAAGCTTTAACCCTTTGAACCCTAGTCCCGCATATTGGCGTCTTTTGCAAACACTGAACATGTAAATAGTACACTTGTCCTATGCAAACTCCTTAGGAGCCCTCTGATCAGGGTCCTCACTGTTTGCCATAATGCCAAACATTGACAAAACAACCCTCAAAAGTCAGAAATGGACTAGACTTAAATGGAAACTGGAATTGTCCATTTAAAGTTTCAGGGAGGAAAGAGTTAATTTAAGACTCTATGTATCTTTTAATACATTACCCATAGCCTGTTCTTAGTTTTGAAGGCAGAGGATCACTTAACCCATTACCCCATAGCCTGTTTCTAGTATTGAAGGTAGGAAACCACTTAAAGCAGGTTGAAAGTAAAGCACAATGTGTCATAAGGCACATTCTGCTTTACTTTCAGCCTACTTTAAGCTTCAATCTACCAGGATATGGAAAATAAATACTATTTTAAATATTCATGGCTGAATATAGAAGAACTATTTTCTTCAGTGGATGAGTAAATTAAAGACGTAAAAATGTGTTTTAATAGGGTAATGGGTAAAAAAAAAAAAAAAATACAGAAGAGAGTTTCAGCAGAAGTCAGCTATTCAAATTTGATCGAGTTCAGAAAAAATAACTTAAAAGCCTTCACGTGTCTCTCGATGGGAGAACTTTTTTTCGGCCTGATTTGATCTGCAGTGACCACTGTTAACCTGTGGTCAGGGCTCTTGACCCTAAACTGACCACACAGATATTTTTACAGCAATTTGTAAAACACCCGGCCCTGGCACTTCAGACTACTATTCTCATATTTCAATTTATTTTTAAAGAAAAAAATTAAACCTAAAAATGCTGAATATGATGAATCAACTGGATTCTCTATTTTCATTTTCTGATGAATTATCAGTTTACATCAGTGAACTAAGGGGTTGTCGCCAAAAAGTTGTAAAATAGAGCAAACAGTGCAGACCCTGATCTGAGGGCTCTTTTAGTTGCTTTTTGTTCTGGGTATACACGGTTTGAAAAAGAAGTCTTTATATTCAGTTTCAGTATTAACCCTTTCCCTTATAGAAGCGACTTTTAGCGCATTCATTTTATTCACTCGCCAAAGAAAATAGTTCCATTTTATACTGTCATGAATATGTAATATAAGAAATATTTTCTATATACTAGCAGAGTTAACTTAAAGTAGGCTGAAAGTAAAGCAGAATGTGCCCTAGGGCACATTCTGCTTTACTTTCAGCCTGCTTTAACAGGTCACATATCTTAAATACTAGAAACAGGCTATGGGTTAAAGGGTTAACATATGGGTTAAAGCTCATTTTGATAGTTTGGTTTTTAGGATTCTAAAGTATATATAGATACTGGAAGAAATTCTACTACTGAAAAATACTGGCCAAAATCAAAACTGTTTTAAACTTATTAAAGAGTATTTTTAAAACATAAACATTTTAATCCATTATCCCATAGCCCATTTCTAGATTTGAAATTAAGGTTGCTACTTAAAGCAGGTTGAAAGTAAAGCAAAATGCGCCTTCAGGCGCATTCTGCTTTACTTTCAGCCTTCTTTAAGCTATAATATTCTGCTAGAATATAGAAAATATTTCTTTTGATACATATTCATTACTGTTTATAGTGGAACTATTTTCTTCAGTGAAGAAATAAATTAGAGGCATAAAAAGGTGTATTTATCCGGTTTTGGGTTAAGAGTATTTACAAATATAAACATTTAAAGGTATTATAAATTTATATTAACAAAGAGTGCAGACCCTGATCAGAGATCTTATTATTGAGCCCTCTGATCAGGGTTTACATCAGGGCTCCAGATAAGAGGTAGTTTTTTCAACAAATCCAACATTTTCTCACTATTTTTAGCACCAAATCCTATGGTGTTACTACTCATTAGAATCGTCTCGAAGAGACGATTCAATGAGTAGTGACACCATAGGGTTTAATTCAGAAATAAAGATTTTAGTTTTTGAAAAACTACCCTTATCTGGTGCTCTGTTTACATTGTTTGCAAAATATACATAAATGCTTGTTTCAATACAGAAAGTGTTAACCCATCACCCCACAGCCTGTATCTAGTTTTTATTAGATATATTACCAGTTAAAGCAGATTGAAAGAAAAGCAGTATGCTACTAAAGGAGTGTTCTGCTTTTCTTTCAGCCTACATTAATTTAAGCTAGACCATCTACTATAGGATATAGAAAATATTTCTTGTGGTACATATTCATGACTGTATAATTAAGTTAGACTTATTTTTAGACCTATATTTGGACCTATATTATATACTCTTCAATGGAGGAATAAATTGGAGGCACATTTATGGCGTATTGGAGTATATAGGACGAAAAACTCATGATAAAGTTTATAAAGTTTGACATATATGTAATTTTGCATTGCTTTATTTATCTTATTGAACACTAGTGGCAAAATTCTGTTTACATTAATTTGCAAACAGTTTGGATAGAGATCATCAGAATCCAAACTGTTTGACACTCTGATCCTATTCCCAATTACCCTATCACCTGATTCCAATTTTGAAAACAGAATAACTGATGACTGCTTATAGTAGGTTGAAATTAAAGCAGAATGCAGCTAAATGTGCATTCTGCTTTACTTTTAACCTGCTTTAAGGTATCATCTGCTAGAATATAAAAAAACATTTCTTTTATGATACATAATTCATGTGTATAAAGTGTAACTATTTTCTTCTGTGGAGGAATAAATTAAAGGCACAAAAAGGCATATAAATGGGGTAATGGGGAAAAATAAATTTTAGATATGTTTATTTCTGAAACCAGAGCTCAAGAAAAAGAGTAGTATTTCAAAAACTCAAATCTTTGTTTCTGGAGACGATTCTAATGAGTAGTAACACCATAGGATTTGGTGCTAAAATGGGTGAGAGAATGTTGGATTTGTTCAATTTACTACTCCCTCTTATCTGGAGCCCTGTAAAACAGTAGCAGACGTCAACTGTTGCAGACATCAAAATACTTAGCATTCAAAATGTTAAAAATGTCAAAATAAATTACCAATACATTATTTTAATAATTAGATATAGGTAGTTTATTATGAATTCAAAATATTGTACTCCAGCTAAATCTACTGGGACACTTCTTCAATTGAAATTGCAGGTCGAAACAAAATCTCATTTTCAATAACCCTCTTCCGATCCTAACTCAACTCTGCATTTGTTTTGCAAGGGCTTATCCACCTACAAATAAGTTAACATGATATTACTATGCAAAATAGCATGTCACATGATCACTTGGTCAAGACTGTTGCATTGTGGGTGCTGGCGTATTGCATATATCATTGCCTACTCTATTAAGTTTATAGCAAAGGCCCATTGATATGGAACATGTTCTGTATGGTATTTTAATAGCACCTTGGAATTCATACATGTTGATAAACAAAATAAAACATAATTACAACCTGCCGAGAAAAGAAAGAGCTCTTACTGTGAATAAGGTCCTGCACTTCCGTAATTCTGCAATAAATTGAGGTATTACATGTTCTAATTCTGTTTTCGCACATATTGTAGAATTAAATTCCAGTAAGTATCCATGGAAATGGCTCCATTTGTGTTTTGTTTCTTTTCTCTACCCCACAAGTCATCGTATTAATCCAGAGAAGCTAGCTGTCATCTGCATTTTCAAACAGTACAACTTTCGAGTAAAAACAAACAAATCTCTCTTCTCAAAGTTCACGGTAATCAGACATGGTGTTCTACGTACAGAGACGCTCCACCAGTCAGACTGGTTCAGACATCAACTTCAGACTGAAACTTTCTAGAATTTCACATTGATATTAAACTAATCAATAGAAGCAAATACACCTCATAAAAGAGACGGTTTTCTTTTCAAAGTTCAACTACTCAAATTTTCATTTCCAACGACTTCTGACAAATCATTTACAGATGATATGGAAAAAAAAGTCTAATGTGTCAGCTTCTTATTTGTAAACAGCACGGACTTGTCAAAACAGTTGAAGGAAAATGTATGAAACCTGTTTGACAACGAAAGGAAGGGGGAAAAAACTAGGTTTTCCACTTGTTTTGTAAAAGTGCTCAAAGTATTGATAGTTCTGCTTTCACCTGTTGACATTCAAATTAGCTATAACAGAGCTCTAGTTAAGATGAGCGTTTTCAAATACCAACTTCCTTATACCTCATTAAAACCCTATGTTGTCACTACTCATTAGAATCGTCTCTTCGAGACGATTCTAATGAGTAGTCACAACATAGGATTTTGTTGGGAAAATTGATTTTTTTTTTTTTTAATTTTACTCACTCTTATCATTCTGGAGCCCTGAAATTTATTATAAAATTCTAGAACTATTTCAGCACTTCAGAGAATCCTCTCCTGATAGTTTCTGGTTAAAATGGTTTAAGCTTGCAAGTGTTGCCTTCAACAATACAATCCTAACAATGTGCGGCTCACTGAAATTTTGCAATGGTAGTTCAAAAGTATTATATTTCAATGTGAAACCTGTCCAAGGCATCCACACAATGTTGTCATTCCGCAGCAGTTGTATTTTATTTCAGCCGATCAGCTCTGATCATGAATCAGTTGCAGATAAAAAACACCCTTTTCGAAAATTGATGAAAACGAATTATGCAAAAACCTGTCCATAACTGTCAATTTTGCCCCATCTGCGAAAAAAAAGAAGTTCAACAAAAATAGCGCTGATGTATTATTTTCACTGAGAAGAGTAACAAGGGGTTTAAAGGCTGTAACATCTGTTATGTATCGTCATTTTGCCCTTCTCTTCTTTAAGTTTCACAATTTCTGTACACTGTAAAATTTTTAGATACAAAACACTGACGGTGTGAGCAGATAAAACTTTCTAATTCCTGAAAGACTACGGCTTTTCTTTGACTGGCACGGCTTTTAATTTCATGTAATAAAACCTCGACTATTACGATTGTTAAGTGTAGAGGTAATGCCATTAAGATATAACATTCTTTTTTACTTCCTAGACTTTTCTACTGTTTTTGTTTAATCGTTTCAAAGCCGCAGACAAGCAGCCATTTTTCTATACTTTTTTCACAATGATTATCCAAAATTTCATTGTTTCTATATACAGTGAAACCCCTCTAAACCCGACATGTTTGGGGACAACAAAAACATCCAGTTTAGAGGGGTTTCCGGTTTAGAGGGGTTTTAACCCATAGCTTGTTTCTAGTATGGAAGGTAGCTGACCACTTAAAGCAGGTTGAAAGTAAAGCAGAATGCGCCTTAAAGTTTTTGTCCGGTTTAGAGAGAATTCCGGTATTTAGAGGTTCCGGTTTAGAGGGGTTTCACTGTATATTATAAATACATTGGTCATTATTAGCCCATTACTCCACAGCATATTTCAAGTGTTGAAAACATGTTACCACTTAGATAAGAGGTAGTTTTTTCAACAAATCCCACATATTCTCACTATTTTTAGCCCCGAATCCTATGATGTTACTACTCATTAGAATCGTCTCGAAGAGACGATTCTAATGAGTAGTGACACCAAAAGGGTTTAATTCAGAAATAAAGATTTTAGATTTTGAAAAACTACCCTTACCTGGTGCTCTGCACTTAAATCTAAATTCAACACCATAGACTTGTTTAAAAAATACTCATTACATTTGAAAACAATGAAGACCCAGGTCAGAGGGCTTGATCCTATAGGAGCCCTCTGATCAGGATATACACTGTTTTCTAATTCAGACAAGTACTAATTTATTAAACTACCAAGAATTCCAGGTAGACCGGTCCATGTTTTGACAGTTAAAAAGATCCACGAGGGAACATAATTACCCACAAGAGTTACTTAGTGTTGAAAAGGTTAAATTAGATTGAAAGTAAATTAATAGTGTATGTATGCCTTTTTTGGCACAATACTTTTTCTGAATAGGCACACTACCGGTATATCACAATAGTTCTATAGCCACTGTATTATCTGTTTACATCGCATATATCACAAAATTCACTGACCACCATCTTTCTCTAAATATATCACAATAGTATATGACCACAATAGTTCTCTGCATTTATCATATCAAACTAAACCAGACTACCGAAATCCTAATTGTTGATCGGAGTATCGTATTGTCCTCAAATGACCACAAGTGGTCACCACTTGGCCAAAGTGTCACCTACAGCTAGTGACCTCAATTGACATATCAAACAAACGGAGGCGGGCTCTTTCTACGCCATCTCAACCCCCTATTTAACTAGTGCATGTTAAACTGACCGCTAATAAATACTGGCCCCTTTTCTTGTATGCTGAACCTATCTCATTATTGTTTGATCTTAAGTGCCACTTTTTTATGCGACCCTTTCACACCGAAATAGTTTTTCCCAGGACAGAAATGACCAGTGGCCAGGCGAAAAAACTAGCCAGTGGTCATTAAAAAATCAACAACCATTGTTCAGGTCCGGCTGGCATTTCCTATCTGTTGAAATCTTTATTGTTTACAATATTCATTTGCAAGTAAATGATTCGATAGGCTTGAGAGGTTTAACTTTAAACTTTTAGGCAGTTTGACCCGTACAATTAAGGTTAAAGAATGACCCTTAAAGGCTAGGTTTTAATTACTTTGATTTTCAGTAAAAAAAAAAAATAAGAAGAAGAAGAAAAAAAAGGAAAAAAGATTTGTGCCTTCGCCGTCATATAAAAAGGGAGAATATAATATTTCTACTATTTTAAATAATTTCATACAGCTATATAACTTATCCATTCTCCTGTTAAAAGTGTATTTTATCCCATTACTCCATAAAAACATGACTTTATTTTATTCCTCAACTGAAAAAAATAGTTCTAATTTATACAGTCAAGAATAGGTATCATAAGAAATATTTTCTATATCATAGCAGATGGAAGTTTAAACATGGCTGCCATTTATCCGGATTTTTCCTAAATCTCCGGATTTTTTCCCAGGTTATGGTAGCTTAAAGTAGGCTGAAAGTAAAGCAGAATGCGCCCTAAGGCGCATTCTGCTTCACTTACAGCCTGCTTTAAGTAGTCGCATGTCAACAAAACAAGAAAAATACTATGGGGTAAAGGTAGGATTCGTACAATCGCACTTGAAAAATTCAAATTTGGAAATCTTAGGATTTTTCATGTCATGTTATGGCAGCCCTGTTTAAAGCAGGCTGAAAGTAGAGCAGAATGCCTATAGACTACTACAGGAACTTTCTGTATCGCATTAAATTTTGTCTAGCACTAAAAGTTTAACTGTACAGTTTTTGTTTTCTACATTCCACCCATAACAAATATTAAATTATTTCCAAGAACATGGATCATTTCAAAAGTTGGCTCCAAATTCAATGCAAATTATTAAGGCATATAATAAATTAATTTGTGGGCATGTTTTATCTACAATAACGGGAATTATTCAAGGAATACTTAAACAAGTACAGTGGAGAATCTGTTATTCTTTCCCAATAAACGCGTTTACGCTAAAACTATTATTTGCAGTGCAAACAGTTTGGAGCCAGATCAGACGCCGGGTAACCCGGCGTCTGATCAGGCTCCAAACTGTTTGCCACCAAGATAAACATGAAACATCAGAATTGTCCAAAAGTTGTTCTTTCTACGTTTTAGTGCTTTGCGTTTGCGTACGTTTGCATTTAAAAGGGAAAGAATAACAGATTCTCCACTGTACACAACAGTGCTACGTAAACTCTGTAGTAATCTTTATAATATAACAGAGAAGACATTTTTGTCTAGTTAACCCATTACTCCATAGATACACCTTTTTACATCTTTACTATATTCTTCTACTAATTGTTCCATTTCACTGGTATGCCCTTAGAATGCAGTCATATATTTGCAGCAAAAGAAATATATTCTATATTCTATAATCTAGTCTTAACCCTTTCCCCAATAGAAGCGCCTTTTAGCGGATATGATTTATTCATCCGCTGAAGAAAATAGCATGGTAGCTTAAAGCAGGCTGAAATTAAAGCAGAATGTGCCTTAAGGCGCATTCTGCTTTACTTTCAACCTGCTTTAAGTAGTCACCTATCTGAAGTACTAGAAATAGGCTATCAGGTAAAGGGTTAACCCATTACCTCTTAGCCTATTTCTAGCTTTGAAAACAGGTGATCACTTAAATCAGGTTGAAAGTAAAGCAGAATGTGCCTTAAGGCACATTCTGCTTTACTTTCAGCCTGCTTTAAGCTACCATCTTCTAGGATATGGAAAATATTTCTTCTGGTACATATTCTTGGCTGTATAAACTGGAACTTTTTTTTAGTGGAGAAATAAATAAGAGGCGTAAAAAGGCGTTTTTTAAGGGGTAATGGGTTAATTAAGACAGAAAATAAGCTTATGCGTGAAAATCAGTTTCAATCCTGATGAGACGCCACAAAAAGTAGCTGCTCATTTAGATCCATAATGTTTGCAAAGGTTATGACAGTTTTGCCGTTGGTGTGCGACTGTTAACATAACTATGGGCTATTTCTGTATGAATAAATTTCTTGGACCCGCCATTCTAATCCTCACCACTGGTGTTCAAAATGACCTTTAGTGAAAAAATGTGATTAGCGCTTTAACTGTGCTAAATAAAAAACCTGATCCTTTGCAAACAGCGAAGACACTGATCAGAGGATCTAATCCTTCAAGATCAGAGTATATAATCCTTCAAGAGTCATTTGGAAAGGGTCTGCATTGTTTGATTCATTAGTTTAGGCCCAAAATGAGATATTCTTATTGTAATTATTAACAGAAGATGAAAATAGGCCTTTAGAAAAATTCAACTTGGTCAGGGTAATGTAGCCCTTAAATAACAAGTCTTTGTTTCAAGCCAACTAATGTCTAATAAATATCTAGAACTTATGTAAAATCAAACACTCAGCTTTACCCTTTAAAATACTCCATTATCTGTGTCTAGTTTTGAAAACAGGTGACCACTTAAAGCAGTTTGAAAGTAAAGCGGAATGTACCTTAATAAAGGGGCATTCTGCTTTACTTTCAGTCTGCTTTAAGCTACTATCTATAAGTGTATAGCATATATCTCATAATTGATTGTTATTCAAAAGTTATGGGGTACAGACATATAGGGCAAAATATTAAATACTTGTAGGACAGTGACTGTCCTGGAAAAAAATAATCTCAACGGACCACAGTGACCTGATACTGTCTCGCAAAACAACACCTGATGAATAGATGTCATGCTGTTCATAAGCTTCATGCAGCCAGAGAAAATCTTTAAATGTTTTTTTTTTTCTTTTTTTATGAAATCATATTAAAAAGGGAGTGTTTCATATATCATATAACCTAGTTTACAGAAAAAGGGAGTGTTTCAAACTCAACAATCCTATTGTCTTCTGCAGTTTACATCAAATGCTCTGTTTTCCCCTGTGAAAAGAACAATTTTAGAATAATCATGAACATTAAATGGTCACTTGTAGAATTGTTCTAGAGCTATTATGTTCAAGAATTACTTTACAAATTCAACAAAAGGAGTTCAAGAACTTTTGTAAATCGAGAGCAATTAATGGTTCATAAACCTTCAAATTTCTGTAATTTTTGCAGAATATCCATGAACATTAAATGACCGCTTCTTAGAATTGTTCATGCATAATCAAAAAAATATTCTCAAATAGTTTTAGAATAATTTAATACTTTCCCACAATCCTTAAAAATTATCTTCAGCAGTCTTCACCAAAAGCTATGTTATGACTACCAGAGCTCCAGATAAGATCATTTCATGGTATTTCAAATACTATAACTTTCTTATTTCCCCACCAAATCCTATGGTGTGACCACTCATTAGAATTGTCTCGAAGAGACAATTCTAATGAGTGGTCACACCATAGGGTTTAATGCGGACATAAAAAATTTAGTATTTTGAAATACGCCCCTTTTCTAGAGCCATAATGATTGAACAGATGTACAAACAAACAAAAAATAGTGCCAACACACAAACATATAGACAGATCCATATACCGTTGACAATTCATCACATTGTAGGGTCACAAAATAATTAAACAAGCTATTGATTTTAATGAAATTGTTCTTATATGGAAGACAAAAAATGCATGGATCCTCCTTTCCATTTGTCAGTACAAGCTATCTAAATAACAAAACACTCATCCCCCAAAGTCCAGATATCAATTCTTTATCAAACCAGTCTTTTAAACGATGACTTTTAAATCAGGGTCAACTACTTTAAATTAGCACATAAGAAGAACTGAACTTTCATTAGCATTCGCTCTCATTATCTGTTTTTTAACTCTTTGCATGCTGGGTAAATTTTTTTCGCAATTGTCATATGCTATTGTTCTGAAGGTAGAATTTTCTAAATTTCTTTTCAAAACAGGATCAGAGTGTGGAACAGTTTTGATTCTGATGAGACACCGCAGTATGCCATGTCTCATCTGAATCAAAACTGTTTGCAAAGCTAATCACTGTCAGATATATCTGCCGCTAGCATGCAAACGAAGAGTTACAGGAATATTCCACATGTCCATGGATGACGATGATGATTTACTAGACTGGAATTAGCCTGTGCCCTTCGGCTGTATTTCTGTCAGCTTATACATGCTCAGTTCAACTCCCATAATGCCATCTACATCCTTCGAAATGAAACCAATTTTATGAATTTAAAGAGCAGGTGACAATTTAAAGCAGGATGAAAGTTAAGCAGACAGCTCCTTCAGGAGCTTTCTGCTTTACTTTCATCCTGCTTTAAAGCAGACACCTGCTTTTAAACAAAAAACATATTTTGGGCTTGTGGGCGTAATATCGTAGTTTTACTGTATATTAATGCAAAAACTGGGGTGACTGTTACATTTCAAGACAGCATGGTACATGTTACTCAAATTAAGCCGTGCTTTGGGACTCATTGAGAATTCTGGACATGCAGCATGAAGCTGAGTCACCGCGTTACATTATTACATAATACAAGCAAACTTGTACTAACCCTTTCGACCACATAGTAACCCATTTACTCCCAAAATATATATATTTTTTACACTTTTAATTTATTTCTCCACTGAAGAAAATAGTTCCATTTATACAGTCATGAATATGGTAAGAAATATTTTCTATATTCTAGCCAATAGTAGCTTAAGGAAGGCTGAAAGTAAATCAGAATGTACCTTAACCTTAATGTGTATTTTGCTTAACTTTCAACCTGCTTAAAGAGGTAACTTGTCTTCAATAGTAGAAATAGGCTATGGGGGCCTTAAGGTGCTATAAAATGTATTTACCTATAAATTTCTGCTACAGTTAAGAACCCATTGGAGACATTTACTTATTCCTCAGCAAATGTGTATTTTAAGGAAATTAAGTTCCTATACCTCTGCATAAGCACCTTTTTCAAAGGTCGTTTGGCTATTCTTGTTACTCCTAATTTATGGCATTCAACACAACAGTAAGCAGCAGCCTGAAGTAAGATGAAAGTAAAGTAGAATGCGACTGTAGGAGCTTTCTGCTTTACTTTCATCATGCTTTTGGCTATCATTGTAGGACCTGCCATACTCCATCCATTTCTGCTGAAAATTCAAGGCAGATAACTCTGCCAACTCTAAGAAATGTCTGTTTTCTTCCATGCTGATTTGATGAATACAAACTGTCACGGTGCCAGTAGTAAGTGGCCATTTGCCTGTTGTCCTGAGCTGACCCCTGGTCTTAACTCTTTGCATGCTGGGTAATTTTTTTCTTCTGCAACATTTGTCATCTGTTATTGTTCTAAAAATACAATTTTCTAAATTTCTTTTCAAAACATGGTCAGAGTGTCAAACAGTTTGGATCCTGATGAGACGCCGCATTATGCGGCGTCTCATCTGGATCCAAACTGTTTGCAAAGGCAATCACTGTTGCACAAATATCCGCCGCTAGCATGCAAAGAGAGTATTCCCAGCGTGACTGGTCCGAGACCATGATGTCCTTAGATGGCCAGGTAATTGGTTAATTAGTAGTCTAGAGGGTGGTAATACTCTGACCATTAACTGGTCAAGCATTGGAACTGGTCACGCTGCCTCTTTGGAGAGTATTGACCAGGCCGATTGAGTCTGTTGATCTCCGAATGTAGCCAGGAAATATTGCGAATGTAGCCAGTGCCAGGAACTATTATGAACTATTATTTCTCCTGGTAGTAGCATATACTTTGACGCTTTTTGAAAACAGCTAGTGTAGATCCTGAAGGAGCTGTCTGATCAGGATCTGCACTGTTTTCTTGTATAATTTTTCTAACACGAGTCTGCACTCTATCTTGGTGAAAGTTTTCCTGTTTTATTAGCCATTGTAAAAGTTAAGATGATGGAGTGGAGTTTTATATTATAATACAGCATTCCCTCCCTACAACGGCCCTCTAAACAACGACTCCCGCCCCAGTTCCCTTAACCCTTAGCCTGCCACGCACGACTATAGCTCCATATGCAAACAGCTTGGATCAGGATGAGACGCCGAGTAACTCGGCGTCTCATCCGGATCCAAGCTGTTTGACACTCGGACAACATTTTCAGCAATTTTGAGCAACTTTGAAGCACTTTGAAACATGAAGCAGACGAGAAATATAGCAGACGACAATTTATTTGGCGGGCTAAGGGTTAATAACGGGACAATATTTGTCCAACGCTTTTACTGCTGCAACATCCTCTGCTTAAAGTTTCATATTGAACAGACTGACAGTATAAAACTTAATGACAAATGACAAACAGGTTGAATCCAGATCAGACTGGGCGTTATGCAGCGTTTGATCTTGATTAAGGCTGTATGCAAATGTAAACCAATTTCGGACTATTACGACTTCCTCCAAACAACAAACACAATTTTTGTCTCCCGTTGGGTGTCGTTGGAGAGAGGCAGCACTGTATAAACATTCAGTGGGAAAAGAGTTATATAAAGTCTGATTGTATGACTGATGTTATTTATAGAAATTTCCGATTCTTTTGTGCCAACTTATTTGCGAGTTTTTGACATGAACACTGCCGGTCAATATCCAATTGGACATCACTTGTTCGCTGAAAATACCACAACTGACATGCAGTCAAAGAGAGGGCAGACAAACAATTTGCAATCCCTACTCTCAAAAGACTTGCCCTTTCAACAAGTTATGGTTACAACATACAGACACAAACAAGCAACCCGTAATCAGGAACTCAACACAATGTTTATTCCTCTGTGAGAACTGGAATATATCAGTTGCCTTTGCCAACTATTTCTTCTACACTCCTTCTTTATATCATCACTGTCTGAGACGACCCTGGACATGGCCACAACACTTCTACAATTAACCCATATAACTCCATAAATATGCCTTTTTTACGCCTTTAGTTTATTCCTCCATCTAAGACAATAGCATGTTCAACTTCACACAGTCATAAAAGTTATACATGTATGTGCTTTAGCCAATTTCCCCATAAATATGCCTTTTTATTCCTTTAATATATTCCTGCAATGAAGAAAATCATTCCTCTTTACACAGTCATGAATTTGGACCATAAGAAATATTTTCATATTCTAGCAGATTGCAGCTTAAAGAAGCCTGAAAGTAAAGCAGAATGTACACTGCCTTAAGGCACATTCTTCTTTACTTTCAGCCTGCTTTAAAGGGACTCGCAACCGGATGGTGTACTTGTCAAAATAAAATAAAATACTCAAATAAAAGCAAATTTATGGCATTATTTGGCTTCTGACATTAAAAAAATATGATCAGTCCAAAAAAAGTCTCAAGAATCGTCACCGAATCTTAGTTTTTTTAGATATTTTCCATCGTTTTTCTATAGCGTCAGCTGACGGTATAGTTGTTGTTGTTGCTTCTCTACACGGGCTCAGACATAAACCCGAGCCGAATAAAGTACTATCAATCGCTACCAGTGAAGTACGTTAATTCGCTACCATAAATATCGAGAGCGCTGGTAGCCGAGGTGGTAAAGGTGCTTCCTCATTTTCCATGTTTGTCTCCGCATGGAGGGTCATGGGTTCGAATCCCACCAGAACTTCTTCTCTTCTTTTTTTTTGATATGCATTTTTTAACAGAATTTATTATCCTAAACTAAATCTTACCCATTTATATAAGCATTTGACATATATTTACAAATTACTATTTTTAATGCTAAATCCGGTTGCGAGCCTCTTTAAGTGGTCATGATTGTCTTCAAAACTAGAAACTGGCCATGAGGTAATAATTTAAGTCATGCTTTTCAACCATTCCTAGATACTTACTGTATGCACTTAACACGTTTAACTTAAACCGCTGACTTTCCAAATCAACTTTTCCATTTTCTAAACTATGTTTAGTTTACACTGAATCTCAAGATAATGATCAGAGAGCTCTTGAATGATTCTACAGTCGAACTTCAATATCTCGAACTCGATTAACTCGAACTATCCAATAGTTTGACACATAAACATGTATTGAACTGCATTATTTCATGGTGGGTTCAGTCGAACATACCCATATTCAATGTTAAAACCTGGCTTAGCGGGTATGTTCGACTTAAAAAAGTTCCAGGAATCGAAGTTTGACTGTACTTGACCATTAGTTGTTGGATTTTGAATAAGAGAGCAAACAAACGTGGTTAACAGAATGACAGATGGACTAACAAGACCACAACTGTTACATTAAAACTCTCTTCTCATGTCCTAGAATCGTGACTTTTCATTTAAATAATAAAGAAAATTGGAATTTAAATTTCTTTTTTTCAAAATTCAGAAAAGAATATTAATGAAAATTTCAAAACTAATTGGGTGAATACAGTACAAAATTTATGTATTGTCACAGACCTGTGGTCAATCATTTTAACTCAGTCACGTAACAATTCTTTTATTCATGGTATATAGTCGAGTCTCCGTAACTTTAACTTGCTTAAATCAAACATATTCATATTTCGAAAGTTGATCATCAATATTTCAAACTTATCTATGTCAAGCAAACCCATATTTAAAAGTTTATAAACGTGGACAAGCCAAGTTTTAACTTTGAAATATGGGTATGTTCAATTAAACCCTTTATTCCATAGCCTATTTCTAGTTTTGAAGATAGGTGACCACTTAAAACAGGTTGAAAGTAAAGCAGAATGCACCTTAGGGTGCTTTCTACTTTACTTATCAGCCTGCTTTAAGCTTAAAATAAAATATTTATTGTTGTACATATTCATTACTGTATAAATTTTAACAATTTTCTTCAGTGGAAGAATAATTTAAATGCGTAAAAAGGGTTATCTATGAGATAATGGGTTAAGGGAGTTTGGGTTATTGCGACTCAACTGTTTTTTGTTAGGATGGCTGGGGCTAATGTTTAATTGATTACTACACTATTAAATCCATATTAACCCTTTAACCTTTTATCTGCTCCTGGCGAAACAGTAATTACCTTTAAATACAGTTTGGAATACAGACAATAAGTATCTCATCTGGATCCAAACTCTTTGACACTTGCATGGTGACATAACAGGGCTCCAGATAAAAGGGAGTAAACTGAACTAATCCAAAATTTTCTCACTCATTTCAGCACCAATCTTCGAGACCATTCTAATGAGTAGTGACACCATAGGGTTTAAAGCAGGAATAAAGATTTTAGTTAAGTCCCTAATTATCTGGAACAGCATAATGCTGATAAATCAACATTTAGAATTGTTGCCGACATAGTTTTTTGCAGACAACAATTGCATGTTAAAGATAAAACACTATATAAATATCATCTGCTAAAATGCTGTCTGCTTAAATTATTTTGAAATATATCTATCTTCTCCTATTTGCAGACTTATGGTCATGCAGTGTTGCAAAAACAGACAGCAAGTCACTTTAACTTGGCAAACATTCTTAATCAAAGCTCTTTGCCTTAAAGACATCTCCTGACGACCTTTTGGTCATAATGCCATGCCAGATTATTTACTGTCAATTTCCTTGCAAAAAGCATGGGTCTTGTGCATATTGAACCATTGAATCGTCTTATGTGAGACTCTACCTTTATATTTGATAGTTTGGTTAGAAATAACCATTGAAAATCACTAGAGCATGAGTATAATCTGGACCTCAGCAGGGCTGCCATAAGTTGACATGAACAATGCGAAGATTTTCAAATTTGCATTTTTCAAGTGCGATTTTACGAATCATACCTTTACCCCGTCGCCTGTTTCTAGTTTTGTTGACACATGGCTGCTTAAAGCAGGCTGGAAGTAAAGCAGAATGCGCCTTAAGGCGCATTCTGCTTTACTTTCAGTCTGCTTTAAGCTTCAATATACTAGAAAAATCCGGAGATTTAGGAAAAATCCGGAGAAATGGCAGCCCTGCCTCAGCAGGTAAACTGTGAATGTGATGCACGTGCTTTACAGTTACATTGACACCTCCAGAACAATATGCTGGTGGTCCCTCAATGGACTGAGGAAAAGTCTTTAAAGTCTAGAAAACCTAGTTTTTACATTAAAAGGGTTAATCCTTTCACTCTCAAATTATCTGCTTTTGATTTTAAATTGCTACAATTTTGTTCCTATTTAAATATTTTGCATTTCAACCAAAGATACATCAGTAACAATGTCAATTAGTTTGGACACTAATCAAACGTTGATCTGGACCCAAAATGTTTGTAAATGTAAGGATAGCCTTATTTGGCAGCTTAAAGATATAATAGGCCAGTTATTGATTGGACAACTGTTATTAGCTCATTGTCCGGTCCAGAACCCCAGGGGACGGAGCCTAGAGGCGATCCAGAAAAAACAACAACAACATAGTTACAGGTTTTTGTACAAAAATGAGTCATAATATGGACAAAAGCCCCAAATGATGATGCCCTGCATAGCTGTGAAGAATGTGTCATATGCAAACAGTGTAGACCTAGATTAAGTTTCTACAGGATAAGAAGGTTTGCACAGGAGACCTCTGACCAAGGTCTGCCGTGTTTGACATGCAATATATTGCAAAATCAACTCTAAACATGTCAAATATGGATTATACAGGGCTCCAGATAAGGGGGGTATTTCAAAATCTAAAATCTTTATATCTGTATTAAACCCTATGGTGTCACTACTCATTAGAATCGTCTCTCCGAGACGATTCTAATGAGTAGAGACACCATAGGATTTGACGCTGAAATGAGTAAGAACATGTTTTAACTCCCTCTTATCTGGAGCCCTAATTATACATGTATAAAATTAAGCACCCATTTCATTGTTTTTGGTCAAAGTCTCTTTTTGCACTTAGCTATCACATATGAAAGACTCTTTCCCTAAAACTGGAAATGAAATTGATTATTTAATTTTCAAGGACATAAGCAATCTGAAATGTGATCTATCAGCATGTGTTTTGTCCTCTTCTATCATCTGTGTGGTTTTGGTTGACATCCATTAATTTTCTTACCAATAAGAGTTACATTTATTCCCGTTTTGCATGCTGTTTGATCTGCATCAGATGTGCATATTTTTAATTTTTAATTAGGTTTCATAATTATATGCTTAGTTTTTACACCAATTACTCTAAATTTCTAGACTTAGGAAATCCTGAACATTTATAATACATTAGAAATTTCCAGCTAGCACTTATTATTTCCAGCAAGTAGTTTAACCCACTACCCCATAGCATGTTTCTAGTATTGAAGATAGGTGACCACTTAAAGCAGGTTGAGAGTAAAGCAGAATGCGCCTTAAGGCGCATTCTGCTTTACTTTCAGACTGCTTTAAGCTATTATCTGCTAGAATATAGAAAATATTTCTTATGATATTCATTTGTGACAGTATAAATTGGAACTATTTTAATCTGTAGAGGAATTTATTAAAGACGTAAAAAGGCGTATTTATGGGGTAATGGGTTAACAGTCATTTATGTTCAGTATGAAGCAGAATTGCACCTTAACCCATTAATTACCCCATACCCTCTTTCACGTTTTGAAGACAAGTGACTACTTGAGGCAGGTGGAAAGTAAAGCAGAATGCACATATGGAACAGCACATTCTGCTTTACTTTCAGCCTGCTTTACTAGCTACAATATGCTAGGATATACAAAATCATTCTTACCATACCTATTCATGTGTAAAATGGAAATAATTTCTTCAGTGGAGGAAAATTTCAGAGGCACAAAAAGCGTATTAACCCTTTAAACCCTAGTCCCGCATATAGGCGTTGTTTTCAAACAGTGTACATGTGAATAGTACACTTGTCCTATGCAAACAGTGAAGACCCAGATCAGAGGGCTCCTTACGGAGCCCTCTGATCTGGGTCTTCACTGTTTGTCATAACTCAAAACATTGACAAAAATAACCCATAAAAGTCAGAAATGGACTAGACTAAAATTGAAACTGGAATTGTCCATTTGAAGTTTCAGGGAGGAAAGAGTTAAAGAGGTAGTGGTTAAACCATATTCTGCTTTACTTTCGATCTACTTTAAGTGGTCACCAATGTCTTCACATCTAGAAATAGGAATTGGCATAATGGGTAAAGACATTCTGCTTTACTTTCAACCTACTTTAAGTGGTCACCCATGTTTTAATTCAGAACTAGAGACAGGATAATGGTGTAACAGGTTAATATTAAGGCATTCTAACGAAGTGTTCTACAGTCAACCAAGCGAACGGCAGAATAAGTAAAAGGCATTATACTAATTGACTGGGTATAAAAAAGACACGGTTATAGCCGGAGAAGAGATTAGTCCAGTCGTCGGTGGTCATCTGTCATCGTGAAAAACCAACACAACCTCTCCATCATCATCTCTTGCCTTTTGTTTTCACAGAAATCGACCATTGACCATGTGGACTATCCCCAGGGGGTAAAACACCGATGACAAGAAGAAAGTGAATTAACAAACACTTCATTCCTTACTACGCAGAGAAACAATACGTAAACTATTTGCAAACAGTGTAGACCCTGATCAGAGGGCTCCTGAAGGAGCCCTCTGATCAGGGTCTGCACTGTTTGCCTTAACATTAAATATTTTTGGGACAAATTCTTCAAGAGTCAAAGTAAACTGGTCCGTTATATAGAAAATGTATAGAGTCTGTTTAGAAAGTGGGTAGTGCTAGCGTTAATCATCTATTTCAGAAATGGATGACCAGGGTTTTTTGTACAAAGAAGAATATGTCCAATATTACTGGCCGACCAAAAAACATTTTTCACCATTTGATTATGTGGATGGCCCCTGGCGGACATTTCATGTTGAATACAACTGTTGTTTTCATTAACCCATTTACCCTTACCGTGCCAAAATGGACTCTCCTATTCTCTGATTAATGACCAGGGGCCCGTTCCATAAAACTTCTTACGACAAAAACGATCGTAAGTCTATTCGTTAAAATACATTAAATTTCTGATTTCTCTATCTTATCCTGTCTTGTGATATATCTTTGGAATCGTCTTTTCAATTGTAAAATGTGACATATGACAACATTCTTCATACAAAGTTTTATGAAACGGGCCCCTGTTATACATTATTGTGTCTTGAGGGATTTGTCAAAAAAAATATTTCACAGTTTAACAACAGTACAACTGTCTGCAAATGCATGACAAATCCTGATTGGTAGGCAATTAAAGGGTTTTAAAAGTCCAATAAGTGCCCCTAACATGGTCAACATTATCCACCTTTATCATGATAAATTAAATTTATTAATTAACAGCTGCTAGTGAGAGTTTGTCTGGCCCCTAGTTCCCTGTTTGGCCCCTAATTCCCTGTTCAGCGGAGTTGGCAGTACTGTCAAACCTTCATGTACCGTATCGATAGACCATCCAACTCACAGACAGGTGGACGTTTAATTACAGAACAATAATAATGCAGAAAGCTCCTGTAATTAAGAATCTGTGCTTTAGGCAGATCCAGTATCTCTCCCAGAGATTCTCTGTCAACACAGCCTCTTAATACTACAAGATTGTTTGTATAAACATAAAACAGAAATAGGCTATGAGGTAATGGGTTAATTACAGAACAATAATAATACAGAAAGCTCCTTTAAGAGCTTTCTGCATTATTACTGTCCTGTAATTAAGAATCTATGTGCGTAAAAAGCTGATCCTGTATCTCTGTTGAAACAGCCTCTTAATACTACAAGATTGTTTGTATAAACATTGGAAAACTGATGTCCACTACCGTTGGGTCCTGACTTTTAATGGCTACTTGACCCCTAATATGTCCCTTTCACAGTTAGGGTGTCAATAAAGGAGGACGATAATTTCCATTTCTCTGGACAATTCCGCTTTCTATTAACACGCCTATTCTCTGGACGAACGATCAGCGTTCCGAGCCGAAATGATTGGACATTTTATTGATTTCCTGTTAGTTTTCAAGGAATATTATTTATCAAAAAGTGAAAGGCTTATTATTTCATGAATTCAAATGCCCAGTGATAACAATGGATGGATTCTGTCCAGTGGTCCCGTTGTTTTTACAATCAAACCTCGCAATGGCAACCAATCAGAAGACATCACTTTTTAGGGTGTTAACAGGCATGTGCTGAGAGCAAGATTAAAGTAAAGCAGAAAGCTCCTAACGGAGCTTTCTGCTTTACTTTGATCTTGCTTTAAGCAGTTATCTGTTTCTAGTATGATGGAGGTCATGACTATTCCAAGCGGTCAGAATAGACAGGTTTAACTGTTCAATTAAATTAATGCTCCTGTGACCACGTCTTTAACCTGCGGATATTGCCACCACTATTGCCGAGGCAGTTTTTTCGAATAAAATTATAAATCTGTTTGTTTTTCTTTCTTTAAAAACAACAACAACAAACAGTGGATTTTTAGAAAATGTTGCATCTTTCACAAACCATATTTTCATTGATCTGTTTTGTATTTGTAAACATTCGTTGAAAAATATAATTTCTGGGTTAAGCCGGTAAAATGGTCCAAAAATTTATGTACAATTACCCGGGGCTATATATTTCCCACGTCTCTGCGGACAGGTGACGGAGGTCATGTAAGGTGACCATTGAAACTGACCAATCGATGACCACTGGGCCATAAATGTATGAATTTATTAATAATATTAATGACCGCTATACAAACAGGCTTGGACTTTGGCACGTATATGGGCATTTTTCACTTTTTAATAATTTCGTCTTTGTGCGAGTGAAAACCCCGCTTTCACTGCCCTCTGTGACCCATGCACATACAGAAAAGTCCTAAATTACCACTTTAATTATTACAAAGTTAAAATGTTCATGATGGACTTATTATTTTTCTGAAAAATGACTATTTTACATTATTCTCTCAAGGAATATAATATGCTACCTATGAAAGATGAATTTTAGGGATATTTACTTAACCCTTTACAAAAAAGTCTGTTTCTAGCTTCGAAGATAGTTGACCACTAAAAGCGGGTTAAAAGTTAACCCTTCACCCCATAGCCCCATTTCTAGCTTCAAAACAGGGTGACTAGCAGATTTTCTCTCTAACAGCATTTTGCTTTACTTTCAACCTGCTTTAAGTAGTCACCAGGTTCAGGCTATAGAATAATGAGTTAATTAACCCATTACCAAATAGCCTGATTCTAGTTTTGAAAATAGGTGATCACTTCAAGTAGGTTGAAAGTAAAGGAGAATGTGCCTTAAGGTGCATTCTGCTTTACTTTCAGCCAGCTTTAAGTTACCATCTGCTAAAATATAGAAAATAGTTCTAATCATAAATATTTATAACTGTATAAATTGAAACTCATTCCCTCAGTGGAGGAATATATTAAAGGCGTAAAAAGGTGTATTCATGGGGTAACGGGTTAAGAGAACAAATATCTCTGAGATGGTAATGTGTAGAATATGTAATGCGTGTCAGCTTGATCTCATTAAAGGATTGATTCTTTGCAGCTCCCTATTTAAATAATACTATGGAATGGTCCATGGCCAATATATGGACAAGTCCAAAGCAATGCAATAGGTAAATGGTCCAGAGTGTACCATCTGTTACAGATATACATTGACATGCTTACCATTGTGTGTCAGTATAACTTCCCTTACCCCATAGCCTGTTTCTAGAATTGAAGATAGGTGACCACTTAAAGCAGGTTGAAAGTAAAGCAGAATGCGCCCTAAGGCGCATTCTGCTTTACTTTCAGCCTGCTTTAAGCTACCATCTGTTAGAATATCAAAAATATCTCTGTGATACTTATTCATGACCGTATAAAATGGAATTATTTTCTTCAGTGGAGGAAATAGTAAGAGACATAAAAAGGCGTATTTAGGGAGTAATGGGTTAACCCTTTCTCTCATACCTTGTTATCAGTGTTTATTACAGCTAGGTGGCTGTTTAAAGCAGGCTTAACCCATTACCCCATAGCCTGTTTCTAGTTTTGAAAACAGGTGGTCACTTAAAGCAGGTTGAAAGTAAAGCAGAATGTGCCTCAGGCACATTCTGCTTTACTTTCAGCCTGCTTTAAGCCATCATCTGCTAGAATTCAGAAAATACTTCTTATGATAGAGATTCATCACTGTATAATTTGGAACTGTTTTCTCCAGTAGAGGAATAAATTGAAAGGCGTAAAAAGGCGTCTTTATGAGGGAATGGGTTAAAGTAAAGCAGAAATCTCCTTATAGGAGATTTCTGGTTTACTTTTAGCCTGTTAAAGCAGTGATCTTTCAAGATGTAAGATAAGTGTCCTTAGTGTGGCTCTTTTATAAGAGCAGGGAAGTCTTAAAAGCTTGAAAAGGCATTTGTTTCAACCCAATTATATATAATAAAAGCATGCAAATATGCTTCAATGAAGGACAAGGTTAATGTATGAATATACCATACATCGCTTCCTTCCTACAATGGCCCTTATACAACTGTATAAATAGGGATTTTTTCTTCAGTGGAGGAATAAGGTAAAGACGTAAAAAGACCTACATATTGGGTATTAGGTTAACGGGTACTTGCCCACCAGTTTCAAACCAGTACAAAATTTAACTACCCACCATACACAGTACAAAGAGAGATAACTTGAGATACACATTTAGGAAGTTATAATCCATTTAATTCAAGAATTTAACCCTCTTCTTCATTATAAGGCAAAAGTCCAAATCATCTCTATATAACTATGTTTCACCAAATACCCTATAGTCTGTTTCTAGTTTTGATGATAAGTGGCCACTTAAAGCAGGTTGAAGGCACATTCTGCTTTACTTTCAGATTGCTTTAAGTTTAAACCTTCTAGGATATGGAAAACATTTCTCATTGTCCATATTTATGACTGTATAAACTGGACAATAAATTTAAGGCATAAAAAGGTGTATTTATGCAATAGCACACAGTGCAGACCCTGATGAGATGCCGCATAATGTAGCATCTCATCAGAGTCTACACCGTTTGCAAATATCCACTTTAGTAGAGACTAGACTAAATGGGATGATACTGCAAATATGCTACAACTTGAACTTGCCTGACTGTATGAAGAAAGCATGACCAGGCCATAAAAGATTGCAAACAGTGAAGACCGGGAACAATCACGTTTCAAACAAACTCTAGACAGACATAATCTTTTATGCACATTAAAAATGGAAGCAACAACAGTGGATACAACAACAGGGCTTCAGATAAGGGGGGTATTGAAAACTAAAATCCTTATTTTTACTTTAAACCCTAGGGTGTCACTACTCATTAGAATTGTCTCGAAGAGACAATTCTAATGAGTAGTAACACCATAGGATGATCGAGTGAGAAAATGTTTGTTTTGTTCAGTTTACTCCCTCTGGAGCCCTGCAACAAATACATTAGCTCTGGCCAGTAGGTCATTCCAAAATAGCAGATAATTGGAGTCTACAATGTTTGTCATTTCTATGTGTCCTTTACCTCCCGACGACACGGCCCATGTGGTATTCACCAGACCGGACATGTGTATTTTCGTCCTGATAGATAGACGGCAAACAAAGACTAGTGTCTCGTTTCAATTGGCTAAACATCGGTGTTAACCAGACTTCTGCCGATCGCCATTTCACGGATTTTGTAAAACAGTTTGGATTCAGATCAGACACATAGGAACTCAGTATCTAATCAGCATCCAATCTGAAGATGTAATTATATCTAAAATGCATAAAAACTTAAATTTTCCATGTTTTTTTTTATTTAGTGCAGATCACAAATTTAAAGAAGACATAAGTACAGCAGAACGAAGGTTTAATAATCTCACTTTTTAGGTTAGCATTAAATACATACATTTGAATGAAATTTTAACGCTTTTTCCACGGATCATGACTTGCCTAATATTTGCAAACAGTTAGGATCCAAATCAGATGCTGCATAATGTGGCGTCTGATTTGGATCCCAACTGTTTGACTCTTGTTTTTAGGTTTTTTCAATAAAAAAAGTATAAAATCTAATTTGAAATTTTTTGCATATAACAATTTGAAAGCAGACGATATTATGGCGGGAGAAGGGTTCACTGTCCCTGTATCTGTGATACAGCTGATGTAGCGATAGGCCAGCTCTTAGTTCAATCTTTGAAAACTGGATAAGAGTCGTCTGCTTCTGAATTGACGTCTGCTGACATTCCAAAATTAACTAATTTCTTTGTTTATTTCCAAAAACTTATCATATTCACAAACACTTTGGAACTAGATCAGACCCAAAGTTCCTTGTCGTCTGATCGAGATCCATACTGGTTGCAAATGCAATTGTCAAGTTATCACATTAGCACTTTTAACTAGTTACCTCATTAGCCTGTTTCTAGTTTTGAAGATAGATGACCACTTAAAGCAGGTTGAAAGTAGAGCAGAATGCGCCTTAAGGCGCTTTCTGCTTTACTTTCAGCCTGCTTTAAGCTTCCATCTGCTAGAATATAGAAAATACTTCTTATGATACTTTTTAATGACTGTATAAATTGGAACTATTTAATTCAGTGAAGGAATAAATTAGAGGTGTAAAAAGGCATAATAGGTTAAAAGACTTGAGAGACTTCACCTCTACTCCTGAGATCGATGCCTTAATTTCTTTCAAGTGGGAAACACATTTTGTTGACCTATGCAAATAGTTTTGATCCAGATCATTTCCTTTTCGATTAAGTATCAATATAAACCTGTCAACATTTGATCTGCTCTATTTTCTTTACAGTTGTGATTTGCATTGATTCAAGACTAAATTGTTATGATATCTGATCTTAATTGTTAGTTGTTAATTGTTTCAAAATGTGGGAGAAATTCAAAACCTTTTTTACAAATACATAGTGACCACTGAAAATACAGAGAAACAACAGTTTTTTTTTCACACAAAAGAGCAAAGGAGTTGCTTAGAAACTGTGCTTATGTTCAGGGCATTAACTTCTTGACACAAAAATCGTTAATTTCTGTGAAAACTTTGAAATTTCACTCGGGTTTTCATGAAACTGTGTAAGCACGTGACATATCGCAACTTACAGCGTCCTCCAAAGGATATATGTCAGTCCGTTTCAGGCAGTATAGTACGAAATGCAATTTTATTTAAGGTGTCATTTAGTTTCATGCTAGAAAACATTTTGTATACAGTAAAACTCTGACGTTCTTTATGACAACCTAGTCTTTGAACTCTAGTCACGCATATATGCGTCATTTGCAAACAGCATACCTGTGAGGAGTACACTTGTCCTATGCAAACAGTGTAGACCCTGATCAGAGGGCTCCTAAGGAGCCCTCTGATCAGGGTCTACACTGTTTGCCATTTTGACATATATTGTAAAAATTTACCCTTAAAAGTCAAAAATGGACAAGACTAAATAGAAAACTAGACTTGTGCATTTGAAGTTTCAGGGAGGAAAGGGTTAAAACAAGGCTCATTAGGGTGCTAATCATTTACCTCATTGCCTGTTCCTAGTTTTGAAAACAGGTGACCACTTGAAGCATGAAAGAAAATCAGAATTCTCCTTAAGGCACAGTCTGCTTTACTTTAATTAGCCTGCTTTAGGCTATTTATCTGCTAGGATATACAAAATATTTATCTTCGTACAACAATTTTTCATGAACTATTTTCTTCAGTGGAGGAAAACACTAAATGTGTATCTGTGAATAGTGCACTAAAATTTCAGATGCAAACAGTGAAGACCAAGATCATAGGGCTTCTAATGTCTCCATTAACCCTTTGATCAGAGTCTGCACTGTTTGTCATATTGCAATACATTAACAAAAAACAATCCTGTACAGTCAAAATGGACTAGACTGAAATAGAAACTGGAATTGTCCATTTGAGGTTTCAGGGAGGAGTTAACAGGAAAGCTGACTATGGCCTCCACTGATGCGGTCAAAATAACAGGGCGTTACTATAAACACCTGGGTCTATGAATTTGATGGTGTCTGGTTTGTATTGTTGATCCTTGGTACAGTGACTTCAGTAATAATATACATGAACATACATATTAATCCATTGCCCCATAGCCTGTTTCTAGCTTTCAGGACTTTTTTGTGACCACATAAAGCAGGTTGAAAGTAAAGCAGAATGTGCCTGAAGGCACATTCTGCTTTACTTTCAGCCTGCTTTAATAACTTCTGCTAGGATATAGAAACATTTAATTTTCTATGTTGCATATTCATGACTGCATATTTTCTCTAGTGGAGGAATAATTTAAAGGCATAAAAAGGCGTATTTGTGGAGTAACGGGTTAAACACCAACTAATCCACTCTTTCCTCCAAGAAGCACCTCATAAGTGCCACAAATGTATATTCAACAAAGGTATTAATACAGAATGAGAGCTTTAAAAGTAGGATGACTGTAAAGCAGAAAACTCTTATAGGATGAAAAGCAGAAAGCTCCTATAGGATGAAAACTTTAAAAGTAGGATGAAAGTAAAGCAGAAAGCTCCTATAGGAGCTTTCTGCTTTGATTTCATCCTGCTGCAAGCAATCATATGTTTTTATAACACCTTCTGCTATTGGTCATTTGCACTTTTGGTTTTAAAGTAAAAGATTAACTTAACAGACAAAAACATTGGTACGGATGGAAGTTTTTAAGGTGTCGTTAATTTGGCGATTATACAATGTTAAAACATGTTCTACCCGAATGCATGTCTGGGTATTTTATTTACTTTACTATAGTGCTCATGCGAGCGTTTACCCTTTGCGGTACCTCTGTGGTAAATATAGGCGACAAATGACCTGGTGAGGTCATTGAAAAGTGGGTTTCAATCAATATGTTATAAGCCATGTTTTCTTGTCTAACCTGCCACATGCAAGGCTGTGGCGGATGGCCAGTCCATTTGCCGCGAAACACGAAACACGTACCATAGACTAATGGTGGCCTGTAGCCTTGTAACAGCTGAATTATAATTATGTGCACTTCAAATTTGCAAAATACATTGTAATTGTACATCACTAAATCACACCCTTTTACGACTCAAAATAAGACTTGTTTTCAGATAAATGCTAAAATCAAGATGAAAGTAAAGCAGAAAGCTCCCTTTGGGAGCTTTCTGCTTTACTTTCATCCTGCTTTAAAGCTGGTATTTGTTTTTTAAGCTAGCCATGTGTGGTCATAATAGTCAAGGTTTACTGTATAACGCCAGATTGACTGTGTCCTGCAGCCTATGAACTCGAAATAAATGTACATGTAGTAATATCTGAAAAGTATGTCAAACTAGTGTTCAGGGTTGATTTGATTTGCTATGATTCAAATACATCACTTTTGACTGTTTCAGTCATATTGCGATGTCTAGCTAATACAGGTGACAGAAGACCCAAGATGCCCTTTCTGCACTGTTTCGGGCACTAGTCACCAACTAGGTAAAATCCCCTGAACTCCTGAACCAATCCAACTGAAAAGCTTTCCCACATGAAAACTTCAAAGTGCCCAGACCTGGGATTCAAACCCACAGCAGTGAGGATCTAAGTGACCGTTTGACCACAGAGGCCCCCTGACTTTAAGGAAATAATAAACTTTTACTTTCAGGATGCGCTAACCCATTACCCAATAGCCTATTTCTAGTTTTTTTATGCCCCCGGCATCGACAGATGCGGGAGCATATAGTAATCGTCCTGTCCGTCCGTCCTTCCTTCCGTCCGTCCGTCCGTAACCTGGTTAAGTAGATTTTACCGTTTCGTCTAGCATCAACACCGCTTATTCAAATGCTTGGATACTTATACAGTTGTTGCCTTGGACCATTCCCTAGCCACCAATAATACCTAACCTTGATTTTGACCTTGACCTTGACCTAATTTGGACTTAGAATATTTTGAATGGGCTATTTCTTGGTTAACTAGATTTTACCGTTTCGTCTAGCATCAACACCGCTTACTCCAATGCTTGGATACTTATACAGTTGTTGCCTTGGACCATTCCCTATCCACCAATATCACCCAAACATGATTTTGACCTTGGCCTTGACCTAATTTGGACTTAGAATATTTTGAATGGGCTATTTCTTGGTTAACTAGATTTTACCGTTTTGTCTAGCATCAACACTGTTTACTACAATGCTTCTATACTTATACAGTTATTGCCTTGGACCATTACAAACCCACCAGTAATACCCAAGCTCAGTTTGACATTGACCTTTACCTAATTTGGACTTAGAAAAGATTCAGAATATATTGTCAAGGATGCCACCGGGGGCATAAGCGTTTATTGAACGCAGTCTTGTTTAAGACAGGTGAACACTTAAAGCAGGCTGAAAGTAAAACAGATTCAATGCGTCTGGACATCTTTCCAAAGTCTACAAGTCCATATGAACATTTCAGCTTAAAAAGTATTTAACTCTTTACCCCATAACCTGTTTTTAGTTTTGAAAATAGGTGACTACTTAAAGCAGGTTGAAAGTAAAGCAGAATGATTCTGCTTTACTTTCAGCCTGTTTTAAGCTTCCACCTGCTAGAATAAACAACATATTCCTTATGATACATATTAATTATAAAGACAGTATAAATTGGAACTTAGAATAATTTTCTTCAGCGAGCAAATTATATGCTATAACTGAATGTGCAAAATGGCGCTTCTATGGGGGTAAAGGGTTAACGATGGACGACAATGTTTTATTGAGTGGTTCCGTGAGTACATGATACATGTTGGTCCTCAGTTGGTCTGCCCTAACCACTTCCTACTTGTTCATAAGCCGTTTATTGCAACAGGTTTATTTGAATAGTGTCGAGATCACGCTGCCCTTAGATAACCTTTAAGATCTGCAGGTAACATTCACTGGTAACTAAAAATCGGCTAATGTTTAGACCCGTGGCTAAGGTGGACAAAAAGCCCAGACAGACTTAGTAAACAAAGACTGATCGACACTCAAAGCATGTTAATATGGGCAGAATTATTCAACAGCTTTTACAGCGACCAATAACCAGTCATATTCACATTTAAGTTTTGCACTATAAATGAGTGTTTTCAACCGTAAATTTTTGTCGTACATAGTTTTGTCACTTTTTATTGGTTTTCCCCTCGCGAGCCCCTGACTACAGATGAATGACCCTCAGACGGTCTGACCTGGACGAGTATACTTACCTGTACTTTATGTCGCTTATTATAACCATTTTTAGCTCGGAAAAAACATACATGAATATCGCGTTTTAAATCTCTAGTGAACGTCACACAAACAAGTTGGTATGATGATGAAATGTTTTAATATATCACTGATGATAACTCTAGAGCTGTTTATTAATTTTTCAATGAAATAATTAGCAGACGGCTTTTAATGTCGCCGTTTTTTTAAAGGATCAATACCACTCTGTCCAAATATTCAAATTGAACTTGTTGTAAGCGATCATTCAACTTAGAAGCATGGTGCTCCTTTAAGACAACTATCTGCTTAATGCAGAACAAAAGTAATGCAGAAAGCTCCTACAGGAGCTTTCTGCATTACTTTTGTTTTGCATTAAGCTGCCATCTCTTTTAAAAGATGTTTATCAATTTTTCTGTTTTAAAGGTTGTTAAACAAGCTTAACTGTAAATCGACTGTTAGTGCGATCCTTTACCTTTAACCTGAGATTCGTCTGCTTCAAAAAAGTCGTCTGCTTCATGTTTAAAAATAATTTTTAAGCATTTTAATTGATATAAAACTTTAACATAAGTGTCAATTTGTTTATATCCTGATGATATGAAAAAAAGTGAGACATCTAACCTGAAACTTTAAAGTTGTCCAATTTCCCAGACAATGATTACGGTAATACTGGGGGTAATAATTTCAAACTTATGTACAATTTTGGATCCAGGTAGAATACAAGGAAGATATGTTATATAATTAACCCATTTATACCCAGTGGATTCTTCCATTTTTATATATTGGATCAGTCCTTTTTTTATCAAAGGGATGCCTGGTCAAAATTTCATTTTCATTTTGTTTCATATTGAAATTCCTATCAGCAAACAGTGCAGACTCTGATCAGATGCCGCATAATGCTGCGTCTGATCAGAGTCTACACTGTTTGCCTATGTCCCATATATGGGATCATGGGCACAAATAGGTTAATAGTTATGATAACTATTTCTTGAGAAACCAGCAGCCGTGGGTGGGTAGGGTTTTACCTCCCTTTCACTGCCTTAGTTTATCACCTGTTTAACCCTTTACTCCATGAATATGCCTTTTTATGCATTTAGCCCTTTATTCCATAAAAATGCTTTTTTTGTGCATTTAATTAATTCCTCAACTATACAGGTGAATTCTGCTTAACTCTTTCCTCCCTGAAACTTTAAATGGACAATTCCAGTTTCCATTTTAGTCTAGTCCATTTCTGACTTTAAAGGGTTGTTTTTGTAAATGTTTGGCATTGTGACAAACAGTGAAGACCCTGATCAGAGGGCTCCTTTCGGAGCCCTCTGATCTGGGTCTTCACTGTTTGCATAGGACATGTGTACTATTCACATGTACACTGTTTGAAAAGCACGCCTATATGCGGGACTAGGGTTCAAAGAGTTAATCAGTACTTTCAACCTGCTTTACCATAATCCTTTCCCCCATAGAAACGACTTTTTGAGCATTCAGTTTATTCCTCAGCTGAAGAAAATAGTTCCAATTTATACTGTCACAGATAAGAATCATAAGAAATAGTTTCTATATTCTAGCAGATAATAGCTTAAAGCAGGCTGAACATAAAGCACCTTCTGCTTTACTTTCAACCTGCTTTAAGAAAACCCCAAAAATAGAAACAGGTTATGGAGTAATGGGTTAAGTGATCAGCTCTCTCCAAAACTAGAAACAGACAATGGGATAAAGGGTTAAAGCCAACAAAACAATTCAGTAGGCAAAGAGTTTCTGGATCCAGTTTGCAAAATTCATTACAGGCCCAATAGTGTTGAAAGGGCAAACAAATTAACATCATTCATCTGATCCTGGACAAACATGTAATTATGTCACACTTTTATGCAGACAAAAGTTTTATGGTGATGAATTGAAATATATTTGCATTACAGAGTCGGTCACCTAGACATCTTCGGCAATTATAATTGGCTTAAATATATCATTACGCCAACATGGGCCTGTGTTTTTGGTCGTGTAATTCATGTAGAAAGGCCAGGGCTGAGTGACACGCCAAGTTTGAAACAATCACAGCCTTGACAGCTATCTATCTTGTTTATAAAATCGCCTAAGAAATTGCTTCTTCATTATAATAAAAGATGATGGTCGAATTGAATTTATCACTGCAAAAATAATGTACGGTATGTAGGCCATTGTTCGAGGCAGTATATCAAAAGGTTAAAAAACTTGTGAGCATGGAATGCATCACAGGAGATCCTCCTGTAACCTGTTACGCCATAGATGTGCATTTTGACGCCTTTAATTTATTCCCCCACTAAAGAAAATAGTTAAGATTTATACAGTCATGAATGTGCATCATAAAAATATTTCCTTTATTTTAGCAGCTTAATAGCTTAAAGCAGGCTGGAAGTAAAGCAGAATGCTCTTTATGCAACCAACTGTCTTCAATACAGAAAACAAGTTATCGGGTAATTGGTAATGCAGGATGAAAGTAATGCAGAAAGCTCCTAAAGGAGCTTTCTGCATTACTTTTATCCTGCATTAAACAGTCACCTGTTTATTACATTCTGATTCGGTTTATCACTCATGGGAGGTTGGACAGTCAATTTAAAGTTCATCTATGACATACATGTTGAAATGATACATGTATGACGGCCATTCAATATGCTGTGTTTAACGATTACGCATATGTAATGTTATGTAGGTCACGTTAACAAGAGTGGACATAGGGCAACCATTTCACCACAAAAATGTCATCTGCTTTAAAGCTGTTGTCTGCTTTAAACCTGTCGTCTACATTTGCTTTTAAGTTTTAATTTAAAGTAGTTTTGACTGAAGAAGTTTTGATATAAGTGTCAACCGGTTTGGATCCTGATTAATCACTGTGAAGTAGATCCAGATCTAAGTCATTAGCAATGGTTTTGTTGTCGCCTTTGGCGATAATAGGGTTAAATTATTTACATGTACAGTAAAACATTGTGTTTCCATTCTTTCTTTTTTGAAGAAAAAATCTATTCCTGATTTTATTAGCTAATATAATAGTTCAGATGATCAATATTCATAGTGGGTGTAGTTGTATATATATGAATACTCAACAGGAGAATGATTAAACACTAGAAAACAAGTTGATCTAGTGAGTATTCATAACAGCGTGGGTTTTCGGCTGTGTTTACGTCAATCCAGCGCTGGTACGTAATCATGAAAGGTACCTATTGTGTAAGGTATGACCATGGCAAGTCATAATAGCCACTAAATGTTGACAAGTACTAACAAAAAATTGGCCGGATATGTCTCGAATGACAAAACACGTCCTTGAAGAAGTCAACACCATAGATACCGGACACTGCACATGGTTTGCATCCAGACTGAAAGCGGTGTTGCGCTAGACGTAATTTAAAGCTTCATCTAAAGTCTGATTTATGTAATGAGGAGTAAATTTAAGTACAGCGGTAAGCAGTTTTTCAACGAATGTCCGTTTCAGATGGGGGGTTTCGTTTTGGAAGATTTAAATGATGATAAAAGGGTCGGGTCACCCTAGCCACTGAGCAGCTATTATTACAGGGGGGCTCCCCAAAGGACATCTCGAGTGTTGACGGCAAAGTATCGCTATTATGTCCACTTAGAAAGACAGCACTTCATTGTTTAACCCATTACCCCATAGCTTGTTTCTAGTTTTTGAAGACATATACATATGACTTAACTTACAGCAGGTTGAAAGTAAAGCAGAATGCGCCTTAAGGCGCATTCTGCTTTACTTTCAGCCTGCTTTAAGATACCATCTGCTAGAATATAGAGAAATATATTTTGCAATACATATTCATAACTGTATTAATTGGAGCTATTTTCTTCAGTGGAGGTATAAATTAGAGGCATAAAAGGCATATTTATGGGGAAATGGGTTAAGCTGTCACCTGTCGTAAACATAACCAAATCTTTTAGACATTTCATTACCCGTCCTCAAGAAAGAAAGTAGATATATGTAAGACAATTCCTGTAAGTAAACACTGTAGACCCAGATCAGACAGCTCCGGATATGTCTCGAATGACAAAAACATGTCCTTGACAAAAACTATTACTCTTACCATATGTGCCAAACAGCTTTGATCCAGATGAGAAGCCGCATAAAGCGATGTCTCATCAGGATCCAAACTGTTTGACACTCTGATCCTGTTTTAAAAAGAAATTTTGAAAATTCTATTTTTAAAACATGGCAGACAACAACTATTGGTGCATTGGTGTAGTCGAAAAATAAAACCCAGCATGCAAAGAGTTACAGAGAGTTGACATAAGATTGACTGTATGACTTTCACTTTAGTGCTGACCATCTATAATCACAAGGAGATGGTGTCTGTAGGAAGTGGAGTTAGTATTATAATGAAGAGTTTCAAGAGGGGACAGCAGCTTCCTGTACATGCCTCTTCTCCATAATTGACTCTTCCTATTCTCTGTTAAGATCAGCCCAACTATATAATTATGTAGAGGGGATCCATCTATTAACCCATTATTGATAGCCTGTTTTCTAGTATATTTATGCAACCATCTGTCTTCCATATTACAGAAAAATAAGCTATGAGTTTATAAAGTGTATTAAAGCATATTAAAAGTAAAGCAGAATGTGCTGGGATAAACCTTACACTAATATTCTAAATAATTAATAGATTTGATGTATCAACTCTTTAGGGGTTGAACAAATTGTCCCAAATTTTTCAATTTTTTCAAAACATTAGGCAAACAGTGCAGACCCTAATAGTGCTCCAGATAGGAAGCTCAGGTGTCATTATTCATTAGAATCGTCTCAAAGAGACGATTCTAATAAGTAGTGACACCATAGGATTTGGTGATGAAATGAGTGAGAAAATGTTGCATTTTATCAGTTTACTCCCTCTTATCTTCAGCTCTTTATAATCAGGGCTCCAGATAAGAGGTAGTTTTTTCAACAAATCCAACATTTTCTCACTCTTTTTAGCACCAAATCCTATGGTGTTACTACTCATTAGAATCGTCTCGAAGAGACGATTCTAATGAGTAGTGACACCATAGGGTTTAATTCAGAAATAAAGATTTTAGTTTTTGAAAAACTACCCTTATCTGGTGCTCTGATAATGATTGAAAAACTATAGTACTCGTTTCCCGCAAAGTAAGGGTTAAAATGTGCATTTGTTTGAGTCAATAGCGGAAGCACTTGGACACAAGGCCATGCTCAGGTTGTTCACAGACCTTATATTGTATGTATTGAGTTTACTTCTCGGAAAGTTTTCCTAACTACTTGACCTGCCACTGGATTATGTCCTTGAAACAAAGCGTTATAATTACCAAGATTCTGCTGGTCGGTCAGCTGACTTAGACCTTTAACTCTTTGAACCCTAGTCCCGCATATAGGCGTGCTTTTCAAACAGTGTACATGTGAATAGTTCACATGTCCTATGCAAACAGTGAAGACCCAGATCAGAGGGCTCCGAAAGGAGCCCTCTGATCAGGGTCTTCACTGTTTGTCACAATGCCAAACATTGACAAAAACAACCATTAAAAGTCAGAAATGGACTAGACTAAAATGGAAACTGGAATTGACCATTTAAAGTATCAGGGAGGAAAGAGTTAAATCCTAAGTCACTGATATATGCATCCTTTGCAAACAGTGTACCTATGAAGAGTACACTAAAGTCTTGTTCTATATGCAAACAGTGAAGACCCTGATTTTAACTCTTTTAATGTATTCCTCCAATGAAGAAAATAATTCTATTTAAAACTGTCATGAATTTGCACCAGAAGAAATATTTCTTATATTCTATAAGATAGTGACTGTGTGGTTACTAACAGACAGGAACTAACAAAGGAGCTGAACTTAAGCAGAATGCTCCTTAATAGTACATACATTATCTGTGAAGTCAATACACAGATATACTTCCATTCAGACATCTCACATGGGACCTTCAAAATCAACAACAGACCAATAAACAACATTATTTCTGTAAAAGGCCTCATTTTAACCCTTTATTATAAAACTCATGTCATAGCTGACCACCAGCTGGTTGTTAAACTATATCATTTATGCATTAAGCCCATTACTCCATAAATATGTCACATTGCACCTTAATACTCCTCGCTTTAAAGGCGTTTCTGTTGGAGAGGGGGGTGTGGGGGTGTTGGATTAAGGTCTGACTTTAAGTTACCACCTGCTATAGGATATGGAAACTACACTACTTCTTATGGTGCATATTCTTGACTGTATAAAGTTGAACTATTTTCTTCAGTGGAGTAAAAAGGTAAATTCATGAGGAAATGGGATAATCTTAGAGAGCCAGCATTGCTTGATAATAGTCTCAGCATGAGTGACCAGCAGCGTAATTCACCACATTCCATTAAACCAAGCAATTAAAATAGACAATCTTCCATCAATATACATCCAATGGTTCAATTTCACGTCTTACTGAAAGTTCCAAATCTATTTTAAATCTAACTAGCACCAAAGCCTTTTGACCTCGTATGAATCTTAATCATTGTTGCTATAAAATCCAATTTATCATCATTACTAAATAGCTGGGGGAAAGAGCCGTAACAAAGAGTAGTGCGATCTTGTCCAAGAATCCACGTATCCCATACATCCAATTCTTTTACCCTATTGACTAATAATTACAACCTTGATAGTGTTAACCGGGCCAGGGCTCCAGATAAGAGGTAGTTATTTCAACAAATCCAACATTTTCTCACTTGTTTTAGCACTAAAACCTATGGTGTTACTACTCATTAGAATCGTCTTGAAGAGACGATTCTAATGAGTAGTGACACCATAGGGTTTAATTTAGAAATAAAGATTTTAGTTTTTGAAAAACTACCCTTATCTGGTGCTCTGGAACTTAAACCTTCAATCACACCAGTAACACACATAGTGCAACCGCGTTTTTTGTTCCCTACGCTGTGACTTGCAATGAATTACTTTCGAATTTCCCCTCAAAGCAAATCAATAGTTTATTGTTTCATTTATATCTTAAATTTCAGTCCTTCAGCCTCAAATAACCCCTACCCCGGGTCATGTATACTTTCACCCTGGCCTAGCACCATGGGAACCCCCAGTTATCTAGTGGACCCCTTAATTATCCTTTGTCCCCGTTTCCAAGCCCAGCTCGGTTACATCACCCATGGTAAAATAGGTTTGATAGCTTTTGTGAAGTGGAGCCCACACCCCTTTGCTTGATGACTTTCAATTTCATAAAAAAGCTATCTTCTCTATTGTCCGAGATGACAAAAGCATACATTTCAGCCAAACCAAGGGCAGATCTACTATCTAACCAACTTCCCCGCAAACTTTATTACCCTACTACTCAACAGATATGCATTTTCATGCATTCTATTTATTCCACCACTGAATCAAACCAATTCCAATTAATAGTCATGAATATCTAGTTTAAGAAATATTTTATTAGTATTACTATTAAAATTTATGAGACTGCTGCTGTAAATATGTTCATGAACCCCAATTATGTGTCCAGACATATTTTCCAATATATTATTAAAATTTCTTCATTATGAACATTGTCATAAAAAGACAGGATTTTTGACAATGCAATATCAGCCCTTTCTCTGCTTAACTATCAATTAAAGAGCAAATCAGCTTTTTCTCTGCTTATCTATCAAAGAGCTCTATAACCTATAATGAGAACCATATCTTTACTAACAGTTGCGCTCATCCTAATCTTTAAGCCGCACTCCTTGTGGCCCCACCCCTTGCAATCAAGGATCTGCTCCTGCAAATCAATTTTTTTTTATAAAAATTACTAAGACCTGCCAGGCTCTGTACCCAAAGGCTATCCCCATCACTGGTTGAATTTTAGTTACATCATGATAAGATTTCTATTGTCATTATCCAAAGCCCCATGGCCGATCGTATTTTTCCTCAATTGAGTCCCTTCAGATAGGTCCTAAGTGAGTATGTTTTGGGTGATTTACTCTCTATTGTTCGGCCACGGCAGCTGTAGTGGTGAAGTAACAAACGGCTTCTTACCGGTCTATCACACAACCGAGCTCCTTGAGGATTTAAAAATATTTTTTAACGAGAGTGGTCATACAAGAAGATATCTGATTTAGGGCCAAGATCACGCCTGATTGGACAACTTCAACAAAAGCTCTGCATGATCTTAGCGACTTCTACCCTAAACCCAATAATTCAAAAGAACTTTGTGTTTAAAAGTGAAGGGGGGACCTTGACATATTAAAGTGGCTTGACTGATCGCGGCCAGGCCTTGTAAAAAACGTTCATTTCATCTGTCCAGCATCTGTACTATTGACATCACAAGTCGCATCATTCCCCTGGAGAGTTGTGTAATCACTTTTGTGACACTTAACAGTAACCCCAATCTCCAACAGCATGACCATCTAACCCAGTATTCCATAAATACGCCTCTTTACGCCTTTAATTCATTCCTTCATTGAAGAAAATAGTCCTTTTTAATAGTCGTGAATATGTACCCAAAAATATATATTATCTATATCATAGCAGATGGTAGCTTAAAGCAGGTTGAAAGTAAAGCAGAATGCGCCTTTAGGCGCATTCTGCTTTACTTTCAACCTGCTTTAAGTATTCACCTGCTTCAAAACTAGAAATATGCTATGCAATAATGCGTTAAAATGGACTCCTGTTTGCTTTAATCCTGCTTTAAACACCATCTGCTTTAAAAACTAATTTGAGTTTGACTGTACATAACCCGACAGAGAATTGCGTAGCCAGTGCAGTGACATTATACACCGAGTGTGTTCGACCATTGTCTCAGCGGCAATTGTCCCCCTAATTATGTATCCGTTAAAGACACTGCAGCTATTGTTTACCATTGTAACACTCAAGGGCCAATTTTATGTCCAGCCTGATGTAGTCCACCAACTTTGTTCGGTGTTGTGAATGTAGCCAAAAATTTCTTTTATAACTCAACACTCGCTTTCATCAAAGG